>BTHU01000012.1:13524226-14171726 GCA_036184795.1 Tokudaia tokunoshimensis
TCCCTGTGAGAGCCATAAACCTGGATTTGTGAGAGCCACAGAAGAAAGGAAAACAGAAGACATTCAGAGTCCTCCAACCAGACAGCTTAAGCCTGCCATGTGGGAGAGACAACTCTTCCTTGGTAGGAGTGTGTGAAGCACTTCGAATTGATTTAAAAAACATGGTGGCCGAGTACACACCTGTTCCTGGTCCCAGACTCAGACAGACCCAACTCCCTGCCATTGACTGTGTGTGTGTGTCCGTGTGTGTCCTCGTGCATGTGTGCACATGTGAAAGTCAAAGAACAACTTGCAGGAGTCAGTTGTCTCCTGGTACCAAGTGGGTCCAAGGGACTAAACTCAGGTGTCAGGTTGATGACAAGTGCCTTGACTTGCTGAGTCATTTCATTGGCCCTCCCCTCCCCTCCCTTCCTTTCCTCTCCTCCCCTCTTCTCTCTCCCCTTTCCTCTCTTCTCTCCCCTCCCCTTCCCTCCCCTCCCCTCTCCTCCCCTTCCCTCCTGTCTTCTCCTCCCCTCTTCTCCCTTCCCTCCCCTCCCCTCCTCCACATCTCGCCTCTCTTCTCCCTCCCCTTTCCTCTCCTCTCTCCCCTCCCTCCCCTATTCTCCCCTCCTCTTCTTTCTGTCTCTCAACCTTGGATGCCATTCCTTGGGTATTTTTTAAAAGTTATTTAGCTTTTTGAGATTATAGCATAATTATATCATTTCCCCTCCCCTCCTCTCCCCTTCCCTCCCCACTCCTCTCCCCTCTCCTCTCCCCTCCCCTCCTCTCCTCTTCTTTTTCTCTCTGTCTCTCTCTTTCAACCTTGGATGCCATTCCTCGTTTGTTTTTTTTTTTAAGTTTAGTTTTTTGAGATTATAGCATAGTAATATCATTCCCCTTCCCTTCCCTCCCTTGAATCCCTGCCACATACCCTTCATTGCTCTTTCAAACTCATGACCCCTTTTCTTCCTCTAGTAGTTGTTTTGTGCATATATGTATACACACATTTATTTCTAAATATATAACTACAACCTGCTGAGTCCGTGTAATGTTTGTTTTTGGGGTTGATCATTTGCTATTGGATAACCAACTGGTGTGCTCTTTACTGGGGGAACACATTCTCTTTTTTTTTTTTTTTTTGATACTAGTTTTCTAATTTGTCCTAGAACCTGCTAATTCTAGGTTAAACTGACTGGCTAGTGAGCTCTCGGGTTTGCCTATCTCTGCCTCCCCCCACCCCCACCCCATGCCTGGAGTTACAAGTGCCACTATGCTCAGCCTTTTTATGTGGGTTTTAGGGACTGAGTTTAAGTCCCTATGCTTGTGCAAACAGTTTACTGACTGAGCTACCAGACCCCACCCCTCAATCCCTGCCTTTTAAAAATCTTGCAGTCTGGTAGAAAGAGATGATAAACACTTAAGAATAGAATCCATTGTGTTAAAGGTGACCTCTGTGGAGAAAGAGATATGAGTCCTGGGCAGGGGCTGGGGCATGATGTGTTTCTCCAGGAAGCCACACTAAGGTGAGAATGGCAGGTAAGGGGCTTGGTAAAGTGGTCTGCGACTCTCCCCACAGGGCTGTCCTGTCAGACATAAGCCTAACTGTAGGGACTAGGGTAAAACATTTAGAGAGAAAAGTCTGGGTCCTGTGACTTCATGTTCTGATGACTAGAGAGTTAAGATGGTCCTAAGGCGGACGTGGAACCCTAGCTGGCTGGGAGCAGCTGGGCAGGGCTTCTTGGAGTTTCCTGGCTTTTGAAGATGACAAGACGGAGCAGCCAGTATGATCACTGGGCGGGCTAAGTTTTGTTTTTAGTCTCGAGGACCTCGCTGGGGACAGATGCCCTCCCTCAGAAGAGAAAAATTTCCTCAGTGCAGCAGAGTCTTTCCCAGCAGTCAGTCTGCTGAAGGCACTGGTCTCGACACGTATTGCTCTGTTAAATAAACAGACAAATCCCCCCTCTGAATTCTGTCTGGGGTCTGGATTCCCCTAGAGCCAGAATGAGCCAGGCTGGGCCTTTCCCTTTTAAAAAGTAAAATCACCCTGACTGTAATAATCTTCGTCTACTTGTCTCCCTCCATTTGGTTGTTATCGCTATGACTGGTAAGAGCTCCGACAGGAGAAGGGCACCAGACATTCCCCAGAGTGCCCTAGACTAAAGGCAATGGAGATAACCCCTGGGTCATTCGCAGATTTTATTACCGAGGGACTTTATGTCTCAGAAGCTTTATATTATAGGCCTTTACTGTTTCAGGAGGGATACCTCCTACACTGTTCTATACCTGGGGACACAGTCTGAACCACTGTATAGCCATATCCAAAGCACTCAGCAGTGACTGGGAACCAGCTTTTAATGTATCTTCTCTCATTATCTGAGAGTAACCTCCCCTCTCACAGCTTGTTCAACTCAACCCGCGTCAGGAAGTCAGGAAGAAATTCAGGAGAAGGAGGTACTAGTGATTGAATCTGTCTTTTACTACATCCCAGAGACTCATTTAATATTCCCAGCTAAAGTTCTTAATATCTTTGCCTTGAGCTTGATTGTTGCTGAGCCTGGAGTTGGGGAAGCTTTGTGACTCAAAAGCCTTTTAAGAGGGACGGAAATGGGAGAATGGGAGAGGCAAATTTGTGTGATGTATATGTATATGCATATGCATATGTATTTTTAAAATGTTTTACAGATTTCTTAGATGTCATCTAATCCAGTCAGATAAAGCAACGTGAGCTCATGAATTTGCATTTAACACCCTAGAGAATCTGGTGACACGTTGTAGGGTTATAGGGCCTCTTGTCTGCTCCACCACAGGGGCTGGCAGCTCTGGGAGGCAGGATGCAGGAAGTCAGGCGGAGCTTACCCCACATTGTCTCAGGGCTGTGTTGGGCGGTAGGGAAACCCCTGGAGACCGCTCCAGGGGTGGGGAAGCGAAGTCTGAGGCATGGGACAGCCAGAGCTGGTTCGAGGGTCTCTGGACCTGTGGCAAGGCTGGGGCTGTCTGGTTCTCAGGTTCTTGGACACCCAGGTACCACTGGATGCTGTGAAAGAGCTGAGAATGGAGTGGGGGGCCCTTGGGCTGAATCTAGCCCAGGGATATGGGGGGGTAAGGGGGGAGCTCTGGTTGGTCCGGAGGAGAGTCTTTGGCTTGGCGGGTGACAGACTTGGGCTTAGACTTGGTTGTCAGCAGTGGCTGGGAGCACAAAGAGGCCTTGTACGAGAGATTAGACAGTGGCTCTATAGGTGAAAGCCTTCTCCATGGCTCCCCACGGAGGATCTCGATGAAAGAAGACAGTCCGTGGTTTTAAGACATTTATTGTCATGGTGGGAAATGGATGAGTAAAACTATACCCCACTTCTCAGGGCAGACATGAGGTTAAATACTTTTGCAGGGAGGAGTGTCTGGGAAGGAAAGCTTATTGGCCAAGCCTCCAGTCTTTAGGTACCTCATTAAAATGGAGATCTGTCTTGAGCCTACATGACCACAGGCCACATCCTCTACCTGTGGAGAGGCTTGGGGCATTGCCCTTACATGACTAATGGCCACAAGTCTGTGGGGTCTGCGGCTAGTGACAGGGGCCTGGCTCCTGAGAATCAGGTTAAGAGCCTACCATCCCTTCAGGGTCACTGGGATTTCTAGCCTTAGCTCAACCAGGAACCAAGTGGCCTTCTTTTCTACAACACATCAGGGGAAAATGTTAGTAAATATTGTACTCATGTCTCCCCAGCCTTAGACCATATATTTCCTGAGTTCTGATACACATAGTTCATCTCATAATTCTGATACCAGAACTCATTTCCAATTAGTCCCTAGAAAAAAGTCCATGAACCAGAATGATGGAGTGTGTCTGTAATCCCAGCACTCAGAATACAAAAGCAGAATGATTGTCAACTTGAGACTAGCATGGGCTACATAGTGAAGGCAAGATAAAAACAGAGAGAGTAGGGGAGGGGAGGGGTGCTTGAGCAATTGTGTGAGAGAGTGCATGTCCACACATCTGTTCACAGATAGTTATTGATAATACATTGTAAAGAAAGCATCTGCTGACTTTTGGATCATGACTCATGGTCTAAGTGAGCTTTACACTTTGGGAGGAATAGCAGGATGTCAACCAAAAGAACAAAATACCGAGTAGAGGGGAAAGCAGAAGGGGGTGTCAGAAGAGATCGGGTGTGTTCAGGGAGGCATGGCTCTGGACAGGGGATTTCAGTAGGCAAGATGGCTGTCAAAGGAATGTGGTCCACACTTGTGCTATGTACTAATCTGATCTATAACTTCATCATCATGTAAATGATATAAGTACATAGTATTAACTGTGACTCAGACAAATCAAATCACTTTTTCAGAATCACTTTGCTAGAAAGTACAAAGGTGAGAAGTATGTGTGTGTGAGTGTGTGTGAGTATGTATGAATGTGTGTGTGAGCATGTGTGTGTGAGCACGTGTGTGTGTGTGTGTGTGTGTGTGTGCGTGCACAGCATGTGGAGGCCAGAGATCTGTGTCAGGTGTTTTCCTTCTTATTTAAAAATATTCTTAGATGAATTTATTTTAACTGTATGAGTGTTCTGCCTGCATGTTTGTATGAGTGCCACATATGTGCTTTGTGCCCTCAGAGTTCACAAGAAGACAGTGAATCCTTGGAACTCTAGTTAACTCTAGACGGTTGTGAGCTATAGTGTCGGCTCTAAACCAAACCCAAGTCCTCTGCAAGAACCACAAGTGCTCTTAACCACTGAGCCATCTCTCCAGTCCTCAACTTATTTTATGTATGTATGTATGTATGTATGTATGTATGTATGTATGTATGTATTGAGATAAAGTCTCACAGTGAATCCAGAACTCATTGACTAAACAGAACTGGCTGACTGATCAACCCACCATGGGGGATTCTCCTGTCTTTGCTTTCCCAGTGGGAATTACAGGTGTCTGACACTGACACTAGGTTATTTTGTCCTGGTTATCTGAACCCAGGCACTTCTGTGAGGATAGTAAGCAACTCCCTGACTAATCCAGCCCCCTAGCCCAGAAGTGAGATTTGTAATCAAATTTAAGGCCATTTTCCTAGAGTTAGTACTTGGTGGCCTAATTCATCACTACTGCAAACCCAGTTGCAGTGGAAAGCAAACTGGTCCAGACACTACAACCTACCGGCTGTCACTGGTCTCTGGAACTGCCCAGAACAGTGTCCCAGGCCAGGGATCCAGGCACAAAGGACCTGATGATTGTTATCAACTTTAAAGGAAAGGAAGGACAATGCTTGTTTAGTATCCTTGTCTAGGTAGAAGGGTTCTTTAAGATGTCAGTATTTGCTCCTGTGCTCTTGGTAGAGAGAGAAAGTAAGCTCTTTTGCGAGAACTCCTCCCAGTCTCCCAGAGACCACGACTTCCCTGCAATGTGTTCATCTGAGGATGAGCTCAGCTGCCTGCGTTGTTCCCTTAAAGGCACAGCTGCAGGCAAGCTTCAGCTGCACTGGCTTAGAAACCTTGAAATGTGGGTCAAGACTGTCAGGCTGGTTTTAGTGTGGTTGTTATTTTTGATCCCCTTCTTCAGGGAGGGGGCAGGTCACAGAGCCGCAGGTGCAGACTTCGGGCACGTGAACAAGCCAACAGATGGTGATGCTGACAACTTGCAAACAGAATGTATGGGGTGATGTAGCTGTCTGGGACCTCATGTGCGCCTGCTCCTCCCCTCTCAGTGGTGTGCCAGGACGGCTGAGGAAGAATTTACCCCTGTTGTCTTAGGGCGATACCCAGATGGCCGACTGCAGTGGCAATAGGAAGTGAGGCCCAGAAAAATCTGAGGATGCAAAGGATTTGTGAACTTTCAGTTAAAGCTGTCTCTAAGGGACATTGTCACATTTTATGGTCAGTCTTGTATTCCCTACAGACTAAAGGACCCGGGGTTTGCTATTTCCTCTTACTTCTTTTGTGTTCCACGGCCAAGAGAAGTTCTAAGCCTGTAATGAAGCTTAGCTAATGTTAGCCAAGTTCATCCAGGAAAAAACAAAAAACAAAACACTTAAGAGATTTCAAGCTCAGTTGTTTGATGGATGATGTTAGGTGTTCATTGAGTTAGTTGTTTATCCTTCATGACACAAACACTTGACATAAGCAAGGGCAGGGGAGGGGGTGTATTTTAGATCACAGTTTCAGAGACTTCAGTCCATAGTCCTTGGCTTCATAGATTCTGGGCTTACAGAGAGACAGACCATCATGTGGGTGTAAACATGTGGCAGAGGGGTGGGGGCTGGGACCAGGTAGAACCTCAAAAGGCAAGTACCCAGTGATTCACCTATCCAGCAATGACCTTAAGGTTTCTACACCCCCAAGTCAGTTGGGGACCAAGTGTTCAAAACATGAGCCAATACAAGGGCATCTCATCTTCAAAGCACAGCATGGGTGATGCCCTAGAAAAGAGAGCAAAGCCTGGATGGGGTCTGGGATCTAACTAAAACTCAGCTCTGGAGAGAATTCCATAAAGTGGACACAGAATGGTCCAGAGCTGGAGTCTGTAAGGTCTTTGTGTTGATGCCGGGAAAGTCTACAGCTAAAGACACAGGTGAGAATCCTTTTCTCAAATCCAAGAAGAGGAACTGCAACCTGGAGACCAGCATTGATTTTCACTGAAACCTAAATGGTACTGAGGCCCTTGTCTAGCAACGCTGCTGTATGTAAGGTCTTGAGTAAAAGAATGTGGCTCTTCAGAATACACTTGAGATTGGGCATCTGGACGGAGAAAGTATTTTGGAGACTTCTCAGTAGCATCCTGGAGAGAACATACACACCCATCTGAGCTGCAGAAGAGGCGGACAGGTGCTGTGTTTCTATTGACTTCTTTAATCTCCCCCTCAGGGCGATTGCTTTGTATCTCACCTTCACTGCTTAAAGGAGCAAGCTGCCCATGCATCCCAGAATTCCTCTAGGAAATTTAAAGCCCCAGGGTTTCCTATGAAGAGTGGCTTTCCTGCCTGGAGCTTTCCACCAGACCCCATTCCTAAGTAGCTGGATGGTCATGAAGTGTTTAGGCTTGCTTGGGAGAGAAGGGTTGCACCAGCCCTACCTGCACCCCCCTATCCTCACCCCTGGTCCCATCTGTGTTTCTTTTCCTCAGGCAGATGCAGCTCCCGGAGACTGTCAAAAGCCTCAGGAGGAATCCTGCTGCATGGGTGTGATCGCTGGGTCCCTTTAGAGCAATGCTCTCCTTTAGAAGATATTACTCTCTTTACTTCTTGCTGCAGAGAACCTGAGTAGAAGGGTTCTTCCCACTCCTATCTCTTCATAGTCTCTTCATCTGCCCCCACATCTCAACTATTCACAACCTTAGCAGGGACATCTCCCTTGCCCCAGGGGAGGAGGGATTTGTGTGGAGACTGCTCCAGATACTGTCCCTCCTTTGGGGCTTAGCGGTGCTGCCCTCAAGCAGAATGCCGAATGCAGGACTGGCTCTCTGTTTTTTCAGTGGAGGGCTCAGTCTCAAGGTTTATTCTCCCTTTCTTGGCTCACAGGGAGCTGGAAAGATTCTCAGACCTGCCTCTTGTGGCAGGGGAGCCAGTGGACATTGCTGAGGCCTGAGTTTTGTCCTTCTGAAAGTCCCATTAATCTTGCAGCACTTTTCTAAAGTTAAAATATATATATATATATATATAAATTTCAGGAGTGGAGAGATGGGTCTCCGGGTCAGAGCACTTGTAAAAAGCCTTGTGTGACCATGCCTAGGCTTGCTAGCCAGCAGTCTAGATCCAGGCTCAATGAGAGACTCTGTCTCAAGGGACACAAGGTGACAGAGTAGGACACTGCCTGGCATCCTCCGGTGATCTCCAGATTTTCATGCACAGGTGCACACACCTGCACATTCACATGTGTGTCACACACACACACACACACACGCACGCATGCACGCACGCATGCGTACACACAAACACACATATATAAATGCATGCACAAGCTCACAAAGAAGGTGGTCTCCTGGGGTGATGAAGGTGGTAACTGCTAGCTGTAATCTAAAGCCTATGAACTAATCAGAACCTTCTAATCCTAACACTCAGACACTAGCCAGTATTCTCTAAGGAAGAGGGGCTTTGGAAGGTATATGTCACTGGAGAAAGGCAGGCCAAGGAGAGAGCCCAGTCCTGGGGAGAACAGCCCAGACGGCACAATCGGCCTCCTGTATCCTGGACAGGGCAAGCTCACATCTGCCTTCTGCCCTGTGTTGTTTAAAAGCTACTCTGACAGAATGCCCCGTGTGCAATTCTCAAATAGAGTCCGGTCTTGTGACGGTCTCTGTGGGTGTTCCACGTCGTCGTCCTGCAGACTGGTTCAAACAGCTTGAGTGCACCTCAATGCTCCCAGCTGACGCTGGATGGTTGGTTCTGACCGCCCTGTGTCAGGGGCAGGACATCCATAAGCATTGCCATCCCCACGGCAAACATTTCTGCTACATTCACAAGTTCAGCTTCCAGCACTAATTCACCGAGCACGCTTCTTAAATACTTCTTCTGTGTATTGTTAAAATGGGACACAGAATAAAGCAATGGCTCTATCTTTTGAAATCATCTGGGAGTTTACAGTCAGCTGTGGCAGTTGCTATCTTAATCCTCACAGGGGATTACCTTTTTAAAGTGCCAGGACACCCATAGGAATGTTGACAGAAGTTCACAGAGCAGGTTGGAGTTACATGTGTAACGCAAGAAATACGTACGGGTCATATAATACAATTTACAAATACTGACAGAGAAATACAAAAGTGTCATGGCATCACAGCCCAGGTCTGCAGGTGACATGATCATCTCTCCCAGGCCAGGCGACTTTTACAAGAGTTGTGTGAGGGGAGATGCTTTTCCTGATGAGAAGGAGAGCTGTTATTCTCAGGGGATGGGATAAGAACACAAGAGTGAACTTGCCCTACGTCATTGCAGCCTTCATTAGAAAGTCTGAGTTGCAGGCTCCCTGGGTGCTTGTGCTCGACTGAGAGGACCTGAGTTCATATCCCACCACCACGTGTAAAAAGCTGGGCACAGTCCTGTCCTGTGTCCCTGAGGGAAGTGAAGACAGGAAGATAGCTGGGGCTTGCCTGCTGCTAGCTTAGCTCCAGGTTCAGTGAGAGAAGCTGTGCCAAAGAGCAATAAAGCAGGACATCGATGTCCTCTGTGGGCATCCGTGTGCTCTCACGTGTGTGTGTGTGTGTGTGTGTGTATGTGTGTGTGTGTGTGTGCATGCCTGTGCATGTGTGAGCAGCCTGAGTTTTGAAAGAAATGGGATGTGTTTAGTCCTGAAGGGGTCCAGAGAGTGGGAGGTTGATATTAGACCTTCCCACCCCTTGACTAGACAATCACATGGTCCTTTAATCCCATGTGCCAAATGTAATGATGTAATGGGAGAGATGAGAATTTGGCCAGGCCTCTGCTCTCAGTCCTTGAGTCCTCTCACTAGGCTCCCTCTGGCCCAGCTTCTTACCCTTTACGTCCCCTAATCAAGTGCTTTCCTTACCTCCAGCCTCTTCCCTTCCCCGTATTATTCATACCACCATTAGGGCTATTTTCCTAAATTACAGACTTTACTTTGGCATTTTCCCATAGCGTTTCTCAGTGGTTGATGGTTTGAATCTGAAATGTCGTGTTTGGAGTGCTTGGGAGGTAGTGGAGCCTTTAGGAGGTGGTTTTAATGGGTGGACATAAGCCGTAGGATGTAGGATTGGGCCTTTGAAGACTTCATCTGGCCCCTGGTTTCTGACACTCTCTGCTTCCTGATTCCTTGCGATGTGAACAGCCCTTGCTGTCCAGTCCTGCCGCGCGTCTGCTGTGTGTTCCTTCTCACCATGATGGTCTGAAGCATTGTGAAACAGTGAGAACAAATAAATATTTTCTCCTTTGAGTTTTTTCCCTCGGGTATTGTGGTCCGAGTCACCAGAAACCATCATTTCAGGAGAACCCTGAATCCTTCTGGTGGCTTTGCATGGTCTTTCCCTTATCTCCACACCTCTGTCCTGCACTCCATGTCCCATAAACCAAACCACAGACATGTCCTCTGGCTTCACGTCTCTGCAGATGCTATTCCATCTCCTTCCAAAGCCTCCAGAATCCTGTCTTTTCAGCAAGTCTCCACTCATCCTTTAAGTACGGACTCTAGGATGCTTCCCACTCAGAGTCAACTGCCGCTACTGTGCGTTTGTCTTTATTTTGCTCTTCTCTCCATCTGCTGCTATAATGAGCTCTTGGAATGCTCCTCTGACAGATAGCAACAGCTTCATGGTGGGAATCCTGTTGATTCATTTTCACAGTCATAGCCCCACCTTGCAAAGGGCTGGCAATATCATGGAGTGAAATGGACTGAGTCAAGTCTTGCAGGGTGCAAAACTTCTCGGACCAGTTTGCTTAGCCTCTCTGAGGGTAGGGATGGGTGTGGCTTATTCTGAAAGTTCGAAGGGAAGCTTCAGGTGAGGACTGTAGTTGGTTGGGCTTGCAAACCTAATAGGCCCCCTGTTTCCTTTCCTCAAGGTCGACAAGCCTATTGTTCCTCTGCATATTAGCATCTCTGAACTAGAAGATCTCAAGGGTCCGTTTCGATCTCTGACGCTCCTCCAAGGGTCATGATATATTCCAACTTTGAATGAGGGGAGTTATACTAGGCTTCCTCCTCACAGGTGAGGGACTGGGACTACTGGTTGCCCAGCCTCTTGTGCTCTTCTTTGGGATTCCTTTTCCTTCCTTCCTTTCCCACAAGGCTAAGGACTTTTTGCCAGTCAGTCTTGCCAGAAGCAGTGCTGGCAGCTGGCCGCCTCTCAGTGATGAGACTCAAGACTTCACACTGATGAGCTGGCGATACTGTGCCCAGTGCCTGGGGGTGGGGGGGGAATGGGGGGAGGGTTGGGTCTGATTCAGGTTCCTGTAGATTTCTTTCAGGAACGAGTGGCCTTTGTATACTGAATTTACTTTACAAAATATCATGTTACTCATTTGAGAGCGCATGTAGGGATATATCACTAAAGTGTTAACATTCATTTTGTAAAACATAAATACAAACAGTCAGCGCTGCTCCCATACTATGAGGCTGATCTGGCAGCGTGGGATGCTCATGGGAACGTTTACTGCTGTGATTTTGGGCTTCCCTGTTGGACATGGGGAGAGTCTCTAATGCTTAGTCATCAAAGATAAGAGCCTCCTGCCAGCCCCTGCCAGCCCCTGCAAGAGGTTTTTGTCGAAGACCAGGTAATATGCCCTTGTCCTATGGGAATGAGTAAAGGCAGGGCCCATGATGTCTTCATTTCCATGTGAAAAAAATCGTTATCAGCCTGTCTCTGCACTCAGTATGAATCTGGTGCCTTGCATATAAAAGCAGCTCTGACTTGGGCAGATACGATCCATTATCCTGCTGTCTGTTGTCCTGGTTTCCATACAGGGATGATGAAATGCTAGAGTTTTCTTGAAAGCTGGGCACTTTGGGAGCAGATGAGAACACCCTGCTTTGAAAGGCATTAAGCTGATTGTTTCAGTTTAGATGCCATGAAATCCATCCATAAGCCATTATGGGTCCCCAGTTGCTGAGGTTTCTATTGCCCACTGTGTTGGATTCTGCATGGTAATTAGGGGAGGCAGAACGGTCCCCTTTTCTTTCTCAGTTATCTGCCTTGTTGGGGGATTTTTTTTTACTTCCTCCTCCTGTTGCAGGGTAGATCCCAGCCAAGGCCAGGAAGGCTTCTCCTTCCAAGACTCTCATTCAGTCACTCTAAAGTGGGTACAAGCTTTGAGAACCTTGCCAAGCTCCCTGGGTGATTTTACTGTGCAGTCAGGGCTGTGAGCCACCGTGCAGTTTACTCTGCCCTTATTTGATGAAAAAATCATTCATAGAGATGTAGGAGTCTGGTTTTTTTTAAAAATCCAGCATCTATTGCACTGTCGTTGATAACATTGTGTGGTAACAAAGTGCACGTATCCATTCTTTGCCATCTGGAAGTTATAATAAACCTTTTGCTTTTGTGATGGAACCTTGCTGTACAACTCAGGGTAGTCTTGAGTTCTGTTTTCGAGACAGGGTTTCTCTGTGTAACCCTGGGTGTCCTAGAACTAGGTCTGTAGACCAGTCTGGCCTCGAACTCACAGAGATCCCTCTGCCTTTGCGTCTTAAGCATTCAGATTAAAGGCGTGCACCGCTTCTGCCTGGCAGCCTTGGACTCTGCCTCTTGCTTCAGCCTCCCAAGTGCTGGGATTACAGGTATATATTGCCACACACAGACTTAATTTAGCTAGTTTTTAAAAACTAGTATTGGTTTAGTTCTCTAAAACTAACCAAATTCTTAAAAGAATAGCAATAACCCCTCCCCCGCCAATCAAATTAAAACACACAGCCCCGAAAATGGTGAAATTGCTCTAGTATTTGTTACAGTTTGTGTCTTAAAAATTTCCCAAAGGCATGCATGTTAAAGGCTTAGCCCCTTCTTGGCACTTTTGAGGAGTGACACAGCGAGGTGGGGCCTGGTGAGTGCTCTTCAGGTCTCTGGGGCATGTCCTTGATCTACATATTGAGACCCCGGTCCATTTGTCTCATTCACTTCCTGGCCACGATATGATAGGTTTGCTCTATTACAAGATCTTACTGTGTGCTGCCCAAGGCCTAACGCCAGTGGGCTCACCTGCTCATGGACCAGAACCCTCAACAATGATCCAAAATCAATCTTTTTCTTCATGAGTTTGTTGTCTCTGGTATTTTGTCACAGCTATGGAAAGCTGTTGCAGATGCCAATTAACCTCTACTCAAATCGACCGGGTGGCAGCGTCTACCCGCCCCAATGTTGTGGGTTCCTGAAGGGATGGCACACATACAGCCTTATATTTTACTATGCCTTGAACAGCTCAATGACTGGGCCACTCCTAAACCTCCACGTGGCTAACACCTCCATTTCGATATTCCTGAATTTTTTACTTACCATCTTTGCTGCCCTGGACCCAATGGGTGGGGAGGATCCTGGGGCCACTCTTCCCCTTTATTTACCAATGAAAACCAACTGGGGGGCAGTGACCCTCAGCATCTTACATGTGGATTCTCCTGCAATTTTGAGGACTCAATTAACATAATACAAGCATTAGATCAAATCCGCAACAGAAAGCTATCTAGCACAGTGTTAAAAGTGAGCACTTCCTGCTCAAGAAACTCCACCATGGGATTCAATCCTGAAGACAACAGTGTGTGCACAAAGAGGACACAACCAGACCATTACATTTCCCACGGAAATTCGGGAATCAAGTAAAATGGTGACATAAGTGTATCTTAGAACACTACACACTATTTGAAAGTATGGTGCAGTTGTTTTTAAAACAGATTTTGAGAAGAATTTACAAAATACTAAGCAGAAAAAAAAATCAGATCATAAAGCAGTATGTGCACTATGATTGTATTTTGAACTAGAAAAGCTCTTCTGTCCTCATAGAGGAAAAGAAAGCCCACGACTGGGAAGCCTGCCAGCATTGACACAATCTCTGGACCAAGGGATCACGGGTAATTTTACTTCTCTGCTTTTCCTGAAGAAGAAGTTGTAAAAGGAGATCCTGGATGACTCTTGAAGGCTGACTCTTTAGGACTCAGAGAATTTTCCAGGGAGAATCAAATTAGAAACGGTTGATGGAGTTCAATCGAGAAGAGCTGGGCTGGCTCTCAGGGTCACAATGTTGTTCTTGCTGGACTGGAGTTGGTTTCACCCATCACTCCACAATGCTGACGTGTGATCCACCACAGGCTGCTTTGAGATGTGGGGAAGGACTGCTACAGAAAGCATGGCTGTGAAGTTCTAGCACAGAAGGATGGAGAGGAGGGCTGGCAGCCTGGGGGCCTCATCTTGAGGATGAAAATACTCCATTCCTTCTATCTTTCTCTTTAAATAGTAAAAATTTACACTTTACATAAGGCTGTAGAAGCCTCAGTTTTGATGCTAGAACACTGTTGGATGTTGAACACCATATCTCATGGGTGATATTAAGGAAAAGGGAACAATGGAAGGGAGGTTCAAGTGAGGAAAGAAATGAGAGGGTAGGGTGGGGGATGGGGTGGGCATGAAGCAGGGTGGGTGGGGAATGGGGTGGATGGGAGCAAGGTGAGCAGGGAATGGGATGGTGGGGGACAGGGTAGTTGAGAAATAATTAACACTAAGGATGTTTGAAAAATCTATATGAAAAACCTATTTTTGCAGGCTTTCTACAAATATATGTGTATAGGTTTTTCCTTTCAAATATAAATGAGTTTAATTTGAGTAACCCTACACAGGGGATAATGCATCTCCCAGAAGTCCTAGTTTGCCAAATAAAAAACTCAGTGACAGGTGTGGGATACCTTACCTTAAGATTTTGGTCAAGGGTACCCTAGAGGATCACAAAATAATATAGGCCATTGCTACTGCTCTTGGCTGACCACCAGAAATTGATGGTAATATATTTTTGCTTATAACTTTGGTCAGAGGACGTAGAGAAAACAGGTTGAAATCAAACATCCTTCCCGTTTGCTAGTTTTCAGAGTACGGGAAGGTGTTGTACAGGCTGCTAAGGGGAAAAAAAGCCATTAATAGTTTTACCCACCTGTGATCCCCGTGAACTACAGTGAGGACCCAAATGACGAGATACGCTGATGGGTGCAATAGTGGTACAGATGTTATTGGGGTGTTAACTGCCATCCACTGGAGTCAGCTCTTTCCTTCTGTCATATGGGTTGAACTCAGGCTGCCATGCTTTGAAAACTGATTGGTCTATTTACAAGTGGCTGCCACTAGCAAACTGGAAGCTTTGCGGCTGTTCTACCTGCTTCTGGCCTGTTAACTGTTGTCTCTATCGACCTCCCAGTTCTGACCCTCCTTACTCATTTCGCTTGGGCTTAAAGGTCCGTGGTCATCTTATCTTGCATGAATCTTGGAGGAGCCGCCTCTGTTTCCTAGTGAACAGGGATTCCACAGCTCTTGCTTTTCCCCTTTCACTTGGAATGCCCCTTCTTGTAGCGTTCAGCCATGAGAGGCTCTCGAGACTTAGCTTAAAAGCCATGTTGTTAAAGAGATGCTTTCCAGCATCCCCAGGAAGCTTGGCCACGCCTTTCTCTGGGCCTTCAGGGTACCCTATGCACCCCTGGGAAGCTGCTCTCACTACATTATTGGCTTGCAATCCCCCATCTCTTGGGGCCAGGGACTTATCTTAGTAGACCTGTGGCCGTGCCAGATGTTCAGTGAGTGCTTGATAAATGTTTGTGCAAGGAACAAAGGATCTCTAGCCTCCTCTTGACTCAGGTTTACATTCTGGCTTCTAAATGCTGGTTACCCTAAGTGATGCCAGTCACAAATATCGCCATTAGAAGAAGAAGAACAGACTTTAGGAATATGAAAGTCCCATCAAGGCCATGTGCTTCCTTCCTGTGCTGTTCCATGATGTGTCCATAGCCTGTGGATTGTGGTCCTCTGATTACTTTATATACTACGCACTTTGACATTTCTGACCAATATCACCTGACCCTAGCAATTAATTTTCATAGGGCTGTGCCCTTTGAGTAGTTTCCCCAGATGATAATTACCTCCAGTCCCCGGGAACTTATTACTAAGTACAAACAGGAGGAAGTATTTTAATATATGCATCATTATGCATCCTTAAGATCAAAGATCTGATTCTTATGGATGAGCAATGTGACCTTCACTTTCACAGTCTATTTTGACATCTCATTATGACTTTTGTCACTAATAGTTGTCTTCAGAAAGGATAGGTTATCTGACCTGGGGATTTTTTTTTCCCTACCTGTGTCTGAGGAACTTATTATAGAAGTTTTGCTGTGACCTGGTCCCACAGCATGACCTTTGAGGGCCGTGCTGGGCCAAAAGTTAATGTACAAAGTCGTGAAGGTGGAAGACGGGAAATACAGGAATCTTTGTGACCCAGCCAGGTCCCATGCTAAGATACAATTTCCAGACATGAGGAAAAACAGAAACTGTGACTAGAATTAGCCAGTAGCAGACAATGGTTGGATATTTAGGAGCAAGGACTAACAATGGCTTAGAGATTAGGGTATTTATCATTTTTCAGCAGTAACCATGACGATGCCACACAGGCTGAATTTCGATGATACTTCTGTATTTTTATGGGCACTATTATAAACTCTGTTCATAGGCGAGGAAAATGGGGCTGAGCATTTTAGTAGAGACTATACAAAGGAGGGACTTTGTAGATAGCCACCCAGACTTAGATCTGATGTTTTATTTGTAACACTGGATTTTATTTCCTGTGGTGCAGGCAGACTCCCTGGTTAGACTGTCATGGCCAAGGTCATTTGTTGTGTGCACAGCTGGTTCACTTAGAGAGAAAGGGATTGATTTCACATTTCATTTTCATCTCTCTACATTGTTAAATATGGAACTCCACAAACACATATCATTGCTGACTTAAGGCAGGTAAGCCTAATTAAACATCTCCTGTATGTCTAGCCCTGTGCTTGGTGCTAAGAATACAGTATTGGTGCCAATAAATTCAGAATACGATCACAAAAGAAACATAAAGAGAATGTGACAGGACTTAGATGCTGACTATCCTGGTGTACAGAGAGTCAGGTTGTCCGTGCCACACAACTGCATGTTAGAGCAAAGATCTGAACTCTAGAGCCCGAGAGCTTCTTTCTCTCATGCATCGTCAATTCCTTCAGAATACAGGAGAGGGTCTTTTTCCAAGACATAGGACTCCAGAGAGAGGCCCACAGGGGCATGAATTTGGAGCCATATCTAACTCGGAATGGAGAGTGGGGTCAGCAGAATTCTCAGACATCTCTTGATCACATAGGTTTGGGAAACTACTTAGCCTGGCTCGTTGGAAGTAGCCATGGGAAGCGCTTCCCAGGACGAGGGGATAGCACACATCGCCCTGCATTGTGGTGAGCGAGCATGAGGAGAGGTGAGAGGAGTAAGGACCATCCAAACTGAGAGTGGTCATGGGGCCCACACTAGAGAGTTCAACTTTGTCTTGGTGGTTTTAATGAGCAGTGGAAGTTTTTACATTAGCAACACACAGGGAAGATGAGCAGGTAGAAATCAAGGCTGGTGGCGAAGTCCTGGGCAGCATGGAGAGTATGGGGAGGGGTAACAGCGAAGACCCCAGGAGACAAAGGACATCACTGAAGCCTGAGTCTAGTGTCCTCTGAGTTTTCCATGTTGGGAACCACGACAAGTGTGCTTCGGGCATCACTTCAGATCCTCCTCACACCTGTGCCAGAAGGTAGACTCCGTCCTTGTCTACAGGTGGTCAGGTTAAGTTTGGACCACACAGCTATTAAAGATTTGAGCTCAGCCCCGAGCTAACTCAGAGCCCATGAGCTTCCTCTCTCTCAACTTTTGCCTTTCTTTAAGGATGGACCCCATCCAGAGTACAGAGCAGGGTCTTTTTCTAGGATACAGAATTTCAGTTTAGGATTCAGGCAGTTCAGGTGAGCTGCCTGCCCTCTCACCTCTCACTGCTTCCTGTAAAGTCTCCTCATGCTGAGTCATGGACTTGTTCACTGCAATGCAGGGCCACGTGTGCTACCCCATCTTCCCGGGAAGCCCTTCCCCTGGCTACTTCCAATCCGGCAGGTTAAGTAGTTGTCAAGACCTGTGTGATCAAGAGATTTCTGGTCTAGACAAAGCTGCCGGTTCAGTTGTGTTTGAAGGACAGCTGTATCAGCCTTCCTCAAGTCTTGATTATTCCTTTGACTTTATGCATGCCTCTGATGACCATATAATACCATCTTTGCTGAAGCTTATTTTAGTTTGGTCCTAACTAATTCGTCATCTCTATCACACACATGCACATATGCACACACACAAATTCATGAAAAAGAAGAGTGATCTGTGGGAGATAAGAGGTGCCTACTAGGTGTTGAATCTACTACAACATGGGCAATGATGCATAATCAGAGAGGTCAATATGAAAATCTGTCACCAGGAGCAGATGTTTGTGCCTTGTCTGTTGGAAACTATTTTTCAAAAGGCCTGTCTACATCACTCAGTGATCTTTGGGGCCTGATTGGCAAAATGGATTGGGCATTTCTGGTTCTCCAAGTTGTAACTGAACTTTTGAAGGAGGTGGAATTAATTCATAGTAAGCCAAAAGCTCAGAACTACTACAAGTGCTCTCTAGTTGTAATGTTGCGTTATTTTTCCTACACCGAGAGTTATGTCAAACTCCCTGTGTAGGAGACTAGAACTTATTCGTGTGTGTGTGTGTGTGAGAGAGAGAGAGAGAGAGAGAGAGAGCGAGCGAGAGAGAGAGAGAGTGTTCTAGGCCCAGCACAATGCTAGTGTTACCAGGCAGAAAACTCCAGCCTCTCCTCATGTTTTGCTTTTCTAGTCTCTGACAAGCTTGGACTCAAGAGTAGACCTGGTTTTCACACACACAGAGAACGAAAGGGGAGGGTGCCAGGTTAGTCCTTACACGAACACCTGGCTCTAGGAACTCCTCTCCTTGTCTTGGCCTTAGAAGCCACATGGCCGTGAAACGGAACTCGACCCTCTAGTGTTTGATTCCATGCCAATTTCTGTTGAGGCAACAGATAGAGGATTTCCAACAGCATCTTTATTTATCCAAACATTTGGCAAGTGCTGATAAAGACAGCAAGCATTATCTGGACTCTCTGTGGAGGCTCACCATGTCGAAAACAGACATGGCTGCCCCAAGCATGAATTTTGTCCTCGTAGCTGTCGGGAACTCACTAATCAAGCTGGTTGAATAAATCCAGCTTCTCTCTGGCACTCACTAACAAGCACAGTATCTGCGTGTCTGTCTCTTCTCATAGATCAAAAGAAAAAAAATAGTTCCTCATCTAAGTATAGAATTCTCTTTTTCTTTTTAGCACTGTGGAGATGAAACCAAGGGCTGCACACATGCTAAGCACAAGCATTCTCCTACTGAGCTCCAGCTCTAGCACCCTAGAAATGGTTGTTGGATCAACAAGCTCAGGGGCCCCATGCTCCTCTCCTGCAGAGAACTGGGGGGTGGGTGGGTGGGGATGGAATCAGTAGGTTGAATTAAAACTGCAACAGAACCATGCTGGCCTTTGGGAGAAGTGACCATCAAAGGAAGGTCAAACTGAGCCAGCAGAGAGGGAGAATTCACCCAGAGGGCGCTTGCCTCCCTGGGAAGCAGACATCTGTAGTCCCATTCTCAGCTCCTTTTGTTTTGTTCTTGCCCGTACAGATAGTTGTTTACAAGTCGGATCAGACCATTTTTTGCTAGGGCAGGTTTTCGCATTGCCCTGGAAATGATGACATCATGTTTTGTTTTCTGTGGGTGTGAGCAGTGGAGAAAGCAGCAGAGAACATGGTTAACTCCTGTCTCTCAGCTATAGAGAAGTAAATGCTTCCTGGCTGGAGAGAGCAGAAACCCATTCTGAGTATCTTATGTTAGCACTGAGCTACTGCTCAGACAGATACAGTTACCCCACTGAGAAAGCTGTCTGTGGGTCGCTAATGAAACAGACTTTTAGGTTCTGGTATTTAGAGGTGAGTTTATATCAAAGGACATATTGGTAGTCACACATCTTGTTCCCCGCTCCTTTCAGGTCTCCTCTATGGGAATCGGCTTGGCAGTGGGTTTACGATGTGAAATCACCCCTCTCCAGAGAACTAAGTGAAGAGGACATTTGTCCCCTGACCTGACTTCTGCCACGTGGGCCATGAATCTTCTCTTCAGAGACTTTCCCATGTTGTCTGTCTCTGATGCTGGAACCCTGAACTCTCCTCAGGAGTCTGTCTATCCATGGCATTAGTAAATCTTATAATACACCCCACCCTCCCAACTACAAGTCTCAGTGTCCTTCTTGAATCTGCATCTGAGATCTTCCATTCATCGCTCTTCTCCTTTTGTCTAAAAGCAGGATGTGACTCGATGAGGCAAGGAATGACTCTTAGTCTTCTGAAGATTGTACTCCTACCCGGCAACACTGCCACACAGCTGCTCCGCAGATCTTCCCCCCATCAGAGCACCTCGGCATCCTTGTTACTGTTCTTTGGGGCTCCTCATCTGCTACGAGGTTTACATGTACAGACATTGTTTCAACTTTCTTTAGGGTCTTGCCTTCTTCCCCTCCGCTGCAGACTTCCTATCTGCAGATGGCCCTGGGGTCACAGAAGTCTCTTGCTCAGCACAATTGTATACATGTTGTTCCTTGTCACCATCCACTCATCAAAGCTAAGCATACTTGTTTTAGTTTGTTTCTGTTGCTATACCTTAACATCACAGACTGGATCATTTATAAAGAATAAAGACTCATTCCACTCACAATTTTAATGTCTTGGAATGCCCACGGTTAAGGGACCAACCACTTCTTACTGCTGGGGACTCTTTCTGGAGTTCTGAGGTGCCACAGAGCATCACATGGGTCTCTTCTTTCTCTTTCTATAAAGCCACTAATTCACTCGTGGTTGGGGACTCTCTTATGATCTCATATTCTTTTATACCATTATCTCTGAGACTACACACTCCCTTAGGGCAGAAGCTGGGTTTCAATTCATTTTTGTATCTCTAAGACACAGCAGTGTTAATTGGTGAGTGAGTGCATGGATGGGTGAAACTCAGAAATAGCATTAGCTTTGAATGGCATCAGTAGGTGCAGTGGGTGGGTATGGTAGCATACACCTGTTAGCTCAGCATTTGTGAAACTCTGTGTGTGAGCGAGAGATGAAGGGGGGGAGAGGAGAGGGAGGGGAGGGAGAGGGACAGGGAGAAAGAGAGGAAGGGGAGGGGAGGGTGTGGGGAGGGAAGGGGAGAGAGAGAAGGAGAGGGAGAAAGAGAGGGAGGGACAGGGGGAGGGAGAAGGAGGTTGAGGGGAAGGGGGAGGGACGGGGGAGGGGAGGGAGAGAAGGAGGGGAAGAGTGGAGGGGAAGGGGAGGGGGAGAGGAGGGGGAGGGGAGAGAGAGAGTTCTGAAAGCATTTCAGGTCTCTATGTCTGGGCCCCCTTTTCATCTCCTCATTGATTCCTCTAAGAATCCATGTCATGGTGCCTCAAGTCCATCCTAATTCAGGAATGGCTTATGCAGACTGGGCTGACCATTAGACTCACCTGGAAAGTGGTTAAAGCATACTAATGTCTCCACCATGCTGCAGACCAATTGGACCTGTGTGTAGCTGAGCTCAGGCTAACTTTAATCCCAGGGCACAAACACCTCCATATCTCAGAGGCAACAGACTTTTCAACAACATCATTTGCTATTTACAGCTCTTAGAATCCACAACAGACATACAAAGTCCTTGGGTGAATAATAAAAAGCAGGAAGGGAGTGACCAAAGATCTTTATGTCTTAGATAAGCCCTTGGTCTGCTGTTCTGGCCTGGGCAGCAGTATTGGGAATATCTCCTAGGGAGTACCAGATGTACCTCTCTGCCTTGGGACTTTGGTCTTGTAATCAATGGTTGCCTAATCATCCCTGGGCCTTTTGGTCACTGTGTTCCAGCTCATGACTAGCGAGTTCACAACAGTCTACTGTGGACTTAGTATTCTGTGGGGCCCAGATTGGCCACCATCCTTGTCAAACTCAGGCGACCTCTGTTTAATTGGCTTTGGTATCATCCCAGGAGGCCAAGCTAAGAGTGTCAGCTGCTTGCCCAAAAGACCTGCACCCACTCACTTGAGAGGTCAGCTGGATAATTGCACCATGACCAGGGCAAGGCACCCATGCCCTGGGGCTGGGCCTACTGCTTTCTGAGTACAGAGAGTAATTCAATTTTGACTTTTCCACTGCTGCTGTGGTTGTAAGAATGCAGCAAATTTCTACTTGAAAATGTACTCATTAGCTCCGTCATCATGGGCTGTCTTTCTTCAACTACCTCTGACAGGAGGCCAGAGACTTCATTAAGAACCCTTAGCCTTACTGGAGGATTTGGGGCATTTTAATGGAACTGCTTGAACTGGGTTCTGCCAAAAGAAGGGAAGACAAACAGTTTCTTGCTGTTCCTCAGCACTGTTGACTGTGGAGGGATGCAGAATCGTGGGGTCTTCATAGCAGAACCACCTGCAGAGGTTTAGAAAGAACCAATGGCTAAGTGGACTCATTTAAGCCCATTTCTAGAGGCAAGACTCAGGCACTGTCCCCTCATGAGCTAACGTATAGACAAGGTTGAAACTATTCAGTAGTTAAACCTTTTTTTTATGTGATAAAATTGGGACCGAGATGCTTGGGAGCAATTGTGAGCTATTGACTTTGCTTTGCTGTCCAGTGTGTTTGAGGAATCAGACGGTAAATCAATGCCAGACACGTTTGGCATTTTTCGTTCTGGAGGAACTCTCCAGACTGCTCGCCTGCCGCCTTGCCCTCTTCTGATTGTCTTTTACATTCTGAAGTACAAACCCTTAGAGGGTCTAGATTCTTCTTTAAATGCCCCCCAAGTCTTAGTTTACCCACTCCATATATAAGCTGGAGCCAAGGAGCCCCTGCTCTGAGCCGTACGCCCGGGGTTCTGTGTGCTCCTCACTGGCGACCATCTCCACCAGGCCATGAAGACTGTACATATTCAGCCCTGTTTTAAGTTAAAAGTTGGAATCTAGCACTGTAGCAAGTATAACAGAGAGGAATAATGTCTGGGTGTTTTCCTGGCTCCTCCTCACTTTGTAGTTGCTAGGTCACTGTGGTGATATGGGGCAGGGCAGTGGATGAGGGAGAACATAAGGCCAGGACTACAGTAAGCACGAGACCTAAGTGGCCAGGACAGTGCTCCTTCCAGGCTGTGCTCTGGTTTCTCACCTACCTCCCTGGCTCTGAGGAACGAAAAGGGGAGCAGGCAGGTAGGGCTCTATCTTAGTTGAAGACCTAAATCTAGAGTTGATACGAGTTAAATAGGGTATAGAGTCACATAAAAAAATTTAAATATGTGTGTGTGTGTTCATGTATATGTCTGCAAGAATACTCATGCATGCAGGTGTACATGTATGCCCATGTGTGTAGGAGCTGGAGGACAATGTCCACTGTCATACTCAGGAAGACTGGCCATCTCCTGTGAGACAACACCTCTTAACGACACGGCTCTTCGATATTAGGCTTGAGTGGCTAGCTGGTGAATCCCAGGAACCTGCTTGTCTCCCACCCCAGCCCCCACACTGAGCTGCTAAGTGTGAATCAAGTCTGGCTACCACACTCCACCGTACTTTTGTACAGTACTGGGGGATCAAACTCAGGCCATCGCTTACAAGGGAGGTGCTTCACAGTCGCCAGCCCCAGGAGCCATCTCTTCTGGATTGGGAGAGGTAATTATGCAGAAAGAGATGCGCTGAAGTGAGAAAGGAAAGAAGGTGACTTCGAGAAGGAACTTTGACAGCCTGGTCATGCTGTCACATGCTTGTAACCCAGCATTCGAGAGGCTGAGGCAGGGGAAACAGAGGTTCAAGATCATCTTTGATACCAAGTCCGTTTAACACCAGCCTATGCTGCTGAGACCTGTCCAAAAAAAAAAAAAAAAAAAAAAGTAAAGTTTACACCAAAGTCAGTTGAGGAACATGTGCTTCTCATTTTGAAACATTTTGAAAATATGGAAAAGGACAGAGAACAATTTTTAAATCAGGCATATTGAGTTCTGAGATGAGGCAGATTATCAAATCTGGCATAGTTTCTTCCATGAAAACGAGGCAAGGAGCAAAGGGCCCTGTGTCCAATGTCACCACTTACTTTGAGTTTTGCGCTGAGTACCATGGACGCCCTCATCTGAGTGGCTGTACAATATTCTACCATATGCTTATTTCATTCTTTATGTTGCTGTTTCTTTGTATCATATTTTTTCCTTTGGAAATGTAATAAACCTGTCTTTGACCAAATGCCTTTAAAATCTGCTTCCTGCAGAGTGTGTGTGTGTGTGTGTTTCAGATAACTGAGGACTTTATTTCATGCAAAGCAAAATCCACCCCTGTGCAATGTTTGGGAAAGTCTCACTTGTTTCCTTAGGAAGGTCTGGAGACTCAACGAATACCTACAGCTTCCTTCTATTCATTTCGTGTGTTTGGGTCTAAAGAGCTCATAATTCCAACCCCACCCAGGCTATTCCCTTGGGCTACAAGAAAAAAGGAAAATGCTTTTTTTTTACAGGCCAGGAATTATATGCATTTTTTTTCCTGGCATGCTCTGCCTCCCCACTGTGTATACTTAAGGCTTTGCATAAATAAATATAAATATAGATGTTGTGGGGGAGGGCTTTTGCTTGTGCCTTTCTGGGGCCCAGTAAGAGTTTTGCTTTGATGTTTAATGATTAAGACTGGTTGGGCTTTAATATAGATGAAACACACACACACACACACACACACACACACACATATGCACACACACTCAAACATACATACAATGTCATATGTACACTCACACACACTCACACAACACCCCTGCACATACACACACATGCACACACTCAGACACATACACATACACATTCATATACCCACCCACACATATACATACACACTCACCCACACATACATGCACACACACTCACTTCTTACATATATGCACACACATATATACTCACACACATGCACACACTCATACATGCACTCGCACACATACATACATTCACACATACACCCCCCCACACACACACACACTTGAGTACGTATTTTCACACACCTGGAAAACTTGAGGGGAAGATGATATAAGTGAAAGAGGAAAGGAGAACAAACTGAAGACCAGGTCATAAAGGATCTGATGTGCAGTCCCTGAGGGACCTGTTAAAATAAAACTCCCCTCACTGTGGCACTGCATAGCTCCCATCTTCCCTCCTCAAATTCTTCCAGCAGTTTCTCCTTTCCTTTTTACCATGATTGTTTTTTCCCTAAAATCGATTTTTTTAGGTTTGTACTTCACGTGCATAAATATCGTGCCTGCACGCTCACTATGTGCATGCCTGATGCCCATGGAGGTCACACGATGGTATCAGATCTCCCAGAGTTACAGATGGCTGTGAGCCAACACGTGGGTGCTAGGGGCCAAAACTGGGTCCTCTCCAAGAGCAACAAGTGCTCTTGACTGCGGAGCCATCCGTACAGCCATGACTGTCTTGTTTCCTACCCCCATTTCTAGTCTTTTCTTAGCTTCCATGATTATTCAATCAGCTCTCACCTCCTCGCCCTGCCTAAACTAGTTACATTTCTTAAGAGACTATGGTGCAGCCTTTACAGGGTTAACAGACTTCCAACTTTGCCTTCTGGTTCTATCCATAGGCAAAACCACGATAGGGTCACCCAAAGGTGGTTGCTCTTGGGTAAATATATTTCAAGTTTCCCACTTCTGCTCAGCGTCCAGGGCACTCAGCGAAGCGTTGCGGCACCACGAGCTGTGCTCTCAGGCAGTCAGGAGGAGCCCCGCTGCTCTTCCTCCAGCGCGGTTGGTTCCCCGTGGTGCCTTGCTAAATGAGCATTTTCAGACTAGCCAGCAGCGAAAGCTTGTAAAGTTCTCTCGGGGTGAGACTAATCCTCAAGGCTGCCCAGACTCTTTGTAACTGAGGCACTTACAAGATTTACATATACATCCAAATGTTTGTTTCTCTGGCCTAAAAACAGTGATTTGGTCCTGGAAAGACTGGATGTAGGGGAAATACCAGGAAAGCAAAGCGAGAGGGGGTTGAATGGGGAACAGGGGGAGGGAAGAGGGCTTATGGAACTTTCGGGGAGGGAGGAAACGGGAAAGGGGAAATCATTTGGAATGTAAATAAAAAAAAATAGAAAAAAATTAAAGCATTTACAATGGGAAAAAAAACAAAACAAAACAGTGATTTCGGTGTGAATCATTGACCACATACAGTAATACTTAGCGAGAGCCCTTTAAAACCACTGAGAACCGTAAACAGTGATTAAGCCAAGGGAGTTTAAGTGAACGTTTCCAGCTCCCAGAGTTCACTTAACTCATGAGTGCTTAAAGGTGGTTGAAACAGATATTGTCATTCCATCCAAAAATGATACCAATAAGTAAACTACTGGCCTAACATGTGCGGGACCTGCGATTGATTCTCCAGCATGGGAGTGGGGGAGGGAGGCTGTAACACTGTTAAAAAGCTAGTTTATGTCCCATTCTCTCAATTAAGCTTTTAATTAAGTCTTGCTTGCACAGATTTATGGTGCTGCAGTGGTAAACGATGTTTGTCATGATGAGCCTGTAGCGTTTGCTCAAATGCCTTTTGAATCATCCAAGGAGCCCATAAGTTTCGCTTTGTACTCTTCAGTGCTAAATATAGCTCAAGTTGATTCTTGGGAAGTTGGGTTTTCTATGCGTACTATACCTCACATTGCTGGATTTAGCTACAATGTTAAATGAGAAAACTTTATAGTCCACACTTGAAAGTCTCAGTGAGGCTACTTGCCCAAGGGAAGTCAAAAAGAAAGACTGAGCAACTATCTAGCCCTTCAGATTTCTTTGATAGCAATTTGTTACTTGATGAACCAGACCACCTACTTCTCTTACTACCACCAATGTGTAAGGTTGACTAAGGTTCACTGAATGCTAACTTAGGTCTTAATGTGTCTATAAAGGATGGAGGCATAGAGGTACACCCTAAGAGTCTGCACATCCAAAATCCATAACTTAGTGGTCCTTTAGTTTATCTGAGGGTAATAGTCATCCTTCAATTTTCTTCCCACATCTTCTATGAGTCAGCCAAGTGATAGAAAATGGCTCATAATAACGTCACAGCCAGTTTCAATTCTATTTAACTCATCAGACATTAAGTAGGTGCCTATTTATGTTTATGCATAATTCTGGGATTAGAAATAAAAGGGGCTGCTAAGACATGGGTGTCCCCCATGCTGGGTAACTTAGATTTGGAAAATGTGGCTGAGACTATTGGAATTACCAGTAGTCAAATGGAGAGGGCAGCCTGGTGGAGAAGAAACAACTGATTCTTCAGGATAAAAAGGTGACTCCCAGGCATATGAAGAGGAGGGATCATTTCAGACCTAAGGATTCTGAGAAGTGGGCAAACAGGCTGATAATCCAGAGGTTATGTTAAGAGACAGGATTGAACTGAGTCCATTTGTCATGACAATAAGCAGTGGTCATAGGTGCAGCAAATACCCCTGGAGTCATCATCTCAACCAGGGTCCCACCACACACATAGTGTGATCTGAGACCTCAAATCATACCAGGTATTGATGACTTTGTTTAACACAGAGATTCCTGGTGCTGCAACCCTTTAGTATAGTTCCTCATGTTATAGTTTGTGACCTGCCACCATAAAATTATTTTTGTGGCTATTTCATAACTATAATTTTGCTATCATTATGAGTTGTAAATGTTTGTGTTTTCTGATGGTCTTAGGTGATCCCAGGGAAAGGATCATTTGACCTACAGATTGAGAACCTATTTTAACAGTTCTGAGTTAAATAGTCAACCATATTATTTGATAGTTGTCTTAGTTAGAGTTTCAACTGCTGTGAAGAGACACCATGACCAAAAGACAACTCTTTTAAGGCAAACATTTAATTGGGGCTGGCTTACAGTTTCAGAGATTTAGTCCAATATCATCATGGCAGGAGGCATCAGCATCCAGGCAGACAATGTGCTCTAGAAGGAGCTGAGTATTCTATATTTTGATCCAACTGCATCCAGAAGACTGGCATTCTTAGGCAGGTAGGAGTGGGGTCTCAAAGCTCAGCCCCACAGTGACATATTTTCTCCAACAAGGCCATACCTCCTAACAGTGCCACTCCCTGGGCCAAGCATATTCAAATCACCACAATAGTCAAGACAAAATAAGAGTAAGTCTTTCCACCAATTAGAATCAAGAGTAAATCTCTGCTCTAGATCTCTAGATATTCTATTTTTGGCCCGAGTTCCTTGGGGGTACTCCAAGAATGGTGAAAATTTGAGACCAGTAGATGGATCTATGATTGTCAGGGGAAGTCCTTAACTTGCTTTCTGACTAGGTGAACGTGCATTAAAAACAGAAATGTTCTCAGCGTCTTCTGCACCCAAGGTCTTGATCTTCTTGTACAGGCTCCTGGAGGAAGACATGTAGAACCACTTGATGCTTAAATGGCTCCCTTCTAGGCCACGCAAAGTCATAAGGAAAGCTGCTCTTGAACAGCTTCCCATCTCTGTTTCTGCCTCAGAATTGCTTGGCTTTCTGAGTGTAGTGTCTAAGTCCACGAAACTGGTTCTCTTCATCTGCTGGAGTTTACAGTAACCTGGTTCTCATAGACATCCTGGATGGAAAAGGTATCTGTGATTACTTTCTTCTGCTTTGGAATACAGACTTTTCCGGCTAAGGGATACTCCACTAACTCTCAACCACTCACAGTCGTCTGCCTGATCATAAAGGGAACCAGGAGGTGTTTGCTAGCCATTAAATGAATAGCAGAACAATTGTTTGACTCAATATCTGCTTTATGCTTGTTTGAGGATACCTCAGTGGCTTTGTCAGGTTGGTCAGATGAACAGAACCATCAGGCAGGGTGTGTATGTAAAGGAATGAAAGGAATCAGCTCACATGGTTATAGAGGTGGATGAGTGCCAAGATCTGCAGGGTGTTTCAGCCAGATGACAACCCGGGAGACTTGAGGGTGTAACTGTATCCATTGATGATGTAGTTTCAGCCTGAAGCTCTGTGGGCTTGAAAACCAACAAAACCCCAGTAAATGTCTTCATTTAAAGGCCCTTGGACAGGAGGAATTCTCTCTTAAACTTCAGGAAAGGTTAACTTTCTCTTCAGTCTTTCATTGGTTTGAGGAATCCCAGACACATTATGTAAGAGGGTCTCTGCTTTACTCTGCCTACCAATAAAATGTCCAACTTTTTATAAAACACTCTCACAACAGCAATTAAAGTAATTTTTTATTGTTTTCTTGAAGACAGGGTCCCTCTGTAGGCAGATTCATTTTCATCAGGAACACCTGACTCTCGTGAGAAGCACCAGAGACCTGAGTAGCAAGCAGGGCTTATATAGGATTTCTTGAGGGGAGGGGCTTTCCAGGGTGGAGAGCTCCAAGGTGGGGAACAGTGGGATTTCTAGAGCTTGGAATGAGCCTAGGGACTGATGGAATTTCAAGTCCTGAGTTTGGGTTATTGAATCTGTAGGGCAGGGGCTGGGTCCAGCCGTTAGGGCAGTTAGAGTGTTCCGTGAGTAGAACCCGGCAGTTGGATGCCCTGGGGTGGGGACTGGCCGCTCATGTACTTCAAGGGGCTTACAGAGACACCAGTATGACTCACGTATTATATGGAATCAACATGGGCTACAGAGCAAAGTTGAAGCCATAGAGAGGTTGGCCCTATCCCGGCTTCTTAGAATGAAATGGAACAGGTGTTATTAAGAGACAGAATCATGTTTTCTGGGCCTTCAAGCTTCTGAAAACTGGGGACTTCCCCTTTAAGAAATGACGTGAAATCTGAATTCAAAATTAGGTGTGTGCTTGTGCATTGGTTAGGTCCTGAAGCTAAGCTTTGTTAGCTTTGCCTGTCTTTCGCATCTTAGCAACCTCACGCAGAAGAGAAAATTGTGTTCAGAGTTTAAGTGAAATCGCCCAAGGATATCAGTGAAGGAAGTGGCTAGAGCTAGCTTCTGGCTCAGAGTTCAATGCCTGCTCTTTGATAGTGCTAGACATACACAGCGGTGTGAAGTAGTGTGTGGAGAGGTCAGTAGATGTAAGCTGGTTCTGAAATAAATGCATTGATCTGCGAGATGAAATGTCTGTTGCCAATTTGGTCAAAAGGAAACTCTTCTTTTTTTGAGTTTTTTTTTTTTTTACTCTTTTCCAAAGTTGAGACCTGTTGTAAATTGATACATCTCCCAGGCTGGAGGCTATTTGGTTGAGTATGAGAACAGAAAATGGAACGGGTGGTGTTATCACTGAAAAAGAGAGCCTGTGCCTGTGCTGTTATCCCCCTTCCTGAGTGTGTCCCTGATGTCCGAGGAGCAGTGGTTCTTCAGAAGCGAGGCTGCAGGAGATAAGGGAAGGAAGGGGGTGTCTCCTGATTTTATGGTGCAGAGCAATGACACAGTGGCTTCTGGAACATCTCTGTTTAAGAACTGTTGCTAGCTGAGCCTGAAGACGTGGCTGCTGCACATGATGACACACAACTGGTTTTCCTTATCTGCATTTTCGTCAGTCATGCGTTGGAGGCGTTCCTCGAACTGGGTGCCCCTAGGTGGGATTTCGTTGATTTCTTTGCCTCCCTTGCTGCGGACTAAACAACGCTCTTGAACTGTGGAACAGTCGCCGCTGGAAAGGATGAACAGCTTTGTTGAAAAAGCCATAGGTGGGCAGTGGGTGGGGGCAGTGGGTGCATGCTTTTAATTCCAGCACTTGGGTGGGGGTGGGGGGTTGGGGGACAGAGGCAGAGTTGGAGGCCAGCTTTGTCTACAGAGTGGGTTCCAGGACGTCCGGGGCTACACACACACACACACCTCCCAAACAACAACAACATCAACAACAAAACTCAAACTCATCACCACCACCAAGTCAATAAAACCAACCAACCAACCAACGAACGAATAAAACAGTCTCCCAGAATGCTATATTCACTCTGTTGAGGATGACGTCTAAGCTTTCAGAACATCAGAATCTGGAACTAGCAGAGCATGCTCAAGCTGACCCTTTCCTCTCCATGGGGAGCTTGTGTACAATGTTTCTGGCAGGTCACCAACAAGCCTCCAGTCAAACCTTAACAAGGACCTACTTTTCAACACCGGCCCCACTGATATGAGCTCTTCCCTCTACTCTGTAATCTTCCCCACCCCGGGTCATCCCCATCTGTTGATGATTTCTACCAACAAAAACTCACTGACTTCCTGATTCTCTTCTGTGCTGGGCAGAGATTTTCATTAGCTCTTCCTCTCTTGCCACATGGAACAAGCATTCCTGACCTACTTCTCCAACGCTTAGCTCATTGCAATGTACATAATTTATGTGGGAGAAATGTTTGTTGGATACATGAGTAAGTGAATGAATGAAATATTTTCTTTTAGTCTACACTACAGCTTTATAAATATGAAAATATAATTATGGGGCTGGACTGGCTTTCCTATGGACAGTCCCCCTCCTCCAACTGCCTCTTGTATTTTAAGACTCACCTGGACTTGTCAAGGTCCCTTCTGGCTGACATTACTATTAAGCTGTGGTCTTTGCATATGTTTGGAACACTGCAGAAACAGATCTCATTGGCCTGGAATACATGCAATCATCTTGCTTGTATCTCCATGGTACAAACAAGTTTGTGGTCTCCACGAGCCGTCTTTTCTGCAAGGAGATTTTATGAGTTCTTCCTCGTATTTTTTTCATGGAAAAAGTGAGGTACCAGGAGTTTTATGACCTTACCTGTTCCTCATGAGACAAGTATTCTACCGCACTGGACTGGAGTCACACATCCCTGGATTTGCCCCGGACTCCGCTGCTTGCTGTTGTGCTCTTGGGGAAGTTACTTTTCTGCATTTTAGATCCAGCATCTCTTTTTAAAAAGATTTCTTTGTATTGTTTTTAATTATGTCTAGGTGGTGTGTGTGTGTGTGTGTGTTTATGTGGTACATGCATGTGAGTATAGGACTGTGGAGGACAGAGGTGTCCAATCCCTGGAGCTATACTTATAGATAGTTGTGAACCACCTGACATGGGTGCTGGGAACCGAACTCAGGTTCTCTGGAACATCAGTAAGTGCTCTTAACTACTGAGCCATCTCTCTAGCACCAGACTCAGTGTCTCTTAACTGGCTATAATTACAAAAGTTGTTATGAAGATAAAATGAAACCATATAGGTGAAGTTCCTGACATGGTTTCTATCCACACATAGTAGATGGTACATGACAACTGTGATTATTCTTCATGATAGTTGATTGGGGTGACATGGGAGTAATTTGAGATAGAGGCCATATTTACAGTTAGACAGACAACATCATAAATATACAGTGTCTCTCAGGGCTTTGGATATAAGAAAACAATCAAAATATTGTCTACATTCACAAAGCAATGTTTAAGGTACTGGAGAGATGGTTCAGTGATCATCTATTGGCACTCTTTCTGAGGACTAGGGTTTGGTTCCCAGCACTTCCATGGTAACTCACAACCATCTTGTTACTACATTCCCAGGATATCCCATGCCTCTTCTGGCTTCTGTAGGCATCAAGCATGGGTGTGGTACACAGACATATATGAAAACAAAACACTCATACACAAACAAAACAAAACAAAAAATAAATAAAACTCAACAAAACACAAAACAAATGAATAGAAATTAAAAAATATATAAGCAATTATAAGATCACTTAAGACAATGTGATAATATTCTTTGAGACTTCCAAGGATTCATTATAATATAATCTGTCTAGACAAGGCAAGTTTGGGTTAATTTAGGATAAAATATAAGGTAATACACACACTGTAGTTTTTGTTGTGGTATAGTTCACAAAATCCATCTCATATAATTCTAGAAGCCTAAAATGCTAGGCACAGCGCAATGTTCATACCAATATCAGAGCTATTGGAGGAGTAGAGATGGTACACAGTGAGGGACTGTAGAGACGCATTTCCTGGAATCAGTTTCCTCCCTGTCCTTTATGTGTGAGCACTTAGGTAAAGAACACTGCAGAGCGCTTTCAGAGGGATCTAGAACTGATGCCCCGACCATTGACTTCCTGCATATCGACTAGAAGGGATGTCTCTGAGCTGCACACAGAAACAAGGCAGTACTAAAACTCCTGGATTCCCGGGTCCCTGAGTTTAGTCAGCTGAGAACAACTAGCTCTTGGTTGATCTGTTTGATGTCAGAGGGCATGCTGTGTCCAGCTCATTGGTCTTGTAAGGTCAGTGGAAGGAAAGGGTATGGAGGTTGGAAATTGCTCTACATATGCAGCTAGCTGCTGCCATCATTTTGCATGAACAGAAATTATAATCAATATGTTATTTCTTCACCACAAACCAGCCCTCCTTGGTTTTCACATAGTAAAGACTATTTCTTTTAAAGATCTTTCAACTTCTAAGGGGTATCGCTATCGCTTCCCAGTTTGTTTATAGAACTGTTCTCTGCTCTGTTGGGAGAAAGCTCACCAGGGCTCAGAAGCATGGAAATGACTGGAGAAATGGGTATACACATAGGCTAATGGAAAGAAGTATAGAAGTTGGAAGGATTGGGAGTTCAAGATCCTGGGATTTGGGGATTTTATTGATTTAGAATATCAATTTTATCACCCGTGTTTTACACTTAAGATCAATTCATTACACAAAAAAGTGTTCTCTGCCCCCCACCCCCATCAGAGACTGAGTTGTGAACCTAAGAGGGAGCTAACACTTTGAAACTGTTCCAACTTTCTTTTCTACATCCTCCTCTTCTTGCTCCTCTACCTTGCAGGATTCTAGTTCAAGGCCTGTGACTGACAAACATTTGCACATTATACTTAAGGGAAGTCCAACTAAAAACCTTAGACTAACCCCAAAGCTGCTTGCAAGGCACTACAAGACTACAGCATGTGTGATGTTTAAACTTTTGACACTGCTAACATTACCAAGAGGAACAGAGGGAAAAGAGACTTTTCTCCTTTTCTCAAAACAACTGAAAAAGACTGGATATGAGTTAGAAGGCTTGGTCTATCTATCTGTGCTAATTGTTTAACAGAAATCAAGAACTAAACCTCACCAGAAGAATGAAAAAGACAATGCGTTTCACCCTCTGGGCTGGTTTGTATATGCTTGGTTCAGGGAATGGCGATATTAGGAGGTGTGGCCTTGATGGAGGAAGTGCGTCACTGTGGGGGTGGGTTTTAAGATCCTCCTCCTAGCTGCCTGGAAGTCAGTTTATTTCTAGCAGCAGCTCCTCTGCACCATGGCTGCCTGGACACTGCCATGCTCCTGCCTTGATGATAATGGTCAGAACCTCTGAACCTGTAAGTCAGCCCCAATAAATTGTTGTCCTTTATAAGACTTGCTTTGGTTATGGTGTCTGTCCACAGCAGTAAAACCCTAACTAAGATGCCCTCTAGCCTCAAGATCAGGCAAATGTAAGGATTACCACATTACATCCAATTTTACATCACAAACTTACATCCAATATTATATCCAATCACCTTAGAGATTATTAAGTTGGAAGAAAAAATATAAAAGGCTACTTCCACAGTATTTCTACTGGAAATATTGAGATTTAGGATAAGATTTAGGGTGTGGTCTCTATACAATGCTAATCTTTCTTCTTCCTTCATCTCTATTTCTAACACTATTCAGACTGAAATAGGCCACGTAGTCAAAATGTCCAAACAGAATCATTCTCCTTTCAGAGATTCTTGGATAATAATAGAAATTGTTGGAACTAGTGTTTACTCAGTGTGTGTGTGGTGGTGAGCAGGCACTGTATTAACTGTTTTATTAATTTTACATCACATATTTCTCACAATAAATATCTGTGATAACAACCCAGGCAAGGAAATTGGGGTTCAGATACTGTCACACAGCTAACAAATTACAATTCTTCCAGTTTCTCTAAAGTCTGTCTGGTTTTCTTATTACTTTCAGTCTCATTCTATCTATCAGTTATTTATTTATTTATCTTTTTATTACTTGAGATGACAAATACTCAAGAAAAATCAACATAAGGAAGGAAAGGCTCCTTTTGATTTTAGAGTTTTCAGCTATGGTTGTCTGGCTTTGTTGTGTCTGGATAGAAACAAGGAAGGAAGGGCCTGGTGAAGGAAAAGCTGCTTATCTTATAGTCGCCAGGAAGCAAAGGGAAGAGCAATAAGGAGCCTGGACCAGATGTATGTTCAGTGCAGGCCCCCAAAAGGTTCATTTTCTCCAACTGTGTCTCTCTTCCATATTCCACAACCTTCCAGTTGTCTATCCAAAATTTGGATTCACCAATGGATTGAATTGATTAGGTCAGAACCCTTACAATTTAATCATCTCTAGAAATGTCCTGCAGATACATTTAGAGGTACTCATTACTAATTTCCTAAGGATCCCTCAGTCACATTGACAATCATGATTTCTCTGCCCCTACATAAACGAATATTTTAGTGCACTTATGGTAAATAGTATGACTTTAGTACTTGTATGCAGCAACCAGACCAGTATCACTGGCATAACTCTTCACTTCAAACATTTATTATTTGTTTATGTTGGAAACACTGAAAATTCTCTTTTGAAGTAGATGCTGGATCACACACAGGGATCCTTTTAACATATCTGCTCTTGGGGGGCAAATCTTGGCTTTTTCCTGAGGTTTCCTTTTTGCTATCTGCTAAGTTCATTGGCAGATACAAATTCAATCGGAATCTATGTGATAAATCCAACCAGATAGCAAACTGAGAGAATAAGGACTTGTCTCTTGTGTTTATGGGTATTCCTACTATCGAGTAAGAGATTTTAAAATATTTGCCATTGAAGTCATTATTGTTAAATGGTTATATTGTCAGAAACTTATATGCATGGATATATTTTTGGGTTGGGGTCTGACCTTTTGAAATCCTGGGTTGTTCGTGGGAATGACTTCTGGGATTTGGGAGTACAGGCAGGTCAGGCAGACAAAACCAAAGATGCAGAGGTCATCCAGAATATGTGGCTAGGTTCTGAAGAGCCTGCAAGAGTGTGTAGACTCTCAAGAGCAGCATAATTGCTTAGGAGAAGAAGCATGCCTTCTCTTGGTATTAGAGACAGAGTGAAACTTCTGAGATCCTTGTATAGACCATCTTGGATGATAAATCCACTATATCCTCAACATATCTGCGATGGGATGTTCTTTGTCTAATGGCTACCCTCCGTAAAAGTGGGTGTTGTTTTCAGTCAGAAGTCATCACTGGAAAGGCAGTGTTTTAACCATCCCATTTGTCTGTGACACACTGTGTGGAGTTTATTCTCAAGAAACAGTGAGGCACCCTGAGGAGGATTCATTATTGAATTGTTCTATACGTAGCTCAAGAAGTTTATTTATTTAAAAACTTGTTATTGTGTTGTTTCTTGGAACAGAGTCTTGATATGTAGCCCAGGATGGCCTCAAAAAAATGTGTGATCTTTCTGCTTTAGCCTCCTGAGTACTGGGGTACAGGTGAGCACCTCCATACCAGGCTAGCATTAGGCATTTAACATATACAGGCTGGCTCACACCCACTTACACTCTGCTTTCTCTCTGACCCATTACTCACCCATGAAGGCACTAGACTGAAAAGACCACTCTACTTGGAGAGAACCCAGGGGAATGAAAAAGGTCTTGTTCTCCTAAAATGAAAAGCAACCCAGCAACAGCCACCCAATTTGATGCCGGAGCTCTTTATTTCAATCCAAGTTTAAGACAAGGATGGCCTAATACAGAGAAAGGGTCTATCTAATCCTGGCCCCCTTGCAAGTTCTCCTCCTTGGCAGGTTCTGTTGATGTGGTGGGGACATTGGGAAAGCCCACACCTCTGCAATGCTCAAGTCCACGAGACTCCTGCAGTTTTCTTTGGAGGAGTGAAATAAATCCCAAACCTATCACTTTATCATCTTTAAAGTCCCCCAAGTCTAGCGCTGGAACAATTGTAAATGCTGGCAGAGCCGCAGGAAAATAAAAGTTTCTCCCAAGGCTTTGTTCTGTTCCAGCGAGAGTGCCAGCCCTGCCTGCTGCCCAGTTTGGGATTGTGTAATGCTAACACCCTGGGAGCACACCAACCAAGTAAGGAGCCTGCCTCCTCCTTCAACCTGGCTCACAGGCCCTGAAAACAAAGAACCACTTCATTGTCCATCGGACCAATCTGGACCACACTGTGCTGGATTTAAAGCTATGATCTTCTCAGGCCCGGGGAGCTGAGAAGTCACGAGTGTGTCATTCTTTAAGCAAAGATTTCTTGAGCTGTGATTAGGTTTTATGTTTCCTATCATCTCTGTCAAAGGAGCAGACACAGAGGATATGGGCAGTGCCACATGTCCCTGATGAGGACAGCAGCACAGGCTGTGACCTCAAGGGACATTATTTATTATAAGAAATGTGGTAACATTAGACAAGCGTGCCTAACCGGGGTGAGTGATAGACCTCAGGAGTGGATCCTGCTCCTTTGCAATGGGCTTGCAAGGGAAAACTCTGATTTCCCCTTTCAGTTATGTCTGGTAGGATTGGCTTTTTCAGTTATAATCTAAAGGGGATCAAGGAAATCCTGTCCCCAAATCTTTCTCTTTGAAGAATGTAGAGGACTTTGTTTCTTATTGAAAGCGGTTGGATCTTGAGAGTATGCTATTCAAATGTATTTTCCTTTGTGGAAAGATTTGCCTGGAACAAGAGCAATTCTCTAGTAGGGGCAATGGCTAGCAGGGAGGAAAAAGCTATGGAGGAAAATCCATTGGGTAGGTTAAGACTCGGACCGATGGCAGCTCCCTCTCTGTTTTAACCATGTCATTATCAAAAACGAAAATCATCAAGCAAGGCAATCATTAAGAAAGGAAAGCAACGTTTATTTTTACATATGTTCTTTTCTACAAAATATTTGTGTGTGCGCGTACACGAGTGTGTGTGCGCGTACACGAGTGTGTATGCGCGCACCTGAGGAGGCCAGAGGCAGCTGGCGGAGCCGGAGACGAGGTTTTTTTTTTCTTTTTTTTTTTATAATTTATTTTTATATTCATTGGTGTTTTGCCTGTCTGTGTGTCAGTGTGAGGCTGTCTTCCATCCATGTCTTGGGCTTTCCCTCTAGTTGGGGACCCTGAGGAGGCTTCATTTTCCGATTGTTTTAGAAGCAGTACCAGAAATGGCCCGGAAGCAAGGAAGAAGGAGGTTAAAGAAAAGGAAATACTGTTTCCTGTCTTGCAGAGCCACTGTCAGACAAAAAGATTCTCTCTTGAGCCACCATTGTGAGGACAGAGGTGGGTTGGGGGAAGGACAAGAGATAAAAATAAGATAAAACAAAAAGGGGAGGAGACTGCGGGCCGGGAGGAGCAAGTTGGCTGGCGAGGCAATTCCCAGTCGCCCCCAGAAAGGGCGCCCTGAGTGCCAGGGCTTGACTTGTCTGCAGGTACGATAGGGGAGGCTAAGTGAACGTGGCACTGGCTATGACCACGGGGACTCTAGTCTTGGTCTGGAGCAACTTTCTCTGACCTTTGGAACTTTTTATTCAACAAGACCAGGTTGGCCACACGGTCTCAAAGGTTGCTCCTAGCTGGAACAGTCCTTATGTTGTGAAATGGTGATGATCTCGAGAGCCCTGTGATGTCACCACCAGCCACATCTCACCCAGAGGACAGCCTATTGACCCAAGGGAATAGCTAGCTTAGGAGGCCTCTGTCAGCTCCACTTCTAATGCTCCAGACTCCAGGTTTCACTGCTTGGTAGAAAGCTTATAGGAAGAACTGTCTGGAAACAGCTGCTTGGCTCAGGTTCTTCTCTTAACCTTGAGAAAAGAACACTCTTGTTTGGGTCTCAATTATGTAATTCACCTTTCCGGAAACTCTCCCAGCCTGTTTGATATTCCGCTTTCTAGCTGCCCTGGTTTGTGCCTTTAATTAAGTAGGTTGCCTTGTATTTATGTTAATTGTCTTTTTTTTTTTTGTCTTTTCTCTTTCAGATCCTGACAGGATAACACATTGTTTTGTGTAGTCAACACTGGGATCAGTGCCACTGTCCAGGGCTGACAGTGACCTGTGGCTGTTCTGAGAAAACTTTGCTTCGGGTTAAAGAAGAAAACTTAAGGGAACAAACGCCTCAGAACCCAGTTCTGCACCCTCCCCAAGCCGTAGCCCTTGACTTCATCTTCTTTTCCCTCCCCCAGCCCACACTGCTGCATTCTTCATCCTCTTTGTTGAGCATCTCCGCGGTCACCCTCCTCCCAAACCATTTTGTGTTATCCTTTCACAAGTTTAGTTGTAATGGTCTCATTGCTCACCCCCAGCGTTACAGCGTGTGAAGATTCTCTAGAAACAGCACATGTGAAATCATGAAGCCACAAGAGAATATGTGTGTTGCCAGAAAGAGAGCCTGCCAGCGAGTTCTGCAGAGGGGTAGTGAGGACGATGGGGGAGGAAGGGGGAAAGGAAGGAGGAGGTTTGGAAGGGGTGGGTTGTGGAAAGGCTGGCGTGAGTTGTGGATCTGGACTCTGGGCCTTAGTAAGGAATGAGGAAGTAGGGAGACCTACAGAAGCCTCCATGCCAGCCCTGATGGTTCAGATGGGAAGACTTAGAAAACCCCTAAGGTGGGTATCTTTATAAACCTCCAGGGTCTGACGTGCTGCTGGGCTCCTGAGGACAGAAACCTGCCATATCGTTTAAGTACATTAACACAGGGGCAAGTTGATGAGAGTTCCAAAGGGGGAAATATGTATAATTTACTTCTGAATGTCAGGTGTCTCCTAGGGCTGGACCATGGACTTCGTTAGCTTCCCAGTAAAGCCACCGCTGACGCTAATGTGTGATGTCATCAACAAGATGAAGTTTATGGTCTCACAGGGAGAAAAGTCTTTTTGCTTTTCATTTTCCTCTTCCAAAAACAGGGCTTAGTTCTGTTTTCGTTTTTCTGTCTCTATCCTCTTAGCAGGTGAGCCCATTTCCTAACACAGTATGCAGTGTCTTTCTAACCCAGCTTTCTCTGCTCCAGCCCACCAGTGTTCTTGCTGGTCCTCAGGAGGTGAAGGTCCCTCCCATATCAGTACACTTGCATGCTGCCTTGGCCTAGAGCACCCTTTCCATAGAGCTTCACGATCACATCCAGGACACAGGTCAGACTGCATCTCCTCTCCTCTGGCCACTGCACTAGAGAAGCCTGTGAGTCACTCTGTGATCCATGATATTGCTTCACTTTCTTCACAGCAGTCTTAGCGGTCTGTCTTCTTCTATCAGATGAGGTCTGTAACAACAGGGACTTCGACTTGTCCCCCGTGGTTTGTCCTCCTCCCTGGGAATGGTTCACATAGATACCTACCTGCCAGCGATGGAAATGAACAGTTTATGATAACATTTTTTTACATAATAATAATATTTTGTGTTAGTTCTTTTGTATGTTAGTTTTCAAAACCAATTTCATAGGCATATTCTAACTTCTACCTCAAAACGACTCAAAGAAGCAGTTAAAACAGGGCTTCTGTTTCCCTGGAAAGGCAACAAAGGGAGAGGAGACGATATAGGTAGAACAACTCGCCCAAACGTCTTCAGCTTGTGTCAGTGCTTGGTCTTTCACCATCAAGATCAATTCTTTTCACATTCCATCTCCTATTCCCAAAGTCTTGTGACTTCCCGTAACTTCCCAGAACGGAGGAATCCAAGGAAGTCCCTAACAGGGAAAATAAAGTATGTCTGGCTTCCTCAAGAATGTTTATGATGAAGAGCACAAACTTCACCCATGGGTGGTGACTGTTTAGTTGTGGATAACAACGATCACCTCACTGCAGACAGGCTGTGCTGCTTTCACATGGACATGGTGAGGTCTTGGACTCTCGGTGTTGATATCAAACATCTCAGTTATAGTGCACTGCCTCATATTTTACCTTTCAGGCAAATCTACTTGATAAGAAGTGAAAATTGAAAGCCAAGATTGTTCTTTTAGAATAGCTATAATACAAGAAATGTTCTTCTGTTTCTTCCATAAAGAATTTAATTTTTGTGTGTGGCATATTGTGCATACACACACGTCTGTGTGTGTACAGAGACCAGAGGATTGTGGTAGGTGTCTTTCTTTCTCACCTCCATCTTGGGTTTTTTGTTTGTTTGTTTTGTTTTGAGACAGAGTTTCGCTGTGTAGCTCTGGCTGTCTTGGAACTCACTCTGTAGACTAGGCTGGCCTTGAAATCAGAGAGATCCATCTGCCTCGGTCTCCCAAGTTCTGGGATTAAAGGCATGAGCCACAACTGCCCGACTACACCTTGTGTTTTATGTGACAGGGTCTCTCTCGTTGAAACTAGAGCTCACCATTTTGTCTATATTGTTTGGCTAGCAAGATCCAGAGGTCCCCTGCAAGCACTTTTATTTCCTGGGCATCTCTCAGGTCCACAAGTAATACTTTTCTAAACTTTTACCTAGAACAGTGGTTCTCAACCTTCCTAATTCCACAACCCTTTAATTTAGTTCCTCATATTGTGGTGAACTACACCCTCCACACACACCATAAAATTATTTTCATTTCTACGTCATAACTGTAATTTTGCTTCTGTTATGAATCATAACGTAAACATCTGTGTTTTCCAATTGTATTAGGCGGCCCCTGTGAAAAGGTCATTTGATTCCCAAAGGGGTTGTGACCCACAGGTTGAGAACCACTGACCTAGAGGCTCTGGAAAGATGGCTCAGTGCTTAAGAACACTTGTTGTTCTAGCAGAGGATCTGGGTCTGATTCTGGTATCCACAAGATAGTTCACAGCCATCCATAATTCTAGTTCCTGAGGGTCTGGTATTCTCTTCTTACCTTTGTGGGCACCACGCTGTGGTTATGTTTCCCCTACATCTATGTAGGCAAAACACTCACACATTAAGTAAGATGAATAAATCCAATAAAATTTACAAAAAAATTTGAAACTACCCAGAGAATCAGCATCAGAACACATCAGCGTTCAGAAGTCTTATTCAAAGATCATCAGTAGTCAATTTCCTCAACTTCTCTGGGCTTCAACTCTCCAGTAATAAAAATCTTAAAGAATGCTGATGTATTTATAATACCTGAATATGACCCTTTTTGACATTTTTTATTGACAAATAACACACATAAAGACCCATTTGGTGGTGGAGTGGGGAGAAAGATGGTTCAACAGATTAAGTGTGTGTGTGTGCCAAATAAATAAGAGTCTAAAAAAAGCATGCAAATGGTATTTTCACAATGTGAACTCACTCCTCTGATCAGCCTGGGTTTGTTACTTTAATCCCTAACAGTACTCCACAGCTTCCATTTTGCGTCAGTGTAATAGCTAGCATTCCCAAACAAAGGTAAGCATTCTGGATTTACTCACTGCACAGTGGATTAGCTTTCCTCACACCTGAGCTTTATATCGATAGAACTGCCCAGAACATGGCTAGCTGCTCACCTGGCTTCTTCCCGTCGCTTTGGTGAGGTCTGTCCGTATTGTTGCTCATTATTAAGTTTGTTCATTGTCAGTGCTCTGTAGTGTGCTAATGCTTGAGTGTAAGGTCTTACTTACGTCTACTATTTGTGGTCATCTGGGTTGTTTCCTGTTGGGGATATTATAAATAGTGCTTTGTTGACCACCCTTGTACGTGTGTTTTGATGGAAACACATGGATTTCTGCTAGTTAGAAGAATAGATTGCTGGATCATAGAACATACAGGCACCTATTTGCATCCAAGGAGATTGGTTCCAGGACTCTGTGAGGATATCCAAACCCGAAACACTCAAAGTCCTTATATAAAATGGTATACAGTGCTTCTTATCATTCACCTCTTTCTTCCCTCCCACCTTCCTCCTCTTCCTCCCGCCATTCCTTCTTTCATTTTCCTTTTTAGATAGAGTTTCTCTTCATAGCCTTGAGTAGCTTTAAAGTCACAACATAGCCCAGGATGGCCTCAGGCACCCAGTCATATTCCTGCCTCAGCCTCCTGAGTGTTGGCATAGCAGACATGAGTTGCCATATCTAGCTTCTCCTTTATATATTACTTAAATGCCTAACAGAATGCAAATATTATGTATTGGAAATTATATTGTTTGGGGAATAACATCAAGGAAGAAGGTTCATGCAACATGTTCAATACCAATGCAATAATTGGTCAATACCAATAAATGTTCAATACCAACGCAATAATTGTTCAAAATACTTTCCATCTGTGGTTGCCTGAATCCCCTGGTGCAGAACATACATATCCTGAGAGCTCTGTCCATGTATTCATAAACACTGTTGACTGCCCAAGTTAGCTCATTGGTTTATCCTTCTGCCATCAATACGTGAAAGGTCTAGTTGTCTCACATCATTGTCAACACTTGGCATTATCTGTCTTCTCATTTTAGCTATAGTGGAATATAATCTATGCTAGGTTTGAATACTTAAATTATGATTAATTTATTTTTATAATTTAGTAGATATATGTATGGGACGGTACATAAGCAAATGGGAATCACAGAGATACAAGACCAATTTTGGTATGCAATACATTCTTGGATTATGCTTCATTTTCTCCATATGGATAGCATCAGCCAGCTATCAAGATAGTAAGCTTCTTGAGGTCAATGGTTTACCATGGGCATATTTGATAGTTCATACAGTCCTTAGCCCAGTACTGGGTGGGCATTTGTTAACTGCCCAATAACTTCCAGTTGAATTGGGTTCACTTAAATAATGGGAGGAAATGAGTTAAGATCTATGGAATATCTCAATGTTCCCAGTTCCATGCCCAACCCCCACTCCCACTTCAGGTGCTTCTTAGGGTGAGGATAAGACTGAGAGAGAGGTGTTCTAGACAACGCCCAACTCATCTGTGTTTCCTCAGAGCCTTCACTCCAAATGCTTAAGCTCTCGGATAGAACAAACTCTTTTATTCAACTGGCTTTTCCTGGAGTATGTATGTCACACCACCAGGAAGTAGAGCAGACAACTGACTGTCACCTTGGCATCAGGAAGGAGCGTCATTCAGGTTTTGCATGCTTCAAGGGGTGCTTTGGACTCAAAACGTCTGATCTCATTACACTGACCTGATTTCCCTATGGCCAAATCCAGTTTGATAGAAATGTCTCCAAAGGCCGCAGTGATCTCTAGGATATGTAATTCCCCATTTTTCTGATCTGGAAAAAAATTGTCCTAATTTTAAAACACTATTTCGGTCATCTTATAAACGAAAGGATCTGTTCTCAGTTGTCCCTGTTAACATGTAGCATTGTGCAGTATATGGTATGGGGGAGTGTGTGTGCGTGCATGTGCATGTGCATGTATGTATGTGTGTTCCTGTGTGTGAATGTGAGTGTGCACATGGCACAGAATGCATGTGGTTGTCAGAGGACAACATCAGGTGCCAGTCTTTACCTTTTAATTTGTTCAAGACAAGTCTCTCTTGTTCATTACTGAGTATTCCAAGATAGTTGGCATGGAAGCTTCCAGAGTGTTCTGTCTCCACCTATCTCCCTTTGAGGACACTGGGGTTACAGATGTTCACTATCTTGCCTGGTTTTTAAATGGGTTCTGAAGATCCCAACTCAGGCCAGGCTTTTATGACAAATGCTTTATCCAAGAAGCCTTATCCCCAACCCTTATGCACAGTCTTATTTATTTTGAATATGAGATATTTCTGGATTGTGATACTGAGAAGTTATCATTTTGGTTCTAATTTAGTTTGGAATGAGCCACCTACTGAAATATCCTTTCTGGCCTTTCCTGTCTTCAGAAAGAAAGAAAGAAGAGTTTTAATGGGCATAATCACGAATGTGGGATTTACAAAAGGTAGGAAAAGTGGGCTTTGAGAAAAATAGAAAACTGAAAACCCTAATCTCTTTGAGACAGTGTTCAGACTCCTCTTGGGCCACCTGCCACCTGGCCTATCAAGATAGGGTAAGCGTGCCTGTGTTCAGGGGTTGGTAGGCTGAGTAAGGAATTCCTGAAAAGAATATTGTGGTAAGATCCAGCAAGCACAGCAGATAGTAACTGTATACTGTCACTAGTGGGAACGGCCTTGTTCTGCAAGCTGACAGTGTGATCAGCAGGTAATCAGACCCAGTGTTCTGGGCCTCTTGTGACACAGGATTGTTGCAGACTAGACCAAGAAACAAGGGGAGGTTTCTTTCTCTCTTTTTTCTCTCCCATCAGGGTTGGCTTGCTTCCCAAGGTGTGTGGGGAGAGCTAGCAGACTGTGAATTTCAGGACGGTTTTCCTCTGGGAATGGGCTTTAGGCCTCAGATGTCCTGACTGTTTTTTTTTTTTTCTCTTTCATCTATGTGTTGACTTTTTGAAATCAGACTGAGCTGCCTGGACTCTTGAGTGTATTATAGTCAGGTCCACTGAGCAGCCCACTGGGTATTTTTTATTATTTGCCAGCAACACTGAGCTCAAGAACTTCGGGGTGGCCCAGGCAAGCAGCAGAATTGAAAATGGGGTGTGTGGCAAGCAGACCACGGAGACCCCACTTCTCTGTTGCAGAGGGTGATCATTGTGTTGATGCGGAGGCCCAGGAGGTGTTATCTGAATTTTCAAGAAAAGACAGACACCTGTATTTTTTTTAAATGTCTTTAGTTTTTTTTTCTGATTCTTAGCTGTTACTTCAAATAAGTAAAAGAGAGATCATTTCCCAAGCCAACTCTTTTAAGCACCAAATAAAACAATTCAGGATGCGCTTGGCATCTCCACCCTGGACCTCTGGACTAAAGTGATTTTTCTAAAGGAAGAAACCTACTGCTCATTCAAGTCACTTCCAGATATGGGTAACTTTACAGTAAGGACCCGCGTGGCAATGAAATAAACAGAATTCTCAGCCATGCAACAAGCCTGAGGAGAAACTCAGGAACTCTATAAACACTGAGATTGAGGGGAAACTTGGCATAGCACATGGCTGGTACTGATGGCTAATTCACCATTGCTGTGAATTAGGCTTAGCATAACCAGAGAAAGGCCATTTTGCTCGTCAACACTGAGTCTAGGGATAGGCACCAACAACAGCTCTGAGCATCGAGAGTGTGGGGAGCGCTAAGGAGTTTTTTAGAAACCTTTTATTTTTCAGATGGCAAAATTTTCAAAACAGAAAGCAGACCTTCATTTGCTTGCTCTGTTGTGTCTTTATGGGGCGTTTAAAACTTTGGCCGCCACCTACAGAGGACAACTGTGCAGACAAAAGTCAGCCCATGGAGGAACGGAAGACACAGAGCAGGAAGACGCCTTCGTCATGTCTCCGAGCAGGCAGCCGCTGAGCAGCCCGCGTCCGCTCACAATTTGAACCCGCTGTTCTGTCTGAGCCTTCACAGGCTCCTTTATGGCCCATCCCTGTTTATTTTTTTGTTGGATCTCTAATACTTTTGGCCTAAATAATACTAACTAAAACATGTATCATCAATTATTTTAGCTTAAACACTGAATAATCTAGGGTGTCCCTTAAGATTAGGTCACGTCCAACACAAGCTTTTTAGAATTGCCTGGGAATGGTAAATGCTGCTTCTGTGCTGTTAGAAGCCTCTGTGGGTCATAACTGCCTTTGGATATATTCATTTCCCTTCTCCTACCACAAGGAATATGTGACAGAAGCCACTAATGGGAAGATGGCTTTATTTTGGCTCCTGGTTTCAGGGACTATAGCCCGTCATGGTGGAAAAGGCATGGTATTGTGGCTCAGTCCATGGCGGTGGGAAATTGTGGCTGGTTCTCAGTGCGGTGGATCAGGAAGCGAATAGACTTTAGGGTGGAAGGGAAGCTCGGATGTAACCCTCAAAGGGCTGCCTTCCAGTGATCCACCTCTCATCCCCAATTCTTATCTCAAAGGTCCAACAAACTCTCCCCTGGCGTCCTCAGCTGGGGACCAAGTTTCCCAAAACACTTGCAGCGGAGGACACTTCATATTCAAACCACACGATGGAGGAAGCTGCTCGAGGCCTGGACGTGTAAAAAGTGTTCTCACCAGCAGGAGAGGAGAGCTCTCTGTGTGTGTGTTTGTGCCTGAGTGTATGTATGTGTACCAAATGTGTGCAGGAGCCCGTGGAAATCAGAAGATACCCCTACAACTGGAGTTAGAGACCATTGTAAACAGACACCTGGGTGCCAGGAACCAAACCTGGTCCTCCGGAAGAGCAGCAAGTGCTCCCAACTGCTGAGCCATCTCTCCAGCCTCTGGAGCAGTGGTTCTTAACCTTCGGATGGGAGTCTGAAGATATCCTGCATATCAGATATTTACATTAAGATTCACCAAAGTAGCAAGATTACAGTTGTGAAGTAGCAACAACATAATTTTGTGGTTGGAGGTCACCACAACATGAGGAGCTGTTTTAAAGGTTCACAGCATTAGGAAGGTTAAGAACCACTGACCCAGGATTTTTAAAATGATACTGCAAGTTTTGTGATAAGAAATAACCCGACTTTCCCATAAAGAACAAGTTTCCTATTTACAGTCATGGGGAACTTCCAAAGTTTTCCTTCATTGGCCTGAATGGGCTAAAAGAAAACAAAAATGTGTGAAGAGAGCTCCAGTATCAGGTGCTGGTCTCGACCTTCAGGTTTAAATATGATCAGGGCAGACAGTAAAAACACTGTTTTCCCATATAGACACCGACACGTTTGTTCCTACATAACATAGGAATAAGAGGAAACTATTTTATCCACATTGAAATTCAAATATATATATATGCTATCTGGTTGGGACAGTTTTGAATGAATAAGGTCCAAAATATATCTAGTGAGGAAAGTATTTACTTTCAATTCCACTTTGGCCTTTTCTTGCCTCTCCTCGTATCTATTAGCAGCCATTGTTGTCAGGAATCTACAGTTTGGTGCTAAATTGATTAAACGTCCAACACCCTTGGGTAGGGACAGGTAGGATGAGTGACAGTTGAGTGGAGAAGAAACTCAGTCTCTCTAATGCTCCCTCGCAAGGAGTGAGAGCCCTCTAGTTATAGGAATAGGCTTCCCAAGACTTCGAGGCACTCTCAGCTAGGAGTTCGGAATAAAAAAGCTATGTATCTAATCATGAGAATGGGAGTTCTTAGACACAAACAGAACTGCTTAGGAACAGACTGTAGCTCTGTGTACAGCTCTTATCAGCTGTGGTACGCCATGGACCAGAGCTTGAAGGACATCAGTGCCTGCCCGCTCCGCATAGCTGCTACCTACCTCACTTCGTGAGCACAAGGTCAGCAGCACACTTAAATTATGGCTCTGTCTCGAGAACTAGGTCTGAGGAGAGTAGGGGAGCGGCTGACCTGAAGAGGCAGAGTGCACTTAACATGAGCGCTTTCTCAAAAACCATGCTCGAACCGTCTACACGAATGAGAGTGGATAGAAGTTTTCCCAACGTTGGCAGTACCGTGAACATTTTTTTTCTTTTTTTAAAAATACATTCTTTTCTCACATAATATAGCCTAATTGTGGTTCCCTCCGACTCCTCCCAGTTCCTCTCCACCTCCCCTCCTGTCTGTATTCACTCTCTCCCTGTCTCTCATTAGGAAAGAACAGAATTTTGAGGGATAATAATAACATATAACAAAATAAAATGTAAAAAGACAATGCAAAAACTATCACATCGAAGTTGGAAAAGACAAACAGAAGAAAAAGAGCCCGAGAGAAGGTACAGTAGTCAAGGAACCACTTGGTCAAACACCCAGAAATCCCATGAAAACATTAAGCTGGAAGCCACGATCGATACTAGGAGGACCTGATGCAGACCCTATGCATGCCCCATGCACGGGACCCTAGATCGTGTTGATTTAAAGGACCTTATTTTGTTAGCTTTCTCCACCCTCTGGCTCCTTTACTCTCTCTTCCTCCTCTTCTACAGGGAGTAACCAAGAAATTTTATGTAATAATACAACGTTATGAGCCTATGTGTGATGGCTTCACCCCCTTTAGTCTTGCAGAAATGAAAGGGATGTGAACGGTCGGGGTAGTTTTACAAGTTCTCATCATAAACCTGAGAACGGAATCTAACTTCTGGGTTTCCTACCTAATGGCTTTCCATGAATTAGCATGTGTAACACAGTCATGCTGGGAGAGAACCGGCCTTGAGTTCGATCACAGGTTTCTTTATCAGAGAAGAGGGGATGGGTCGGCTCCTGGCGGCACAGACCAGATGTGGGGTCCACAAAATCATGACAGATACTCATTGCTTCTCCAGAAGCATCCCTCTTTGAAACATTTTGAGCTCTGTTTTGTGAGAAGCTGGCTACGTTGAATAAACTGGAGGAACAAGTAATTTTTCTTACCGGTCTGTTACTGACGTCACAAGCTGGCCACGGCGGCAAAACAAACAAAAACAAACCTAAACTCTCTAGGTGTTCAACCGCGGCCTTTGACTCCACAGTGGAATGAAGGCAACCCTTAATTGCATCTTTATTTGGACGGGTTGTTTGTCCTGAAGGGCACTAAATCCTAACTTGGAGAAAGGATTGCCCATGTCAACCCAGATAGATGGAACTACTGGTATTAGACACCCAGAGTTCTTCAAGCTACTTCAGGGCAGTTGAGTTTGAGTGAGCTCCTGAGTTCTACTCTTAGGATCTCAGCAAGACGGCCTTAGGAAATTACTAAATTTCCCCTTGCTTTATGTTTCTCCATATAAAATGCGATAGAACCTCCGTTTTAGAGTTACTGTGGGACATAATCTAAAAAGCAAAGCATTATTATGGTAATACAAATTTCCTGGTGATCGTTAGAGGTAAGTAAAAGTATTAATGGAAGAATCCAAGGAGTTTTCCTTATGGTTTTGGTACATTAAGGCTCTTCCTGGAGCGACAGCTGAAGGAACATGGCTCCAGACTGTGATTGCTTCCTTGTGTGACCACTTGGAAGGGGAGGACATGTGAGATGGAGGTCTGGATCCTGAGCTCTTGTGTGGGCCTCGGCAGCTTTGCTGTGACTTACTTGTCTGGTTAGTGCCTTGTACACACCTAGGGAACTGGTTGGAGCTCACCTGTCTTTGCTTTGTTCTCGGTGTTTACTAGGACCTACCTACTGTTCCTTTCCTCTCCCAGAGGTCAGGGCTGCATCTCCCTCCAGTTCTGGGCTTGGATTAGACACTATTATCAGCACCATGACCTCTGATTCTTCATTCTGCTACCTTCCTGGTCCCTTGATAGCACTATGACCTTTGGTCCCCACACAGGGCATGCTCCGGAGTGATAACTGAGGACCATTTCATTAACTACCATTCACTGTCTCTTTTAATCTGCTGCATTTTACTTTTTTACCAGAATAAGACTGTGTCTTGTGGAGCATAAGTTCCTTCCTCAAGTTCCACACAGAAGAAAGGCTCACAGATCTCCATTTACTTTCCGTTTTCTCCTCAGTCTATTTAGTAACACCTTCTACGATATAAGCCCTGTAAGGGAAAAAACAGAACACAGTGTCCTTTGTTCTTGGGTTCAAAGATGATGTGCACACTTGTCAGGTTAGAGGTTAAAAGTATTTTACAGTGCCAAGCTGCAGAGTTATGCATGTGGAGAGTGGAAAATAATATTTTAAAGACACGTTACAAAAACCAGTAGGTAAGAAATCCTTTCTGTCACTATATGAGTCAAGTTGTAAAAAGGATCTTGTCTTCATCAATGACTAAAAATGAAAATTCTCTCCTATTGGTATCTGTAAATTACAGTATATACAACTATGACCTCATACATCTTAACCCCAAGTGTATTTCAGCTTGTCACTAAAAAGGAAATTTGTTATGTCCAGATATCTGAAACTTCTACATGAAAGAGACTCTGAGAGAGGTCTCCCCAACTTTGGCAGTATTTCTAAAAAATTATACCATACAAATAATAAAACGTTATGAAGTCCAGGGTTCCAAGGGAGCAATAAGTGAAAATTCATGGGTTATGCCACAGGATAAAATAAATTCTTTTTACTTTCTTTTCAGAAAACTGATATCCCCAAATTGATACAGTATGAGGAGCTGCCTGGAGCTTCTACAGTTAAGAAATCAGGAAAATATTTCAAAAGTGAATCAGCAGAAAAATTATTTTTCTGTGTGTATATTTGTGATATTTGTGGTATGTGTTGGCTGTATGAAATGTGAGGTGTCTTTTTTTAAAAAAACTTGAACATTAAATTTCATAATTTTACTTAAAGAAGTGTTTCATGTTTATAGATACAAATTCTGAATCTGTCCCTAATGGGAACCGCCTGACCCATAATCCATTGACAATGGTCACCTGCGGCTATTTGTGCACACCTGTGGGAAAATGTCGTGCAGGCGAATGCTACATATTACTACTGTCTTCAAACAAAACAGATTTAAGAAGAGTTTCTCTTTGTTGTGTTTTGACACAGGATTTCCCTTTGTAGCCCAGACTGGTTTCATAGATACTCCTTTCTCTGCCTTCTGAGTTCCGTGACTCCAGGTGGACATCACCATGCCTGGCAGAACCATTGCTTTGGACAGCAGATGCCATCATCCGAACCAAGTGTTTATTGTTAGGATCATTTACTTGCGTGTTTACATCATATTATTTATAGAGTGGCATTCAACTATGTGTTTGCTATCTATTGCTGCATGGAAAATCGCATCAAAACTTCATGTCTTCAAACAACTAGCATTTTATTATATTTTACTAAATCTCCCCTTGGACAGTGGTCAGGACAAGACTGAGATGTAACTATTTGCTGAATCTCTCAGCAGGCAGTGGCATTTCATGGCACTGTCTTTGATTAATCAAAAAACTGTTACACGAAATGGAAAGAAGGTATGTGTATTCTAATTGACTATAGTAGAAGACAGATTTCAAAGATGCTGGGCAAGGAGGGACATGGCATTAAAATGGCGCAAAGTACTGGGGGTTAGGTGAGATCTAGCCACCAAAGCACGGTGATGAAACGTGTTTAGTGGGAGCAAAACCACAATTCAAATAGGGCTGCGAGGGCAATGGGTTCTAAGGACATCGCGGCAGTGGAACTGTTCTGTAACCAGCCAGCCAGTAAATTTTTAAGAGTTAATTACGCTTGGGTGTGAGACAGGAAGATTTGGCTGTCCTGCAGTTGTGAATGAAGTATGTTGATTATAATGATATGAATGTAGACATTATCTTAACGATAAGAGATACAGATCTGCAGTTTCTCTGTGAAGTCTGAGTTTCCCACCAACTTCAAAAGCATCCCCTAGGGTGGGCGGGCAGGCCGTGGAAGCACGGTAGGCATTGTCAGCACGGGCTGTCTGAAGTAGAGACTGTTCAGTACCTTGTTTTCAGAGTATTTGAAAGCATAAGACCATGTTTGCTTCATGTCGCAAGCACCATTTTCTCTGTCATGGTGGTTGTTTCTACTCATTCATTGCTTTTGAGAAAAGTGCTAGAGAATGTAATATAGTTCTTAGAAAGCCCTGCAAGGCATTATTTTGTATGATCATGAGGTAAAAAAACCTGTTATGTGCCCTTCCAAAAATATTCAGGCAGTTCTAGTTGATGGATTTAATTTTTGCTGTTCTCTCTATTAAACTGCAATACTTAAAGATTTAACGCATTGATTGATTATGGGTTCGTGTGTCCCATGGCACACATGTGGAGGTTGACAACAACTTTTGAGAGTGTGTTGCATTCTCTCCTTTTACCGTGGGTTTTTGGGGCTGAACTTAAGTGTTCAGGTTTGTGTGGCAAGGGTCTTTAACCCTTGAGCCATCCTGCTAGTCCTAAACGTTAATATTCAAGTGACTACAAGATCCTTTGGGATTCTGTGGCAGTCATTTGTTGGAGAGAAGATCCCTGTTTTGTCCAGGAGAGTGCTAATGGATGCCGTCGGTCTGGACTTCATTACTCCCCCTGAAACAGTTCTGTAAACATCCAGAACTCATGCAACCATCTAGCAGCCTGGATGAGTAGAGATCTTCAGACAATGTCATGAGGAGAAGATAACCTGTTTAAAAACATGGGTAATCCAAACAGATAGAAACAGGTTGGGTCTCAGCTCTTTGGCTTACTAGTCATGTAAACCTGAACAAGTTCTGTAACCTTTTAAACTTCAAGGGTCTTCTTTGGTGAAAGGCTAAATCTGATGTCAGTGGTTCTTGCCTCATGGAATTATTCTGTAGGAAAAGCAATAGTGATAGCTCTCATTTATTGACATGGGTCACCGTCAGGTCAAATACGTTATTTATTTTACCTGTGGTCACAATGAAAACTGTTGGGCAGAGACCGTCGCAGCAGTGGAACTGAGGTCAGAAAGCTTAGTTATCTTTTCAGGCACATAAAGAGCTGATGTTCTTTTCACTGTGTCTAACGGCTAGATCTCCATTTATTCCTGTGAAACTCATGTGTCCTAGTTTAAGGCATTGCACCTCTAGATGACTGTGGGCTGGAGGGATCATTGGCTTTCTCTTGTATTCATGACGGACAGAAGTCCCTTGTTCTGGACAAAAACGGACTCCTAAATCTTAGAAGCAAGCACAGGTAGAAAATGTTCTATTTGGGAGCTGAAAGGATGGCTCAGTGGTTAAGAGCACACAGTGCTTTTTCAGAGGACCCGGGTTCAATTCCCACCACTCACACGGCAGCTCACAATGACTATCTGTAGCTCTAGTTCCAGAGAGTCTAATGCCCTTGCACAGACAAATGTGTAGGCAAGACACCAATGCACATAAAATAAAAATAAATAAAAGAGAGTAAATGAACAATAAACGTTTAAAAGAGTAAAGAAGAGAAAAGCATGCCCAGCTTCCTGTCCCATGAAGATTAGCCTCAAAAAGAATAGATCCCCCAGGATGGTGCTATTGAGGGTGGGAGCATTTAAGAGATGGAGCTTAGTGTGTGTTCATGGGGGTGAAGTGGGGTTAAAGGGCCCTAAAGAGGCCTTTGGGACTGGCCCTTAAAGGGTATTGGAATTCTGGTCCTTCCCTTCCTATGATGAAGTGAGTGGTCTTGCTCAGTCACACACTCTGTAAAATTGCTGTCGGGCACTCCATTATCTATCTGGAAGCAGCGAGTCGGCCGGATCGTGGACTAGAATCTCCAAATCTTTGAGCCCAAATAACCTTTTGTCTTCATACATAGATTAGTTAACTATTTGTTATAGTAACAAAACAACTAAGAAACACATGTTTATGCACATCTACTATAGCAGGAAATCCAGTTTCCCTCGCCCCTATGAAAAGTTTCCTGTCTGGCCACTCCATGAAATGTTTAATCCCAAAGGAAGCCTTCTGTGAGGGCAATCAACAGTCATTGTTCATTTTCTGTGACTAATCAGTGAGTGCTAGCCCCTGAGGTCAAGGGAAGTCTCCTGCAGAGTCCATCTTGATTGGGCCAAGTTCACAGTCCCTCAGTGATCCCCCAATAGTCCCCCGTGCTTCAAATGCTACCTGTCCCCAAGGTCATTCCTTAGCAGCCTGGTATTGCTTTCCTCTTTTGGACCGTGAAGTGTCTCTGCCAATACACAGAGCTCCACGTGTTCAGGGAAGCAGCAAGCCCATTTCCTATAAGCCACATATCTTCAGGAGCAACAATTTGCAAGTGTGTGTTGCTGAAGGTCCTCTGGAAATCATGTCACAGACAAGGTCACCAGGTCTACAGAGAATTCAGTTGTTCCCAATGCAGGCAGTCTTTTATTCTGAGAGAGAGAGAGAGAGAGAGAGAGAGAGAGAGAGAGAGAGAGAGAGAGAGAGAGAGAGAGAAGCTCAATTTAATTTATTTGAATAACAACAGTATCTAATACTTTTTTTATCTTGGCCATTGCTTTATATTTTTTCTGTCGATTCCCCCAGCCTAACCCTACCTCATCTATCTGATATCAAGGGAGTAGTTTCCATTAATGCTGTTCAGATCTCTACATCTTACATGGAGAACCTTTCCTTCCTCACCTTTCCCGTTTCTTTTCCTGTTCACTTCCTCCCTCCCCTCCTTTCTTTTTTCCCTAGGGTCTCAAGCATCCCAGACTGATCCTAAATAGCTAGTAATTGGATCCCTCATATCCTCCTGAGTACCAGGACTGCAGGTGTATGCCACCATGCTTGGTTTATGTGGTCCTGGGGTTAGAACCTAAGGCTCCATTCCCTGTCCAGGATGTAACTGCCTGCAGTTACTGCGAATCAGTTACCTGGAAAGGAAGCTGGGGATGTATGGGAAGGTGGCAAAAAGAGATGGCGACAACACCTGCTATTCAAGGTCTCAAAGTTTAATGGAGGACTCCAAATACATAGGCAGGGGAAAACCTTTCTCCCAAAGGCTGGAAGCTTTTCCACAGAACCAGTTCAGTTGCTCCACAGGCGACTAGTATTTCTCGGGAAACTGCAGGTCCTTGAAGAACAATGGACTTTACCTTGATCTGAGCACTCCATAGGTGGAGGGGATTATGACTAACACAGGAGTTCCCGCTCAAAGGTTGGGAGAGGAAATTCACATTGGTTGATGTCAAGCTCCTGCCAGGTGGCATGGCTCCCCAATAAGGCTCTCTACACCAGGAAGAGTTTCTCTATCTTAGACCATCTTCTCAAGGTTAAATCCTCATCAGGTCTTAAGTCTCCTCTCCCTAAGAAGTGAAGAGGAAAGTTTTCTTTAGGAATCATGGCCCCTTTTGGTAGGCATTCCATACGTGGAAAATAATACAGGCTGACTGGCTTATTATTTAGAGACAGGGTATATCATGTAGTTTAAGCTGATCTTCCTGCCTCCATCTTCCAAGTGTTTGGATTATAGATTTAGCTGCCATGCCTAGTTCTGTATATGCATATTTGTTTATATTTATTTTGTGTGTGTGTATGTGTGTGTGTGTGCCTGAATGTATGTAAGAGCACTACATGTGGATAGCTACCTAAGGACATTGTATTCTTTAGTACTGGGGTTACAGGAAGTTGAGAGCCATCTGATGTAGGAGCTGGAAACTGAACCTGGGTCCTCTGTGAAATAGCAAGTACTCTCAACCATCTCTCTAGCCCCATATATATTTATATACAGAAATATATTATATTTAATATATTTATATTATATTCAATATATTTATGTAATTATATTTATATTTTTAATTTATATTTTATTAATATTAGTTTATATAATTGATATATTATAATTAAATTATAATAAATTAATATTATATTTAATATTGTATATCAAATTTTTTTTTAAATAAAAGTTTGACTCATCTTGATTCAGGTGTAGTGACTGAAGACAATAAAGGGGGTAGGTTTGGGTCTCTAGGTAAGTGGAATAGCAAAAAGAGGTTTTCTTAAAAAAGAATAGGGAAGGAAAAAGAAAAAAGAGAGATGCAGGGGGTGGAGTGGAGGGGTAAAGGGAAGAGAGTGAAGAAAAGAGAGAGAGAGGGAGGGAAGAAAAACACAAGGGCTAGCAGAAGCCTGGTCTAGTAGATTCCTTAGTAAAAGTGAGGGTAGAAAGCCATGCAGGCTCTTGCTATCCTGGGTATCATTCGAGAACGATTACTCTGAACAGCAGAGGGTGAGCTGACGTGGGAGAGAACACAGGTCAGAATGTTCTCGGTAGCCATGTGTGGTTAACTGTATCAACTTTAATCTTGCAAAAGCTATGCTTTTATTTTGACAGTAGAAATGACTTCCCGATGGCTCGAGTTCTTAACTAGCCTGTGAAATAACAGCTTCTTTAGTCTATGTGCCTCTCATCTGATGGGTAATTGACAGTAGATAGACCATTTTGGAGCCATCCTATCAAGGCTTTCCCCCCTCTTTGTCTAATCTCTTTGAAAAAGTGTTGTGTTCTTGGGGATAATCACATTTTGATAATCGGAGATTTCTAAACTGTACATCGCAACAGAGCTCCACATGTCGGCTCGAAGAGTCTGCCACAGAGGGGTGGAGGGTGCCCATTACCCTTTGGATTATGTTGCTGGTTCAGAGTTTAGAATTAGAACATTAGTTATTCCTCAGACGGAGGCAGGAGCCTGGGATATCCCCACATAACCTTATCTTCTTTTTCCTTTAACATCTCTTTCCAGGTTTTTCTGTATCCGAACATGTTTTACATGGCTTTTATTATTTTGCATTAATCTGACATTATAAGTGTTTCCTCCTGTTAAATTGTGTGTGACAGTGATTCTTCATAACGTTGTAATATGTGGAATGTATATTTGTATTAATCCTTAATTTATTAGAAAGGTAATATTTTACTCTGTAAAATGAATTTCCATTTTGTTTGTCCTTTGAGTAGTTGTATGTTCAGGTGTGCTTGCCCATGAGGATGTGTGGAGGTCAAAGCGGGTATACTGTTTATCTTTCTTAATTGAGCCAGCATATTTTTGGAGATGGTCTCTTACTGACCCTAGAGCTCACTAATTGGCTAGACTGCTTGGTCAGAAGGTTCCAGTATCTGCCTGTCCCTGCTAATTTTCCAGATCAGCTGCAAAGTTATGTACATGTGTGCACCATAACACACACACTTACTTCTGTGGGCACTGGGGACTTGAACTCAGGTGTTCATGCTTATGTATGAGTGTACATGTATATTTGTATATGTATATGTGTATGTGAATATATATATATATTCATACACTTTTGTGCACATTAGAAATCCTGAATCTATATCAACCCCTGAAATTAAACCCGTTCCACGAGAGTCTTTTAGCCTTCATTATTTTTAGGGTTCCTCTTTCCTACTGACAACCGTGGCTCTTCACCACGAGAACACATTTTTAACTCATTTGCTTTATTCTGTAGTAAATGTAAAATAAATTCAGTTTTAATTGTTGGTGTGGTCAGGCTTTCCAGTGCTGTGACAAAACACTGAACAAAAACAACTTGAGGAAGAGATGGTTTTGTTTCAGTTTATAGCTTAATGTCTGACATCCAGGGAAATCAGGGCAGGACCTCAAAGCAGGAACTGAGGCAGGGAGCATGGAACTTCCATAGGGACTGGAAGCCAGTTACTGGTTTTCTCCCTATGGCTTGCTCAGCTGGTTTTCTTTCTTTCTTTCTTTTTCTTTTTTTTAAAGATGTATTTATTTATTATATGTAAGTACACTGTAGCTGTCTTCAGACAGCCCAGAAGAGGGCGTCAGATCTCGTTATGGATGGTTGTGAGCCACCATGTGGTTGCTGGGATTTGAACTCATGACCTTTGGAAGAGCAGTCGGCATTCTTAACCACTGAGTCATTTCTCCAGCCCCTAAATTGGCTTTCTAGGACTACCTGTCCAGGGGTGGTATCAGGGGCCTAGGTCCTTCAATCATTAATCAGGAGAATGTTCTACATACTTGCCTACAGGTCTCACATATGGAGGCATTTTCTCAGTTAAAAGTTATTCCAAGATGCCAAGATGTGTGTCAAGTTGACATAAAAACTAGCCAGCACAGTTGCATTGTCTCTATGTAAAAAGGTTTATTTTTAAAAAATGTTCTGATTTTGACTGTGATCTTTCCTAACTTTGAATAAAATTAAGAAATAGGTATGGTCCAATATTTATAAATTACTAGGATTATTTGAATTTTCTTTACTCTCCTTTTACTCATTAATTTTAAATACTATTGAGATTGTTTGCGATTTTCACTTCCATTTATAGTCTTTAGTTTTTTTTTTTTTGTTTTTTCAAAAGTTAGTGTTATATACAAAAAGGTACACTCCGAGAAGTGTCATTCCATCTGGCCACAGGGAAGTGTAATTCCTTCTACCATTGGAGTGCATGTTATCACTTCCTATTTAGCCTTAAATGTCTTAGATGTCTTTTTGAATAGGCATATATATATATATATATATATATATATATATGCATGCATGTGTGTGTGTATTTTGTTATTCCATCATCATACAATAGTTAAGAGCATACTACATACTTTTTCATGTAATTTGCTTTTTTTCCCCTCTGTAAGAGTTTCTCTTGGAAATCATTCCAGATTCAAAGTGATCTGTTACAAGTTTTTAATCACAGTTTCTCGAGCTTGGACATCTAGTGTTCAGTCTTTCGAAGATGCAAGAGCTGTGGCAATGGACAACCTTGGGCCTAACACACTGCGTTGTTGGGAGTCCGAGGCTTATAGCTGGTGCTCAGATTCACAGACAGAAAAGCAATACAGGCTTTGTGACTGTTTCGAAAAGCACAGGGTCATACCGTTCTGCACTCTCGTCAGCAACTCCTGAGAAGAGTGTTCTAGGACAGTGTTATCGTAAAGTTTGAAATTTTGCCAAATTGTATGTGAAGTTCCTATTTATCATTTTATGTTTCTCATATGAATAAAAAGGCAACTTTTTTTTTATGTTTGAGGGCTGGCGGTCATAATGACAACATAAGACTTGTTGAGTGGAAAGAGGAGAAAGAAGTCTGGAATGTGTCTCTTTGGTTTGAAATCAAAGAGAGGTAACTAATGAAGATGTCTTTTTAAACTTGGATTTGAGGTGACCGTGGGTCAGTGTTCATTCTGTGACCACCTGAGTTAGGTTTCTCTATATTCACTGGAGCTAGGAGGTGTGGATCTGTCTGGGACACTAGCTGAGCCGATGAGATGTCCGTGTCTGATAGTAGACTCCCCTCTGAAGGCCAGTTGGCCAGAAACACAGCTTTGGGAATGACTAACTTTCCCAGGATATCTGATAGGGTATACTCAGTGCCACATAACTGCTAACAATAAATGGGAGCGTGGTCTTTGCAGGCAAAAATCCTTATCTTGGCATCTTCTTTCATGCCCAAGGTAGTACCTGTACACTGCAGAGTGTACAACAATATCCAATACTTATCAAGGAGAGAAATTATGAAAGAAAATCTAAGGTCAGGTGTGGAGGTCCATGCCTTTAATCCCAGCACTCAAGAGGCAGAAACAGGCAAATTCTGAATTCAAGGCCAGCCTTGTCTGTAAAGTGGGTTCCAGGATAGCCAAGGCTGTTACAAAGAAACTGTGTCTTGAAAAACCACCACCACCACCACCACCACCACTACCACCACCACCACTCACCACACCAAACAAAAAGAAAAGAAAAGCAAGCCTACTATCAAGCAAGTACCTTCCTAGGTTGCTCAGGAAACATGGAACCAGCACACAGAGAGTTAGTGCAGAAGGAGCTCACAATCTGTGCCACCAAAGATAGACAAGAGGTGACTTAATAATCCCCAGACAGTCCATCAAAAGCCCATCTGGAATGATGCCCTCCAAAGTTTGATGACACTAACATTTTTCTAGAGGTTTTGTGGAAATAAAGGTTGCAAAGTTTAGGCTTAAGAGATCCGATCTGTCTGAGAAGACAGTCATTTGGACACCTGGGCTCCCACTTTTACCAGAGCAAAGCAATTTCTCATGCAGCTGTGGTTGTGGAACAAATTCATGAGACTAGGAACTATGTTCCACAGATGCCTCCACAGGTTGACATTTATGTTATAAAGTTTCTCGAACTTTCTACAAGATGCCCAGAAGACAGCTCATCACAGTTTGGAAAGGATGTGTTAGAATTCCTTCTCTGATCAGAGAGGGTTTTTTTTTTTTTTTTTTTTTTTTTTGTGGTTTCAGATATGCATAGTTGAGAGGGTAAAGTAGCCTCAGAAGCCGATGGGGAGCTAATGCAAACAAATTGTAAGATAGTGGTGGAAAGAGAAATCCTTTCTGTGCAGGGCAAAGAAAATATCAGGCACTGGCTTCGCAGGGAAGAGGGCTGGGGTTAAGAAAGCTGGGAGGGAAAGGATGCGAATGTAACCTCACGTGCAGAGTCAACGTTAGAGATGCGAAGAGAATTGGGAAAGGAGGGACTCGGTTCTCGGGAGATGCCTTCTCCGCCCTGCGGTTAGGGGGTGTGGCGCCGAGAGCGGGAAGGTGGGGGCGGGATGGCGCAAGATGCAGTGGGGTCCCCCAATTCTTCCTAGAAGTTTGAGAGCTGCGGATCCCCGCGGCAGGGTGGCTGGGGCGGAGGCGGAGCGAGGGCGCGGATGGGCGTGGCTGGGCCGCGTAGGGCCGCGGAGTCAGAGGGCGGCGCTAGGACCCGCAGGCCGCCCCACCGGCTCCCGGGAGGTTGATAAAGCGGCGGCGGCGTTTGACGTCAGTGGGGAGTTAATTTTAAATCGGTACAAGATGGCGGAGGGGGACGAGGCAGCGCGAAGGCAGCAGCCGCAGCAGGGGCTGAGGCGCCGGCGACAGACTAGCGACTCGAGCGTCGGGGTTAACCACGTCTCGTCTACAACCTCCCTAGGTACGGGCCGGCCGGGCCGGGAGTCGGGGAGGCTACGGCCGCTCGGGCTGGCGGGCACCGGTCGCCCGGTGGGGTCGAAGACCGCGACTGGCTGGGCTCGGCTCTCGGCGCCGTGGCCGCTCGCTCGCTCGCTCGCTCGCTCGCTCGCTCGCTGGGCCTAGCTTCAGCCGCGCCCCGCGCTCCGCCGCGAGGCCTGAGAGAGCAGCCCGCGGGCCTCGGCTCTCACAGCTGGCGGGTGAACGGGCGGCCCGGCCCCCTGCCCGCCGCCGCCGGCGCGTGGCCGCCGCGGTGTCCGCCCCGACCCGAGGGGGCGGCCTTGAGCCGGGGCCGCGGGGCCGGGACGCACCGAGGTCGGCGGGCGGTGCGGGGTCGGTCACCCGGCGGGCACTCGCTGCCCTCGGTGCCTAACGCGGGCCGGGAAGGGAGGGACGAGTGGGACGCGCTGGGCCCCGCGGCGGTGGCGGCCGAGGACGCGGGAACCACTGGCACCTGGCTGCCAGGTCGCAGAGCTCTCGCCACACACACACACACACCGTTCCCGATGGGAGCCGCAGTCCGCAGGCCTGGGCTGGGGCCCGGGCTCAGCTTCACCAGCTCTTGGATCCGCCAGACCCATTCGCACGAGTTGTGCATGGATTGGCGGGGCTTGCTAGGGTTGGCTTCGGTTGTCAAACTGGGGTTAGGAGCCCTGGGGCTGCTCGTCATTCGCTTCAGGCTGAAAGTGTCTGGTTTGAAGTCACCTGATCCGTCGTTCCTGGGTTTTGCTGAATGTGAGCTCCTACTGTATGTGTACACGTCGCCCCTGCCCCCTCGAAGACGCAGTTGCGTTGGCAGCGCGGTGTTGTGTGTTGCTCTCACTCACAGCACCCCTATTTTTAGGAGTTTAGCATTTGATCTTTAACCGTGGTGCGAAATGAACGCAGGAAGTCCTTATTGAGAGTTGTGATGGTTAAAGGCGTAAAGTTTTTCAAAGGCTTACAGTTAGATACGTGAGGTCAAGATAAGCGAAGAGTAAACACACCGAGTATGAGATTGCTTTTGTATTTCCTTTTCCACAATCTGATAAAAGTTTTACTGGATGAAATTTAAAACATTTTGATTAAATATTTACCACAGACACTTTATAGAAAACTTTAGATTACATTTCATCATTTGTGGTAGCTCTTGGACATAGGTTAGAGGTGAGGATAAATTAGAATTTTCCTACGAGAAAAAGAAATGAGGTTTGTTACCTGTCAACTACAAACTCTTGTCAGAACTGTTTTACAATGGTAGCCCTCTGCCCTTGGAAATCGTTCCAGAAAGGCTTTTTTCTTTTTAAACTTTAGGTGGCTGATTTGTTTTGGAATGCTTGTGTGTGTGTGTGTGTGTATGTGAAGTTTGAGATGTAGTGTCAAAATACTTTATGTATGCAATAGGAAAAGCATACATTTGATTCAGTCATGATTAAGAGCATGTTTTCATGCTGTTGGACACTGAGAAGAGGTGGAGAGAGAGTCTTGGCTTCTTTCTTCACCCTTTCTTCCACACTTTCAACCCCCTAGATAAGAGAGAGGAAAGAGATCCCTGAATAAAGTCAGGGGTGGGAGGGGGCAACATTATCTTTAGACCACTTCCTGCTGATTAGGGATGTCCTTGGGGCAAGTTTGATCTTTGTTGTCAGGATATCTAATTTTTTCCTCTTGTTTCTTCTTTGTGCTCAACTGTTTAACAGACTGCCACCAACAACCCACACTGCCTTGTGAGGCCCTAGCATTTCCGAAAACTCCTCAGAGTTCTAACCATCACACAATCACAGAAACTGTCTGCAGCTGGGAAATCCTAGTCAGCTGCTAGGACAGTCTGAAGCAGCCCCATATCCCACACCTGGGATTAAAATGAAAACACAGTCTTACAATATTTTTGTGTTTCTTACAGAAACCAAAACTCCAAAATTGTCACTACCGACTGTTGATAAGTAGTGCTTGCCTAACATTTATTAACTATTCTTCTGCTGCTCAGAGATATTGGTCTTTCATTTGGTGGTCATGTGTGGAAGACTTTCACTTAATAGCCATTCCTATCAAATGACTTCTAAGGCAGGCTCTACACCTGCCAGTTTGCTTCTGAGTCACACCTGTATTACAGACTAAATTGTGTGCTTGTGTGAACTCATGTAAAAAAAAGAAAACAACCCCAATGTGTAGAAAATCAAACCGGGGGTCTTCCAAATATTAGTTTAAGTGCTATATGTTATGCCCACCTCCAGAATGGATTTAGGATCCGACATTCAATGGAAGAGTATGATTGCCCTTCTAAGTTGATGGGATTCTAGGATTCTTTCTGTAGGTGCTCAGTCTGTTTGGTAAAGTGCTTTCGAAATTCTGTGGAGTTTTTTTTTTTTTTTTTATGGGGAGGGGAAGAAGAAGCTACTTTACAGTAAAGGGATTATTATAGGGAAATAAGGCAGGAGAGAAGATGAGACTGTAGCAATAGGTGGAGCCCACAGGCTTTCAGGGGTTTTTGTTTGTTTCTTTTTAAATATTTATTTTTAAAAATGTGTGTGTGCGCGCATGTGTGTGTGCTCTGAGTACAGGTGCCCACAAAGGCCAGCGGTGTCAGATCCCCTGGAGATGGAGTTATGGGTCATTATGAACCATTTTATGTGGGTTTTTGGAACTGAGCATGGGGTCTCTGAAAGAGCAGTATGATGTCTTCACTGAGCCATTTCTACAGCCTTTCTTTTTTAGTGTGGCTTTTAACTTTATGGTAAAATTTCTGATTATTCTCCAAAATAAAATTGTCACACCTTTTCCTAGATCACACCTTTCCCCGGCTGGAACTAGGCAGCTCTCTAGGGTGACTTAGGACAACCAGGGTGACACTGCTGGAGTAGAGGACACTAACTGTGAGACACACGAACAGTTCTTGTTTATGTTCAGTTGGCGCATAGGCTTGATGCACATATGGGAGCAAAGCTTTCTCAGGTAAACGTGAGCTCAAACACCAGGAACACTAGGCGCAGAAGGAGGAATAACTTTAAAATGCTGATTTAATGACCTTATAAGGAGGACTTTCTCTGGGGAAAGTACAGAGAAACAATTTTTATTTCTTTTCCTTCTCCTTAAATGCAGTGGTATTCTGATTTTGTAGCTATTTGAGGGTTTTAGATCCTTGTTACTTCAGAGAAATCAGGCATTTTATTTTTTCAACCTTAAGGAAGATAGATGTGACCAGAGAGTAACTGAATTTCATCTCACAGTGAATTCATTTCTGAAGTTTTGGTTCATCTCCTAGTCTCTTTTTGCCACCAAGATATGGAACCTTAACACTGGATGACAGGTACTATTTGGTGCTTAACAAAGTACTTTAAAACCCCTGTATTTTATTCTTAAAACTCCCTGGGGAGGGAGTTCAGTCACTATTCCCACTGAAAGGAGTGTGTACTGTTTCTGCAGTCACAGAAACTTCTCAGGTACTTGATCCAGTTCTCACTAGGTTTAGAAGAGATGAGGGCCCTTCAGTGGATTGCCACATGTGATTAGAGATGACCCGCTAAGGCTCTGCTGTGGAAGTAAAGTCAGTGGGCTGGACTTTCTTGTTTGCTTTCTGTGTGGTGCTTAAGATTGACCCAGGCCCTTGCTCTCAGAGCCAAGTGATTTGTCCCAGAGCTGTAGTAGTCATACTTGAAAAGTAGGCAAAGGTGGAGGCTGTAAAAAGAGAAGGCAGTGAAGTCAGCAGCCCTACTTGTTAGACACTGTGAGGGTCGTGGGGTTCCTAAGTGCAAACTCAAGTAGCTGTTTAGCAGTATTCACTCTCTGTCTTTGTGTTTGTGTATGCACACATCAGATAGGATTTTGTAGTAAATTACTGATTTTCATCACCCTGGGATAAATGGCTATACAATAGTTGATTTTTATGGGCATATGACATTTAAGTTATGAAAGACTAATTAGTAATCTGTCACTTTCCAATTAGATAATATGTACTTTTAACTAATGTGTACATGGTTTTCTGGCCAGTACAAGTAGAATAAAGGAGATTTACTTTCTAACTTTAGTTTAATGGAGATTATTTCATAGAACTGCATCTCTGTGACTGAAACTAGTGTAATCAGTTAGTGGCTGCCCAGGTAGCTTACTGTCAGAACTCTAGGTGCAAAGATGGTTATCTAGGATCTCTAATCCTTTTTTTTTGGGGGGGGGGAGGGCAGAATTTCCGATTGGGACCATGGTCTTTAATTGTAGAGAGGGATAGTAATGTAGAGGAGAAGAGTTACTATAAACTGTGACTGAAGCTCTCATCTGTAGTATTCATAAGCTCCCTATAAGGCCTTTGTGGGAAGCAGATGATAGTGTATGTTTGTTACTTCTTTAAAAAATTTTATTTAATTTTTTTTTTAACAGTCCAGATTTTATTCCCTTCCTAGTCCACCCTCTGACTGTTCCTCATCCTCCCATCCCCCATCCCACCAGACCTCCAAACTCCCTGGGACCTCCAAACTCCCTGGGACCTCCAAACTCCCTGGGACCTCAAGTCTCTTGAGGGTTAGGTGCATCTTCTCTGAACCCAGACCTGGCAGTCCTCTGCTGTGTATGTGTTGGGGACCTCATATCAGCTGGTGTGTGCTGCCTGGTTAGGGGTCCAGTGTCTGAGAGATCTTGAGGATCCATGAGACTGCTGATCCTCCTACAGGGTTGTCCTCCTTCCCAGCTTCTTCCAGCCTTTCCCTAATTAAACCATAGGGATCAGCAGCTTCTGTCCAGTGGTTGGGTGCAAATATCTGCATCTTACTCTTTCAGCTGCTTGTTTGATCCTTCGGAGGGCAGTCATGATAGGTTCCTTTTGTGAGCACTCCATAGCCTCAGTAACAGTGTCAGACCTTGGGGCCTCCCCTTGAGCTGTATCCCACTTTGGACTGGTTGCTGGAACTCCTTTTCCTCAGGCTCCTCTCCATTTTCCATGTTTGTTAGTTTTTAAGACTTACTTGTGTGTGTCTTAGTTTGCTTCTATTGTTGTGTTAATACACAGATCAAAAGCAATTAAGGGAGGAAAGGGTTTGTCTGGCTTACACGTCCTGTTCACAGTCTGTCATTGAGGGAAGCCAAGGCAGGAAGTCCTGCGGAGACCATGGAGGAAGATTGCCTTGCTCTCCAGGACTTGCCTGGTTTTAATACCACCCAGGACCACTGTCCAGGGATGGCACCACCTCTAGTGGGCTGGGCCCTCCCACATCAATCACTAATCAAGAAACTCCCACAGACATGCCTACCGGCAGTATAGTGAAACTATTCAACGTCTGTAGCTTGTCAGGTGCCAAAGGATGCGGCCGCGAGTGTGCCTGTCCTGGAGCTCCTCAGTGCCTTGAGCGCTTGTCTCCAACGGGGGTGGGGTGGTGGGGTGGGGGTGGGGTGTCAGGATCTGACTCAAGGGCTTTGGGCTTGGCGGTAGGCACTCTTACCAAGCCCCCTCCAAGTTTTAGGCTTTGAAGACTGTGTGGGTCTTAGTGAATATAAGACATAGACCTTAATAGGTAACATGCTGTTTCTTTTACAAAACAAGTTAAGCAGTCTAGAAATTTACAGCATTCTTGAAATTCTAATTTCTAAGAATTTTAAATCTAAAGAGGTGTAAAAGTATTTAAAAGCAACTGGAATCTACTGGAAAAATCCAGAGGTATTAAGCATGTTTAATAACAAAGGAATATGGGCTATTTTTCTGTAGTTAAGAGGAACAAAGATTTGATCTTAAGGCTGGGGTGGTGGAGGAGGTGGCACACACCTATAATCCCAGCACTAGGGGAGCCAGAGGCCGGTGGATCTTACTTAGTTTGAGTTCAAGGCCAGCCTGGTCTACAAATTGAGTTCCAGGACAGCCAGGGCTACACAGAGAAACGCTATCTCGGACTCCCCCAAACCCCCAAATTGGCCTTAAATGACTGAATAATTTTTTGGGAAACTTGGTTGCCCAAAATGTGGCTCAAAACCCTGGAGCTGTTGCTCTTCCCCTTGTTTTGGCGCAGATGTATTTATTTACCACAGAGATTCCTGTCAAGGACCCAACCATTGTCTTGGAACAAAAACAAAAGGAGAGAGTAGAGTAGGATAGGAAACAGCTTTCTTTTCCTTTCTTTTTTCTTTTTCTTTTTTTTGAGGCAGGGTCTCTCTGTGTTGCCCTGGCTGTCCTGGAAATCACTTTGTAGACTAGACTGGCTTCGAACGCAGGAAAAAAAATCAACTGGCCTCTGCCTCCTGAGTGCTGGAATTAAAGGGTGTGCCACCCTGCCAGCTAAGGCAAAACTGACTTTTGAAATACTTTGTTTTTTCAGATCAATTACATTTTATCTAGTTTGAAGGATAGTTATTTGTTGGGGAGGGGGGAACCTTTCTCTTTATAGCCAATTTCATACCAGACAGTTTTTTGCCTGTGTTGAGACAAGTTTGAGTTTTTGAACTGCTGCTGTAATAGTTGTTTGAGGTACAGAGAAATAGGGCAAAATAGAATTTTGTATCTTAAATTTCCTTCTGAATTTAAGCCCATGTATGCATGTGTGATTCCCTTGCTAGATTGGTATCACAGATTTGTTACCCTTTAATGGCCACAAAGTTACTTTTTGGGCCAAGAAGGGAACTGTTATTTGTCCAAGTCAAGTAACCCTTTTTTGGTTTTTGATTTATTCCTGCTGACTGTGTTACAAAACTTTGTTGTCATTGTGCCAGTATTAATTTTGGAAGTTCTTAGGGTAGTATATTCCTGCCAAGGGGGCAGGACTAATGAAGAAAAGTATATGCCATTTAATAAACATAGTACTCTTTATAAAAATACAGAATAATTTTAATGTTAGCCATTGTCTAGGCTAAAGAAGGGCCTTGATGAACAAGCTCTTGTACTTGTCTGTGCCATTTCCACTGTCACCTTGGCATTCGGCTTCTGGCTGCATATCAAGCTCTTCTGATGCTTTCTATCTGATCTGTCCTTTTTAGATCCTTTACAGTTCTTACTCATCACCTTCAGTTTATCTCAGCAGAGCATGTTGATCTTGTCAGTCCTTTGCTCCAGAATTTTTTTTGTGGTTTTCCTTAGGGATAATGCCCTGTATTCTTAGCCTACAGTTTTAAAGTTAGCCTTCACCTGACCTCTTTGGGGACAGAGAGATGTTATTAATAGGATGTCTTCATTGACAACCTGATTTTAAGTAATGAGTAATGGGGAAAATACTGCTACCACCAGGTCCAGAAGCTTAATTTAAGTGTTTTTTTTTAAAAAATCCTAAAATGCATCATATAGACTCAAGTATATTGTTTAAAGAACTGGTCAGTACTTCATGGCAGTTTTTGGGAAAAAAAATTTGCATCCACACATATATTTTACATTTTCCCTCATCTAGTTCCATAAACTGCATAAAAGGATTTCATGCCATAGTGTTCTTTAAGTGGGAGCAGCAAAAATGGTATGGCATCAGTGCTGGTTGCTATGGAAACAGGATAGATTTCAAATGGAAGATAGTATGTGAATCTTACAGGAAAAACAACTCTTTGTTTTCTGGCTTGAGTATAATGAAGAAAGAGATAAACTATTATATACTCTCCAAAGCATTTTTAAGGTTCTTAGGGTAGCATATTCCTGACAAGGGGGCAGGACTAATGGGGAAAAGTATATGGTAATTGACACTGTTTATAAATCCTTTTCTGGAGTCTGAGTCCTCCCTCTACCCTCATTTACATTATATTTTAGTTTTGTAGAGAAAAATTTAATGTTGTAAATTCCTACTGACATTTTTATTTTAGGAGCAAATTATGAATTAAACTGTTTTCTAATGCCCGATTTGCTGCTATTGCTTTCTTCCTTCAATAAAACATTTAATTGAAGTTCAGTCCCTGTCTTTGTCAGTGTTCCTGTCTTGACTGTGTCAGTCTGGGAGGCAAGTCCCAGGGCTACTGTGAACCTAAGTGACTGGTCATCACTCCGGAGCAGTTATTTTCAGTCCTGCTATAGAACACGCTAATGTTTTAAAGCACTCGGTCGTCTTTTCCTTTTAAGTAGAGTTTGTTTAGTTCTTTGTCTCTAGTGCTTCCTATAGACTCAATACTTAAACTGACTTTGGTTATCCAAGAATATCAGCAGTCTCCAGGAAGGATAGCATATTATAGCACAGTCTGGAAACTTCTCCCTTTTTTGACCTTGTTTGACCATTATTAGAGACTAGCTGAAATAAGATTAAATGGATGATTATTTATACTAAGCTTCAGTAAAATATTGTGACCATTATTATTCCATATGTTTTTAGGACTGTGAGTTTTGGCATCATCTTGAAGTCAATTACAAACTTAGTTTTCAACTCCCCCCCTTAGATATAAGGAATCAGAATATGCATTTTAACAAGATCCTTAGATTTGTAGTAACAGTTTGAGACTGACTGTTGTAGAAGACATGTCATGATCTAGTCTCCTCATGTAGCTTTAGAATAAGTGAATTAGATTACATAACCTATAAAGCCCTTGGCATTTAATTTTAAATGTTGAGGCTAGTTTTTAAGCACATGTATTAGTATTTCAATGTATGTATGAAATATCTTCTAGGGAGTATGTGTAGTTTGATGTGTATTGATGCCTAAGATACTCTTAGGTCTAGAAAAATGCCCTTCTTTCCTACCCGCCCCCCCCCAAAAAAAAAAAACCCAAACCTTAACTAAAAGATTTCTTTAAGAAATTAAGTGTGGGGGCTGGAGAGATGGCTCAGTGGTTAAGAGCACCGACTGCTCTTCCGAAGGTCCTGAGTTCAAATCCTAGCAACCACATGGCGGCTCACAACCATCCTTAATGAGGTCTGACCCTCTCTTCTGGGGAGTCTGAAGACAGCTACAGTGTACTTACATATAATAAATAAATCTTTAAAAAAAAAGAAATTAGTGTGATGCCAAGCAGTGGTAGCACATGGCATTTAATCCAAGCACTTGGAGGCAGGCTGATCTGAGTTTGAGGCCAGCCTGCTCTATAGACCAAGTCCCAGCAGAGCCGTGGCAGTTATACAGAGAAACCCTTTTCGACAAACAAGAAGTCAGTATGAGTGGCTTAGAATTAAATAGGAGTTAATCCTTTTTTAAAGTGGGCAAGAGATTTGTCTCCATCAGAAACCTCAAAATTATGTTTTTAAGATCATATAATTCATGAGAAAATGTTTTAAATCAAAGAGTGTTAGAATTGGTGGACAGCTCCAGTTTTTACATATTTATTTTGTGTGTGTGTGTGTCTCTCTGTGCTTGTGTGTGGTATGTTCATGTGAGTGCAGGTGCCTGTGGAGGCCTGTCTGTCAGTCTGTCTGTGTGTGGTATGTTCAGGTTAGTGCAGGTGTCTGTGGAGGCTGGAGGCCTTGTTACTCGTGGAGCTACAGGTGGAGTTGTGAGCTGCCTGCCATTGGTGCCAAGTCAACTCAGGTTCTTTCCAAGAGCTGTTTGTGCTTTTAAGCTTTCAGCCATTTGTCCAGCTCCAGGTTTTAATCACATTGATCTAATTTTTCTGAACATTGTCATAGAAGTGGAAAATACTGATTCGAATGTTTTTGTTATGCAAAATTATTTTTTAATTTAAAATTTAAAATTATATTTTAAATAAAAGTACTGATTATATTAAGAAATGAAAATGAGGAATTAGGCACATCTGATTAAAAATCCACTGATTTGGTAGTATATTTGATAAGTTTTGACAAATGTATAGTTTATAACCTAAAATCATGATATAAAGTAATACCTCAAAAAGTTATTTTTCAAAGTCTTTTTGTATTCACGTTCTTATCATTGTTACATAATTATTATTATATGTTATATGTAAGTCATATTATTTATTCAGTATGTTCTCAGTTCCTAATAACTACTAATCTTTTTTGTGATTGTAGTTTGGCTTAATTCAAGAATTTTATAAAATGGAATCATATAGTACAGTAATGTATGTGTAGCATCTTTCACTTAGCATACAAAGTGACTGTTTAGGATTGCCTGTGTTTTTATATATTTATATATACATACATATATACACATATCTGAATGTAAGTATATAACCCATTTCTTGCATTGCCAAGTAGCAGTTTGTTTTATAGATTTAACAGAATTTATTTACTTTCTAGTAAATGAACAAACATTTGGGTTATTTCCAGGTTTTGGGTATTGGGAATAAATCTGCTGTGAACATTTGTGTTTAAGTTTTTTGTTGTCGTGTGTTCTCACTTGTCTAGCTACCTAGTAGTGTGGTTGCTGACAAGTGTTTAGCTGTATATAAGGTATTGCTGTCAGTCTGATGTTAATTTATATTTCTCTTAATATCCAATAGCATTGTGTGTTTCTGTGCTAGTTTACTTATTTGTGTATCTTTGAATTTTGTGGTAGAAATGTCTTGTCTAATTAAAAGTAGTTCTTATTTAAGTAAGAGTTCTTTATTCTGAGTATTAGAGTCTCATATCTGATTTATAGTTTTATGAGAGATACTGATTTATAGTTTTGTGTTCTATCATTGTCTTTGGTTTTGATATTGGTAATAATTTTGGCTTCATAAAGTGAATAGGAAGGAATTGTCCTTTCTTATCTCCTAGAAGAGGCTATAGGATTGGTTTATTTTCCTTAAATGTTTGATATAACTAACTAGTGACACCATCTGTACCTGTTGTTTTCTTCGAAGGTATTTAGTGGATCTGATTTTAAAGCTGATTCTGTTTAGTCTTTCATATGAGTAAGCACCTTCTTTTAGTCCGCCAGATGTTAGTGAACTTAATTTTTCTTACTTTATGTGTGTGCCTGTTTAGTCTGAATGTATGCCTGTGTACCATTTGTGCAAATGTGTGGAAGTCAGAAGAAGGCGTTGGATCACCTGGAACTAGAGTTACAGAAGTTGTGAGCCACCTTGTGGGTGCTGGGACTCTAACCTGCCTCCTGGAAGAGTAGCCAGGGCTCAGACCTGCAAGCTATCTCTCTACCCGCCTAACACTTTTAATTAACAGGCTTAAGTTAGGTTATTATTAGTTCCTGTAAATGTATTGGTTTTAGTTAGGATTCTTTTAGGAAATCTGTTTTGTTTTGTGTTATATATCATTTAGTCTGAAAATAAATGATGATTGGAAACATGTTTGGCAGGCCTTATTTAGCAGCTTATTGAATAGTGGTTATGTTTTTAGTACTAATGCAGTTTCTTAAAGGAACTTTCTCAGTGAGATTGGCTAAATTGATGGAGGTGTCATAAATCCTCTTTTAAAGTTATTCTAGGAATAGAATAAAATAAGCCTAGGTTACCCTTTCCTTGGTAGATTTTAGCAACCTAGGAGGACTACATTATTCCAAACAATTTAGGAATATTTCTTAGTTATTATTAATTGGTTATTATTTTTCTTTTTTCTTTTTCTTTTTTTTTAAGAGAAAGGTAAGAAAGGGAGAGCGAGAGAGAAGAGGTCAAGAGAGGGAGGAGGGGCCGAGCATCCCCCCCCCTTTTTTAAAAAAGATTTATTTATTTATTTATTTATTATGTATAAGTACACTGTAGCTGTCTTCAGACACACAGAAGAGGGCATCAGATCCCATGACAGATGGTTGTGAGCCACCATGTGGTTGCTGGGATTTGAACTCAGGACCTTCGGAAGAGCAGTCGGCGCTCTTACCAGCTGAACCTCTCTCCAGCCTGGTTATTTTTTCTTATTAATGTTCTAAAATGTCATAGTAGATACCAGAGAACAAGTATTTTTAATGATTCCTCCCTTTTACCCCACTTTGAAAGTGCTTTATTGATGAATTTCTTTTATTGGGAGTCTAGTAATTCAGTTAACTATTCTTTGAAACCATTTGTTACTTGTTTTTCTTGGCATTGTAGCTTAGCATAATGCGTTCACTTGCTGAGAAATTCTTATTTTGTTGATGATATTCTCAAATAGTGATTCTCTTTTAATGTTCAGTAATATCACGGGGACCCTCCTATAGCTTTAGTGGCACCTGTTACTCATTTCTCTCCCCCAGTCTCTCACACTTGGCACTAAAACTTACTTCTTTGAGATCTTGCTTCCCAGTGTTGAAGCATTTTATAGATTGCCGACTAAAGTCTGTCTGTAAACATTGCTTTGGTTCTGTGTTTGTGCTGTATTTGCTGACAGGCATGCTATCTTGTTTCCACACCATTGGGCAGCCCGTCAGCTCTGACAGAGACACTGACCTGGAGATGCATGCGCTCCTTCAGCCGGGTCGCCTTGTTCTTCACAGCTCTGCTTTGCTGATATTATTGGCTAAGGCCGGAAGAGAACTTATGCTCTTTCATTTCTTGTTTTTCAAAGTTTAAAATAGCACTGTATATTTCCAGAGTGACAACTGGGTAACTTTTAAACAATTTGATATTTGACATTTACCTTTTTTTTTTTAAATTGAGATGACAAAGTAAAAAAAAAAAATAAAATTTGAAGAAAATTTGTACAAAGAAAGCAGCAATATATATGTGGACTAAGCACAGCTTCAGGATTTTAAAAGTTAGTCATTTTTAATGTGGTGTTAATAGTGTTTATGCTGAATACTGAGCTTGTAAGTCTCTAAAAACAAATATGGTGACTTTTCATTTTCACTGTTTTTCTTAAACATATTCTTAGCTCTGTTTTTCTTATGGGACTCTTAGCTACCTACATATTGCATGTTGTGCCACATGTCTCTGAGACTTAGTTTTTTTCTTCATTCTTTTTACTCTCACTACTTGGAGAATTTCCTTGGATATTTTCAAGATCATCAACTCTTCTGTGGCTTCCCACCTCTTTATGTCTATTCAGTGAATATTTTATTTATTATTTAGTTGTAAATTTTCCTTTTATTTCTGTTGATCTCTCTCTCTCTCTCTCTCTCTCTCTCTCTCTGTGTGTGTGTGTCCAGTGGCTGACATATCTTTTTAGTTGCTTTTTACCTCAATTTTTGAGTTGGGGGTCTCTTACTGGACCCTGAGCTCACCAGTTCATCTAGGTTGCCTGGGGTCTTGCTATTACTTCCCCAGTGCTGGGATTGCAGATGTGAGCCTGGTGGTTTTTGTGGGTGCCAGAGATCCAGACACATTTTCTGATGCTTGGGTGGCAAGCAATTTGTGTTTATACTAAATTTCTTTTTTGTGTGTTGAGTGTGTGTGTGGTATAGGTGTCTATGTGTTTACATACATACTTAGAAACCAGAGGTCGGTGTTGGGTATTTTCCTTAATTTTTGAGATAGGATCCCTCCTTGATGATATTGTGTTATGCATTTTAGAGTCTGCATTTTTACCCAGTTTTTGTTGTAATAAAATTAGTCTCACTGATACTTTATGATCATTCAGAATTGACAAATTAGGGTTCACCCCCTTGGGGTATCTATCCAGAAAACTGAAAAGGAACTTCTCATTGTTTGTACTAAATTTCCTCTATGTGTATTATGTGTGAGCATATATGTGTGAACCTGGCACTCACTTATTTGACTAGTCCCACTGGACAGCAAGCCCCAGGAAGCCTTCTGGTTCCCACTCTTCTGGTTAGGATTATAGGTGTATATCGTCTTCTGGACTTTTTACACTGATGCACTGGATTTGAAATCTGGTCCTATTCTTTTATGAAAAAAAACTTAAGCTGACTGAGCTGATTCCCCAGTTCCCTGTGCTATGTTTCAAAACTGCATCCTATAGATCTTTTTAGGTCCTAGTTTTAGGCTTTGTTTGGACATCTTAGATGGGATCTTATTTGAGGACAAGATCCTTGATTCTGAATCGGGCTTTTCTAGTGTGTTAGCTTGAGGTTTGATGTATGAGATCGTCCCAGTCTGTCACAGCCACAACTCTAAAATAAAGCACCTACTCTGTGATGCTGCTTTCCTTCCAACCTGGAGTAGCAGACCTCAGGTGAGTCTCATATAGTGCAGTGTTCTTACACTTGTGAGGTTTGTTGCCCTTGCTCCAGGGCTGCTGGCTGCTTTTTTTTTTCCCTCACAGTTCCTGCTGTGTCAGTATTTGTGAATTTCTCCTGTTCCCTAGTTCTTCACGATGTAGTTAGGAAATGGTTCCCTCCCAAGGGATTGGAAATGAGCTGAGTGCTCCCTTTATGAGTTTCCTTTTCAGGGATTATGGTTATGTGCTACAGGCTGGCCAGGTTTGCCTTCTATGTTTTGTTTGTTTGTAGCAGAGTGTCTTACTCTCTACTCTTTGTCTCCAACTTCATGTCTCCAATTGCTCATGTGCCTGATTACTTACATTTTTAAAAAGCAAAGCAAAAGAAAAAGAATTGGGGCTGGTTCCTACTACTTTAACTTTTCCTCAGTTAACTTTGTGCTGATTTACAAATCATTCTTAGGGACTGGGGAGAAGCTCAGCAGTTAAAATGCTGAGGAGCCCAGTTTGGTTCCCAGCACCTACCCCATGGGTCCCAGAAACACTCATACCTGCAGGCACTTGTACTTACATGCACATACCCACATACTGCTAACTCACAGAAGACGCATACACGCACAGAAAACAATAGATCTTAAAAACAAGTTTTTAATTCTTAAGAGTGTATATTTATTTTAAGCTGATTTGTCAGTTATAGCTAAAACTTGGTTCATTTTCCAGTTTTAAGATACACAGGTTTAATTTTTCACTACTAGAAATAACAGTGGGAAACAAACTTGTACATATTTGTCACCACCTTTGTTTATTCCCTCATCATAGGTTCCTAGAAATAGGGGTCCCAAGATGATGTTGCCTCAAGGCTTTAAAAAACACGTGGTACAATGAGCTTGTGGATATTTCAGTGATATCCTTATTTGAGCATAGAATGTAAATGTTAAGGTCCTAGGACCAGTCTTTAAAGTACTTGCTTTTGTCAGATAACTATTTTCTTTAAATGAACTAAGTAGAGTTAATCAACCTTCCTTTTATAAAAGTTGTTTTAAGTTTGTGTTTGAAATTTGAATATTCTAAAAGATACTTTTACTGTCTCTGAAAGGAAATTACTCTTTGCTCTCTTTCTGTAAATTTAGGTTTGGATTGGTATGATATAACTAGAATTAGAGGTGTAAAGCAGATTGGAAGCATCTTTATTGTCTTATTAAATTTATAGTTAGTTGATAGAGCTAGATCCATCTCTGAACTGATTAAATTTTGCTATTGGGATCCACAATGAATATATGCATTTAGTAGACTTAAGATAAAGTATGATTAAATAGAAAAAAGATAGGTATTCTTTAAAAGTAGATCTTATTTCTTAGAACAATTTGCAGTTCAAGCAGAAAGTACAGTTCCCAAGTGTCCCTCCTCATTACCAATGCCCTGTATTAGAGCAGTTCATTTATGTTACCCTTTGGTGTACTATCCAAAATGGATACTTCACAGTGAAAGTCACTCTTAGAGCTATATATTTTGTTTTTCTAAATTTAGTTAATTGATTTGTAAATGTGTAATGAGTGGTATTCACAATTATATAGTTTCACTGCCCCAAACATTTATTTTTCTTCTCTGCCTATTTCTTTACTTGCTCTGAATCTCTGGCAACCATAGGCTTTTTTTTTTTTTAAAAAGTAAGACAGGTTCGTGTGTGTGTGTGTGTGTGTGTGTGTGTGTGTGTGTGTTTTAGTTGCCCCTTGGAGGTTGGATTGGTTTGGGGAGGAGAGCAAGTGTGTTGATGAAGGCCAATATATAATAACATAAATATGATATGAGATAAAAGGTAGTTAGAGGGGTAGGTGTGATTAAAGAACAGGGAAAGGGGGACATGTGTTAAGGATGGGCCTGATTTGTACCTTAGCAGCGAGTATGTGGTGATGTTCGTCTCTAGTTACATGAGTGAACGTCACAATAGTATTTTGGCTTTTCAAAGTATAAAAGTTCCTGTTGAACTTTTTAAAACTATTTTTACTGTAGTAGCAAACACCCATAGTGCTTACTGTGTGTGTGCTACACTATTTAAATTCATTTAATACTAGTGGTGACCATTAGTTGGCATGTGATTGCCATTTACAGGTCAGAACAGTCACAGAGAAGTTCTCAGTGGATCTGGGAATTTTGTCTTCTGGTGTTAACCACTGATTAATCTTGGAAAGTTTTGATCATACAATTTGCATACTGTTTTATCACTTACCTGGTTTGGTCTTTCCTAATGATTTCTCAACTTGGGAGTTTTACCTGTCTGTGCCTGTCCTGAAAAACCAAGTTTTGTGAATTCAGATATCATAATAGGTTGCAGCCAAACGTTATTGAAAAAGGAAATGAAAATGCCCTCTCTAATTAAATGGTGATTGCTTTTACTTCCGAAAATTCTCCTTCAGACTTGCTTGCTCTCTGTAATCTGTTTCACTTAAAGCACATTTTGATAAACTGTTGTTCATTTGGCTGTGCAGTGTTAAAGGTGCCTTGTGATGTGGCAGGAGAGGCAAATCAGGTGGGCAAAACTAGGTGTTCTCTCTCTCATGTTAGAATTTGTACTGTAGGTAGAGGTGCTGCTCTGTGATAGTGTTTATGTGGATAATGATTGTTTCATTGCTGACTAATGTCATAACTAAGTAGATGGGCTTTTCTCATGACAGAATGAAGAGTTCTTGCATGGGACACAGTAGCTATCAGAGGTCTCCTTGGCGTGGAGATGACACTTAGTGGACAGGCTCAAGGGAGTGTGGCTTACCATTTTTGATGTAGAAACATCAAACATTGATAAAGTCCCTAGTATTAATTGCTCCGTGGGACCAGAAGGTTAGTAGAGAAACTGAGCAACAGTTATTAGACACTTAGATTTTTTAAAGAGCAGAAAACTAAACCATGGGCAGTTGTTTCCATTTACATTTTCTGTAGTTATTTTGCAATTATTTTTCAGTAAAGTTCTTTCTGCAAAAGTTACCTCATTGTCCTGTGTGGTGGTGAACAGAGAAAGGGTCTGATTGTTTATAGAAGCTACATATTCTTAAAGTTGTAGCTGTGGTGTTTGAGAAAAAGCCCCGGTGGACACTGGCATCTCAGTGGCCATTTTTCTCCACAACAGTCCTGTGTACCTTACTTTGACAAGGGAGCTGTAACTCTTACTTGAAAAATTTGGGAGTTGTTAACTTTATTGGGTAATATTTGGACACCCTTAGAAAACCCTAATTTTACTGTTTAAATTCCAGAATGAAAGTCAATACATTCTATCTGATTTAATCTTTGTGCTGTGGAATAATTTTCTAGGTGATGAATACAAGGACAGTTGGTCTCTAAAGTATCTGGTGAAGTTGATTTTGTCTGTGTGTATGCCTAGCTGCAGTGTTCCTAAATAAAGTACCAGAAGTTGTTTGTGGAGTGCTGGAGAACAGCTCTGGTTCACAGTTAGCTGCTCAATTTGCTTGACTGAAATAAAGGACCTAGTGCAGTTGTTTCTCTCTTCATGTATATAAAATGGGAAATCTCACTGATAGTGTTTGTCCTCTTATATAGAAGGATTGAAAATCCAAGGAACTTGAATGTCCCTTTTTTATAACTATTCTCAAATGTTCTATAGAGAGGGAATATTTCAAATTTTGCTTTAGGTGTGGTCCTTAAGGAGAAGTTAGTAATGTGGGGACTAAAGTAACCTTTTTCTTTTTTCTTTTTAAATTCTAGGTGAGGATTATGAAGATGATGACCTAGTAAACTCAGATGAGGTCATGAAGAAACCATGCCCAGTACAGATTGTTCTTGCCCATGAAGATGACCATAACTTTGAGCTTGATGAAGAGGCTTTGGAGCAGATATTGCTGCAGGAGCACATACGGGATCTTAACATAGTCGTGGTATCTGTGGCAGGAGCTTTTCGTAAAGGGAAATCGTTTCTCCTGGACTTTATGCTTAGATATATGTATAACAAGGTGAATAGTGTCTTTTAAATTGACCCCAACGGATACAAAAATTGCAAATAACTTTAAAAAAAGACAGAGGCACAGTTTTTAATTTTATATAATTTTATATTTAAAATTTTTAGCTATGTCCCAAATATCTGATTATACCTTGAAAGATCACTGAGATACACACACACACACCCCTCTTTGTTATTTATTTTTACTATTCCTGTTTAGGCTGAGTGAAATAGATACCTTGTATATCTGTATTTCTCACGTGGTCACTTGTATTGCTAAAATTCAATTTTTTTAGATTGGCTTCCATGTTGTCTGAGCCTTATCCCTTCCCGTAAGTTAAATGTACTATAGTTTTTTGTTTATCTTTGAAAGAATATGCTATGCTGTTTCTTGAATTTTGCCCTATTTGTGGCTGACCTTTTTCGTAAGAGGCCCTTCTATACTTGTGAGGCTGTTATATGCCCTTCTCTACTTTCATGGTTCAGGTATATTAATGATACTTTTTAGGTTTTTTTTTTCCCCCCTAGGTAGTTTACTCTCTTAGGAAAGTCTTTTTCTTGATTACTTAACTCTAGCTTCTTCCAAAGATGTTTGACTAGGCATGTTTTGCCTATTTTGATAGGTGTATTTCGCTTCCTCTACATACTCTCACTTGTAGAAGGTATGAGAGGTTTTATTTTTTATTTTTTCCTACAGAAAAGTGGAGGGAAGTGATTCACTTTAATTAGAGTGCTTCTTATTTTTAATAGTTAAAAGTTGAGCAGAGGGAACAGGAATTTGTCAGGGAGCAAGAAGAAGGTATTGGGAAATTTTAAAGTGGGACACTAAGGTGGAATTGCTTTACAGGAATCTTTGACATTCAGAAGCTGCATGAAGACACTATAAAGTAACATTTAGCTGAGTTATGTAATTATCTAAACACCTGTCTGACTACTTTATAGTGTATCTGTCTTGAAATAAGAAAGAAGGTAAACATCCTCATTGGTTTTCCTGGAAAGCACTGCAGTAAATTCTTTTCATAGAACTCTCCTCAGGCATTCTTAAATGTACCTTAGTATTAAGAATGTAGTTCATATTAGTGAACAATATTTTATGTGTTAACCCATTAAAGCTTCTTATTTTAAAAATTTCCACTTAAGACTTATTTCTGAAATACTGAAATGTATGAATAGTGCCATATTACTATTTTTTTTTAAAGACAATAAAGATCCTCTGTATTTTGAGACTCTCTTATTCCTTAAATTAACTTTTTAATAGTATACTATTGTGAGCTGTGAGCTGCAAATACCTTTGATTCTAAATAGGTCAAAGATAGAATGTTGGGAGGAGAAGGAAACTTAGATCACTTGTCTAGGAATAATAGATAAGTTTCTCCTCAAGTGACTCTTTACCTCCCTGGGTAGTCAGTGACTGTCCAGAGGGAGGAAATCTCTCACTCACTGTGTGTTAAGAATCACAGTACTAAACAAACACTCCCTCTGCTATAGGAGGTCCTGCACTCACAGAATGCCTGAGTAAAGTTACATACTTATGTAGTTAGTGGCTTTTAAGTTGAGATATCCTTACTTGCCAATTAGACTATTTCTCTATGTAATAGACTGCCTGGTAGAAGCCACCTTATTTTGTTAGTTAGAAATTGCATTAGACAGCGTCCAGCTTTTGATTTTGTTGATAACATACTGATTTCCTGGTGGGTCATGCTTTTCCTATGAGATATAGGTAAAGGAGAAATGATAGTCACTTTATGTGAATTATAGAAGGGAAATTAAATCATGCAACTAGAGAAAGAATTAGGTGGTAATGAGAAATGGTTGATTTTCTTTCAAAGTATGTGTATAATCTCAAGTGTTGTGTAGAATACTAAATTGTTTCTACTGATAGTTCATATATATATATATATTTTAAATAAGTATAATTTACAAACTGAAAGATATATAAATCTTTGGTGTATTGCTTGGTGAAACTTTATACATGTATGTATGCCTTCATGATCACTATCCAAAGTAACTGCTATTGTGAGCCTCAGTCCTGGGTTTTGAGCTCTAGTGAATGAAACTGTGCTATAGATAATTATTGCCTTATTTTAGTAATTTTATAGTGCTTGGGTTCACTGATGCTTTTGCATGCAGCCATATAACTCATTCTTGTTGTTTTACTACATGATTAAAATGTATTTACTTATTAGTCTGTTGATGGATATTTGATTTGCTTTGACTCTAGTTGGATGCTTGTATGAATCACATTCCTTGAAAATGGAGTAGTAAGTTATCTTAAGAGTTGGTAGGAATTGTTAGAGCAATGCTCATTAAATTTCAGTTCTAGGTATCAGTTTTAAAGGGAAAAATGATTTAGAGTTAAATTACATACTGTGTGGACAACTTAATACAATACTAAGAATCCTGATACTAGGTGATAGTAATGACAGTGTAGATGACGATTCTTAAGTCTATACAGTTGCTACTAACTATCTCGTTCGTAATGTTTTCTCTTGAAACGTTTTATGATAAAAATTTAAGCATATTAAAAGTAGTAATATGTATGTGCACATTGTTTTACATTTTTTGTAGTCATAAACTCTATCGATTGTCTTTCCTCTATAATCTGACTATTCCATACTTTACATGGTGTTTAGAAGTAAACTCTGACATAGGAATTGCATCAATAACTATTTCAGGGTCTTTTTCCTTTACAGCCCTCCTGGCAGTGCCTTCTAAGGTTTTACAGTATCTTCTAGTTGATCCATTTCTCAGTTGCTTCAAATGTTTTGTTCCAGTTGAGACTCACATTGTAAAAGCCTGTGCTTAAAGTGTTCTTAATCCTCCATCTTTCTGTTTTCTGGCAGTCCATTTGTTAGTCCTGCAGTTTCTTGCTTTGGACTTACTAGCTTTACTCTAGAGGTGTAGTTGATGTTTCTTTGTCCTGTGAATTTTCTGTAAATTGTTAATTAATTGAGTCTAGAGACTAGATCAGTCTCAGGTTTTACTTCATTTATTTATTTTTCTTTTGGCAGAGATACTTTATAGATGAGTTGTTGTTTTGTTCTTTGAGGCAGGGTTTCTCCATGGAGCCCTGGCTGTCCTGGATCTCACTTGTCAGCTTGGCTGGCCTCAGTCTCAGATCTTCTTGCCTCTGACTCCCAAATGTTGTGGTTAAAGGTGTGCACCACCATGCTCATCTTTTAATAAGACTTTTTTGAGTCTTTCCTAAATTCTGGGTACTCTTGATAGGTTTTTTTACTGTTTTACTCATTACAAGTTAAACATAACTTTAATATGACAGGCTGCCTAAAATTTAATTTTCATTATTTTTGCTGATGTGAGAAGCAAACAAAGCTTGATCTGAATTTTCAGAATTTTGAATCAGTGAAGAAAATAAAAAATTTAGTTTTTCTCCTTTCTCTCCCAAATACAAACTAAGGAGACTAGATACTGTTTAGTGGCTTCTGGATTAATCCCTTCCTTCTCTGACACTTTGATTCTGGAATTGGAAATTTTCAGTCTTTGTTTTCATATGTAGAGCCTATATCAGTGTGAATGATTTAGGTAGAACATTTTTGTTATATATCGTTGAATCTATAGAAGTTAGAATTGATGAGATGGAGAAGTTTGCAGACATTGTTTGATGTCCTTTGTGCACTGCTTCAAGGGCCTTTTTTGATTGGAAAATATGAATTTCTGGAAAATGTTCTTATAGCATTTCAAATACTTTTTCATTTTTCACCCTTAAGCTTCAGAACATATGTACTGCCTTTTTGAATATTATAAAAAATTATGTTACCCTTGTCATATAGTATTTTAGTTTTGGATGTCTGAAAGTCAGGTGTGAAATACCAGATTATTGGAATTTAAGAGATAGAGGATTTTAATGTGAGATTTTTGTTCTCTACTAGAGGCTTTATCTAATGGGGCCGTGTGCTTTCCTATGCTCTCTTCCATTGTCCTGGGTTTCCTTAAAACTCCAGTTTCAGTTGTAGAGTACTTTACTGCTTTCTTTGTAGCTTTTTAATTTCACATAGTTCCATTGTGTGTCCTTAGTAGTATTTACCATTGTTAGAATTTTTATGATGATTATTTTGTATGTTTGCTACTATTCTGCTAATCCATGGGCAGGGTTTTCCTATCTCTTAATGCCCTCTTTAATTTTGTTCAGTGGTGTTTAGAAGGAGAAGTATTTTACTGCTTTGGTTAGAGTTATTCTGAAGTCTTTTATTTTTTTGAAATTATTGTCTTCCTGGTTTCTTCTCAGCACATTTGTCATTGTATGGAAAAGCTGCTGAGTTCCAAGTTGATTTTGCATCAGGCCACGTTGCTGAAGGCTTCCAGGAGTACTGATAGTTCTCTAGTGGAGTCTTCAGGCTGTTATGTGTAAGATGAGAGTGGTTGTCTCTTGCTTTTTCATGTGTGTGTGTCCCTTTCCCTTGCTGACTTACTTAGGGGCACCGAGGGAGAGTGGGACTAGGATGCTCACTTGTCCAGTTTTGATTTTAGAAGAAAGGCTTTGAGTTTTTCTCAATTTAATATTATATTGGCTATATGTTTATGTGACCATAATTACTCTGGAGTTTTTCTTTTTATTTCTGGCTTCTTTGAGCCTCTTATCAGGATGTGGGACTTTGTCAAAGCCTTTTCTTTGCCTTTTGAAATGATGCTGGTGACAGCTGGCGCTGACCTCCACTAATTGTTTTTCTCTTATTTATTTTTAAGTTTTTCAGATAGGGTGTTGGTATATAGCCTAGCTTAGACTTGAAGGTGCATGACTTCCCCTACCTCAGCCTCCTCAGTGCTGGGATTACAGTGCAGATCCTTTGGTTCTTAACCCCCCACCTCCATCCTTACCCTAAACAAGGGTACAGGGGCTGAAATTGGCTAAGTGTGCCTTTGCAATTCTCCATAAATCTGTCACGTTAGTTTGAACAGCAGGACAGGCCTCTGTTGCAAGGACTCTTCTGGGTGTGTGTAATTGAAGAGTCATTTTTGTCAAGTGAATTTTAAAATGGCTATTTTCTTCTAGCTTACTTTGGAGTTCTGTGAGGAGTGCCTACAAGTGTGGTGTGCCTCTAGGTGTCTTAATTCAGTCTTGTTTACCTCATTCTGGCAGTTTGAAATTGTATTTGCGTATTACTGCCAGTTACCCAACTAGTGCTTCTCCTCAGTTTGGGGGCAGTTCTTGGCCTCTCAGGTTTTGGAGTGGTATTTTGCTTGGGAACTCAGGTGTTTTTTTTTTTTTTTTGTCCAAGGAAAGAAAATCATAATTTTGAGTTTGCTAACCTTTTTCCTTTTTACAACCTGGAAAGACTTCAGCTTTTACAAATGAGGCTGAAACTGAAAGTCTAATAGCAGCCTTTGGGCAGTTTTGTTTTTTTAAAGAGATACCACAGTATAAGATTCAGCGTGTTAACCATTTTCAAGTGTACAGTTCAGTGGTATTAAGTTCAATCACATTGTTTCTAGCAGATTCTAGTTAGGAATCTTTTTTTTTTTTCTGGTTTGAAGCTTAGAAACTTTAGGATCCTAAACATTTCCTCCTAGGCTCTGGAAGCCAGCTTGCTTTCTTTCTTTTCTTGACTCCTCCGTGTGCACCTTTTAGGAGTAAAAGTCATGCACTGTCTATCTTTTTTTGTACCTGGTTTATTTGTCTTAGCTGAGTGACTTCATGGTCAAGAATACTATTCAAGACGAGCTTTTGGCTCAGCGGTTAAGAGCACTGACTGCTCTTCTGAAGGTCCTGAGTTCGAGTACCAGCAACCACATGATGGCTCACAACCATCCATAATGAGATCTGTCTGTCTGAAGACAGCTACAGTATACTTAGATATAATAATAAATCTTTGGGCCGGAATGAGCAGCACTGAGTGAGCAGAGGTCCTAAATTCAGTTCCCGGCAACCACCTGATGGCTCACAACCATCTGTTCTGCTACAGTGTACTCATATACATAAAAATAAATAAATCTTTAAAAAAAAAGAAAACAGATGGGCTTAAGTTCTCGTTAGAATGTAATCAAGTTGTTAGAATTGTCTGTGTCTGAGTTTGTGTCCTGGGCCATTCATAATTTCTATTTATCCAACCCCAGATTAGAGGAGTTAGACATGGGACAGTTTGGGTGCATGGGCAATAAGTAATTTTAACTGTTTGGAATGTTTATAATTTGTTCCAGGACTTTATGCTCTCACGTAGTCACTGGAAAAACTAAACTGCAGTAGGTGGTTAAAGTGTCAAAAACCTACTTGTTCTCTCTGCTAATCTGGGCTTTATATAGAGTGAGATTCGTGTTTGTGGTTATTGTTCTGGGAAATACCTTGAAATGAGGGCGTATCTCCTTCCTTAATTTGGGGCTTAATTCTACATCTTCCTTTCATCTCTTTTACTGCTGACTGTGATGAGTTACAGCTTTTAGATTCGTCCAGCCTCGCCCTTATGAAGGAGTAAGCTCTGGTAAGGGAAGCCGGGTGCTGGGGCATTTACTGAGCGTTCTGCTTTGCTGTGAGGAACATTTCCTTTCGTAGAAGTATGAGCTTCATACTCCAGAGGTAGAGTGTATTGCTGATAATTGTATTATGTACGTGAGTCTTGGGGTAAGAGCTGCATTTATCGTTTGGCATCACTTACAAAGTGTAGATTGCCTTTCAGTTGAGATTCTCTGTAAAGATCTTGTGTTTTCTACTATGAGGAACGTTGGGTTTCTACTATGAGGAATATAGGTTTTGAGACATTTTTGTCTTTACAGTGGCAAACGGTACCAGATTAGTGCTTTTGAATTCCTAGGTTTGCTTTTAATAAATTCTGGGAGGAAATAGGGTCTGTTAGAAGAAGCAAGACAGTTTCCAGAACCCACTAGAATGCTCTTTGAGGGCAAGAATGTTTTTGTTCATTTAGAGAACTCTAGATTTTTTAACAGTGTTCAGAATTTGGTAGAAGGTCAATAACTAATTTGTTGACTAAATTAATAATTATTTTTCTAAAGCCTTCTGTGTTCATTCACTAGAGGACTAATAGGTTTTATTTTGTTTGAGAATTTGGTTATCTAGAATTCTTTACTTTTTTAAAAAACCTTTTTTTTTTTTTAAAAACTAGACATAGAGTGAACTAAGATGAGATTATACATAGTGATAAATTTCTGTGAGACACCAGTTCTTTTTGCACTGTAGCAGTCTTCAGATACTCCAGAAGAGGGAGTCAGATCTCATTACAGATGGTTGTGAGCCACCATGTGGTTGCTGGGATTTGAACTCAGGACCTTCGGAAGAGCAGTCAGTGTTTTTAACCGCTGAGCCATCTCTCCAGCCCCGAGACACCAGTTCTTTTTAGTTTCTTTGAACATGGGCGTTTACGAGCATGCTATAGGTCTATGATTTTTGTCATGCTTTAAAATTTTTTCTTTTACTGTTCTTATTTCTAGGACTAGAACAATCATATTTCTTTTATGCTTGACACCTATATTCTAAAGAAAGCATATTGAATTTTATAAGTAAAATTTTTATTCACTTAATATTATTTTAATGCTAATTCATTTAATGCTTCTTTATAAGCCAGGCAGAATGAAGTAAAACTTAAGTTTTCATGAACTTATATTCTCAGTACGAGACAGAGAAGCAAGGTAACATATTGAGTTAAAACAGATCTCTGAGAACAGATTCTTTTAACTTATTTGTGTTGGTTAAACTGGATAAAAGAACTTTTGCAGTAGCAGATTTCTTCACATTGTGGGGGAATGAATAATAGTTTCTTACATGTAACGTTTCATCCCTCCAGTGTCAAGAGTTTTTGAGTCTAGGCAAAAGCTAAACAATGTATAATGTAGGGTTGATTTGATCGTTCAGGCATGTTAGAAACAGGAAGGTGTCTGCTTGCCTGTGTTGGGATCTCTGTAGAATATTGGGAACAGAGATTGGAAAGGTGAAAGATGTATTGTTGTGACCAACAGGTCTCCAGATGGCCTCACAGGTTGTGTGGAAGCCATAGGTAGCGTTTTAGAAGATAGAGAGGCTTCTTGTGAAAAATGGGCGACATGGAAAAGTGGGGCCAGACCACTTGTTCTTGTCTAAGGGTATCACTGATTTTCTAACACTTTGAAGGGTACTTTGTGAAACACATGTCTAGAAAACACTGTGAATGGAGTTGTATGGTGTGATTTTTCTTGTAACCAGCAGAAATGAAGGCCTTATAGGTCAAAGTGTTGACAACCAAGGACAGTAAATGAGTGCAAGAGAATGTTGTAATGCACAGCATTGTAGCCTGTTGGGATGGTGTTCTGTGGATAGTAATAGATTGAGTCAAGGTCAAGGCTGCATTTTCTCAGTAGATGATGTCTGAATCTGGCTCTGTTTCGTCTTTCTACCTTATATGTGTCCTTGTATGTGTCAGTCACATCGTCCCCTACTGCTCTTGTCTTAAATATCTCTCTGCCCCTAATTTGGGTTTTGAAATTTATTTTGGATTAGATTCAAGTTTATTAGAAATTTCTGAAACAAAGAAAAATTTTCTTTTGAGATGCTTTAAATAGAGGATATGTAGACTTTAAAGTGTAGGCATCTTGATGTATGGCAGTTAGTCATTGACATCACATATTTAATATTCTAGACAAATTACATTGTGGTATACTAACTGTATTCATAAATATTTATTTGTGGTGGTGGGCATTGAATGTAAGCCTTACCTGTATAGGCGAGTGCTCTCCCATTGGACTATACCCCAGCTCCATACTATATAACTATAGTAGTTGTAGCTCTGAGACTTGAGTTAAAAGATATGCCTCCTCCCCTCTTTTCTTGGTGATGAGGACCAAACCCAGGGCCTTGGGCTTGTTACATAGGTCCAACCCCCAAGATTTTATTACAGAAAAATTTCAAACATACTTCAAAATAAAGAGCATAGTATTATGAACTGCCATGTACTGTAGACGTGTGGCCTTGTTTTATGTACTTCTTTGTGTATGTGTTTCCTGGACTGTTTTAAAGCAATTGCCAGGAAGAAACAGCTTTTTTATTGTAAATATTTAGACATTTAGTAGCTAAAGACTCAGTTCTATTTTTTGTGCACAAAAAGTGTCGTTTTTGTGCTTTTTCTGTTTTTCTTTTTTAAGTTTTACTTTGTTTTTATTTGCTTGCTTGTTTTCTAGAGAGAGAGAGAGAGAGAGAGAGAGAGAGAGAGAGAGAGAGAGAGAGAGAGAGAGAGAGAGAAGCCATGGAGTTGGATGGGTGGGGTAGCGAAGAAGCTCTGGGAGAGAAACCCTAATCAGAGTATAGTATATGAAAAAATACTTTAAATAAAAGAAAAATGTTTATATCCACTTAACATTATCTCATAGAGAGTACAGTTTGAATATAGATATCTGTTTGTTTCATAAAAAGCCATCTCCCCACCCCACCCCTTAAACCAGTTTGCTTGAATCAGGTTCCAAAAAGTTCTATTTTTTTTTTTTCAAAAGACAATTCCAACAGTGTGAAGTGGTTTTGAATATAATATTCTAGGAGAGGGCTACTGTTTTCACAGTCCTGCTGTCTGGAACTTGGTTTTACTGTTCTGTACAACAAGATATTGAAGTAGCTAGTTCCCATCTTTAAACATAGAAAAGCTTGCCCAAAGAGGAGGAGTGGGTGTGTGTAATCCCATTTCCGTAGATGTCTAGAGTAAGTGGAAGTGGGGATCTGTGAGGAGGCTGCCCCTCTAGTACCTGCAAGGGACTTGAACTGTTGTCAGGACTGATGCACGATGCTAGACTAGGTGTTCTCTGGCTTTGGGCATCGGCTTCTCCTTTATGAGATATGGAGTGGGTGAGTTAAAGTTTTTATATAGTTCCTAATTTTGGTGTGTTTGTTTTACACTCTTTGATTTTAACAGGATTCTCAAAGCTGGATTGGTGGAAACAATGAACCATTGACTGGCTTTACATGGCGAGGTGGTTGTGAAAGAGAAACAACAGGCATCCAAGTTTGGAATGAAGTGTTTGTGATTGACAGACCTAATGGAACAAAAGTAAAATTCTACTTACACTTTGCTATTTTCTCCTGTATTTTTTCTTGAGCAATTTTCTGGTATTAAAATTTAAAAGAACACAAAACTACTAATGTCAGTAACTTTAATGACTAGTATATTAAAATGTACAGTAGTATATACTTTTCTTGACTTAATTACTGCTTTGAACTTTATCATTTAATATATGATTTTTGTAGGCATTTTTGGTGATTTTTTTTACTAAGTATTTTAAACTTCACAAATCCCTAGGTGGCTGTGCTGCTGATGGATACGCAGGGTGCCTTTGACAGCCAGTCAACCATTAAAGACTGTGCCACGGTGTTCGCTCTGAGCACTATGACGAGCTCTGTCCAGGTGAGCATGCGTGATGTGTCAGTTCATAAGATCCCACCTTTGTGCAGCCTCCGGAAAACACTTTTGATCGAAGAAAAATGGATTAGATGTTAGAGAGAGCTAGTTGTATTTCTTATTACTTATGTAATAAGCTGTAAAATTATATTCCTTGAATTAGATATAAAGGATGAAGTTATGCCAAAGCCACCTTTGCTTTAACAGAACAGAATTTTCATTAGTTCTTTGAGAATTTCTTTCAGTGTATTTTGATCACATTTACTACCTTCCCTCAACTCTTTCCAGACCCACCCCCTTTCCTACCCACCCAACTTTGTGTTCTCACTTTTTCTCTGATAACGTTTTTTCATACAATATATTTTGATCATGTTTTCCTCCTACTTCCCTGCACACTCTGTCTTCATTTTAAAAATACCAACAAACTATTAAGTTCAATTTGTGCTGCTGGTGTGCCTGTGGTGTGCATATGTATACAGGCAAACATTGATACATATAAAATAAAAAGAAATCTTTAGAGGAAACTTATTGAATAATGTCGATAATTAAAATTAATCATAGGACTGCTTAACCAAAAACAAAGCAAAAATACCAAATTATTAAACAGCAACCTAGTTTTCTATTTGGTTTCTTTGGTAGTTCTTGATTATTTGAACTAAAAAAAAATTAGTCTTTTATCGAGAAGTAGCCTGTGTAGCCGTGGCTGTCCTGGAACTCACACTGTAGTCCAGACTTAGACTGTAGACTTAGAGATCTGTCTGCCTCTGCTGCCCGAGTGCTGGGATTAAAGGCATGTGCCGCCTCCACTGCTCAGCAACAATTAATATTTAATTTAGAAAACCCAAATGATAGGGATTTATAGCACTGGTTTGACTTGGAAGAGGGTAATGTCCTCCTGTGTTACTCACAATGTGCTCTGATTGTCCTTGTCCTACAAAGTTCTTGCTTCAGATAGATTATCTCTGTGGAATCCAGGTGAGAGAGGTCAGTTGACATACACCATTTTGTATTCCTTTCCTTTTTGGATCATTTGTATGGATATCTCCCTGGCTCAAAAATTAATGCTGGGAGGATGGTCTCCTAGATCCTGCTGGTGATAATACATGAGAAAGGATATTTGAACATTCTCATTCAGTAGAAACTGTCCGTATCAGTGGTAGTTGCTAAGCAGTCCTTCAGAATGTCTTGTGACTTTGTGATGATTTCTAGTAATGTCAGACACACAAGTAGTCTCATTTAACTCCCTCTCTCCTTCTTCCATACCTTGAAGCACCTGACTGGAAGAAGCCTGGATATTACGGTGTGCAAAGAGGAGTTCTTTTCAGCCTACTTTCTTTTTTTCCAGGCCAAGGATACCTGTCACTACTCACTAAGAGATGCTCTTGATGACCTCAGAAGTCTTTGTTTTTCCTGTACAAAATAGCATGACTGTAGATCCTGAGAGGCAGCAGAGGCCTCTCAGGATCTGTTTTTCACATTTAGCTCTTCTGGTTAGCTGATGTTACAGTTTGAGGATTGCCTCTCAGATTACAGTGAAGGAGCTCTATCTTAAACTTTGTTTGCTGCTATTCTTTTGTTTATATAACTTTTTGATGGTAGGAGATTTGGTTTTGGACCACTTACACCATGCAGACACTTTCTTATCTATAAACCAAGGGTTTTACTTATTCTGCCTATCTCAATGTAGTTGTGTATTGTGAAAGATGAAATCTAAATGAGATAATGTTTATAATATTAATATATAATTAGTGTATAGTTTATATAGACTTGTGAGGAGTGGTAATAGGGATTGACATGTGATGTCATAGATGCCAGCAGTGTGCCACTGAGCTACAGTCCCAGCCTCAGAAGGACTTTGTACAGACCTTAGAAGGGCATTTTCTTCCCTAAGTTGTGGTTTCCAGGCAGGGCGGTGGACTTCTGTTGAGGTAGGCGGATGAGCTCTGTGACCAGAGCTAGTTAGAGGCCATACAAGATGACACAGTTTTTCTTTTGGGCTGATAGACAGATGACACATTGATCTTGATACTTTCAACAGACTCTTAGGACTTACTGAGTCCAAGGCAGTGTGCTGAGGCCTCGTGATTTAAGATAACAGGTGCCCATCTCTCTACCTGTGTTCTAAAAGTTTAGGCCCACACAGATAAGAATCTGCTTATCTGTTGTTATGCTGTTGGCTTTTATATTTTAGATTCCTTGTTTGAGATTAATCAGTGACTAAGCATCCCCTTTTGGTGTTTATACTCTTGACCTCTCAAGTTTATTTAGATTGCCACCTGATTGTTCTGTCATAGAGATTGTGTCTGTAGGTGCCACTGTAGCTCCTTTTCTAATGCTCTGTCATGGAAGGACTAGACCTGACAAACCCTAAGCATAGAGAACAACGGTTCTCAGTTCTGCTCTGTGTTTGCGAAAGCCTCCAGAACATTCTAAAAAGGACGATAGTGCCACCTACTGCTACTTTACTAGTTTCCATGACCTGGTAGTCATTTCATGTTGCCTAGGCTCATCACCTCAAGCAAAAAGACCAGGGTGTGCGTGACGATGCGTGCTGTCATTGCAGTGCTCTGAAATGTTGGCACGTGGGAGGCAGAGGCAGAAGCAGGAGAATTGTTAACGTTTGAGGCCAGTCTGGACTTAGGGAAATCATTTCTAAAAATCTAGAACAAAACCAAACAACCAAAAAGCCCAGAACCCCTTGAATGAACATATATCCTGTCCCAAGAAGAAACTTATTTTTTTGAACATTGCTCCTCATATTCTTCACCTCACAGAAGGAGTGAAACAGCCTTTGTCTCTTCCTGGTCTGGCGCTCTCACTGTGTGTTCCAGGGCGGCCTTTGACTCCATCCGACTCTTCTGCCCCTGCCTCCTCAGTGCTGGACTCTCAGGAGTGCATCATCACACCTGGCTTCAGCTTGTCTTGTCTTTTAAAAATGACATGACATAATATGAAAGAGACTGAGACACAGGAAAAGATAGTACATGATACCGTTGGGCCATGAGTGTGTGTGCTTTCATGAATTTTACTACTTCTCTTTTAATAAGAAAATGCTTTCCATATACTACTGGTTAATATAGTGACTAAGTGATTAATTTATGATGCAGTCTAAAATAACCTTACTTACTAAAAGAGAATTACTCATTAAAACACTAATAAAATAAATTTTGTTTTAACAGGTATATAATTTGTCTCAGAATATTCAAGAAGATGATCTTCAACACCTACAAGTATGTCTTAGAGAATATATGCCAAAGTATTAAAACTTAATTCACTTTTATTATAAATTCATGTTTACAATATATTTGAATTTTGTATGGCTTTAAAGAAATGGTTGATTGGTTAACTAGAGGGCATTTCTGATATACCTAGTCTATTAACCAGTGAAATGCCTGAGAGTCAGATAAGAATAAAGACTCACTTCTACTCTGATATAGACAGTTTTATAAATGACTTCTTTGTGTCTCCTTGATGGCATTATCTTAACTAACATGATTTATAGTTATTTACAGAGTATGGAAGACTTGCAATGGAAGAGATCTACCAGAAGCCATTTCAGGTAAGTAAGTGTTTTAGCACTTTAAAAATCAATCTGTGAGAAGCTTTAACCCACAAGGACATTGTAAACTCATTTGGCACCAGAATCAAAACAAACTGTTAGTGTATCATCATCAGCTTACTACTAGTTGAAGCCCAGCAGTGTAGGAAACAAGGAAATGACTCTCTATTCCTTTGCAGTACTTTTACTTGTGGAGGGTGCTTCTCTTAATTGGATGTTATTTCATTCTAGAACTTAAGACAGTAGTGAATTGAAGACAGTATGTCAGATTTATCGTAGACATGGTAAAGTTAGAAGCTGCTATCCAGGCTTCCTTTTTTTGTGATGTATTACAGTTGCAGTCAGTTCCCTGCTCCTCTTCATTTCATGTAGACAGGTTCAGGGTTGAAAGCTGCTGCTCACACTGCTCTGACTTGCAGGGACCTGGAGGGAACGGTTGCTGTGTGCCTGTTGGCATGTGGAGAGCTCTCTGTGTGTTGGCTTCCTAGTGATCATAATATTAGTGGGCTTACATTAATTTTGCCTCATTTTTATCTGACACATCTGTTTTAGGCAATCACTTTTATGAAACAATGGCTTCTTTTCTATATTTGGTTTATATTAGTTTTTCTAACCTAGAATGATTTATCCACTTAGACATTTGCCAGTGACTGATATTTTTGATTGTTACAGTTTTGTGGGGTGGTTAATGCCACTGGCATGTAATGTAGAGACCAGAAATACTTCTCCATGTTGCAAAGGGCAGCCACATACAAGTAATTACCAGGTTCAAAACGTCAGTAGTGCTGAGAAATCAAATACTGTATGGATAAGACATTTATAAGAATGGTCTCTTTAATACCATAGCTATAACCAGTGTGGAATTAGCCATCTAAAAGTGTAGTTGTTCTAGTTATATAGGTTGATTTAAAATGATAATCCCCATATACCTTTTGTTCAGTTTTGGCTATGGGTGTTATTACTCCAATGGCTGTAGTGACGTTTTCAAGCGGAGCTGAGCAGCTGGTGCCAGGGCTGGGCAGTTGCTTTAAGTGGCATTGATTGTAACCACGGAGAGTATACTCACTATTTGGTTATTGGAACCATTTTTATTTTTAAATTTTTGATGCTGAGAATTGGACCCAGGACTTCATCAAGAATGACAGTCAGATATGTTCTACCCACCGAGCTACTCATTATAGTCTTGATTAACATTGTTTATAGGAGGACATTTTCAGTAACCTTAGGATTTTGTAACAAGTGATTTGTATTTTTTTCTGTATGTAGACGTTAATGTTTTTGATCCGAGATTGGAGTTATCCTTATGAACATTCATATGGCTTGGAAGGTGGAAAGCAGTTCCTTGAAAAGAGATTGCAGGTAAGCTTCATTTCCTGGAGAGGAAAGCATATGTCTTAGGCTAGGCAGAGGGTTGACTTCCTGGACTACCTGACCTTACCAGCTCATGTCCCGGGAGTAAATGATTTGTCCTAGTATAATCAGATGATGCTGTGTAAGTGGTAGACTCTTGCCAAAGAAGATAGTCTTAAATAAACATGAAAGAACAACTGTTCCTCTCTCAAGGGAACTACCCACCAGTAAATATTCAAGACTGATGTTTTTGAAAGTGACTGTTGTTATTGAGTTTGTGTGTTTGGGTGTGTACATGTCGCAGCATATGTGTGTAGGTCAGAAGACAGCTTTGTGTAGTTGATTCCCTCATTTTATCTTTACATGAATTCTTGATAGTGAACTGAGGTCACCAGACTTGCTTGACAGCCACTTTACATCTTTACACTTTACATCTAGGCTTTTAAAAAGAACCAGATACTCTCATTCCTATGCAATATGCTTCACACAATATTCCTGAAAAATGACCTCATGAACAAGGTCATGATTCTTTATCATTAGAGGCATTTCCTGTGAGAATACTCAGTCAGGTATTTCCAGATTACATTTCCACATCCAGAAAACCGTGGAGAGAGTTCCTTTTGTTATGTGCTGGGCTCAGAAGATTTTTGTCTGTCTGTGGTATGGTACATTTCATTTCTCAACCACATTCAAATACTTGGGGCATAGTATGACTTTCTTATTCTATTAATGTAATTTTAGATTAATTCCTTGGTTATTTGGAAGGCATTTTCAGACTGAGGTAATTTATCAGGTTTACTTGTTTTTTTCTGGTTATTTAGAAGAAATCAACATAACATTAGTCATAGCTGAACTCTGAATTATGTACTTGTTCAAAGACAAGAGGGTTATTACAGTGATGCATGAGTCACACATTTTAAGTGTGCAGCTTAATGAGTTTGTAAAATGATCACAGATGTATAACTTGTGCCCAGAATTACCTAATTCCATATGCTTATTTTGTTAAAACCTCTATCATTTTTAAAAGATTTTGTTTTTGTATTTCATACAAAGTACAAAAAGGATCACAGAGATCTACCTGCCTCTGACTTCCTAATGCTGGGATTAGAGGTTTGCATCACTATGTTTACTCAGAATATATACTCTTACTATGTACTGTATTATACTGATAAATAACTACCTTTCATTGTGTTAATGGAGATGTAGATAGTTTACAGGTCTTAGTTATGAACAGTGTATGTTTCGTTAGAATGGCCTTTGGAAGGACACTTGGAAGACTGCATGAGTTAACCCCTGGATGCAGGCGTCCCATCATCAGAAGGCACAGGCAGGAGGCTCACTCATGAGCAGGAGGCCGGCCTAGCTTCCAGAGAGGGTTCCATCCAGGCCAGCCACGGCTACAGAGTGAGGCCCACGTGAAAAAACCCTCCCAATGTAGACATGGGAGGCTAGTAATTATTATTATTTTTTAAATGTTGACTTGCTAGTAATTATTTATTTTATTTTTTTTTAAAGTTTAAGAGCTTCTTTCATTGGTGGATGAGATTGTTTAGCAGGTAGACACTTGCTTCTAAGTCCAATGACAGTAGTTTCAGCTCCCTGTACCTATATGGTGGAAGGAGAGGACAATTGTTGAAGGTTGATCTCTGCATGTGTGCCATATGTAGCACACATACGCCTTCCTCATGCTTACATGCATATGCATACACACAAAAAGAAATACATAAAATGTCATAAAAGTTCTTAAAGAAAATACATAGCAGTTTCTTCTTTCTCAAAGATCAGTGATTGGCATAAATAATAATAGATAATTGAGAGCACTGAAGTTCTTCCTCTGTTTGGTCTACACTGAGGTCTTTTTAAAACATTGTTTGTGTGTCTGTTGGTATATGTATGTGAGTGAGGTGCATTTGGAGGCCACAGTGTGGGTGTCCTAGAGTTGAAGTTATAGGCAGTGTGCTGGGAACCAAGTTGGCTCTCTGCAAGAGTAGTTTATGCTCATAACCATTGAACCACCAGCCACTGCGCCTGAACTCTTCGTTGGACTTTATACTTTGCTCAGAGGCTGTCTTAATCTTAGGAAAATCTGGCTTCAGTTTGTTTAGTATGATTTTGACGTAAGTGCTTTAAAGGCAGATTCTTTATTTATTAGTTTGTAAGCCACAATCTCAACTTGTTATTCAGGTATCAGGTAATTAGTTGTTTGTTTGTTTTGGAATTTCAGACAGCTTTCTCTAAGGAAAAAAATGTCTTTCAAGTTGATAGAAGTGACCAGAAATAACTTTTTAAGTAGTAGTAAATAAAACTCTAGAGCAGTCTGAGTTTAGTGTGCATGTATGTGGGTATGGTATGTATGTGTCCTTTTTAAAATTGAAAAACCTTTTTACAACTTCACTCTGTTTCTTCTTTTAGGTAAAGCAAAACCAGCATGAAGAGCTGCAGAATGTCAGGAAGCACATTCACAATTGCTTCTCAAACCTGGGCTGCTTCCTTCTACCACATCCTGGTCTGAAAGTTGCCACGAACCCTAGTTTTGATGGACGACTGAAAGGTGGGCATTCCATGCTTGCTGAAACTACTAGGTAGCAGTTGAACGTTTGTATTGTATTTTGTTTTCATTTTTGATACTATAAATGTAGTTACAACATTTCTCCTTCCTTTCCTCCTTCCAAGCCCTCCCACACACCCCTCCTTGCTCTCTTTCAAATTCATGGCCTCTCTTTTCCATTAATTGTTCTGACATGCATATATTTATGTATATATACATATCTGTTTCTAAATATCACTGCTCAGTTTGTATAATGTTACTCATATATGTTTCAGGGCTAACTAACAACTGCTTGGTTTGGTCCTCCTTGAGGCAGACTACTTTTCCCACTCAGCGTTGCTTTAGTTGCCTGTAAATGTTTCCTAGCTTTTCATTGCAGTGATGACTGTGTGATAGCTGCAGTGTTCTCCTGTGTTGGCTCTAGCTAGCCTTTGGCTGCTTTGCCACTCTTTAGCATACCGATTAAGCATTTTATTTTATTTTATTTAAAAAATTTTTAAGAGATTTATTTTATGTATATAAATGTTCTGTCTGCATGTACACCTAGAAAAACAGCCTAACACTGGAATTTAATATAGTGCCTTGTATGATTTGTTTTTTAAACAAAGGTGTTTTAGTTACTCTAGAATTTGAAAGTTTATCATTTGAGCTGAAAGACTGATGGGGGAGTTGGGGTAGAAGAGTAATAGGGATTTTCTTTCTGTAGGAGCCGTGGCATAGCTAGATGAACTTTTTAGAAAAAAGAATCTTCACTAATAGAATCCACTTCACTGTGTGTTTTTCATAAACAAAATCTCATGAGTTCATGTCATTGAGAACTTGTTGTGTTTTTGGATTAATATGGTGGCTAACTTCATGTCCATCAGATATCGATGAAGACTTTAAGCGGGAGCTTCGAAATCTGGTTCCATTGCTGCTTGCTCCTGAAAATCTTGTTGAGAAAGAGATAAGTGGATCTAAAGTCACTTGTAGAGATCTTGTAGAGTATTTTAAGGTAGGTGAACTCTAAGCTAAATGGCTGTCTCAAAAAAGAAATGTAGTTAACTTTTTAACACATCTTTATGGACAAGAAATTTACTTTCTAGCAAATAAAACAATGTATATTTTTCTGCATTGAATTCATTATATCAACATTAAGGATATGGAAGGGTCAGTTGCTAAAAGTACTTGCACAATCATGAGGACCAAAGTTCGATCCTAGATACCACATAGCAAGCTGGGTATCTCACATAGTTATGACTCGCTTTAGAGGGAGGAAACAGTAGGGGTTTGGATAGGACTTGTTGCTTCCAGCTCACTGACAAAATATGAGGCCCAAGTTTAGAGAGAGACCGTGAATGTGAAAGGAGAACATGTGACTCCTGGTCTCTGCATGGTAGCGTAGGGTGGACCCAGACACACGTGCATATAAACACAGATGGCCATGCCTGCATGTGGGACATACGCACAGGGAAACAGATAAATCTTTTTAAAGAGATGACAGCACATGGTGTCTTCTACTCAGTGATACTATTTGTTCTCAGAATATTCTCCTTTTTCTGCATCTCTGTTGTGGAGAGAAGAGTCATTCATGACATTGTAACACAGCTCTGTCATTGTGAGTGATGCCTGGAATAGTCCTATAGCCTGCGCTCTCCCAGAGTCTCCCGTAGAGTTCTGAGGACTAATAAGAGTAGCTAGAACTTTCTGGTTTTTGAGTCTAGGTAAGTCACTTGTGGAGGTTTTTTCGTGCTCCTTTTTAGCTTTTCCTGTTGGAACAAGTTGACCATATAGAGTTGTATTAATAGCTAAGAGACAGGTGGGTAGGAGAGCACAGCCAGGGAAGCCAGCGGGCCCGGCTCAGCACTTTCATGCAGTGGCTGTTCAGTGTGAGTCCGTAGAAAGTTGAGGCAAAGCTTCCTGTTTGGATGCCGTGAACTTTCTCCTCTTCCTCCTTCCTCCTCTGTTTGAGGATTTCCTTTTTGTGTGTAGTGTGTGTTGATTAAATCCACACTCTGTCCCCCATGCTGCACCTCATCCCTTAGTCCCTCGCCGTTTGTTCTTGAAACTTCATGTGCTTTTTAAAAACCCAGTCTTACGCTTTGACTACAAGTTAGGATTTCTTTTGAGTTAAAATATTTAAAGTAAAATGATGATTTAACATGTTTTCTAACATCTATTTGAAACATTAAAAGTAGGAGAGAATTAAAGATTTCTTTTTATAAAATAGATGATACTTTACATATAAAATTTTAAAATCTTCAGTAAAATTTTTAGATAAGGTGGAATTTAAAAAATTTCTGTAAAGGATTTTATTTGGCAACATACCTATGTGTTAATATTCAGGACAGGATTGACTTTGTTGGACTTAGAGTATGAGTTTTAAGGCCTAGAACTTCATTTTCATGGTGTAAACTATAATGTTTAATGATATTTCTTTGGGGGACATTGTATCAAATTGTATTCTACACCAATGCAGTGAATCTTCTGTCTTTTTAGGCATACATTAAAATATATCAAGGAGAAGAACTGCCACATCCAAAGTCTATGCTTCAGGTAAGAGTGTGTTGGGGGTGGAGAATTAAGATCATGGCTTTAGAGGGGTACAGTGTAACACAAATGCTTTTTGCATAAGATGGTTTAATAAGGCCTTTCTGAACTAAATGCTTTTGTACTTTGATGAAGGACTATTGCTTGAAATAAGGATTAGTGCCATTTACTAGTAACAAGCTGCCAGTGCAGTTAGACTTCGTCTGTGTGTGTGTGTGTTTTCTTTTGGGGGCATTGTTATTTTTATACATTTCCCATATTCTAAAATTTACCACTTTGGGCAATCCCTCAGTTTTATAGTGGATTAATAGTAATAAATAGTAGATAGTGGATTATTAGTAATAGTAATATATTTTGTTACTTTGCAACAAAAGACAGTTTGTGTGTTTGAAAATGACTTTTGTGTGAATCTGGTTGTTCATACAAGGGATTCTTAATTCCCAGGACTCAGCACATTTTGGGATTACATGTTTTTAATCTCTGTCCATTTCCAGAGCACATGGTGATATATTGTCTGCAAATCTGTTTTAGTACAAATCCCAATCAGACAGGGAGTCCTATTAAGCCTGCGTCATACCCTTGATACTGATACATCCTTCCAAAGGAAAGGAAAACTAGGGAGTGCTATTTTTTTCCTGTTCATTTCCATAATTAATTGTTGTATATAATTTATTATGTTAATAGGAATTTATAGTCATAAGGCATTCTTTTTTTCACAGTAATAGTATATTTTATTTTATGTTTTAGGCAACAGCTGAGGCTAATAACCTTGCAGCCGTAGCAGGAGCAAGAGATGTCTATTGTAAAAGTATGGAGCAGGTTTGTAACTAATGTTTAAGCTTTATGCTACATAAGAGTAGAAGATGCTTTATATTGAAGTAATTGAACTAATTTGCACTCCTTGTATATTGTCATGCTACATTGTTCTGTAATTGTCTTTTTATGGTCTCTGCTGGAGTAAATTGTTAGTAAGTTATATGGCTAGCATGCAGGGTATGTTTTCTGACTTTTAATTCAGAATTTTCAGCCTGGGATGGAAGTAACAGTAGCTTGAGTCCAGTGCAGTTTCTGCACTAAGCTCATCTTTGAAGTACCGCGTTATGTGTTCTTTAATTTATTCTTTTGCTAGTAATCTATTGTGTGGCTTCTGTTTAAAGAGAAGCCGGAGCGGGCAGTATAAAAACGACATTTTCAGGTTTGGTAGTTTAGTCATATTTGGGAAATTGCTTGATTGACGCAGTGTCTTAGGGTTTCTGTTGATGCAATGAAACACCATGAGCAAAAGCAAGTTGGGGAGGAAAGGGTTTATTTGGCTTACACTTCCATGTTACAGTTCATCACTGAAGGAAGTCAGGACAGGAACTCAAACTGGGCAGGAACCAGGTGACAGGAGCTGATGCAGAGGCCATGGAGGAGTGCTGCTTACTGACTTGCTTTCCCCTGGTTTACTCAGCCTGCTTTCTTATAGAACACAGTACCACAGTGGGCTGGACCCTCCCTCACAATCCCTAAGAAAATGCCGTACAACCTGATGTTGTGTCATGCTGACCTAAGACCAGCCAGCGTAGACAGTTATGTAATTACCGATGAGTTAAGCTCAAGTTTAAAGCAGCCGTGTTATGTAGTTTAATTTATAAGACTAAAATCTTTGAGCAGGGCATACTTTTCAAGTATTACTTCTAGCATGTAATCTCTCGTTGTAATTTGGCTTATACAGGTATGCGGTGGTGATAAGCCGTACATTGCACCTTCAGATTTGGAGCGAAAACACCTGGATCTCAAGGAAGTGGCGCTCAAACAATTTCGTTCTGTGAAAAAAATGGGTGGAGATGAATTCTGCCGCCGTTATCAGGACCAGCTTGAAGCTGAAATCGAAGAAACCTATGCAAATTTTATAAAGCACAATGATGGCAAAAATATCTTCTATGCTGCTCGTACCCCTGCCACACTGTTTGCAGTCATGTTTGCTATGTATATAATCTCAGGACTGACTGGCTTCATTGGCCTAAACTCTATAGCTGTCTTATGCAACCTTGTCATGGGGCTAGCACTGACGTCCCTTTGTACTTGGGCATATGTTAAGTACTCTGGGGAGTTCAGAGAAATTGGAACAATGATTGATCAGATTGCTGAAACACTATGGGAACAGGTTGGTATCTATTTTTTGATTTTGCAGTGACTAATCTTACTTCTGTGTGATTTCTAGTCTCTACTTTCTGTCGTATTTGTACACCTACTTTTTCCTTTTTCACATGAGGATGGGGTTTGGTGTTTTGTTTTTTTTTTATTTATTTATTTTTTTATTTTTTTTCATGGTGGTGGTGATATTTTGATTTTGTTTTTAATGTCGAATCTAATTTAGTTAAATCTAATTTGTTTCCCTTTGTTCATAATTATAGTTAACTTTACAGACTAGCTTTAGTCTGTAATATCTTGGGTTGATTCATACTTAGAAGTCTGCTGATTAAGCCAGGCAGTGAGCAGGGCTAGATTTACTAATGATATTTTTCTTTGAGCAAAGAAAATACTGTGAACAAGCAATTTAAAGGTAAGAAAAAAAGTTTTGAAGTACAGTTAGTGCTTTGGCGAGGAAAATGAGCTTTTTTTCTAACCAATATTAACAAGAAACTTAGGAGAAATATGTTAGGTCTTCATGTCTTCTGTGAGGAGGGTGGCAATTTATTGCAGTACTCTAAGGAATAATCCCACAGAGATTTCTTTCCAAAGAAAGTCTGACATCTGTTCCATGGAGACACAGAGAAGAGGGCAGAGCAGCTATCATCTCATGTCAAGCCGGCGTCCTAGGCCAGGCTGAGACCTCTGCTCAGCTGACACCTCTTATGGAAAGCTCCATCTTCTGTATCTACCTGGATTGTTTGAGTGTAGACATTTCTCTTGTGGTTGTTAAAATGATCCTCCTCATGTGCAGGGACAGAATGGCAGCTGGGATTATTACAGATGAGCAGTGGTGGAGGCCGGGCCATGTCACCTCTAGGTCAGCAAGGCCAGCGAGCGAGTGAGGCCTTACTAGAGATTTGCATGCACAGGTGCATGTTAGTTTTGGTTTTAAGTTCAAAGACTGAAGGAGTCACCGATTTTTTTTCTGAAGAAAATTGATTAGGTATTATAACCACATCATTATGGCTGTATAAACCAGTGGTTCTCAACCTCTTAATACTTTGACCCTTTCATTCAATTTCTCATGTTGTGGTGACCCTCCAACCATAAAATAATTTTGCTGCTCCTTCATAACTGTAATTTTGCTACTGTTATGAATTGTAATGTCAATATTTGGGATGGGTAGAGGTTTGTCAAAAGGGTTGTGAGTCATTGGTGGAGAACCACTGGTACAAACTAAGCTACTGTATTAACTTGGGCTCTCTCTTTTGAAAGTACTCTTGTGTTTAAGATCTTCTTTGTCAAGGTCAAATTTTTGGCTCTTAAAATCAGTCTTTACTGCTTTTCTGTCTTTATTTTCTAATAGAAGAATAGATTAAGAATCATCACCACATCACTGCTTTAAAATAATCTACTTTAAATTTTTGAATCAATGCTATTCTCCTACCTTGATTTTAATAATTACACAGTGTCCTTTGAAATGCTTTCTTTTAGTATTGATTCTAGGACTTTAGAGGTGCTATTATTATAGAGGAGTTTCATGAGAGAGTCTCAGCTGTCTAAAGTTATTTTCAGTGTAGCATAGTGAGGTAAGAGCCACAAGTCACGATCCCCTGTCAGAGAAGACTTGTGCTGGGTTCAGCTAGTCTTGTCTAAAATTTCTTTGCATTTCTCTTTTCCTTTGCTTCAGAGGAGTCCCAGGAAGGTGAGAAACTACAAAGTCTGAAATTGTTCTAGTTTTTAACTGTAGCTTCGAGGCATCTGAGTCTCTCTCTCCTAACACATCACTCCATGTTTTAGGTGTTTGCCAAACTGTTTGAAGTCAGTAGACGTCGGAGGGTCCGCCGTGCTCTCTCGTCAGCCCAGCGACAGAGACTGTCATCCAACAATAACAAGAAGAGAAATTAGACAGGATTTTAAACTTTTTTCTCTATCTGAAGTGTTCACACTTACACATGTAGGACAGTAAGCAGGACCGTCTGGGCCGGTCTGCATAATGCTGTATACATACCAGATTTGATGCTGCACATAGGGTATGGATTGCACATCCGTCTCATAGGATTTGTAAATGGTTTGAATAAGAGGAAAGTAACTTTTGTTGCATTATAAAATGTCTTAACTGCATTGTTTGTAGCATCATAACTTTTTCTTTTTCTTTTTCCTTTTTCTTTTGGGAGAAGCATCTTTTTATTTCTCACATTCCTGATTATTTTTTGTCATTGATTTAAATTGAATTTTTTATATTTGTTTTTTTATGTACTCTTTTTTTACCTCATGCTTTTGTTTGTTTTGCACATTTCTCATACCACAGGTATTGAAGCCCCTGGGTGATAATTTGATGGAGGAGAACATAAGGCAGTCTGTAACAAACTCTATCAAAGCAGGCCTGACTGACCAGGTGTCTCATCATGCCCGATTAAAGACAGACTGACAGTCATCTCCTCACGGACTCCACTCTCCCATGTTCATGCTTGCTGTACAATGAGAACTCAGATAAATAAACCAAAGTTTACAATCAACTGTAGAAGTAGTTTAGTGTAACTGGCTTCCCAGATGGCTGCCGCAGAGTGAACGTTGTTGGTTGGTTTTCAGCCTTCCTTTGCTGTCTCCTCAGACCCGGTGATTGGCTGAGGAGCCTTAGTTTATCATGCACATCTGTGCCATGTTTAATTCTTTTCTTTCTTATTACCGAATTTAATGTTAGTGAGATTTGTCTTATGTAAAAGGATATTTCAGGGAAATATTTTAAGAAATCTATTTAGAGTCTCTTTAATATAGTGTCCCATTGAAATTTTAATTTTTTGAGAATTTATGAATCACTGTATCAAGAATCAGATGGAAATGACAATGAAGCCTTTATTGAGCCACTACATTAAAAGTGTATATTGCTTTACTGCCTTCAATGCCAGTATTACATAAATGCATGTATCAGAAACTTCACACAAATCACATGACAACTCTTGTAACTGAGAAGGTAACTCTGAGGTGTACATTTGTCTTGCCTTTTTAAATTTGTAAACCTGCCCTGAAAGGAGATGCATTATCTGGGAAACTGAACTGTTTTTTGCAGTTTAGCCTTCATGTACATAAAATATGCCATTAATTTTATTGGGGGAGAAATTCCATCCAAAAATGTTGCCTACAGATATGAGTTAAGAGTGTCTGTACAGTGTGTAGCTTTTATTTTCTAAAAATTACAGGTAGGGCATGTATATGAATTATAAATATATAAATACAATTTTGTATTAAAAGTTTTGTAGTTTATGGCAAAATCTGGTTCTGTGGTAGGCTAATAAGTACAGTCCTGTGACAGGAATGTTTGTGGCTCATGTCCATGTGTGAATGCATAGACAATTTGACGTTTTGATATATTTGTGATATTTATCTTCCTTGAGCACTGCAGTCTCACCCCCGAGAGAATTCAATGGGAATGTTTTATTGTGATGTCCTCTGTTGCATTTTAAAGTTATTTCCTGTAATTTATTTTCAGTACATAATTAAAAATTTGTTGTATATATAAAATGAAAGTTGTGATTCTTTTTTAAGGAATTCCTTCAAATGTGTATCCAACCATATAACTCATATTTGTTCATGCTGGAAAGAGTGTGGATCAGGGTGCACAAGTCAGAGCTCAAGGTGGTGTACTTTAAGGCTAAGCGTGAAAAAAGCTATTTTTCTGTGTCTGTATATGTAAGGGATATTTTTTGTGATAGCTTATCTGGGGATTTATTAATTTTAATCTCTCCATCTCTACCCCACTCCCGTCGTGTGTGTGTGTGTGTGTGTGTGTGTGTGTGAGAGAGAGAGAGAGAATATGAGTGTGTGTGTGTGTGCGTGTGTGTTATATGTAAAGCTACCGTTTTTCTAGTACTTATAACCTCCTTTACAGAGACCTGTTAAATCACTCCTATTTGGTTTTTAAGAGAACCCAGATATTGAGTTGCATGCATGGAAGGTCTGAGTTTGCTTTGGTGGTATAGTTTCCCTCCCACTCTCACCCAGTCCTGCTTTATATGGATTGTATTTGTTTCCGTCTGTTTAAACATCTGCCTTCTCATCTGTTCTTTACACAAAGAATCCAGCCAAAAAGTCTCTTTCTCTGCCCACTTCGTTTTAAGAATGCTGTAAATTGTTTTTATGAATGAAAAATAAAAAGTTCGTTGTATACTAGCAATTGTTCTGAAATTAAAAACTTACAGTTTATCTCTCCCCAGCCCCCCCATCGGTTTTTATTCTTTTTATTTTTTTTAAATCTTAGACCATGGGACGCTATTGTATATCTTTCTAAAAAACAGCTTTTTTCCCTCTAGAATGCTCTTCAGGACTCCAAGAACGCACTTTAATTTCATCTGGACATTTAGTAACACCTGGCCATTGTTAAGCTGGAGGCAGCACAAACAAAAGGACAGAATGGGTCAGGGTCCAGTACTGAAATAACACTGGGGGGGGGGGCACGTGTTCTGTGCTACAGTTTGGGGTAGTGGTACAAAATCGTTTTTTCTTTTAATGATGAAGATTTTTCTCAGTGACAGAATTTATCTTTTAAGACATATCATTTGGGAAAGAACCAACCATTTGGGGCTCTGCTGATGAGTCTCTTGTTTTTCATGAATATAGATTGCTAGACATTTTTGCTTCTATAAAACATTTATAAAATAGTGCTAGTTCACATTTGAGGCTTTTGTTTTCTTTTTAAAGGAAAGACTTTTAATTATATATTTGTGTATCTGTGGGTATGTGCACCTGAGTGCAGGTGCCCACGGAGGCCAGAAGAGGACATCTGACCCTCTGAACTGGTGTGGTTGGGAGCTGCCCAGTGTGCGTGTTGGGAACAGAACTTGGATCCTCTGGAAGAGCAGCAAGTGCTCTTCACCACAGCTTATATCTTCAAACCCTGAGCTGGACTTGCTTTTGCTTGTGGAACTGAACCAAGCAGGCTAGAGACTGCCAGCCGTCTTTGTTTCTGGCATGAATGCTTGTTTTAGTTACATTCTTTATTATGTGCTTTTAAAAGTTTAGTCTTAGCTTAGTTAAGGACCTTTCAAGTCACACCTTTAAAGTGTGGGGGTGTTCGACCTTGGTTCCTGTGTCAGTACCTATAATGGGGCTTGGGAGATGGCTTAGTGCTTGCTGTGTAATCATTAGGGTAGAGTCTGGATCCTCAGAACCTACCAAAAACTGGAATCCCAGGGCTCCTATGGCAAGATGGGGAGCAGAGACAGGTGAACGCCTGGAAGTTCAGGCCAGGTAGCCTGGCATATGCAATAGTATACAATAGACTGCCTCGGGGAAGAAGGCGAGGACCCATACCTGAAGTTGTCATCTGACTGCTACACATCAGGGCCTGCATGCCGGCGTTCACACATGGAAGTGTACACACACACACACACTGCATGTGTAGTTTTTCTCCCCCTCTCCCAACTGGTCTTCTAGATGCAAATTTGGTGTTTTAGCCAGGTAGGTAATAAGGCATTTTGATTAGCTTCTTAGTGTGGCGTGCATGTATTGCACACTTAGGCTTTGGCTTGAGAATTCACAGTCGGAGTCCTTTCCTGCTAATCCAAATGAGTTTACGTGTGCATACTGATGATTTTCAATTTCTGGGATGATGAAAATCATCTTGAGTTGGCAACTGTGTTCTGCCAGCCATCATTGTTTCCCCTTGGCTGTAGCTTATAAATCAAATTACTGTCTTGCTTCAATTCTGTCTTCAGCCTCTGTTCATAACAGGTGATTTCCAGGAATTTTTTCAAATGTTAAGTTGTAGTCAAAGCCAAATTGGAGCTTCCTGAAGCAACACAGAATTGCTGCCTTATTAACTGTCGTCTGATATTGGGCCCTAGGAACTTCTTTGAATATATATTTTGCTGGATTTAGGCAGAGGAATTAAACTGTCCTTAACATACTGCAACAAAATAACTTTTATGTTCTCCAGTGTGACTTCAGGAGCTCCTCAGTCCAAGATCTAGATCAGAAGTCACCAAAGATATTTCTAAAAAGGGTTTGGAGAAGGGGTAACATATTACTAGCTCAATAAAACATTTCTACAAGGCTTGTGAAATTAAAGGAGAATCCATCAAAAAAGTTCCAGCATGGCGTGGTGCCACATACCTTTAGTCTTAGAGCTCTGAAGGCACAGGCAGAAGCAGGAGGATCTCTATGAGTAGGAGGCCAGTACTGGAGGCTTAGGGCAGGAAAATAGAAAATTCAAGATAAGCCTGGGCAACATAGTAGCATCCTGTCTCAAAAACAGAAGGGAAAAAAAAGTCTGAATCAGGATGAAGCTTGCGACCCAAGAAGAGTAACAGCCTTGGGTTAGATATATGCTGCTGGGCCACATTCCCAAAGATTTTGCCAATACCAAAGCAAAGGTGGTGTGTGTGTGTGTGTGTGTTGGGGTTCATCTAACATATGGGTACTTTGTTGGCATATATGTCTGCATCACCTGCTTCACTTATTTGACATGAAAATGGGATTAGGCTATATATAATAGATTTTCTTCTTTCTCCTTGTTCTTGTTTTTTAAAAATTGAGGCAGAGTCTCACTATGTAACCCTGGCTGGCTTGGAATTAATTCACTGTGGAGATTAAGCTGGCTTTGAGCTCATGAGATCCACCTACATCTCCTTCCTCGGAGTGCTGGGATTAAAGGCACGCACCACCACCCAGCTTCCCACTTTGAAGATCTGTGAACTTGTGCAAATGCTGATGGACAGCTGAGCCTCAGTTTCTTCCCCTGTAAAGTGGAAACCAAAGCTACGTTTTAGTTATCTTACAATGTGGTGGGAATGTGTCAAAACACTGATAGTTTTTAAATCCTTCATGTAGAGGTGCTTTTTAAAAAGCTACCTACCAAGTTAGGCCTATTTTAAACTTGGTATCTGCTTTGTAAGGAACTGACTTTAGGAGGAGGGTAATATTTATGTTTGGTCTGTGGAAGATACCGTTTTAGATTAAGCTCCTTGGAAATGAACATTCTCTTATTTTCTTTTATATTATCCAATACTTTATGCATAGTAAATGCTCAGAACATTTTGTTGATCCACTTTAAATTTTCCATAACTCTGTGCATATGTAATGTACTTGGTCATAGCTTCCTAGTATCCTCTCCCCTTCCCACCCATTTTCTTCCCAACAAGTCTCCCATGCATTTTGATGTTCACAATATTTTTACATGGGCTAAAATAGTTATTCCCCCGCCTATCTTCTTTTTCTTTATACCCGTAACAGTTCCTGTTGAGCTAGGTGGGTATTTGGTAACTATTTACTCCTAGATACCAGAGGCTAGATTTTCTCCCTTGGCATCAATATACTAAGGCATCCAGTAATCAACTAAAACCTGGTAACATGCGGTGGAAGAGAGGTGAAAAGTCTTAAATATTTAGGTTACCTTTAGAGCTTTTGTATAGCAACATGATTTGATAAACTTCCTGAATGTCTGCCTATACTTGGAACAGGGCTTATAGTACTGTCTGTTGGAATAAAGCCCTGGTTATATTAAACTTGTAGATGATAGACCAAGAATGCTCACATTACTTAGCACAGAGCACTTTGTCCTCGGAAAGAGTAAAGGTTTACCATCCAAACTATGTCTATGTCTATGCCAATGCCACAGTCCAAGCGTGGGCATGGTCATCTTCACTTTGTGTGTGTGTGTGTGTGTGTGTGTGTGTGAAGATTGATTTGGGGTATCTTTTTCTATTGTTCTATTGTTTTGGGACAGGGTCTTTCACTGAATCCAGAGCTCAGTGACTGGCCAGCATTCCACCCCTCCCCCGACCCAGGATCCCCCAGTCTCAGGTGTGTCCTGCCAATGCACAAGCTTTTTATGTGCGGGCTGGGGATCCAAACTCAGGCCCTGATACTTATACAGTAAGCATTTAGCCCGTTGAGCTCTCCGACCCCTCACCACCATTTTTATCACTGCCTTGAGGCTCAAAGAGGTCACTTATATTTGCCAAAGCAGTCTGGGATGGAAAGCTAGATCTGTAGTCCTACAGACAAAGAGGAGAGAACTGTGTCACCAGGGAGAGCCACTCAACAGTGCAGTATTAAACAGCATAGTGTAAGGTGACTGCAGGGACTGCCGGGAGGGATGCAGCGGTGGGGGTGAACTTACAGAGACCTGGGCTTTGTGGATCATGTGAGGGCTGTGATGTTTAGATATTACAGATACAGATTTTTTTCCTCTCTCTGACAGATGTCCTGTCTTCTGATTCTGCCTCAGCTTATTGGCCATCAGATTTTTTATTGATGGGTGTTAATGCTTTTACACAGTGCACAATAGATCATCCCTACGCAGTATGTGTGTCTCTATGGTGTCAGTGTTTGTGCGAACATATGCCATGGTGAATATGTGGGGGTCAAAGGGCAACCTGAGGAGTCAGTCCTCTTCTACCACGTGATTATGGGTAACTGAACCGAGGCTGTAAGCTTGTGGACAAGCCCCTATATTCCCTGGGCCATCTTGCCAACCCATAATACAATATTAAATGTGGTCCTTACATTCTACATTCCCTCTGTCTGGCCTCTAAAAGGCAGGGCTTGTTTTGTTCACAGTCATATTTCTATCCCTTAGAGCAGTGCCTGGCACAAGTGAGAACATAATGCACAAATATTAACTTCCTGAGTCTTTAAAGTATTGCCACGAATAACTATCTGTCACAACAAACACATAAATACCTTCTCACTAAATACCTAGAGAGGCCCTGAGAGGTGAGTGGATTCTTTAATTGGCATTGAAAACTAACTGCACTTATCCAAAGACATCTGATACACTCAATGTTTAAAAGATACTGTCCATATGCTAAATGAGGCTGTCAGATCGTTAAAAGTTATCATTTTTAAATTATGCGTCTGTGTGTGGATATAAGCACATGTGAAGTATAGAGGTCCTTGTGTTCACAGATAGGCACCAGGGGAACCAGGCATGTATTGTCTCAGAACATATATTAAATGTATCTCAGACAGTAAGTTACATTGGCGACACATTAGTGAGCCACATGTCCATAACTCCTCATTAGGGCAGAAGTTCTCAACCTGTGGGTCGTGCCCTCCTTGATGGGGGGAGTTGAAAGACTTTTACAGAGGTCACCTAAGAGCATCGGAAAACAGAAATATTTATATTATGACATAGCAGTATCACAATTGCAATTATGAAGTAGCAAAAAAACTAATTTTATGGTTGGAGGGTTACTACGACATGACTGTATCAAAGGGTTACAGCATTAGGAAGGTTGAGAACCACTGTTTTGAGCCTTTGCTTTCCAGCTTAGGAGGCTGCTAACCTGCCAAACATCACCGTTCCTTTTTGGTTGGAGCAAGGGCTGTAATTCACCTGAAGCCCAGCAGGGGGCAGATGAAGCCTATTTATGAAACTATTCACTGTAGCCTAACCTTTCCCATATTGTAACTTTGTTCAGCTTTGGAGAGAAACTAGAATCTGGCTTTGTGTTTGTGCTTGTTATTTATTTGACTTTAATTGATCTGACATCAGATCAGAAAACATATATTTCTTATTTATTTATTCATTTATTTAAAACATATTTATTTACAATCCAGCTGTTGCCCACCCCTACTGGTCTCCCCACCCACAATTCCTCACCCCATTCCTCCTTCCCCCTGCCCCTGAGAGGATGCTCCCCCACCACTAGGCCTTCCCCCTCCCTGGAGCCTCAAGTCTCTCGAGGACTCGGTATATCTTCTCCCACTGAGACCAGACCAGGAAATCTTCTTATATATGTGTTGGGGGCCTTAGACCATTTCGTGTATGCTGCATGGTTGGTGGCTCAGTCCTGGGGTGCTCCCAGGAGTCCAGGTTTGTTGAGACTGCTGGTCTTCTAGGGGGTCGCCCTCCTCATCTGCTTCTTCAATCCTTCCCCTAATTCAACCATAGGGATCCCCAACTTCAGCCCTATGGTTGGGTGTAAGTATCTCTGTCTGTCTCAGTCAGTTGCTGATTGGGCCTCTTGGAGGACAGCCATGCTAGGCTCCTGTGTGCAAGCACATCATAGCATCAGTAATAGTGTCAGACCTTGGTGTCTTCCCACTAGGTGGATCCCCAGTTGGGCTGCTCACTGGACTCCCTTTCCTTCAGTCTCTTCTCCATTTTTGTCCCCACAGTTCTTTTAGACAGGAATAATTCTGGGTCATTTCATCTTCCAAAGTAAAGATTTTTCTGGCATAGTTGCTGGAGGATCTCTTTTAAAAAAGGGGTCCTAGACTACTACGATTCCCCTTAAAAATAGTGTTAAATGGATTTAGTACATATTTGACTTAACGCTTTCCATAAATGTGACATTTTATTCAGGCGTTTCCTTAGGATGAACTGTGGCCACATTTTTATTGCTGCTGGGAGGAGGCCCTTAACTCATCTTGTCCCGATTTCAACAATAATAGCCTCTCCTACAGTTTCATAGTTCAACAATAATAGCCTTTCCCACAGTCTCATATTTTGAAAGTGACCAGAGGAAAATTTCAGAGGTGAAAAGAAAGCAAATTGTGTGTGACTTAGTGCAGGAAAATCACGAGATCACAGCCAGCCTTCCCGTGATTCCCCAGAAAGGTAGTGGTGAATGGGGGAAGGGAAGCGGGAACGGGGTGGAGGGGTGGGTGTGGGTGCTGGAAAATGAATTCCTAGCACTTCTAAGAGCTAATTACATCTCTGGATTCTGTTCAGTTATCTTTTTTCCCTATGAGACAGCAGGTTCTGTGGACACGGTCACATGTATCTTGCCAACCCCTGACTTGCCTGTGGCCATCCATGACTTACTCATAAGCCACTGCTTCTGAAGCACTGGTCCTCCCAATGGTGGCATTGAAAAACTGAAGAGATGGATAAATTTGTTTGGTGACTGAGTGGGTGTGCGCATGTGTGACTTCCAGGTCTCTGTCCCCAGCTCATCTGTGAGGATGTGGGATGTGGAGGCAGCAGGAATAGAAAGGACTTTGATGAAAAGCCTTCAGAGCTGCACACTCAATATTGTCTATTGATAAGAAGTAGAATGACCACACTTGTCCAAATAAAGAAATCTATAATTTCCCTATATATAATCTATAATTTCTCTCCACTTATAATCTACCCCAAAGAGAAGTCTATATTTTGTTGTAACACTTAAATCTTGAGGCAATTATTCCACTTCTAGAAGGTCTCATTTCCTTTTTATTGGTTGGGGCCAGAACCCAGTGTAATGACATCCACATAACTATTGTCTAAGAACAATCAGATTCTAATGGTTCACCATTTTGCTACAGCACATTATTGAGAGCAAGTGGCTTTCCATGACCTCTCATCTTCTTGTGTGTGTGCTAGTGAAGTGCTGACTGCCCCTGGTTTTGGCCGTCTATTCAAGGATGCTTAGAAACAACCTTGGAAGATAATGTTTCCTCTTCAAAGTAAGAGGCACATTGGCTACAGTTTTTGAAGCTTCCATGTCTCTCTCAGGCTCATTGAGCAAGCATTCCCAGTGTGACTCCACCAATGAGCTCAGTTCAGTGGGAGAGCCTGTCTTAAACACTAAGACCGAGGGTCACGATGGCCGAGTGTGAAAGAGCATGCTGAGTGTGATCTCCTGGAACCCATGTAAAGTGGGAAGGAGAGAACCAACTCCACAAAGTCGTTCTCTGTCCCTCACACTTGTGCTGTGGCGTGCATGGGGGTCACATGTTAGCGAATAAACATTCATTCCCTTCTGTTGTTTTCGGTTTCCAAGTTGGAGGATATGTGAGTTTTAGATGTGTGGAAGCCACCGATGGAGCGATACTTGCTGTATGCTTAGGATGAAACACAGCTTAGACATGCCTGTTTCAATGCTTGCTTCAAGCATTAGGCGGAAACCAGAGAGCTTTCAGCAACAGCAAACAAAAATGATGATTCTACCTCTTAGAGAAGAAAATCAACAAACACAAGGTTCTCTGAGGCAGATAATTCAGAACCACAAAATTTCAGTTTGGCGGTCGGTGGCAAGCGCCATCTGAGTTACTTTTCGGTCCTAGATGGCGGTTCTTTTCTTCCAAGTGGCCATGCCTCAAGTTTGCTGTGTCTCTCTCCTCTTGGTTCTGTTTGCTCACATGATGGGTTTGCAGTGAGCCTGGACATCTCCTGACTCAGTTGATTACCCACACCTTCAGAGCCAGGCAGTCTTCACAGAGGCCTGGGAGGCCTCCTGGCCTGGCCATGAATGGCTAGCCCTCAGCTCCAGCAGTAGCAGGCCAGTCAGGTAAGGGTTACTTCCTTGGGAACGTTGCCTGCTGTCTACTCACCCTGAGCAGTCCTCTGCATGCTTATCCCTGGGAGGGCAGCTGTCATGATCAGAGTTTGCTGTGCACCAGAGGAGAGTCTTTGCTTCTATTCTTACATCAGCAGAAGTCTCAGCCCTAACGGGGGTTTTCTTCCCCTCGCTGTGCTCTTTGTACCCATTGGCAAGTCTGTCCCGTTTCCAAGTGTCTCTAAGAAAGATTACCTTTGTGGAAGGAACAGACACCTTGAGCCCCATCCTTCTCCAGATTATGCAAAGAAGAATGTGTATAATGCCTAGAAGCAATCTCTAAATGTCCAACGTCAGAATAATGATCAGGGAACTAGAAGTGCAATTGGGGTTTGGGGAAACCAGCTCTGGATGATCTCTTCTGGGTCTTTCTTTCCAACTCCTCTTGTCCTGTTGGATTCCTGTCTTTGGAATGGACCCAGATGGTTGTCCCAGCTCCGACTCCATATAATGTTCCAATTCAATTACATTCACCTTCCGGTTTACTGACTTTCCTCTCAGCCAGCTTCCACTGAGTCGTGTCCCCCCATTCTGTTGCCAAACACAGTGAAGGTCATGCTGTATGGACCAGAGGATCGGGAGTCACACACAATTCTTAGACTCCAAACACAAGTCAAGGTCATGCTGTGTGGACCAGAGGATAGAGTCACATGCAGTTCTTAGACTCTATTCATGCCATTTCTCATCACTAGGAAATAGAAGTTTTCCTGAGACTCGGCTGCCACATCTTTTGATCTTGCATTAGTTTTCTTGACTTGGGACTTCATCTGGGTCACTTTCTGTTATGAAAGTAGATTGATAGACTTGTTGAGAATTCTACTTCAGCCCAACACCATGGCCATGATCCATGGCAGCTAATGCTGCATCTTGCTTGGTTCTGGGGACACTGTAGGTAGCACCCAACTCTAAAACTCTGAACTTGTGGGTCATGACCCCTTTGAGGGGTTGAGCAACCCTTTCACAAGGGTAGCCTGAGACCACTGGAAATATCAGATATTAACATTATAATTCATAACAGTAGCAAAATGACAGTTATGGAGTAGCAATGAAAATAATTTTATGGTTGGGGGTCACCACAACATGAGGAACTGTATAGAGGATAGCCTTGTTAGACATCAAAGGGAGGAGAGGCCCTGGGTCCTGGAAAGGCTCGATGCTGCAGTGTAGAGGAATACCGGGACAGGGAAGCAGGAGAGGGTTGATTGGGGAACAGGGGGAGGGGAGATGGCTTATGTGATTTTCGGGAATGGGGGGAACCCAGGAAAGGGGACAACATTTGAAATGTAAATAAAGACTATATCTAATAAAAAAATTTTGATCCCCCCTCCAAAAAGAAAAGGGTCGAAGCATTAGGAAGGCTGAGACCCACTGCTCTAGAAGGAGCCACCTGCTTACCCACCTGTGGCTCCTGCACAGGCCTGGGGCTCACTATTTAAAGGAGTTAGAAACTTGAATTGGAAAAATGCATCATAAAACCAACATATAACATCATTAAAAACAGGCTAGACGAGACAAAGGGGGATTTGGTTTTAAGGCAAGCTGTTAACTTCTGAGTTACCTGCTTTCTAAAAATTATCTGTCTCAAGCATCTCTTCCTGAAAACCTCATAGCCCTAGTCTGACAGATTCAAACCAAAGGACAGGGAAACCTCCTACCAAACATTGGACCAGAGCCCTTTAAAGCCATGAAGACTGCGGCACATGAGGCAAGTCAGACTGCGCCCCAGACTGGCTGAGAAGTTTTGAGACTCTAGGGCATCAATGGGAACCCGAGGTGTCTCAGCAGCATCCGTGCACGCCTCCACTTGTCCATTCTGACAAAGGCAGTGAAAGCTGTGGTCAGCCTCAGATCGCAGGCCTCGGTAATTCTCTGTACTGCATCGGGAGCCTTCCTGTAAATCTCAAATTATTCTGAAAGAAAAAGCTCATTAAGGACAAAAAGTCCCTTCCAAGCCCAAGATAACTTTTGGCTGTTATGCTTTCAAAAGGAAGATAGGTTTCCGGCATCAAAGCAAAGGCTGTCCTTCCTGCTGGTGCCTTGGAATCATCGATCATACAGTGATGAGCTGCGTGGTCATTTCCTTTGGAGTAGATGGTGCCGAAGACTCCTAAAGTGGGACCATAAGCACATGGCTCTTCCTGCAACTGTCCTGTGCAAAATGTTGTCTTCTCTCCTGTTAACCAAGAGTATTTGGTGCCCTCTTTCCATTCTAACTGCCCCAAAGGGACTGGAAAGGATTCATAATTCATAGGCGGAGGGTTGGGGAGATGGTTCAGTTGGTAAGACATTTGCCTTACAAGTTGAAGACTTGAATTTGGATCTCCAGAATCCAAGTTGTTAAAACAATCATGTATGGAGCATACCTGCGATCCAAGTGCTGTGATGTGGGAAGCAAAGGCAGGGGGATCTCCAGGGACTAAGAGCCAACTAGCCTGGCCTGTGTGGAGTTCCAGGCCACTGAGAGACAAGAGGTGGAGGGCACCTGAGGACTGGTACCATAGGCTGTTGTGCCATGAACAAATACACCCCACATATAGATACCCCACACCCATATAGATACACACACATACACCCCCACATATAGATACCCCACACCCATACACACACACATACACCCCCACATATAGATACCCCACACCCATACACACACACATACACCTCCACATATAGATACCCCACACCCATACACACACACATACACCCCCACATATAGATACCCCATACCCATATAGATACACACACACACCCCCACATATAGATACCCCACACCCATACACACATACACCCCCACATATAGATACCCCACACCCATACACACATACATACACCCCCACATATAGATACCCCACACCCATACACACATACATACACCCCCACATATGGATACCAACATACACACATATACACCCCCCCACATATGGATACCCCCCTCACCCACACACACATACACCCCCACATATAGATACCCCACACCCATACACACATACATACACCCCCACATATGGATACCAACATACACACATATACACCCCCCCACATATGGATACCCCCCTTACCCCCACACACATACACCCCCATATATGGATACCCCCACCCACACATACATATACCCTTACATATGGATACCAACATACACACATATACACCCCCAACATATGGATACCCCCCTCACCCACACAGACATACACCCCCATATATGGATACCCCCACCCACACATACCCCCACATATGGATACCCCTTCACCCACTCACACATACACACACACTCACACACATATGGACACCTCCCCACCCCCACACACATACACACATCACTTGACCTAGACACAGTCTGAAGGCTGACATTTTGCTTAAAGTTATGTGGTTTGATCTGCTAAGCTGTGGCTTTGGGTTTCATGTGATGAGATTCAAAAGCCCCCTGCCCCACCCATAAACATTCTCAGTGTCAAGAAAATTGATGTTCCCTCTAACTCCACAGGAATGATATCACTCTGAAAAATTCCCAGGCAATTATTCCTCCTTGCAAGGAAACAGCCTCTCTTTTCAGGGTCCAATCAAACAACCACAAATGAAAGATGGTTGAATATGTTCCACTAATAGCACAGAGAGCCATTAGCTGGAGTCATCTGAAAAAGGAAATGACTTAGATACCTGTGGTCTCACAGGAAAAGCTTCTGTAATGTCAGATTGCAGTTACAAAGTGGCTTAGCAGAGTCAAACATCACATTTCTCAGAGCGAGAGGTTATTGATCACCCACAGAACCAACAGACTTTCCCTTGCTCACTTGCATAAGACCAAGAGTCCTTTCAAGTTGAACTAAACCTTCCTAAAGGGAGAAGTAACACATGAATGTCTGTTTCCCAGTTCCCATTGTGTGGAAGGAAAGGGAGGAGGCACACCTGAGGTTCTCTGTGGACTCTGCAAGATTCTCCCTTCTTCAGTCTTAATTAATGAAGCTGGATTCACTGGAAACATTCCATTGGGTTGAGGCCTGGCTTCCAAGACAGCCTCTACTCAAATGAGATCCTGCATCAATCACTGTCATTAATCTAACAGGAGCACCTATTTGGCTAGGGTAGGGGGACTTCTTCCTAGTCTCTTTCTTTGTGATTATTAAGGGCTGCAAACTCCGTGACTCCATAGCCTTGGTCAGAGATGGGCATAGTATCCATTCCTCTGCTTGCAGTGGTTGGTTTAAGGACAGGACATGTGACAAAATCCTGTCCTACTAGATGCCTTTTCTCAGTTGGTTCTAGGAAGAGCTGGTGATGAAGGCATCTTATGTCGGGGAGTGTGGAGGATAGGGTCAAGGGCTGCTAGAGGCTGCTGTCAATCACATGCCGTCTGAACTGAAGAGAATGAAAAGGGAGTCAGAGAAAGAAATGTATTTGTGGCATGGAGACCTAGGTTTAGGTACTGAGTATGTGTATGTATAAATGTGTGTGAATGTGTGTGAGTATGCCTGTGTGTGTGTATATGTGTGTATGAGTATATGTATGTGTGTGTGTGTGAATGTATATGTATGTATATGAGCATGTGTGAATATGCTGGTGTGCGGGTGTGAGTGTGTATGTATATGTGATTGTGTGTATAAGTGTGTGTGAGTGTATGTGTGTGAGTGTGTGAAAATATGTGTGAATGTGTATGTGTGTATGTGAGTGTGTATATGTGCATATTGTGTGTGTGTGAGTGTGTGTAAATGTGTGTATATTGGTGTGTGACTGTATGTGAGTGTGTGAGTGCAATTGTGTGTATATTTGTGTGAGTGTGTGCAACTGTGTGTGTGTGAGTGTGCATGAGTTTGTGTGTGAGTGTGTATGACTGTGTGAATAAGTGTGTGTGTATGTTGGTGTGTGTGTGAATGTGTGTGTATGTTGATGTTTGAGAGTTTGTATGTGTAAGTGTGTTTGAGGGTGTGTGTGTGTGTCCCAGCATCCTTCTATTAAAGTCCCATTTTGATTAAGCTTTGTGTACTGTGCTTCTGCCAGAAGCAAGAGAGAACACTATCTGATACTGATCTATGCAGCTTTTCCTTCCTCTCTAGCATGCATCAATTACACATAAGAGGTTTCTCATGACATTTTAGTCTTTATAGTATGTTTTATTGCTTCACAATATCATCCATGCATATAACATATTTTGGTCAAATCTGCTTCCTGCTCCTTCCCTTGCAGTGCCCCCTCTTCTCCCTGGCCATGTTTTTTCCATATTCACATATTGGAAGAATAAATATTGTTTTAATACTTACACACCCAAAACAACCAACAGATTCAATTAAACCGTCAAAACGCTGTTGGATAAATTTTGTTTATAAGCGCAAAAGTCTCTGAACAACTAAAGTAATTTCAAAGAAAAAGCACAAAGTTGGAGAGAACATACGACTGATTTCAATCATATCACAGAACTATAGAAGCTAAACTGTCACGGAACTGCCATAGTGCTTTCATGGGACAAAGATCAGGCCCTGCTCTCCTCTAGAGCCCACCCCCTACTACTCTTCTTGTTCCAATTATTAAAAAAACTCTTGAGTCCTTGTAAACTTCGTATCATGCACCCCAATCCCACTCATCTCCCTATCCCTCCATATCCATCCTCAGTCCTTGAAACTGCCCCAAAAGAAAACAAACAAAAAAATTCACCGTGGAAGCTGTAGTGTTTGTATACCATTTTGTCCACACATCTTTACTTACAAATGTTCATCACAATGAGTCTTTGATCTGGTTTGAGGCTCCTAACCACTCTAACTCCATTTCCAAGGAATCTGATATCCTTTTATGACTTCTCTGGGTACCAGCCACATATGTGTTACACAGACATATACACAGGCAAAGACTCATACACACACACACACACACACACACACACACACACACACACACACCTTAAAAAAGTCAGAGTTACTTCACATCTGTCCTCCATCAAAGACTACAACTCTGTATTCCCACCTTTCTGAGGACATGGAGATTTTTTTTTAATGGTTTTTTGTGGTTTTCAGAAAAGACATTTGCATTTTTGGTATACTACAATTTCAGTTAAAGTAGGCTATTAGAGTTACCAGTTACCACAGAGTTAATCCCTTGTGAGTACCTGAGATTGCTAGATTCTCATGTGTGCCTTCTTGGCACTTGCAAATACTCCATGACCACCCATATCTGCCATTGAAACAGGAAGTTAATACAAGCAGCCCATGCCTCACGCTCAGGATGCCAGAAAGACTCTGAGATTTGTTATGCCACCTACAGCATCTGTCTTGGTTAGGGTTTCTATTGCTTCTAGAAAACATCATGACAAAAGCAAGCTGGGGAGGAAAGGGTTTATTTGGCTTATACTTCCAGATCAAGTCCATCATCAGTGGAAGTCAGGATAGGAACTCAGGCAGGGCAGGAAACTGGAGGTAGGAGCTGATGCAGAGGCCATGGAGAGGTGCTGCTTACTGGCTTGCTTTCTATGGCTCACTCAGCCTGCTGTCCTGTAGAACCCAGGATCACCAGGCCAGGCACCACCTACAATGGGCTGGTCCTTCTCTGATTGATCACTCATTGAGAAAATGCCTTAGAGTTAGATCTCATGGAGGCATTTCCTCAACTGAGGCACCTTCTTCTGTTATGATGGGAGTGTCAAGTTGACACATAAAACCAGTCAGGACAGCATCCTTCTGTCTCCCAACCTCTCCTTTCTTATGAGAAATTCAAGGGTCTATTGTCTCAGCCCCATTGGCCTGGGTTTGGAGCAGTTTTCCAGGATACTTAGTTTTCCTTAGAAAATGAAAAAGAATTTCCCGATCGGAGGATCCTGTCCTCACAGTGGCTGTTGATTCTGCTAAGATCTCTCCTTGGTCATCACCTCTGTCACCCAGTGCTGTGGTTTTCTCAAGCAGACAAAGTTCACTGAGGGGGCCCCTCTGTCAGAATGCTCGCCTCCTGGCTTCTTATGTGATGTCATTTCAGTGATATAAAACTATTTCTTTGAGAGGGTGAGAGTCGCCAGTGTAGCATCCTGTCTGGTCTGAAGTCATCTCTCAGCCCTACAATTGGTCTGAACACATCTCTGTGGCAGCTTGCCGGTGCCCACACCCACACAGGAGTGCTAAAGCACACTAGGATCTGCCTTCGGAAGTGAATTAAGCCCTTTGGTGAGACTCTCTCATGATGGCTTTCCATGGGTGCTCTTTTTCCAAAAGAGAGTGTTGTGAGAATTTAGGTTGTTTTCATTTTCATGGTGATTGGCTGACAGGCTAGGGGTGTCATGAGCTTCCTGGGGGTGGAGAGATGCTGGCTAATCCTCCCTTTGCAGTGTCTGCTCTCTCTCTATCCAAGCACTATTGTATGACCTGTGATCTTTTTTTCTTCCTTTTCTGTTGTAGGAATTTTGGCCACACCTCTTTAAGTTCCCAGTGAGTCACAGGCACACATGCACCCAGGAACTATCTTGAATCTGCAGATGAAAGGCACATACACATTAGCTCATTTTTAAACTGTCTTATTGGCTCTGTGGCTAGGCTCCTCTAAACCTTCTGTGGCTAGTGTGTCCTTACTTTTACTGCTAGCTCAACACCTTTAAATCTGCCCTTAACTTAGTTGCCCAGTTACCTTCTGTGAAGCCTATTGGTCTTGCTGCTCAAGACACTTTTGGGCTGCCCTTCTGTGTACCATTTTCCTTTTCTGCCTACATTTTGGAAGATCTCCCCTACAGCTCTGAGTCTGTTCCCTCTCTCTTCTCCAAGTATCTTGATCTCCTCCTCCTCCTCCTCCTTTCCCCTAGCCCACGGGAGCCTGAAAGTCCTGCCTCTTTCTTTCTGTCCAGCCACTGGCTGCTGGCATCTTTATTGATTGGTCAAGAACCAACTGGAGACAAGGATCTTTAGCACCAGTATATGCAGATTCCTGATTACATCAAAGTGTCAGAACAACTCCTCTACATCTCACTTTTTCTGTCCCATTTTTTTTTTTTATAAAAAACCTCTTCTCTCAGATCTAAATTGAGCAAAACCACAATTATGTAAATTACAAAGCATGATGTACAATCAACATCCAGTTCATCATATTTGTCAATTAAAGTACTTTACCATCATTCTTAACTTAACGAGTTACAATTCTATCCCTGAATTATGTTTAGATTTTAACCTGTAACACCATCTGAAAAACATGCTTTCTACTCTATATCATGTCTTTAATGTTAAACCACTTAAATTTGCTTATGGGACTATAATTAGTCTTCAACCCTGTCAGAAATCCAAGAATGATATAAATATTACCTGGATATATAAACATAGCTTCTCAAACTTAAACATTTGTAGAGACAGAAGACTACCTAGACAGTCCCCATTTCTCAAACCTTTTGAGCATCAGACTTCAGCTTGTTGGTCCAGGATTAACTGACAGACCTTTGTAAAGCAGAATTCTGAAGAACTATTTACCCTGTTTTGGAAGAGCTAACAGTTGACTATCCTGCATAGTGTGTCCTTTTTGGACAGTATTTTGTATGTAGATGAAATAGGCAATTTCCGTCCTGTGTCTACCTTGCCACAATAAGCAACCTTGCCTGGAGGTAAGATGCTCAGCATCTTCTGTGAACTGTGAAGGGGTACTGTCAGGGGCAGACATGTCTCTAGTCAAATGATCCTTAATATTAAATAACATTAAATGTCACATTCTGTGGCTTTCTGATGCTTTTGAAGGCTATCTATCTATGTAAAGTATATTTGAACTATTAAACCTGAGCTACTCTTAGCCATTTCTATTTGAGTACGTTGAAAGCACTTAATAATAATTAAATTACAGTCTAACCTAACCATGAGTTTACTATCTAGCCCTTAACTTGCATTACTTAATCAACTTGTTCTTTTTTTAATTGAATATAATCTTCATTTACATTTCAAATGCTAAAACCTTTCCCAGTTTTCCCCCCTCCCTGAAAATCCCCAACCCCTGCTCCCAACTCCTGCCTCCAAGTATATGCCCCTCCACCTGACCCACTCCCACCTCTCCCCCTCCTCGATTTCCCCTTGTTGGGGCATCTATTGAACCTTCATAGGACCAAGGACCTCTCCTCCCACTGATGCCCAACAAGGCATTCCTCTGCCACATTTTTGGCTGGAACCATGTGTACCCCTTGATTGACGGTTTAGTCCCTGGGAGTCCTGGGGCATTTGGATGGCCGACATCATTGTTCTTCCCATGGGGCTGTAAACCCCTTCAGTTCCTCCAGTCCGCCCTCCAACTCCTCCATTAAGGATCCCACACCAGTCCAATGTTTGGATGCTAGCATCTGCCTCTGTATGTGTAGGGCTCTGGTAGGGCCCCTCCAGAGACAACCGTAACAGGCTCTTTCAGTATGCACTTCTTGTCATCCATAATAGTGTTAGGGCTTGGTGACTGTTTATAGGATGAATCCCCAGGTAGGGCAGTCTCTGGGTGGCCTTTCCTTCAGTCTTTGCTCCACACCTTGTCTCCATTATTGCTCCTGTGAGTATTTTGTTCTCTTTCCCAGAGGAACCAAATCACCCCCACTTTGATCTACCTTCTTCTTGAGCTTCCTGTGGTCTGTGAATTGTAACTTGTTTATTTTGAGCTTTTGGACTATTCACTTTTCAAGGGGTGTATACCATGTGTGTTCTTTTGTGATTGGGTTACCTCATTCAGGATGAAACTTTCCAGTTCCATCCATTTGCCTAAGAATTTCACGAATTCATTGTTTTTAATAGCTGAATAGTATTCCATAGTGTATATATACCACAATTTCTGTATCCATTCCTCTATTGAAGGACATTTGGGTTCTTTCCAGATCCTGGCTATTATGAATAAGGCAGTTATGAACATAGTGGAGCATGTGTCCTTATTACATGTAGGAGCATCTTCTCGGTATATGCCCAGGAGTGGTATAGTTGGGTCCTCAGGTAGCACTATGTCTAATTTTCTGAGGAATTGTCAAACTGATTTCCAGAGTACTTTTACCAGCTTGCAATCCCATCAACAATGGAGAAGTGTGCCTCTTTCCCCTCTGCTGTCCCCTGAGTTTTTCATCTTAGCCATTCTGACCGGTATGAAGTGGAATCTCAGGGTTGTTTTGATTTGCATTTCCCTGATAACTAAGGATGCTGAACATTTCTTTAGGTACTTCGGAGTCATTTGAGTTTCCTCAGTTGAGATTCCCTGTTTATCTCTGTACCACATATTTTAATAGGGTTATTTGACTCTCTGGAGTCTAACTTCTTAAGTTCTTTTTATACTTCGGATATTACCCCTCTATTGGATGTAGGATTGGTAAAGATCCTTTCCCAATTTGTTGGTTGCTGTTTTGTCCTATTGACTGTGTCCTTTGCCTTACAGAAGCTTTGCAGTTTTATGAGGTCCCATTTGTCGATTCTTGTTCTTAGAGCATAAGCCATTGGTGTTCTATTCAGGAAAATTTCCCCTGTGCCCATGTGTTCGAGGTTCTTTCCCACATTCTCCTTTATAAGTTTCAGTGTATCTGGTTTTATGTGTAGGTCCTTGATCCACTTGGAACTGAGCTTTGTACAAGGGGATAAGAATGTGTTGATTTGCATTTTTCTTCATGCTGACCTCCATTTGATCCAGCACCATTTGTTAAAAATGCTGTCTTTTTTCCACTGGATGTTTTTAGCTCCTTTGTCAAGTATCAATTGACTGTAGGTGTGTGGGTTCTTTTCTGGGTCTTCAATTCTATTCCATTGATCTTCCTGCCTGTCTCCGTACCAATACCATACAATTTTTATCACTATTGCTCTGTAGTAGAGCTTGAGGTCAGGAATGGTGATTCCCCCAGGAGATCTTTTGTTGTGGAGAATAGTTTCTGCTATCTTGGGTTTTTTTGTTATTCCAGATGAATTTGAGAATTGCTCTTTCTAGATCTATGAAGAATTGATTTGGGATTTTGATGGGGATTGCTTTGAATTTGTAGATTGCTTTTGGCAAGATGGCCAGTTTTACTATATTAATCCTGCCAACCGATGAGCATGGGAGATTTTTCCATCTTCTGAGATATTCTTCGACTTCTTTCTTCAGAGGCTTGAAGTTTTTGTCATACAGTTCTTTCACTTGCTTGGTTAGAGTCACAACAAGTCATATTATTTGTGACTATTGTAAAGTGGATCATTTCCCCAATTTCTTTCTCAACTTGTTTATCCTTTGAGTAGAAAGGCTACTGATTTGTTTGAGTTAATTTTATATTCAGCCACTTTGCTGAAGTTGTTTATCAGCTTTAGAAGTTCTCTGGTGGAAGTTTTGGGGTCGCTTAAGTATACAATCATATCATCTGCAAATAGTGATATTTTGACTTTTTCCTTTCCAATTTGTATACCTTTGACCTCCTTTTGTTGTCTGATTGCTCTGGCTAGGACTTCAAGTACTATATTGAATAGATAGGGAGAGAGTGGGCAGCCTTGTCTGGTCCCCGATTTTAGTGGGATTGCTTCAAGTTTCTCTCCATTTGGTTTGATATTGGCTACCAGTTTGCAGTATATTGCTTTCACTATGTTTAGGCATGGGTCTTGGATTCTCGATCTCTCCAAGACTTTTAACATGAAAGGATATTGAATTTTGTCGAATGCTTTTTCAGCATCTAAGGAAATGACCATGTGTTTTTTTTCCCTTGAGTTTGTTTATGTAGTGGATTATATTGGTGGATTTCCATATATAGAACCATCCCTGCATCCCTGGGATGAAGCCTACTTGATCGTGGTGAATTATCGTTTTGATGCATTCTTGGATTCGGTTGGCCAGAATTTTGTTGAGTATTTTTGCATCGATTTTCATAAGGGAGATTGGTCTGAAGTTCTCTTTCCTTGTTTGGTCTTTGTTTGGTTTAGTTATAAGTGTTATTGTGGCTTCATAGAATGAGTTCGGTAGTGTACCTTGAGTTTCTATTTTGTGGAATAGTTTGAAGAGTATCGGTATTAGCTCTTCTTTGAAGATCTGATAGAATTCTCCATGAGACCCATCAGGTCCTAGGCTTTCTTTTTGATGGGAGACTATTAACAACTGCTTCTATTTCCTCAGGACTTATGGGACTATTAGATGGTTTATCTGATCCTGTTTTAATGTTGGCACCTGGTATGTATCTAGGAAGTTATCCATTTCGTCCAGATTTTCAAATTTTGTTGAGTATAAGCTCTTGTGGTAGGATCTGATGATTTTTTGAATTTCCACAGTTTCTCTTGTTATGTCTCCCTTTTCATTTCTGATTTTATTGCTTTGGGTAGTGCCTCTGTGTTCTCTGGTTAGTCTGGCTAAGGGTTTATCTATCTTATTGATTTTCTCAAAGAACCAGCTCCTGGTTTTGTTGATTCTTTGTATAGTTCTTTTTGTTTCTATTTGGTTGATTTTAGCCCTGAATTTGATTATTTCCTGTTGTCTACTCCTCTTCTGTGTACCTGCTTCTTTTTGTTCTAGAGCTTTCAGGTGCACTGTCAAGCTGCTAGTGTAAGCTCTCTCCAATTTCTTTTTAGAAGCACTTAAAGCTATGAGTTTTCCTCTTAGCACAGCTTTCATTGTGTCCCATAAGTTTTGGTAGGATGTGTCTTCATTTTCATTAAATTCTAAAGAAGTCTTTAATTTCTTTCTTCATTTCTCCCTTGACCAAGTTATCATTGAGAAGAGCATTGTTCAAAGTCCACGTGTATGTGTTTTCCATTGTTTTTGTTTGAACTTAAAACAAGTCTTAGGTCATGGTGATCTGATAAGGTGCATGGAAAAATTTCAATATTTTTGTATCTGTTGAGGCCTGTTTTGTGGTCAATTATATGGTCAGTTTTGGAGAAGGTACCATGAGGTGCTGAGAAGAAGGTATATTCTTTTGCTTGAGGATGGAATGTTCTATACATATGTGTTAGATCCATTTGGTCCATAAGTTCAGTTAGTTTCACTGTGTCTCTGTTTAGTTTCTGTTTCCATGATTTGTCCATTGTTGAGAGTGGGGTGCCGAAGTTTCCCACTATTATTGTGTGGGGTGCAATGTATGCTTTGAGCTTTAGTAAAGTTTCTTTTATGAATGTGGGTGCCCTTGCATTTGGAGCATAGATGTTCAGAATTGAGAGTTCATCTTGGTAAACATTTCCTTTGACTAGTATGAAGTGTCTTTCCTTATCTTTTTTGACAACTTTTGGTTGAAAGCCAATTTTATCAGATATAAGAATGGCCACTCCAGCTTGTTTCTTGGGACCATATGCTTGGAAAATTGTTTTCCAACCTTTGACTCTGAAGTAGTGACTGCTTTTGTCACTGAGGTGGGTTTCTTGTATGCAGCAAAATGTTGGGTCCTGTTTACGTATCCAGTCTGTTAGTCTATGTCTTTTTATTTGGGAATTGATACCATTGATGTTAAGAGATATTAAGGAAAAGTGATTGTTGCTTACTGTTATCTTCTTTGTAAAAGGTGAAATTCTGTTTGTGTAGCTATCTTCTTTTGGGCTTGTTGAAAGAAGATTACTTTATTGCTTTTTCTAGGGTGTGGTTTCCTGTCTTGTGTTGGTATTTTCCACCCATTATCCTTTGTAGAGCTGGATTTGTGGAAAGATATTGTGTAAATTTGCTATTGTCATGGAATGTCTTGTTTTCTCTGTCTATGGTAATTGAAAGTTTTGCTGGGTATAGTAGTCTGGGCTGACATTTATGTTCTCTTAGGGTCTGTATGATATCTGCCCAGGATCTTCTAGCTTTCATAGTTTCTGGTGAGAAGTCTGGTGTAATTCTGATAGATCTGCTTTTATATGTTACTGGACCTTTTTCCCTTACCGCTTTTAATATTCTTTCTTTGGTTAGTGCATTTGGTGTTTTGATTATTATGTGATGGGAGGAATTTCTGTTCTGGTCCAGTGTGTTTGGAGTTCTGTAGGCTTCTTGTATGTTCATGGACATCTCTTTCTTTAGGTTAGGGAAGTTTTCTTCTATAACTTTGTTGAAGATATTTACTGGCCCTTTAAGTCGTAAATTCTCACTCTCTTCTATATCTATAATCCTTAGGTTTGGTCTTCTCATTGTGTCCTGGATTTCCTGCATGTTTTGGATTACAAGATTTTTGCATTTTGCATTTTCTTTTACTGTTGAGTCAATGTTTTCTATTGAATCCTCAGCACCTGAGATACTTTTTTCTATTTCTTGTATTCTGTTGTTGATGCTTGCATCTGTGACTCCTGAATTCTTTCCAAGGTTTTCTATCTACAGAGATGTCTCACTTTGTGATTCCTTTATTGTTCCTATTTCCATATTTAGATCCTGGATAGTTTTGTTTAGTTCCTTCACTTGTTTGTTTGTGTTTTCCTGAAATTCTTTAAGGGATTTTTGGGATTCCTCTTTAAGGGCTTCTACATGTTGACCCCCATTCTTCTGTGTTTCTTTAAGTGATTTTTGTGTTTCCTCTTTAAGGGCTTCTGCCTATTGACCCATATTCTCCTGTATTTCCTTAAGGGAGTTATTTATGTCCTTTTTGAAGTCCTCTATCAACATTGTGAGATGTGATTTTTAAATCCAGCTCTTGTTTTTCCAATGTGATGGAGTATCCAGGATTTCCTGTTGTGGGAGAATTGGGTTCTGATGGTGCCATGTTGTCTTGGTTTCTGTTAGTAATGATCTTGCATTTGCCTTTGGCCATCTAGTTATCTCTGGTGTTAGTTGGTCTTACTGTCTCTGACTGTGGCTTCTCTGTCCTGCAAGCCTCTGTATCTGTACTCCTAGGACCCTGTTTTCTCAAATGCCCTGCATATGGCTGGTTCTCCAGGAAGTATCAGGAGATGGGGTCTTCCCTGTGGCAGAACTGGCAGGGGTCTTCCACAGCAGAACTAATGGGGCAGGTGGTGGTGAAGGAAGGAGGGGAAGAAGGGATGGAAGAGGAGTCTCAACTTGTTCTTAAATGACTTGTGTAGGCACAATACTGAAGAGAATATGAATTTCAAATTTTGTATCAATATACAGATTCATACCAATGAAAACCTTAATTTTATATCAATATATGCATTCTGTATCAATTCAATTTTACACCAAATACAAAGATTTCTACCAGTGTAAGATTATGGTTACACAATGTTTTGTTCAAGAATATTTAGCAATCCATTCCATCTATTTCCATGTTCAAAATTATGACCATTCCCAAATTATCTCTTAAAATGACAACCTATCTAATTTGCAAAATAACCATAACCAGCCACCCAAACCTAAGGAATTGGGCTGATGACTCTTCCATGGCTTCTTCCTGCTAATTAGAAGCAATGAGAACTTTATTAAAGGGGTGAGGAGGGGTAGGAAAATTAGAAAATTGGTTAGATTTAAGAAAGCTAGCTTCAGTATCTGTTATCCAGTCTCTGCATGCTTAGAAGGCTTAGGGCTTAACTGAAGTTCTGACTGGATCTGTTTGAAAAGTTGAATGAGGAAATGATCGAGTATCAGCAGCAATCCCTAAAGCTGTTTTGGACAACATCAGGAAGCAGGGGACCAAGCAGGTCAGTTCAGCATCTCTGAGGATGAGTGTTGCCAAAGCTGTACATTCTATAACACATGAATCTCACAGCCAAAATTTTAGTACCATTAAGATTTTCATATGGATTGTGCAGGATACACAGATCAGTTAAGGATGACATTTTGTTCCTTGTTTGAGCAGGTAAAGACAACTGTCTTTTTTATGAGTTAATTTTATCAATAACCAAATGTAATAAATCTTTATTCATGCCACATGAAGGAAGGTGTGAAGAATCTTAGGAATTCCATAACCAATAGGCTTTATTCTCTCTTTTTAGCTGAAGTTTTGGCTAGAGACATTTTTATATCTAAGACAGTTACTGGCCTGTTCCCATGCTAAAGAGTCAGCAGATCAATTTACCTGTCTTGTTTGATTTTCTTGAATTTTTAGAGACCTTCCCCTGTCATATCTGATCCATATCACTCTGGAAGGGGTCCAGAGCCTATTCTCCTTTCCTGTCAACACAAATACAGAACCTTTCTCCCAAAATAGTATGTCGTTGGTCCAGTAACTAGAATTCATTAAGGGGATAGCTTGACCTCTTTCCCAGAGGAACTGTAACACAACCACCAAACTCATAACCACACCCATTTTGATAATCAAAACAATTTAAAGCAATTAAAGTGATCTGAACAATCTATTGAGACAGTGTTTCTCCTGACCTGATGTACATGAGGTCAAGGTCTAAATTATTTATATATCTGTGTAAACTTGAATCTTCTCTACTATGAAGATTAACATCTCCATGGGTACATATAGTAGTATGTCTCTTCTCTATATATAATTCTCAAGACCTAAGTTTCTACTATCTGATATAGGATAGGCTACCAATCTACTGCTTTTGACCTATTTTTTTTGATTGAAAGCCTCAATATTTATTTATCTCTGTATTTAACTTTAATTAAATTCCCTTCTACTTATAAGCCTATTTATAGGCTCTAATTTTTATCATACAAGGCTGACAATTGCAGAAATCCTATGCTGACCATGTTCAAAGATCCTGAGAAATGGTTCCTGCAAGACTTTTACATATCTTTAATGCATTTGTTCATTCATTCTCCCTGACTTCTTTCTTTTGTGGAGCTTAATATTTGCTGTGTTGATCATCTGGCTCTCTACCTTTCATCTTAAGCTCTTTGTATTAATTTTGAACTGCAGGAAGAAATCCCCATGAGGCTTTGACAAAATCTGTATACTTTCTTCTATCCTTAAAAACAATTAAATCAGATTTATAAATCTCTGTCCTTCATTTATCTGGTGATTGGAAGCTTGTAGGACCGTGAAAGGTAGCCTGGTTCCCAGTTGAGCTAAAGCTTGAAACCCTGGAAACCCTGAAGGGACGGTAGGCACTTCCAGGGCATCTGGCCCCTGTCACTAGCAGCAGCCCTCCATAGATTTGTAGCCATCAGTCATGTAAGGGCAATGCCCTAAGCTCCTCCACTTGTTGAAGACATGACCTATGGTCATGTAGGCTCAAGACAGATCTCCATTTTAATGAGGTATCTAAAGGCCTGAAGGGCTTAGCCAATAAGCTTTCCTTCCCAGACACTCCTCCCTGCAAAAGTTCTTTAACCTCAGGCCCACCCTGAGAAGTGGGGTATGGTTTTACACATCCACTTTCCACCATGACAATAAATGCCTTAAAACCATGGGGTGCCTCTTTTCATTGGGATCTACAGTAGGGAGCCACGGAGAAGGCCTTCGCCTATAGAGCCCATAGAAGGCCTCTCTGTGCTCCCAACCAAGCTCATGCTCAAGCCTTCTGCTGCCAAATGGAGGACTCTCCCTTGGGACCAGCCAGAGCTCCCCTCTCCCCCTTCCCCCGCCCACCCCAGGCTGTCTGAGAACCTGAGAATCAGATGGCCCTGGGCTTGTCACAGACTCAGGTATCACCAAACCAGCTCCTCTGTCCTGTGTCTCAGACTGTGCTTTCCTACCCTGGAAGGGGTGTCCTGGGGTTTCCTCATGGCCTAACACCTGCCTGGCGACAGCATTGGGTAAGCATGGTCAAACTCCTTGAGGCCTGCCTCCCCGGCGGCTGTGCCCTGTGGTGGAGTGGACGTGGGACCCCATAACCCTACAGAGTCAGGTAGCTTTTTTGTTTGCTTCTCACTGTCTCCTCTGAGCAGGTGGCCTCAGGTAAATCCCTGCTGGCTGCTGTGTTCCTTTGATCCAGTATCATTCTCATTCGTTTGAGCCACGACTCATGACTCTGCTCTGCTCCACTGAGAAATCAGTTCTTCCCACTATTAAACTATATCATTTTCTGTGTGTGTGTGTGTGTGTGTGTGTGTGTGTGTGTGTGTGTCTGTAATCCATCTGAGAATCTCTTAAATTAATAGTGGCTTCTTGCCCCATGTTGGGCACCACATATTGCAGGAGTTTTGGCCACACCTCTTTAGGTTCCCAGTGAGTCACAGGCGCACACCTGCCAGGAGCTATCTCTAATCTGCAGATGAAAGACACACAGACACATTAGCTCATTTTTAAACTGCCATATTGACTCTATGGCTAGGTTCTTCTAAGCCTTCTGAGGCTAGCGTGCCCAGTTACCTTTTTTCCTAGCTCAACACTTCTAATTCTGCCCTCAACCATTCAATCTAAGACCCTGTTGAAGGAGATACTGAATTAGTGTGGATACAGTTTTGAATTTTGGAGTTTGTACAAGAATGCAAAGTATCATGACCTACATGAAGTAACTGCCTATTCCTTTCTCTTGGCTATGGGAATGCCTTGGCTATGGGAATGCCTGGAGGCTCTATTGTCTTGTACGTGCAGATTCCATTTGATCCCATCAAAACTCCAACATGATTCTTAGAGACCCTAAAATAACAATTCTCAACATCATATGGACAAACCAAAAAAAAAAAAAAAAACCCAGGATAGCTAAAACAATCCTGTACACTAAAAGAAGCTCTGGGAGGTATCACCATTCCTGCTTTCAAGCTGTACTACAGAGCAATAGTGATAAAAACCACATAGTATTGGCATAAAAACAGACAGATTGATCAATGGTATAGAATGGAAGACCCAGAAACTGAAAAGCTTTTGTAAGGCAAAGGATATCATCAATAGGACAAAATGACAACCTACAGAATGGGAAAAGATCTTCACCAATTCTACATCTGACAAAGGACTAATATTCAAAATACACAAAGAACTCAAGAAGTTAGACACCAATAAACCAAATACCCAATTAAGAAGTGGGGTCCAGAGCTAGACAGAAAATTCTCAATTGAGGAATCTCTAATGGCCAAGAAGCAGTTAAAGAAATCTTCGGGTCGTGCAGGCAGCGGGGACCATGTTCTGATGCAAGCTCATGGCCCTGGATTACCACAACCCCTCAGGCTTCAACTGCAAAGATGAAACAGAATTTAGAAATTTTATTGTTTGGCTTGAAGATCAGAAAATCAGACACTACAAGATTGAAGGCAGAGGTAACTTGAGAAACATCCACAGCAGTGACTGTCCCAAGTTCTTTGAAAAGTATCTCAGAGATGTTAACTGTCCTTTCAAGATTCAGGATCAGCAAGAAGCAATTGACTGGCTTCTTGGTTTAGCTATTAGGCTCGAATATGGAGATAACACTGAAAAATACAAGGATTTAGTACCTGATAACAGGAAAAATACTGACAACGCAGCTAAAAATGCAGAGCCACTGATCAACTTGGACGTAAATAATCCTGATTTTAAGGCGGGTGTCATGGCTCAGGCTAACCTCCTTCAGATTCAGCATCATGATGACTACTTGGTAATGCCTAAGGCAATTCACATTTTGGTTCAGGAATGTCTAACACAGGATGCAGTTGCTAAAGCAAATCAAACAAAAGAGGGCTTACCTGTTGCTTTAGACAAACATATTCTTGGCTTTGACACAGGTGATGCAGTTCTCAGTGAAGCTGCCCAGATCCTGCAGTTGCTGCACATAGAAGAGCTCAGAGAGCTACAGACGAAAATTAATGAAGCCATAGTAGCTGTTCAGGCCATCATTGCTGATCCAAAGACAGACTACAGACTGGGGAAAAGTTGGAAGATGAGCTCATGAGGGTATCGGCTTCTCACCTGCTTAGTGATGGAACCGTTATACTGGCATGTGCTTGGAAATCAGACATCACACTTTAAAGGGAGGATTAAAGGAGATTGACCACGTTCTAGAGATTTACCACCACTGCTTTCGTTCTTCAATAAAGTTGGGGAAGTAAAAGGCAAAAAAAAAAAAGAAAGAAATCTTCGACATCTTTCATCATCAGGGAAATGCAAATCAAAATACTTCTGAGACTCCATCTTACACCATCAGAATGGCTAACCTCAAAACATCAACATGTGCTGGTAAGGATGTGGAGCAATGGCAATATTTCTCCATTGCTGGTGGAAGTGTAAACTTGTACAACAATTTTGGAAATCAACTTGGCCGTTTTTCAGAAATGTGGAATAGTTCTATGAAAAAACCCCAGCTATATTATTCCTGAGCATCTGTCCAAAAGATTGTCTGCCATTCCACAAGGACACTTGCTCAGCTATGTTCATGGCAGCTTTATTAATAATTGTCAGAAATTGGAAACAGCCTACTCAACTGAAGAGTGCATAAAGAAAATGTGGTACATGGAATGTTATACAATGGAATACTACTCATCTATTAAAAACAAAGACATGGTGCAATTTGCAAGCAAATGGATGGAGCTAGAAAATTTCATCCTGAGAGAGGTAAACCAGACTTAGAAAACCACTCATGGTATGTCTTCACTTATAAGTTGATATTAGCCATGAAGTACTGGACAGCCATACTAGCATCCACAGACCCAACGAAATTAAGTAACAAAGAGGGCTGAAAGGAGGAAGCTCAAATCTCACTCAGAAGGGGAAATAAAATAGACATCAGAGGTGGATGGAGGAAGGGAACTGGATAGTAGAGGGGGTGGGGAGGGTAACTGGTGTGGGGATCAGGTGTGGGGAGGATGGCAAGGGTGAGGTGAGTTGAGAAAATTGGGAGAGAGAAGGGAAATTGGTGGAGGACCATAGGGGCAGGTCTAATGCTAAGGTCCTGTTCTCCAATTGGTTCTTGATCTGTCAGTAAAGAAAGCTGGGCAGAAGTTACCGGTGGGACTTCCGGGTTCCTGGAGGAAAAGGGAGACTTAAGGAAGGAGCAAAAGAGTTCACCAGGCTTCTGATGGAGAAAAGTTGACCAGTCATGTGAGATCTCAAAATGGAGTGACCACACAGGCTGCTCCTACAGGCAGGTAGTTGGGGGCGCTTAGCAGGAGCTAGATGGGACTAGCCACTAAAGTTTAGGGCAGGTGGGAGGTGAACAGCTAAGAGTTTTGATAAGGGCACACTTTTCTAGGCAGGAGATTGTAGTTCCTAGCAATTGTGTCAAGAAGGCAAGTTGAAATTGAACAACTGTGTCTGTGTCTTTTATCTGTGGATTCAAGGGAAGCTGGGTAGGGTCTGGTAGCACAGCCCCTCTGGAGCTAAGGTGAGGTAGCAAAAAGCTATATGCAACAGGGAGTCTTGTGGAAGACCCGCCCCATGGGAGAGAGGCAACCCCTGATATTTTCCTATACTTGCAGACAGGAGCCTGGCACAACTGTCCTCTGAGGGGATGCATCCAGGAGCTGATGGAAACAGATCCAGAGACCCACAGCCAAATATTAGGTGGAGCTCAGGGAGTCTTGCTGAAGAATGCGAGGAAGGACTGAGGGAGCCAGAGAGGTCAAGGAAACTACAAGAATATCTACAGAGTAAACTAACCTGGAACCATGTGGGCTCACAGAGACTGAACCACCAACCAAAGAATATGCATGGGCTGAACCTAGCCCCCCACATGCAGCAGATGTGCAGTACAGTCTCCATGTGGGTCGTCTAACAAATGGAGCAGGGAATGACTCTGTTGCCTTCCTTTGAATTTCTTTCTCCTAGCTGGGCTGCCTTGTCTGGCCTCAGTTATGCCTTGATGTGCCAGGGTAGGTTGGTATCTGTGGAAGGCCTTTCCTTGTCAGAGTAGAAGAAGGAGGAGGAGAATAAGGAGGAAGAGGAGGAAGAGAAAAAGAAGGAGGAGAAGGGAGAAAGGGAGAGAGTTGGAGGAAAGGGGGGGCTGCTATTGGGATATAAAGTGAACAAATAAATAGATAAGGAGAAAAAGAGTGCATCTATAGTCTGCCTGCTACTAAGCACAAACTAGATCATTATCATCTTGAAAAAATTATATATCACATATTATATATCATTTATTACATATCACATACTACATTTTATATAGCATATATTATATTATATATTACATTATACAGCATATGCTACATTATATATTATATGCAATTATATAATATATAACATAAATATATAACATAATATACCACATATAATTGTGTTATATATGACATATATAATATACACATAATATATGTATATGTAATACACACACACACACACATATATATATATATATATATATATATACACACACATATATGAAGTGGAAATTTCTGATTTCTTTGGAAACTCAGTTGTGTCAAATGATGTTTTTCTGAAAGTTGTGTTGCGAGAGGATGTTTTGCTGAAGCAGACATGTGAGAGGGTATGTGATGTTTGGAAAGATATAAATGGAACTCCATAAACAAAAGAGTAAAAGGAGGCTTTTGCATTGCTAAACCTTGCAACACTTCACTGGTCTTCACTGGTCATAGCTGGTCTTTGCTGGTTGTCACTGGTCTTCACTTCATAGGGAAGATCAGTGAGAAGTTTATCTTGGGGCTACAGAAACAGCCCATTGATTAAGGGCACCAGTTGCTCTTGCAGAGGACCCAAGTCCAGTTACCAGCATCCATATGGTGGCCTACAATCATCTGTAGCTATTCCAGCTCCAGCGGATCCAGTGCCCTCTTCTGACTTCCATGGTTACTATACATGGTTATACTATACATGGTTACGGTACAATACATACATGCAGGCAAAAGACCTAAAAACATAAGATAAAAAATAAATTTTATCAGAAAAGTTCATTCAGGGCTTCATCCTGTTCATGACTGTGTGTGACTTCTTTAATAGTCATCTTTTAAAGAATATAAAACAGGGCTGAGAATCTAACTTAGTGCTGGAGTGCTTGCCTTGCATACCTAGCATGCATTCCTGTGGTCCTAGGCTCAATTGCCAATATCGTGTGTGTGTGTGTGTGTGTGTGTGTGTGTGTGTGTGTGTGTGTGTGAGTGATTGCATATACACATACATATATATCAGCTAACTCCTTAATTGCATTGATTTTTATATAACAGACTTTGTAGGATTTTGTTTTTCAAAAAATACCAGACATCTAATTAGAAAGTGGAATTAGAAAGTGGAAATAGTCATAAATTCCAAAGAGCTATGCTCTGGCAGTCCTGCCAAGACCCCTAGGATCAGCTGCCTGCTCTGTGGGTACTCATCCCACCTACAAAGAGGACCATCAAAGCACAATAGCCTTGTGCACAGACATGTGTTCTTGAATGTCACAGTGAACTTTTCTTTGAGATCAGTCATAAAGATGGTCTATCAGGGTCAGCAACATGGGAAAACAGGCACGGAACTTGTAACCAAAATATTCTGTGAATTAAAAATTCAGCTTAACAAACAAATCAAGTCTGTTCAAAACTGAACCCTGGAGCAGATCATGGGCTCCAACCTCCCACTCCCAGCCAGAGACAGCTTGACCCCTAGGGGTTCTGACACCACCAGGCTCACAGGTGAGTCCCCCCTGCCCCAATATCTGGCCTAACTGGACCTTTCCCCCCTCAGGGACAGATGACACAGGACCTACTGCACTGCTGGAGACACATCTTCCTTCCAGTCTACAACTGCATCTCTGTGTATCCAGATCGTGTCATCCAGCACCCTGCAACCCACCCACACCTCCCAGGAGGTCTGCCACAGCCAGGCTCACAGAGCAGGCACTCAAGATCCCCCTTCCACAGTCTGACTCAAGGAGACCCAGCATAACGACACTCACAGGAGGGACAGGCTCTAGTCAGAGACAGCAAGGCCAGTTAAAACTAGAGATAAGCAGATGATGAGAGGCAAACAACAGAAACCAATGCCACTTGGCAACATCAGAACCCAGTTCTTCCACCACAGCAAGCCCTGGATACCATAACACACATGTAAAGCAAGATTCTGATCTAAGATCCCATCTCACGAAGATGATAGAGGACCTTAAGCAGAACATAACTCCCTTAAAGAAATACAGGAGAACACAGGTAAACAGCTAGAAGCCCTTAAAGTGAAAAAACATAAATCCCTTAAAGAAATACAGGAAAACACAATCAAACAAGTGAAGGAATTGAACAAAATTGTCCAGGATCTAAAAATGTAAATAAAAACAATAAAGAAATCACAAAGGGAGATTACCCTGGAGATAGAAAACCTATGAAAGAGATCAGGAGTCATAGATGCTTATAAGCATCACCAACAGAATACAAGAGATAGAATAGAGACTCTCAGGGGAGGAGATACTGTGGAAGACACTGATGTAACAGTCAAAGAAAATACAAAGTACAAAAACCTCCTAACCCAAAACATCCAGGAAATTCAGGGTGCAATGAAAAGACCAAACCTAAAAATAACAGGTATATAAGAAAGTGAAGATTCCCAATTCAAAGAGCCAGTAAACATCTTCAACAAAATCATAGAAGAAAACTTCTCTAACCTAAAGAAAGAGATATCCATAAATGTACAAGAAGCCTACAGAATGCCAAATAGATTGGACCAGAAAAGAAATTCCTCCTGTCTCATAACAATCAAAACACTAAATGCGCAGAACAAAGAAAACTCTAAGGGAAAAAGGTCAAGTAACATATAAAGGCAGATCTTTCAGAATTACACCAGACCTCTCAACAGAGACTCTAAAAGCCAGAAGATATTGAGTAGATGTCATACAGACCCTAAGAGAACACAAATGACAGCCCAGGCTACTATACCCAGCAAAACTCTCAATTACCATAGATGGAAAAACCAAGATATTCCATGACAAAACCAAATTTAAACAATATTTCCTCTAAACCAGTCCTACAGAGGATAATAGAAGGAAAACTCCAACACAGGAGAGAAACTACACCCAAGAAAACCCAAGAAATTAATTTTTCCCCACAACCCTAAAAGAAGAGAACCTCAAAAATATAATACTGCCTCAAACAACAAAAATAACAGGAAGGAACAATCATTAGTCTTCAATATCTCTCAATATCAGTCGGTTCAATTCCCCAATAAAAAGACATAAACTAACAGACTGTGTACGTAAACAGGACCCAGCATTTTGCTGCCTGCAGGAAGCACACCTCAGTGATAAAGACAGATACTACCTCAGAGCAAAAGGCTGGAAAAAAATTTTCCAAGCAAATGGTCCCAAGAAACAAGCTGGAGTAACCATTCTAATATCTAATACAATAGACTTTCAACCAAAAGTTATCAAAAAATATGGGGAAGGACACTTCATACTCATCAAAGGAAAAGTTCACCAAGATGAACTCTCAGTTCTGAACATCTATACCCCAAATGCAAGGGCACCCACATTTGTAAAAGAAACATTACTTAAGCTCAAAGCACATACTGAACCTCACACAATAATAGTGGAAGACTTCAGCCCCTCACTCTTACCAAGGGACAGGTCATTGAAATAGAAACTAAACAGAAACACACTGAAACTAACTGAAGCTATGAACCAAATGGGTTTAACAGATATCTACAGAACATTTCACCATAAAACAAAAGAATATACCTTCTTCTCAGAACCTCATGGTATTTTCTCCAAAACTGACCGTATAATCAGTCACAAAACCAGCCTCAACAGATACAAGAAGATTGAAATAATCTCATGCATTCTATCAGATCACCATGGACAAAAGCTGGCCTTCAATAACAACAAAAACAACAGAAAGCCTACATACTCATGGAAGCTGAACAACTCTTTCTCAACGATAACTTGGTTAGGGAAGATATAAAGAAAGAAATTAAAGACTTTCTAGAATTTAATGAAAATGAAGGTACAGCATACCCAAACTTATGGGACACAATGTGCTAAGAGGAAAACTCATAAAGAAATTGTAGAGAGCATACACTGGCAGCTTAACAGCACATCCGAAAGCTCTAGAACAAAAAGAAGCAAATATACCCACGAAAAGTAGACAGCAGGAAATAATTAAACTCAGAGTTGAAATTAACCAAGCAGAAACAAAAAGAACCATACAAAGAATAAACAAAACTAGGAGCTGGTTCTTTGAGAAAATGAACTAGATAGATAAACCCTTATCCAGACTAACTAGAGGGCACAGAGTCAGTATCCAAATCAACAAAATCAGAAATGAAAAGGGAGACATAACAACAGAAACAGAGGAAATTAAAAAAAATCATCAGATCCTACTACAAAAGGCTATATTCAACAAAATTGGAAAATTGAGATGAAATGGATGATTTTATAGACAGATACTAGGTAGCAAAGTTAAATCAGGATCAGATAAACCATCCAAACAGTTCCATAACCCCTAAGGAAATAGAAACCATCATTAATAGTCTTCCAATCAAAAAACACACACACACACACACACACACACACACACACACACACACACAAAACCAAAACAAAACAAAAAACAAAAAACCAAAAACAAACAAACAAACAAAAAACCCAAACAAAAACAGAACACCAAACCCAGGTCCAGATAGTTTTAGAGCAGAATTCTATCAGAACTTCAAAGGAGACCTAATATCAATACTTCTCAAGCTATTCCATAAAATAGAAACAGAAGGAACACTACCTAATTTGTTCCATGAAGCCACAGTTACACTGATACCTAAACCACACAAACTCAACAGACCAAATTCCCTTATGAATATTGATTCAAAAATAATAAAATTCTTGCAAACCAAATCCAAGAATACATCAAAATGATCATTTACCATGATCAATTAAACTTTATCCCAGGGATGCAGCGATGGTTCAATATATAGAAATTCATCAAAATAATCCACTATATAAACGAACTTAAAGAAAAAAAACACATGATCATCTCATTAGATGCCAAAAAAGCCTTTGACAAAATCCAACACCCCTTCATGTTAAAAGTCTTAGAAATATCAGGAATTCAAGGCATATACCTAACCATAATAAAAACATTATATAGCAAACCAATAGCCAACATCAAATTAAAAGGAGAGAAACTTGAAGCAATCCCACTAAAGTCAGGGACAAGACAAGGCTACCCACTCTCTCCCTTTTTATTCAATATAGTACTTGAAGTTCTAGCTAGATCAGTTAGACAACAAAAGGACGTCAAAAGGATATAAATTGGAAAGGAAGAAGTCAAGATATCACTATTTGTGGATGATATGATGGTATACATAATCGACCTCCAAAATTATACCAGAGAACTCATACAGCTGACAGACAACTTCAGCAAAGTGGCTGGATATAAAATTAACTCAAACTAATCAGCATCCTTCCTTTACACAAAGGATAAACTGAGAAAGAAATTAGGGAAACAACATCCTTCACAATAGTTACAAATAATATAAAACATCTTGGTGCAACTCTAAACAAGCATGTCAAAGATCTGTATGACAATAACTTCAAGTCTCTGAAGAAAGAAATCAAAGAAGACCTCAGAAGATGGAAAGATCTCCCATGCTCATGGATCAGCAGGATTAACATAATAAAAATGGCTATCATACTAGAAGCAATGTACAGATTCAATATAATCCCCATCAAAGTTCCAACTCAATTCTTCATAGATATAGAAGGAGCAATTCTTAATTTCATATGGAATAACAAAAAACCCAGGATAGCAAAAACAATTTTCAGCAATTAAAGAACTTCTGGTGGGTATCATCATCCCTGACCTCAAGTTCTACTACAGGGCAATAGTGATAAAGACCAAATGGTATTGGCACAGAGACAGACAGGTTGATCAATGGAATAGTACTGAAGACCCAGAAATAAACCCATGCACTTGTGGTCACTTGATCTTTGACAAAGAAGCCAAAACCATCCAGTGGTAAAAAGAAAGCATTTTCAACAAATAGTGCTTGTTCAACTGGCAGTCTGCATGTAGAAGAATGCAAATTGATCCAATTTTATCTCCTCGTAGAAAGCTCAAGTCTAAGTGGATCAAGGGCCTCCACATAAAACCAGTTACATTGAATCTAATAGAAGAGAAAGTGGGAAAGAACCTCGATGTATATCGGCATGGGGGAAAATCTCCTGAACAGACCATTAATGGCTCAGGCCCTAAGATCAACGATTGACAAATGGGACCTCATAAAATTGCAAAGCTTCTGTAAGGCAAAGGACACTGTGAATAGGACAAAATAGCAACCTGTAGATTGTGAAAAGATCTTTTACCAATCCTACATCCGATAGAGTACATCCAATATGTACAATGAACTCAAGAAGTTAGACTCCAGAGAATCAAATATCCCTATTAAAATGGGGGCTAAACAAAGAATTCTTAACTGAGGAATCTTGACTGGCTGAGAAGAACCTAAAAAAATGTTCAACATCCTTTGTCATCAGGGAAATGCAAATCAAAATGACCCTGATATTCTACCTTACACCATTCAGAACGGCTAAGATCAATAACTCAGGTGACAACAGATGCTGGTGAGGATGTGGAGAAAGAGGAACACTTCTCCATTGCTGGTGAGATTGCAAAGCTGGTACAACCACTTTGGAAATCAATCTGGTGATTCCTCAAAAAATTGGAAATAGTTCTGCCCGAAGACCCAGCTATACCACTACTGGGTATATACCCAAAAGATGCTTCAACATATAACAAGGACATGTGTTCCACTATGTTCATAGCAGCCTTATTTATAATAGCCAGAAGCTGGAAACAACACAGATGTCCCTCAACGGAAGAATGGATACAGAAAATGTGGTGCATGTACACAATGGAACACTACTCAGCTATTAAGAATGATGACTTCATGAATTTTGCAGGCAAGTGGATGGAACTACAAAATATCATCCTGAGTGAGGTAACCCAGACTTCACTCACATAGTATGTGCTCACTGATAAGTGAATATTAGCCTAAAAGCTCAGAATACTCACAATACAACTCACAGACCATATGAAGGTTAAAAGAAGACCAAAGTGTGGATGCTTCAATCCTATTTAGAAGGGGGAAGAAAATAATCATAGGATGTAGAGAGAGAGAGGGACCAGGAAGGGAGAGAGGAGGGGGAGGAAAAAGGGGGAGGTGGGATCAAGTATGAGAAGAGACAAGAGGGTCAGGAGAAGGAATAGAAATATGTAGCTGTAGAGGATTGGGAATGGGGTGGGGCACTAGAACATCACCGATGCCAGGAAATCGAGACAACCTCTCGATTGTAGATAGGCATGGCCACCATTTGAGGGATGGTGCCACCTACCCATCTCAGAATTTTTAACCCAGAATTGTTCCTGTGTAAAGGAAAATTCAGGGACAAAAAAAAAATGGGACAGAGGTTGAAGGAAAGGCCATCCAGAGACCGCCCCACCTTAGGATACATCCCATTAGTAGACACCAAACTCTGACACTATTGCTGATGCCACAAAGTGCTCAAAGACAGGCAACTAGTATGGCTGTCCTCTGAGAGGCTCCACCAACACCTGACTAAGACAGATACAGATGCTCATAGCCAACCATTGGACTGAGCCCAGGGACCCCAATGGAAGAGTTAGGGGAAGGACTGAAGGAGCTGCAGGGGATTGCAACTCCATAGGAAGAACAACAATATCAACCAACCAGACCCCTCAGAGCTCCCAGGGTCTAAACCACCAACCAAAGAGTATACATGGATGGGTCCATGGCTCCAACTACATATGTAGCAGAGGATGGCCTTATCTGACATCAGTGGGAGGGGAGGTCCTTGGTCCTGTGGAGGCATGTTTCCCCAGTGTAGGGGGATGCTAGAGGGGTGAGGTGGGAGTGGGTGGGTGAGGGAGCACCCTCTCAGAGGCAAAGGGGAGGGGGGATGGGATGGGAGGTTTTCCAAGAGGAAACCAGGAAGGGGGACAACATTTGAAATGTAAATAAATAAAAAAGCAATTAATAAAAAAGTTAAAAAAAAACACAAACTGAACAACAACAACAAAAAAAACAACATATAAACTCCCCACAAGGATATGTACAGCTTGTGTATGGGACTTTACATACCAAAGTAACAATGGCTTCTGACCTACTGTTAGTCTATGCCCCAAGAGCCCAGCAGAGGGAGCAAAGGTGAGAGGTGTTGTCTGTCTTTCACGGTTGTAGGGAACCATGGTGAAGCTTCCACTATGGTGGGCAGTGCACTATCCATCCATGGACTTGCATGCAGAACCTGCCTAAACTGGCAGGAGCAAGCTTCTGGCTCTCCACACAGCCTGCAGGAGAGTGATGCTTCTTCATATGACAGAATGATTGGTTTGCAGCAAAGGATGGTGGTCATGACAAATACCATCAAGGGTCAGGGGAGCTCCCTGCCAGCAGATGTGCCATTGCTACAACAGCCCACTCACTATCTAGACTCTCCATTACCTTGTCACACAAAACAGAGCAGCAGCCATGGAGAGAGGCGGATCATTTGATGGATTATGAATTGGGGATAATAAAGAAAATACAAGTGACACCCCAACCCTGGAGGAGAACAACTCCAGGGTTAAGCATTCAGAGCCTCTGGAAAGGACATGCTCAGGGATTCCCACCACTGATGTCTTAGCTTGCCGGGCTCATGGACGGCAAGGAACTGGCACAGAACTGGTGAGACGGAGAATGCTCGAACCCCGGAAATCTCTAACTTGAGACTGGAAGGAGTGGGTTAACTCCCTCCTTGTTTCTATGCCTGCCTTGGAGCATATACCCCAGAGACCCTCAACCAGGTTGTCACAGGCAGCGTGCCTGGAATGCCTGCCTCTATATGCTAATGAAGCATATCAGTAGCTTAGCCTTCAGCCAATGACCTTTCCCTCCCTGCATATTTTCATGCCCTCACCCCCGAAGCTATATAGCCCTTGGTTCACCCCCAAAAAGGGTATGCATTCAAACCCATGCCCAATAAAGAAATACAAAACAGCTAAGATCGTCTCAGAGAGCTGCTTCATTAAAGATCGTTGGAGAAAGCCTTCACTTAAAGGAGCCATAATACTAAGATTCTCGGAGGAGGTTCCCGTTCCTTCCATCCCCCCCCCACTCTCCAACTCCCACCCCCCACCCCCATCCCCAAACTCACACTCCCAGGGCTCCCACTCCCATCCCACTCCCAACTGGATTGGGATTCCTCTTGTCCCAGGCTTCACCCCCTCCTGGCCTATTGGGCAGTGGAGTCTGACGCCTGGAGGGAGGAGGCCGACTGTGGACCCACCCTGTTCTGGATTTCTCCCTGTCTTTTACAACCTGGTGTACCGGGCACCTGCCCACTGTGAGAGAAGAGGCGGAACTTGGTACCACAGCTGGCACCCAATGTGGGACCCAACCAGCTGATGCATACCATAGCTAGTGCCCATAGGATCCAACAGGGTCTCCGGTTTGAGTATGCTCCACCTTGCCAGTTCCTCTGGTGTCCATGTGCCCACATTAGCTCATTTTCACGGTGACAGGGAAAGACTGAGAGTGAAAGAGCAATGGTGGCTCCGAGAGAAGTCAGATGCCTGGGAAACCTCAGGTTCAGGACATCATCAACAGAGATGAAGCTGGGATGTTGCCAGAGACTTTAGCAGCACATCGAGAGCTATGCAAGTCTGTTATGCAGATGCAATGGAAGAGAAACACCATCCTTTGCTCTTTCCACAGCTGAACCACAGATTCTGGACACTCCTCTGCTGGGAGGCAACCAAGACACATTCACAGGGGTTGACTCTCTTGCCTGCATCTGCACCATGAGCTAACGAAGCCGGTCATACCAGGCTGGCCTGCTGAGACCAGCTGTCAAGTGTAGCCCAGTACTCAGATCTCTCCACTTTTTCTTCTCACAGATCTCTCCTCTGTGGTGCCCACACATGTGACTTCTGGCAGTGCTCACTAACGACACCTCTGCTTGTGGTTTCTGCTTGGCCTCCGGGAAGCTTTGTTTGGTTTGAGGACAGTGAGCCAGGAAACACAAATCCTTTTTTTTTTTTTGTAAAAACCACAGAGAGATCTTGTGATCAAGTCAGCGGGAATGCCATAATATTCAATGCGGGGGGACGGGGGGGGGGTAGTAATCTGTTAGGTGCCATGCCAGGTCTTGGAGACACAAAGATGGGAAAGAATGGAATCTTCTTTTTGTTATGTACTTGTGCAAAGGGCACAGCCTCGAGTTTTAGTATCAGAAAACAATGTTGGAAAACTCTGGGTTTGGCATCTGGCTCTGCCAGGAAATTATAGTATGAATTTCCTTAACCACTTAATTAGTGAAGAGTATAGATGAGTAATTGGAATATTTCTGTGTTCTCCAAGGACACTGGCCACCTGGTTTCCTGCTTTATATAAATTATCATGTCACATTTGATATGTGCAAAAATGTGAGAGTCACACAGTTAAGCGATGGCATCCAGGAGCAACAGTAGCCCCTGTGAGCCTTCCCTCTAGCATCCCACCAACTCGATCATTTTAGTTGATGGCTTTCCTCTTAGTCTCTCTTCTTAGTCACCTCCCAGCCAGCAGCATTCTAAACTTTATTTCTTGCCAGTCCTTGGCATTAAAATAATTTAACACGAGCTTATCCTAGCAGTATAGACTTATCTTGTGCACACACAAAAGGTAATCTCCAGGGTAAGATGGTTATGAATATTCAACTCATTTCTTCTGATTGTATCCATCTAAACTCCCACTAACAGTGTCTGAAAATTCCAGTTGACTCACAAACATACCAAATCCTTGATGATGTCATCCTTTTTGATTTTTGCCAACCCAGTGGGTGAAAATGGCACTCGCTGGTATCTTAATTAGTGTCTGATTGCTAATGAGCCTGAATATTACTTGTGTATACACAACAATTCATGTTTCCTGCTTTGTGAACCCTTTGTAGTTTCTTCCCTCCATATTTATTTTTCAGATAGTTTGGCTTTGTACTTACTAACTTATTTGTTGAACTTATAAGAGATTTTTCAAAAAGTAACCTTCCATAGGCAGGTTATAGGTTTTATATATAGTGTAAATATCTTCTGGCTGGTGTTTTTTTGATTACTATTTTTCCCCCATCGGGTCTCTTGTTAAAGGAAATTCTCAGGGGTAGAGAGGTATCTCAGTTGTTAAAAGCACTTGCGACTCTTACCCAGCAGCCATGTGGCTACTCATAAACAACTGTAATCCCAGTTTTGCTGCCCTCTTCTGGCCACTTCATTTGCTAGCTGTGTTAGTGATGCATATACATGTATGCAGGCAAACACGTAACATCAAAATACGTAAATCCTTAAAAACAACAACAACAAAAATCCTTGATTTGAGCATAGCCCCCTCCCTAGTGGTTAGCACTTGAGTCTTTTTATGAATGCTTTACCATCTTGAGGTTCTTCTAGATAAATAGTGTTATCATTTTGCCTCTTATGCCTAAGTGCTAAGAGTTAATGGGAAAGGATTGAATTTCCTGTGTGGTATGAAGCAGGGCTTAGTTTTTTTTTTCACAGATTTCATCCATGTAGTTACCAATAGCTCTGCAGCACTTCTTGGAGAATTCTTTTTTTTAAAAAAAGATTTATTTATTATTATATGTAAGTACACACCAGAAGAGGGCGTCAGATCTCATTACAGATGGTTGTGAGTCACCATGTGGTTGCTGGGATTTGAACTCAGAACCTTAGGAAGAGCAGTCAGTGCTCTTAACAGCTGAGCCATCTCTCCAGCTCTCTTGGAGAATTCTTGCTTCAGAAGTCACCACAGTGTTTCTTTGCTATCCTCACACGACCCTGTCCTCTCTCATTGTTTAGTTTATCTATTTCTCTGTCCATAGAACAGCCACTTTCATTATGTCAATTTTATATATGCCTTGATCATTTTTCTTTCTAGGAATACCTTATTTTAAGGTCTTTGCTCATCGTGTAAATTTGGGAACCATTGGTCAAGCTCCTCAGTTATTCTGGTTGGCTTTGCATTGGAATTGAATATAAATTTGTGGTGAGAGAAGGGACACTTGTGAAATATTTCAGAAATATTCATATGTTGCAGGAGCGGTCTTGGGGTGCAGACCTATGCAGTTACACTGCTACTTCAAATGATGCTTTTCTGCACTAAACTCTTGGTAGAAAGTGTTATATGGAGAGAGCATGTGTGCAGGTTCTCAGTGAGCTCAGATTATGATTCTGGCTTAAGAAGCCCCAAACTGTCTATCCCATTTTTTTCCAGATCGTGTGAGGTTGGAGATAATCACAGGGTTAGCTTTGTTGACACCAAGGGGTGGGGCCAGATTGATAATGATGTTCTACAGCCATATCAGCCTGCCATCGACCTGTACAACCAAACCTTGTGCCCACCCATTCTTTCCCATGTATCCAATCTTTTATATAAACACATGGAAACTCTTCTAGAGTTATGTTTACTAAGACTCTGAGAGTTTTCATTACTTAAGAAGTCTGCCCTGTCTTTCTCAGATAGACCCACTTAGAATCTCTTCAGGATCTTGTAAAACTATTTGTAACAGTGCTCAGCTTTTAATAGCTTTGCCTCTGGAATTTTATTCAATCCTGGACACTGTCTTCTGGCCATACTTCAGCACCCAGTTATAGCATAATAACAGAAGTGTTATTCACTACACAATTTACATTCTAAACAGTCTCAGGGTTTGGCTTGAGACTAAGGCTTGACTCTGTTTTATTGTGTGGGTGGTACTACAGCACCCATTTAATCTTTCTACCTCTATGGTTCTTCATGTCTCACCCAGAGTGATGATTTCGAATTGCACACACTTCAAAGGAAGGGTCTTTTATGCTTGCATTAAAGATAAGATACGAAATAAGAAGTGCTAATTTCAGAATCTAGTATGGAGCGATGTAGCTTGCTTCAGAGATCTTTTTCTCCCATAGCAGGAGCATTATTTTTTATTGGATATTTTCTTTATTTACATTTCAAATGTTATCCTCTTTCCCAGTTTCCTCGCTCCCAGAAATCCCCTATCCCATCCTCCCTCCCCCTGCTTCTATGAGGGTGTTCTTCCACCCACCCCACTCCCATCTCCCCACCCTCGATTCCCCCACACTGGGGCATCTGTCAAACCTTCATAGGACCAAGGACCTCTCCTCCCATTGATGCCTGACAAGACAATTCTCTGCTACACATGCATCTGGAGCCATGTGTACTGGAGGAGCTTATTAAAGTAGAGAGAGTTTGGATATTTGCAAAGGACAGGTGCTGGGAGACAAAGTTATGATCAAAAACTTAGAAACTTAGATAGAAAAGCATTTATTAACACTCTGGCTCCAAAGGAACCCAAGATATGATGTAAAACTAGATCAGTTAAAGCAAATGTGGATGAAAAAAGAGATGGACAGCTAGAATGGGAGGGAGGAAGAGCAGCCTGTGCCACACATTTGCTTCCTGGGGGCCAAAAATGTGATGCTTGTTACTTTCCAGTTACAAGAGAAATAGTAATGTCAATGATGGATAACTGCAAAGAGACCAGACTACATGGTCAGTGAGGTGAGTGGGCAGAAGGTAGAATGGGGCAGCACTTTAAAAATGGGGGGCTTTGAATGAAGTTTGGAGTGGTATAAGACTAACCTTTGCACTCTCCCCCCACAAAATAGGAATGCAAAGAGACAAGAGAGAGCCTTGCTGTCCAGGGATACTTTGGGGGAAGTTTGGGGGGTCTTTACTGTCAGGTTTCCTGAAGAAGGGACCCATGCCCTGTGTGGGGAGAACACTGGCAGGACTAACATCTGGGGAAGTTGTTCTGACCTACACAGCTGCATTTTCTCCCCCTCATATTAGAATTTAGCTTTGGAAAAAGCTCTTACGCATGTTTCTCCCAATGTGGTCCACATTGTGGGACCTGTGTGCTTTTGGCAAATGCAGAACATTTAGAGAACCAACATAGCATTAGTGTCTACTGACTTCTACAAAACATAAACTTAGAAATGGCCCAGATCCCTCTGGAGTTATGGAATCCACATTCCCTATGTCATGAGAAAGCTCTGTGTCTGGCTGTTTGGACAATGGCATGGATGTTGCTATCTGAGGTGGAGGTTGAAACAAATCTAAGAAATAGGATAAACTCAGAAACTTTCACTTTCAATTTCCTTGCATTGGAAGAATGAAGCTTTGAGGATTTCAGATAGTCCTAGATTTAAATAGATTTTTTTTTGAGGAAATACAGCACACTCAGCAATGTGTTCTTTTTTGAAAGAAAGTTAGATTTCTGTAGCATGTAACTATCATGATCGGTCTGAAAATTTCTTTCTCAAATATAGACTCATGTTTCCCCTCTGTTGTGTTGTATAACATTGTTATTCCTTAACAGTAGTTCTCAACCTTTGAGGTCACATACCAGGTATCTTGCATATCAGATATTTACACCATGACTCATAATAGTTATGAAGTGTGCAACAAAGTAATTTTACAGTTGGGGGTCCCCATAACATGGGGGACTGTATTAAAGAGTCACAACATTAGGAAGGTTGAGAAGCACTGCAATAGAAGAAATGATAGTTCCTTAGTAACAGAGACAGAAGCCAGCAGGTTTTAACCTGTACCTCAGAACACCATAGGAAAATATCTGAAAGACAAACATGGACTTTCTCAGTCCAAGATGTACTCCTCCTTTAAAACACCCTCTAACTTTGTATATAAATGTTTATTGTAGCATCATGCATTATAACTCCAAGAAAGAAACAACTCGAATCTCCACTAACTGATGAAAGGCTACACAACATTCATAGTTGGGATGTTATGTTGCAGCAAGAAGAAATGAAAATAGTGATGAGCCTTTAAAATGTAATACTTAGCCGGGCAGTGGTGGCGCACGCCTTTAATCCCAGCACTTGGGAGGCAGAGGCAGGAGGATTTCTGAGTTCGAGGCTGCCTGGTCTACAAAGTGAGTTCCAGGACAGCCAGGGCTACATAGAGAAACCCTGTCTCGAAAAAACCAAAAACCAAAAACCAAAAAAAAAAAAAAAAAGACACAAGCCAGGGAGACTCACATACTATGTATTTCTGTTAGCATAACTTACCTGGGATATGCAGTAGGGGCAGTGCTGATGTTAAGGTCCTGTTCCCCAATTGGTTCTTGAACTGTCAGTAAAGAAAGCCACGGAACAATTGTTGGGCAAAAGGTTCAGGCAGGACTTTCGGGTCCCTAGAGGAGAAGGGATGCAAGGAAGGAGAGAAGGGAGTTCCCCCTACTTTGGAGAGAGGAGAACCAGGCAACCACATGAGATCTTGGGAGGACTGGTAGGCTGTGGCCGCTCCTATAGGCAGAGGTGGTCAGAGATGTTTAGCAGGGACTAGATTCAACTGACCGACTAAAGTTAGGGCTGGTGGCAGGAGCAGATCTAAGAGTTAGGATAAGGGCACAGTTTTCCAGGCCAGAGTAGTATTGCCCAGCAATTGTGCCAAGAAGGCAAGTTGAAAAAGAATAACTGTGTGTGTATCTTTTATCTGTGAATTCAAGGGAAGCTGGGAGGAGGCTGGTAGTGTGGCACTTCCCAGAGCTAAAGTGGGGTAGAATAAAACTACACCCAGCATGCAAATCTGTGCAAAGATAAAGTGAGTGTCTGGATGTGGGCAGGAATGGAGACTGCTAAGGAATGAGTGCGGCCCGTGTTCTTAAGGGCAGTGCATTTTACTAATCATCCTGGTAGTGGTTGTACAGCTGTGTGAAAATTCCCGAACACTGGGTGTGAACCCTGAGGAGAGAATTGTTATAGCATGTGATTTAGATTCATAAAGTTAGTTTGTAAAAAGACAACTGTTAGAAGCCCCACACAGTGGCAGTGGTTAAAACGCACTCTCAGCACGTTCCTGCTCTGTTACATTCTTCCCGTAGCAGCTTCTTTGGGTAGGTGTCGTAAGGGAGTCATGTTTTCTAGATGATGAAGCTGATGTAGGTTTCCTGCAGAGGTCTATCAGGCACACAGGTCTTTAGGCAACTAATTCTGGATATATCTGACAGATCTGTGGCTCCAGCGCTGTGCTGGACAGAGCCCCTCCAGGGCGGACCCTGGTGGAGGCAGTTAATATTGGCATGGATATGGGCAAGTGGAGTTGCTGATCAAGCCAAGTTCCGGCTTCCTGTTTGGTTGAAGTCAAAGCACTTCAAGGTTTAAATCGACCCTCTGAGTCAGACATGCATTTGTTTTCAAGGAGGGGTCCCCTGCCCCAATTCACTATCTGCAGACACATGATTTCCTGGTTGCAAGGGGAGCAGCATGACATTTTGCCTGACCTAACTGAAATTATTCCAGAAAAAATTTGCACATCTCAAACACAAAAGGTGCTAACTTGGTCTCTCTGCTTTGGTGTTGATATTTAGCTATGGAACACATCTACACATATCTGTTTACATCAGTAATGGTCAAGCCGCAAGTGAGAAATATTACTGCCGGTCAAAGTAGATCCTGTTGCCAGAAAACAACACAGATACATTTATGAAAAGATCAGGGACTGATGTCACGCAAAATTGGTATTGTAAAAGATGCCCTTGTCCCCAGAAATGCCCCTTCCACATCCAAGCCTGTCTGGGGATGGGAAGCTGTTTCTCAATGAAACCTATCTTTGATCGCAAGTTATCTTAGCAAAGAATGTAGCCTGTGTCACACAAGGAGTTTAAAAGATTCCATTTCTCATTCTCCATCATCTAACCGGACACAAAAAGCTGGGAATCTCTCGAAGTGGTTGTAGCTGACTGCTCTTGGAGGGATTGCTAGACATCAGGGTTTGATGGTTCCTTCTGTGTTTTCCAAGGGCCAAGAAGCCGTTTGTTCATCCTCACTGTGAGGCCCAGAGAACAAAAGCCGGAGAGCCCCAGGAGCCTGCATTGAAGGCTGACATGACCTTTGATCCCCATTAGTGAGGCTGGGAGGAAAAGAAGTGGGGTCTAACACCAGTCACAGTTAATGACAAATCTTGTTAGGGTTAGAAAAACAGCTTTGGATTCCAGCTGAGATGTCATGTGTGGTGGTCTTCAGTGACGACCATCCAGGCTCCAAGCACAGCTCCATGCACAGCTTTACTGGGCAACGGCTAACCAATCATCCTGAGTTTGCTGGGGATTGAGGACCCCTCTCTACATCAGTCCAAGTCTACACACACTGTTTTCCATCTGGTCACCAGTGTGACTCACTCCTCCGAAGTTCTGACAGAGGAGAGGCACTGCTCCAAAATTTGCTTTCATAAAATAGAATCACTGCAGAGTGATACAGGAGGGCCGAGAAGATGGCTCTGTGTGTAACGTGCGAGGAGATGGCTCCGTATGTAACGTGTTTGCTCTTCAAATGGTGGCACAGCCAGAGTTCTGTCCCTAGAACTCATGGAAAAAGTCACGGATGGTAGCCCAGTAACCCCGGGGCTGAGGAGGCAGAGACAGGTGGATCCCCAGGGCTTGCTCTAGGTGAGACCTTGTTCACTGATAGCACCCTGGCAGGGCTTTAATGAGCCTTGACCCAGGCCTGGCAAGGCTGGGAGTTTAGGCTGTACTTAGTTCTTACCTTTGTATGAGTGGCTCATGCTTTTTTGTGCTGTTGGCTAGAATTAAGGGCAGTTGTCTAAGTCTGTGGTTCTCAACCTCCCAAATGCTGCGGCCCTTCAATACAGTTCTTCCCGTTGTGGTGACGACTCCCAACTATAAAATTAATTTCATTGCTATTTCATAACAGTGTTTTTGCTGCTGTTATGAATCATAAGGTAAACTTCTGATATGCAATATATTTGGAATGTAATCCTTGTAAAAATGTTGTTCAACCCCCAAAAGGGTCGCGACCCACAGGTTGAGAACCATTGCTCTAAGTGGTCTCAAATATTTTTATCTTTCTAGTGTCTCTTTTTCCTGATGTTTATGATTGAGAGGAGAAATTTGTTGGGGGTGTCTTTAAAGCATCTTTTTTTTTTTGAGACATGGTTACACTATACAGCTTTGACTTGTCTGGAGTGCATGAAGACCCAACTGATTCTGCTTCCCAAGTACTGAGATTAAAGGTATAAACCCCTGTGACTTTTTCAGGTTTTATTTTTTGCCTGGGCCTGTGGTTTCTTCAATTCCATGTTTGCCATGAGTCAAAAGGAAACTCCTTAGTGCTTCCCACAAAGGCATTCCATGGGTCTCCAGGTTTCTGGCTCTGCCTTCTTTCTCTCCTTTCTTATGTTTTCTCATATAAAATGTCCAAGGTTTCCACTTCTGCAGAGCAGGAGAGATGGGCAAAGCACACGTCTTCTATCTGTCCAGAAGTCTTCTTGGAACGCTTTTGAGAAAAGGAAAATGTATCTGCCTGTAATCTTACTCCAGCATAATCTTTGCTTTTGCATGTTCATTTTGATTTCTTGTCAATGTGCATATAATATTTTACAGGGCAGTTATCAATGTGTAAAACGTTTAATATCCTATTTATGCCACTTATTGCATTTTAAGATATAAAAACATTCCTTGTGTTTATAGATTTCAGAATTACCACTAATGTAGCCATTAATACTTACCGCTATTAACATTTCTACTTTAAAAAGCCTTTTCTTATTGGTTACAATTTTTACATGTTCTTTGCTTTTAGAAACAGGTACTGAAAACACCGGGACTATAAATATCTACTAGGAGTGAATTTCTGAGATTGTTTTTTGGCCAAATGAATTTTTTAAAAATGGATTTTGTGATGTATTGCTCTGATATTCATTACAAGAAATTAAGAATTTTATGCAGTGCTCAATATAGCAATTTATTCACAGTTTCATCTTTTTTAGGTCCTACATTTCTCCTCTGTGATCCAGTCATGACTTGAATTAAAATCATAAAGACCTGTTGTGCACAAAACCCTGGGCTTATCCATCCACATTGGAATGTCCACTCCAGTGCTGACCACAGCAAGATTCAGATCATTTGTTTGTTGCAAGGTGTGTTCCTGATCCTCCTGAGAGCTGGAAGTAGAGGCTTGTACCATGGTGCCTTGGCTTCTGCAGTGGTGGGGGCTCTAATCCAGAGCTTTATGCATGCTGAGCAAATAGTCTCCTGAGCCACATGCCTAGCCCACAGCAAGATTTCTGAGGGTACAAGAGTTGCCTGAGTTTTGGGGGTCTCTTTGGAACCACATGGTCCCACAAGGGATAAAAATGCTCAGTTCACTTTTCATACCCTTCCCACCCTTTTCTCAAAACCAAAACAGATGCTTCCTGAGATGTAAGAGTACCAGCTAACCTAATACATTTTAATAACATATATTCATGCTGGGAAAAAGACATGTGGTTGTTCACAGGGGATGTAGAGGCATAAATATTTTTAGTAAATTTAATTCAGAAGAAGCATCTTTGAAGGAAGTAATGCAAATGGCTGAAGTACCCCTGTGACCTATTAGGAAGATTAGGTAAGAGTAGTTGATTACAGTTCTCGGAGAGAGGCCACATCTGTTAAAGACTCTGCAAGGGGAGGGTGACATGGTCACTGGGTAAAGATGCTTGCTACCAAGCCTAAAGACCTGAGTTCAATCTCCAGGGCCCCCATTGTTAAAGGTGATGACTGACTCCTTCAGGTTGTAGTTTGGCTTACGCACACCACTGTGGCACATACATGCCTGCCAATAAATAAATTAAAAAATGTACTAAAAAACCTAAATAAGACTCTGCAAGGCTTATTAACTGACTTGAAATTCAGGATTGCGGAGATCTGTAATGTTTTAAATTCAGAGTCAAAATTCTCTTGGCTTTCTGGAGTTCCCTTAACAGTCACTCATTGTTCACCTAACAGCCTCTTGGCTCTCAGGTTAAGGTGTTTTGCATATACTAACCTAGAAGACTATAGCATTCTACAAGTTCCGAAGTTATGAATGTCTATAGAAAGCATGTGGGGCTCTGTAGCAGGGTTCCCAGCTTGCTGGAACTGCCTTCCTGATGTTCCCACCACTACCTTGATCTGCAAATTCCTTCTGTCCTGTAACTATAGTCTTTGCAAAACTACTGGAACATGTTCTTTGGGACAAGTAAATCCATGTTTGTGAGCTGAGGTAATTTCTATTTGGCATAAGGTCACGAATATTCCCTCCTTTAAGGTGAAAGCTGTGTTTTGTGTGGACAGGGCAGACTTAGTTACAGCACAGCATCTCATTAGATGACATCACTGACACAGCCAAAAAAGAAGCATTCGGTACAGCTGTTGAGCCGGCTCCTTCACCACCTCTCTTTCCTTGGATATATTTTGTTAGAGAAATGACTTGATGTGAGAAGCAAGGTTGTTTCTACAAGTTATGTCTGCATCCAGATTCTTTATATTCAAGTGAACAACGCTGTTATTTCTAGATGCGTGGGGAAAAAAGGGAGAGCGGTGGCGGTGGTGGCATGAGTCCCACATAGGAGACACACTGGTAGGAAAAGCCCACATGGGGGATAGGGGGACGCTGGCAGGACCGCGCACCGCACCACGATAGGGAGTGCGGGCGTCCCAATACCCGTGGAGCATGAGACTGCCTGGCTAGCGGAGACGGAGGTTCCGCTCAGAAGGCAGGGTTGTTCTGGCATGGACCTCCCGGGTACCTGTTGAGGAAGCAACTTGGCTGTGAGGAGGCTCGATCCTTCCCTGGCAGCTAGAAACGCTCCATGCTTCTAAGTGGCGGATTTTGACAAAAGAGACAGTTGATAGTTTTAACGCTTTATTATTAGGAGTGTAGAAAGAGAAAATGAGATAGAGAAGTAAAGAGAGAAAGAGAAGATAGATGAGGGAAGGCCATGACCATGTAGAAAGGGGAAGAATAGAGAAAGGGGGAACAGAGAGAGAGAGACGAGAGAGAGGCGAGAAAGAGATAAGAGAGCGAGGAGGGGCAAGAAGTCCCCTTTTATAGTGGGCTGGGTTACCTGACAACAGGTAACCGAGGGGTGGGGAAAGCCTGGCTGTAGCCAGGTGACTGCAGAGGTGGAGTCCAGCCAGAACACTAGGGGCCTGGGGCGTGGCCACACGTGACTGATGGCCACAGGATTATGGAGTTGAGGAGTCAGAAGTCTGGGAGCATAGCTCACGGGTTCCGTCCCTTGTAGAAGTGTTAGACCCGGAGTGGCCTTGCTCAACCAAGCTACAGACTGTCTCACACCACAGTCCCACATAGGCAGATTGTCTGAAGACCCCTGCCTGAATGAATCCCAGTCAACACACAGCTTCTGCCAGTCCATATTTGGAAACCAAAGCTGACCACACTCTGCGTTTCACATGAGCATCCCCCTTATGAATGCCCGGGGGATGCTTTCATGGCATTTTGGATACTGGCTGCTCATCACCAACGTGTTGCTTCTGCATCTACTTCTTACCTGACTGGATCCTGGCTCTTAGCCACAGAAACCGGCGGCCATTCCTCATACTTCTCTTGGTTCCAGAGTTCTCTGCCCTGTGCTAGTTAATGTCATGAGGTAGGTCCATTAGCAGGCTCACTTTGCAAAGAAGATGGAGGATTTGAACCCAGAACCTCTCTTTTTAAGTCCCACCCCATTAATGACCAGCTGGTTGTTCTTTGCTCTCTTGCTTCCCAGTGTCCTAGCTTTTATGTGCTCACGTCTTAGTCCTTTCTACCTCTCTATTTTCTTGTCCACATCTCCCAGGTGACTTTCTTTGAAATTCCTTCGCTCTCCTTTTACTATTATAGCTTGTGGCAGTTGCAATGATTAACACACATATATTTATCTAGAAACACCCGAGGTTTCCTAGAAAAACATTTTGATTTTCCTTCCCAGCATCCTGCATTTTCACAAAACTGTTGACTTCAATTTTAATAGACGTACAGTTTCTTCTAATTCTAAAATTTGTTTTCATAGAGGTATACTGTTAAAATGATTGTGTAACAAAAATGGGATCATTGTATCAACGACACAACTCTATTTCCATATTTATTGCTGCAGTATTCGCAACAGCTATGCAGAACCAACCAAGGTGTCCCTTCGAAGATGACCAGATAAAGAAAGTGCACGTGCGCACATGGGATGTTATTCAGATATAAAAAGAACCAAACGCCTGCTATTGTAGGATAACAGGGAGTGGGGGCACCACTTGACGTGAAATAAGTCAGTCCCTGAAGACAAACACCTCATGTTCTCATTCATGAGTAGAAACTGGAAACATGGGTGTGGCAGAAGAAGAGTGAATGGTGGTCACTGGTGGCTGGGAAGGGGGCGGTGGAGAGGTCTCCATGTATATCAACCTGCCTTGGCATGTCAAGTAGCAGTAGGACTAGGCACATCTTCTCCTGTTGAGGCTAGAAAAGGCAGCCTAGTTAAGGGAAAGGTGACGAAAGGCAGGCAACTGAGTCAGAGAGAGAGCCCCGGCTCCAGTTAGGGGTCTCACATGAAGACCAAGCTGCACATCTGTTACATTCTGTCGCAAGCATCACTAAAGTCAAAATACAGAATATCATTGCCCTAGATGACCCGTGTCAGTCTTAGCCACCTCAAGAGTAGTCACTACCATGATTTCACTTAGATTTATTTTTGTTATTTTTAACTATGTGTAGTTGTGAGTGTGTCTGCGTGTGGGCTTGTACATATGAGTGCAATACCTATGGAGGCCAGTGGTGTGTCCACTGGAGCTGGAGTTATAGGTGTTGTGAGCTGCCTGAAATGGGTGCTGGGAACTGAACGCAGGTGCTCTGGAGAGCACTCTGAACCGCCAAGCATGTACAGCTCCACTACTGTGAATTTTAATTCTACAGGATACTTTTTCCTGTTTTGAACTTTATGAAAATGGGATCACACTTATGTGCCTTCTGACTGTCTTTTTATACAATACATTTTTATAACAATCCAGTGCACTGCATTGCTCACAGCTGATTGGTTCTTTTTACTCCATGTTGTTCCATTAGGGAATATCTCACAACTTGTAAAACCCTTCGATGTGGATGGGTGATTTCTAGTTTGGGGCTGTGATGTGCAGCACTGTGAATCCTCTTACATATTTTCTGGTGTATCTAACCATTTCTTCTCGGTTTGTGCTTGGGGATGGAATGCTGACTCCATGTTTCTCATTTTTGTCTGTAACTAAGCACAATGATGTTGAGACCTGTGCTCATTGTTAGGTCCTTTTCTACCTCCTTGTTTTCGTGTACCAACACTCATAGGTGTGTCTATGTGTGTGTAAAACATATGTGTAGTTTATCAGTATTCTATTATCATGATATATTAAATTATTCATCCGTTCATCCATTGATAGACATTGAATTGTTTCCAAACTTTGGGTATTACAAGTAAAGTTGCTAATAGCATTCATGTAAAATTCTGTAATTTTTTTAAGTACTTAAGAGTGAAATCCCTGGTTTCATGGTGCAGATGCATCTTTCAAAGAATTGTCCAGGCGCTTTGGTGGTGGTTGTAGGTCCTCTTCAGACAGGCAAACACTTGGTACCATCAGTCTTTCTAATCTTAGCTGATTTAAGAAGTTTAGTGACTCCTACAGTGGTTTTTTCGTGTATACAGACATGACAAATAAGACTAATGGCAGTGAACCTTCCTCATGTGGTTATTGACCATACATAGTTCTCTTCAGTGAAGCCCACGTCATACTGAGTTTTAGGGCTTCTCTCATGCAAGTGAAATTTTTACCTTTTTTTTTTTTTTGGTACATGGTGGATGGATGTGTGTCAGGTACCAGTGATCAATATGGAGAGCCTTTATCCCTTTCTGCCTTATTTCTTTTGAGACAGAGTTTTCTCTTGAACCTAGAACTAATTGTTTGGGCTAGGCTAGATGACAGAGACCACTGGATTGCTAGTCCCTCCACACCTCCAGCTGCCAAGCACACATGCATGGTCAGGTCTTTAGCTGGACAGATTGCATTAGTGGTCAGGATCTGATCTCAGATCTTCATGTGCAGCAAGCCATTTCCCAGTCCTGTCTTTTTGTTTTTTAGTTGGTATCCCTTAAAGAGAAAACATTTGGCTTTGTTTGCCTGATCAATAAAGATATACAGAGTAAACTCTTAACAGCCTAAACCAAGGATATGACCTAACGCAACGCCCACATAAACTTTGTTGGAGTTTGTTCCAAAGAATGAAAGAAATATATACAAGTTTTGGTATATAGTAGATTGGGGTTAGGATTTTGGTTCTTAAAACTCTTGTTGATTCCTGATTGATTTGAGACTTTAATCTGTGATTTTTATCCTGGTCTTTCTATTGCATCCCTCAGTTATACAATTATGTCAAACCTTAGCCCAACCTTGCAGCTAGTTCTGGGTTTGTGTTCACAACTGCTTACTAGACCATCTTTATTCACTTCCACAGAAGTATTAACTAGCATTAAACTAACACTAAATACCTTGTCCTACACAGTGTGCCCCCTTCCTTAGCCTTTGTGTTATTGTTATTCTTGCCCTGACAAAAGGAAGCCCAAGAAAGAAGGATTTATTCTGGATCACAGTTTGAGGTGACACAGTCTGTCACCATAGTGAAGGCACAAAGGCAGGTGGTTCCATGCTTGTGGGTGTCTGAGGCAGCTTGCTCATATCCTGGTAGATCAGGAAGCAGAGGTTTAGACTAGACTCGAGTTCAGAAGTGCCCCAGGCCATAACCCTCAATACCTGCCCCCTCAGTGACCTGCCTCTTCCTCCTGGGTTCCTGCTTCTAAAGATTCTATAATCCTCTAAACCAGTAACTTCAGCTAGGGACCAGCTATTCAACCACATGAGTATTGTAGGGATAGCTCACCTGTGAATCATAGCAGATCTGGCTGTGAGAGAGCCTTGTCATTCTAAGTGAGGTGACAAGTGGGTAGGGATTGCTCTGGTTTTACTAGAGAAGGAATTAAGATGGCAGAATGAAATGCACTTGCATTCTCAGTCTTCTGTGAGCTCTGGTGGGCCAGCCATGACAATGATTTCTTTGTAGAGTCAAAGGTGCTAAACGGTGGTTAAGAGAGCAGTCCATTTTCCTCGTTGAATATCTCCTCAGAAAGCATGTGACATTCTCCATTGTTTATAGATGTAGTTTGATGTGGTGGGAATCTTTCCTCTGTGCCACATATCCGCGTTGCGCGATTGAGGAAACTTTACTTAATTGCACATGAAGTTCTATAGAATTTCCCCCCACAGAACAGTAGGTTTGCCCTGTCAAGTGTTCAAGACCTCAATTTGCTGTTGGCTCGCCCCCAGCGCAGTCAGGCAATCAGTCACACAAATTCTCACAAACACCCTTTGCAACAGGGAAAGGGTAGCTGATGTCTCCCCGCCACCCTCTTTCCTCAAAATGTGTCTGCAAACAAAATTCCAACCTATGCGTGGGGTGGAACTTAACTTTTATGTTTGTTTTGCCCGAGGCACGGACCCTGTCAGAGAAGATGGAGACACCTTCACGGCCTGTTAGTTACATCTCGGCAAAGCTTCTCAATGGGCTGTCAGACAAGAAAGGAACTTCCTGTAGCTATCACAATCAACATCGCCATCTGTGAGGTCATCGGGATGTTTCAAGTGATTTTCAGCTCTCATTAGTTGTGGGATTTCTGCAGGCTGGGCCTTATCTTTTGTAACTTTTGCTGTCACATCCTGAGAAAGCCTCTTTGGAGAGTGACATGTTCCCGGTGGCTTAGTCCGTTGTAATGAGCCGCCAGTCGATGTGCCCTTTGCTCTTGCTAGCAGTATATGTTGATATTAACCTTTCATGTTGCAAGATGTCGCTTTTACCCTTGGCTTCCGCCATGTTAGTCTCATTATTTCTAATAGGCTGCGGCAATTAGAGTCTTGGAGCTGTTGGTTGCAGACATTTAGAGCAGGGAAGGGCCAGTTGCGGGGTGGGGGTTGAGGGGGGAGGGGAACAGCCGCTTTTTCTTTATATGAACAATGTGGTGCAGAGCTCAGCCCAAATCTGCAGACAGCGAGGCACACTGGACCTCCGGCGAGGATGGGAAAGCCCACATCCAGGTCTTTCACATGTCCTAGCCTCACACTCGTTGCTGTTCACCTCCAGACCCCTTTGTGAAAAATGACATGTTTGGCAGATATTTTAGGACATGGATTTGGACTAAGGATGATTCATTGAATAGAATCAGGAAATAGATGGGAATTCTCAAAGAGACAACCCCACCTCCACCCTTGTTGAATGGAAAGAGAAAAGGCTGACACAGGCAGCCATCTGGAGTAGGTCCTGGGTCCTTTAAGGATCACGGTCTGGAAGGGCCCTAGATGGGTGACTGTGGAATCTGGACTTTCAGTAGAACGCCATGGTTGTTGAAACCTAGTAGAGCAAATGTAAAAGGCTGTTCCTTCACAGTCAGAGCAACTGGTGAAATTCTAAGAGCTTAGTGGGAAAAGGAAAAAGATTTGGAAAATCCCAAATAACTAAATGCACAGTGTGGAGTCAGCATACACTTGCTTTAACTGACCCTATGTGCTTCCTGTAGAAGTACAGCACAGAATTACCTTCTGGTTGCTTCAGACCAAATGTAATTAAAAACTGTGGGAGGGGCAGCAGCCGGATGGCTTAGGCATGTTTCTAGATATCACAGCTAGAATGTTTGATATGGAGCAGGAGCAAGATTTCCACCAAATAAATACAAGAAAAAGCCCCTATATTAATCTGGCCACATATGAAAGTACCACTTGGAAAAGCCCTGGCAGTGACTGTCTCAGCCATTTACCAACGTGCAGTGTGTCTCAGACCCTCTTGCACTACTGAAAATCAGCCCTCCTGGCCGTGTGACTGTGTAAATATTTCTGAGGGCTCTTCACTTTTGAGACTCATTTAAAGTGTATGTTAATTTCTATATGGTTGACCATATAAATATATGGTGGTTATAGCATAAAGAGTTCAAGCTATGCAATCGACAACCTTTGGAACATCTACTTGAAGAGATAAGAAGTCTCCAGTGGAATCATTGGATACCCACCTCCATTCCTCCCTCCTGTCTCTCCCTCTCTCCTTTTAAGTATTTAATCAACTTGTGTTATAAGCAGGCATTGGGCTGGGAGCTATTGATTAGACACACTTAATAAGGAAATCAAAATCTAGAATGTTTCATTTATATTTGCAAACACTTATCTTTTCCAGGCTACTCCTGTGCTCCCTCCCGTCTTCCCCTTGTTCTGTGGCTGAGAAAATAGAGCATGGCTCCCATCCCAATGATGGCATTGCATTTGATTTTTCCTTAATGTACCCTTCGTTTCTAGTTTGGAACGCCACACCCCCACCACCCGCAGGCCTCAGAGGTGTAATAGAGGGCTTGGGGCTGGCTCTTTCTGCATGAGAAGGCCCTGTTCTCAGCAGGAACAGGCTCAGACTCCAGATGGAGGGCTCAGGCCAGTGGACCCTACTGGGGAGAGAGCTTGGGCTTCTCCTGTTTTGGGGGGATCTCATTTCCTTTTACATTTGAGCTGCTAAGGTGCTGGGTCCCTGGGTAAGTGGAGAGGCAAGGTGACTACCCTGCTGCTTTGGGTTTGGGGTGCACAGGTTTCTGATCCGCAGAAGTCCTTTCTGTTTACACGTGCTGCTCAGATCACTGGGGCTAGAGCTAAGGTCCAAGGTTTAGTTGGCGGTGAGTTTAAATAATTCTTGAATTTCTTCATCATTTTCTTAAGAGCACTTCAAGACAGTAAGTGGCTGAGAAAGCAAGTAGCATGAGAAAGTAAGGACCAGGTGGGGGTGGGGGTGGGGGGCGGTTCTCAACCAACTCATTACATTTGAGCGCACAACCCAAATCACTCTAAGGTACGCAAAGCATCCACAAAGGAACTAGTAATTGTTAGAACATCACTACAGCTCTTTAGAGTGCTTACCTCTGAACCAAAGTATTTGTTTGGTGCAAGGGATAACACCCAAGGCCTCATGCATCTCAGCAATCAGTTTATCACTAAACTCTATCCCCAGCCCCTGGGCATCGTAGCATTTAGTAAATGTATATATGCATGTGTAGGCTGTGTGTGTGTGTGTGTGTGTGTGTGTGTGTGTGTGTGTGTGTATCAGTGCATGCATGTGTGTGGCTACCAGACAGCAACTTCAGCTCATGCCATCTTCTGGGATGCTGTCTTCCTCCTTTGAGACAGGGTTTCTTATTGGCCTGGAGCTCACGAATTAAGTTAGACTAGTTCCAGGGAGCCTGGAGATCCTTCCATCTTTGGTGCTGGAGTCACTATGCCTGACTCTACGTGGATGCTGTGGATTAACCTCACATGCTCATATCGATGAAGCAAGCACTTTACCAATCAACCCAACCTCCCAAGCGTGACCACAATTTTTATACAACAGGTATATTAAGTCCAGATTATCTACAATCTAGTATGTATGTATGTATGTAATGTCTATCTATGTCATCTATCTATCTATCTATCTATCTATCTATCTATCTATCTATCTATCTATCTATCTATCATCTATCTATGTCATTTGTCTATCTGTCTAGCCAGTCAGTCATTTATCTGTTATTGAGGTACCTAAAAGGGACCTTAGAAAAACTAAAAATGATTGCAAATTTTGGCCCCACTGAATAAGTGACAAATGAGGAAACAGACACTAAAAGACCTGAGACTTTTCCTGGCTACACAACATTTTTATATGCTGCCACTGATGCTAACTCTGTAGTCTAGAGATCCAACATTTGCTCCTCACATTTCTGTATGCCTGGGAGTAGTGAACAACTTGTTTCTTTTTATATATAATCAGAATCCCATAGTTAGTAGGAAAAGTCAAGGTCAAGAATAGGGGACTGTATGGTGAAGAGTGAATTATGTAGCTAGATCTGGGAGGGATTTAGTCGTGTGACTGTACTGTGCACATGGTGTCAGTGATAATTCAACAAGAGCCCATACAGAGAATTCTCTTAATTTACAAGACAGAACTTGAAAGTCCAACTATTGTGTCCATAAATGGCCAGATCGTGAGAGACCTTTTCTCTTGGCATGCTAATGGTTAGCTTGTGCCAATACACAAGGTTGAAGGAGTGCTTCAGAAAATAAAATTAAGTATGTTATGGTGAGCTACTGTTTAGAAGTAAAATTGGTGGGGAAGGACCTGGCTATGAAGCGTTTGGCTTTCTGCCCTAGAAGGAAGAACTCTAGAGAACTGTATATGTACCTAGTGGAGGTCACATTTTTCTCCATGGCTGATTCCTAAGAGAGTGAAAACATTTCTCAGTTTAATTTCAAGTACCTTCTGAATAATGGAGACAATGTCCTGGTTTTAAAATTCCTTTGGAGATTTGAGCATTTGGTTATTTGATACGAGGAGAATTTCACTGGGAGGAGCTGCAGAAAAGTGGTCCATTTTCCTATGCCTTCCTGTTACATGTAAAGTGCTTGTTACCATGGTGGGATAGGGGGCGTGGATGGAGTTGAGATAGGGGTGGAGGGAGGTTAAGGAGGGAAGAAGAGAAAGAATGAAAGAGAGATATAGAGACAGAGAAGAGAGAGAGAAGAGAGAGAAAGAGACCAGGTTACCAGAGAAGGTAACTTCTAAGGTCAGAGAGAAGAGTGGGAGGCCCTGAGGGGGATGGGCTCATTTGTTCCTCGAGTCAACACTAAATGGCTTAGCCTGAGTCCCCAGAACACTCAGTCATGTTTCTGAAGCAAAACCTGTAAGCCTTCAGCCGGGCAGTATAACACTGCTGGGAATGGTCCCTCACCAGGGATCCAGGGCTGTGTGAGGCTGTGCGAGGATGTGTGCATGCACACAGTGGATGCATTCAGTGCTGTATGGTTCAGTCTCAGTGTGACCCCAGGCAATCTACCAGAAAGAAATTCTTGAGGTGACAAGGGCAGCTACAGTGACCCCCAAGCTAGGGTGTTCCTCTCCCGTCTCATCTCCAAATGCGGGATCTCTAAATGTCCAAGTTTACGTCTGATAATCTCATAGGCATCCCCTAAGTCATTGCAAACAAAAGAACTCCGAAGCCTCAGAAAACGCACCTGTTTTCCCCTTTTACTACCTATAAGTCCATTTGGAACTGAGAGCCAGGAGGTCACACAGAGCTTGTGTTACCAGTAGTTGTGAATGGGGAGACTGTCCTCAGGATAGAAGAAGCATGCTGTTCATCTCTTTATGCCACACAGGCTATTTACAACCCATTCTAACATCACTTATTCCATATATTGCTCAAAGTACTGGAAGGATAAGCCAGAAAACAAAACAATACAAAACCAAGTCAATTTCAAACACCAGAATGATTGACAAATCTGGCTTCCAGGTTCTAGTCTCCAACCACCAGCTTACAGGACATACCAGGACACACCAGAACAACAAGAGGCTGAGTTTGAATAGGGTTGAAGGCTTTCTGAAGCCATAGAGCTGCATCAAGAAAACTTCTGAAATTCAGATAGTACTTTGAAGCATCAGCAACATTTGGACAGGTTCAGGTAGAAGGCGGGTGAGCATCCTATGTAACCAAGGTGAGAAATAGCACATGGCAGGGATGCATAGAGACCAATGGAATCCAGATATTTGGATGGTAAAGGATCAGTTTGCCAGCAGTGGATAGTGCGTACAGGCAACCCATAGTAGTCATGTTAGGGATGGTTTTAAGGACACTCTTATTTGATTTGGGTTCCCCCAAATAAAATGACTTCATTTTTCATCTTAATTATATCTGTAAAGGTTAAGAGCACTGACTGCTCTTCCAGAGGTCTTAAGTTCAATTTCCAGCAACTGCATGGTGGCTCACAACCATATGCAATGGGATCCGATGCTGTCTTCTAGAATGTCTGAAGACAGTAACACTGTACTCATATACATAAAATAAATAATTCTTTAAAAAAAGACTACTTATTTCTGGACAGAAAAGCTATGTAAAATGACAGTGTATAGAAAGGCTAGGGACAGAAGAAAGCCACACTTTGAGAATATGGATAGGCTAGTCTACTTCTGGGTAATAAATGACCCTAAAAATTCATGGAAAGGGGAGGCAGAGAAAGAAAGGGGGAAGAAAAACAACTGTACTACTAATTATCAAACAGTAACTAGTGGAGGCTGGGTACTTCCCTTAGCTATGAGGGGAGAGCGCAGGCTTCCAGTTACAAGCAGTTGGTAAGCATCCCCAGGGACAGTGCTGTACATCCCGGATTGGAAAGCATTCTTTTCTGCAGTGTGGGCCCAAATGTGGAGCTGTTAACATGTACTGAGCTCCAGTAATGGATACCACTCATGTTAAGGATTTGTCTTGTATTTCAGTCCTTCCACCTCACCCCAGCTCCAGGGAAGTGTGGTCAGTGAGATGGGACACTGGCTGGTTTTGGGTCAACTTGACAGAAGCTAGAGTCACCAGAGAGGAAGGAGCCTCAGGTGAGGAAATGCCTCTCTGAGATCCATCTGTAAGGCATTTTCTCACTTAGTGATCAATGAGGGAGGTCCAACCCGTCGTGGGTGGTGCCATCCCTGGACTGGTCATCCTGGGTTCTATAAGAAAGTAGGCTTATCAAGCCATAGGAAGCAAGCCAGTAAGCAACACCCTCCCTGTCCTCTGCATCAGCTTCTGCCTCCAGGTTCCAGCCCTGCTAGAGTTCCTGTCCTGACTTTCAATAGTGAATTATGATCTGGAAGTGTAAGTCAAATAAACCCTTTCCTCTCCAACTTGAAGTTTGGTCATGGTGTTTCATTGTAGCAATAGAAACCCTGGGAAAAATGGTATCGCTGTTTTTGACACAGGTAAATAGGAGGTTGGCTAGACCAAGTAAATTCAGACTGCCTTAAGCAAAGTATGTTTCTTCATACCACATAAACTGAGACACGAAAGAGATGTCTCCATATTAAAGAGAAAGCTGAGGAATTATAAAAGAGCTTGTCTGGGAGATTGGAAGCTGTGTGCTAAACAGACAGGAAAGATGGGACATTCTGATGGTACGCAGACAGACTATGGTGTGAAGTCCCCTCTACCCAACTCCTAAGTTTGGTAAAGAAGATAAATGGTATGTGGTGGTCACAGAGCAGTGTTGGATGGGGTTGGGGCAGAAGGTCCCTTCGGCTGGGACTGATTCTTGGAACTTCAGTTCCTCTTTGCCCTGTGGTGGCTGTGCAGAGCCAGCCCTTGGAGCACTCTGCTGACTGCTCTGGTGACTGAGCTCTCTCAGGGTGTTGAGTAACTTTTCGTGACAGGAGCAGAGAGGGTGGGTGGGAGCGGCCAGGGAGGGAGAGTTAGGAAATGTAGGTTTCAGAGCAGGAGGAGGAGCCAGGGAGGACAGAGATGATTCTGTGAAATATAACAGCTGCTGCTCTGAGGAGTCATAAAAATCATTTTGAGATGGGGAGAAACTGGGCGTCCGGTACTTGTGTTGCTGTTGACAGCTGGTACTGGAGAAGGTTAAAGTGAGTGTGTACATGCCCACACACCCATGCACACATGATCAACACCATCCTCCCCAAGAAGGGAAAATCCCTAAAGAGAGGTTTATAGTGCGCCATGCATTTGAGGAGCCACAGAGAGGAATCCTTCTTCCAGGGCAGGGTGTCCACCTCAGAATGTGAAGCTGTTGGCTGTACTGGATCGGTTTAGCTTTTCTTTTTTTTCCCCCAATGAATGTTTGGCAGCACCTAGCGTGCCTCACAGGGAATTAGGTGGCTTCATCGTTCCTCTTGTAGCTTCAAAAGGATGTTTCCTAGGGCCATTTCTCCACACTGATAGGTTACAACGCGCAGCTTGTGTTACTCTAATAACTGAGCTAAGACTTCATAATCTACTTGTGTCCCCAAAACAGTTGAAGTTATGGGACATGGCTACCTTGGAATCAAGACCACCCTGGAAAGATGACCATGGTGCCAGGTAATGCTGAAAATAAATGAGTGAACACAGTCAGCTCCAAGTGTCCTGTACTAAGTCTCAGAGGCCATGGCTTCCCAACTACAAAAGAATAAGAGAAGATGATGTCATTGTTAGAGGACTGGGCTGGGGGCATCACATTCTCGGGTCTGCCATGCTGACCTTTACACCTGGTGATGCTCTAAGGCCTGGACTCTGATTGCCTAAGCCTTCTCCTCATCTGTGTTAGTTACTTTTGTTGTGACTGTGACAAAAGTATCTGACAGCAAAAACTGAAAGGGAGGCAACTTTATTTCAGCTCACTGTTTCAGGAATAGTCTGTTACGGCAAGGATGGCATGGCGGCAGGGCTTATCTTGTGATGGTAAGAGTTTACAGGTACTCACACCTTGGCAGAGAGAGGAAGCAGGGATGGACTGGAAGCATGTCTGGGCTATGGCCCCCGGGGCCCACCATCAGTGTCCTATGCCATGCCTATACCCTATGTCCTGTGTCTTAAAGATTCTACAACATTCCAAACATTGCTACCAGCTATAGGCTAAGTGTGCAAACACATGTGCTTCTGGGGAACAGTTCACATTCAAATGATCTTACCATCTATCACTGAAGGTACTCTTGTGTAGGTCCCCTGTGGGAAACTGTTGGTAGGTGTTATGTTACTATGACAAAATACCTGAAATAATTACCGTGTGAAAAAAGCACAAGTTTACAAGTCACAGTTTTGAGGCCGGATCATGTGGCAGAGAGTTTGTGGCATGGGACTTGGTTACAGCATAAGCCAGGGAGCAAAAAGAGAGAAAAGAAGGTTTCTAGGTGCCAGTCTCCTTTAAGGGCACACCCTTAATGGACCAAGGACCTTCTTGCTTCCCAATAGTATCCATCGGCAACCAAGTTGTTAACACAGAGGATTTGGGGGCAGGGCACACAAAAGTCAAACTCTGGCAGCAATTATTGGTGGCTGGAGGGAAGGACAGCTCTGCCATCAAGCTTGGGCCACTAAGAGTGAGGAGGGCTGGATCGGATTACAGAGATGGGAAATCAGTGTGGGCTGTGGCCGCTGGGGTGATTCTTGGTCCCATAGCTGCTGTGAGCGTATATGGCTGTAATGGATGAGTACTCTGTCCAGATTTGAAAGCTTTATCACTGTTTCGTGCGAAGCTCTGACTGGCCATCTGGAGAATCGCTCCCATGTACACTGTTACAATATCCAGCTGGCAGAGCAAGCCCGAGAGAATGTCACACAGCCTGTCTCTTCATTTCCGGAAGCAAACAAACAAAAAAACCAAGCCAAACCAAAACCAGAACAACAACAACGCCCCCCCTCCCCCGCAAAAAAAATCAGACTAATAATATCTTAGGTTAAGATGAACCTGACTGAAAAGTCTAAATGCCATGAACGGAATGTTTCTGTACCTTCCATAGCCATAGGTTGAACCACTAAGGCCCAGTGTGGGGGTGTTCGGTGATGGGGCCTTTGAGGGGTGGTTAATGCTAGTTTAGGCCATGTAGGAGAGGGCTTTATCTTAGGGTTGGGTTAGTGTCCTTCTGAGAAGGGAAGGAAAGGTCATGCATGTGCAGCCCGTAAGAAGGAAGTTCGGTCAGGCAGCAGGAAGGCCTCACCACGAGCTGCCCGTGCTCATGCCTGATCTCGGATCCACTCCTTTCCAGATCTGTTTCACCACTTGTGTCCCCAGGAATGCTAAGGTGTTACTATTAAACGGCAGAGCCTTGAGGAGGTGATCAGCTCATGGTATTCATTGCTCTGATAATATCTGAGACCAGAATACCAGCAAGAAATACATTGAGGGAGGAGAGATTTGGTGTGGCTTACAGTTCAGAGATGTAATGGCCGGGATGGCATGCTGAGCAGCTCAGTCCATGGCAGTGGGAGTGTATGGTGAAGGCTGTTTGCATCATGGTGGATCAGGAAGCACCACATACTACAGTGGAAACTTCAGAGTGGGCTATAGCCTTCAAAGGCTTAGACTCCTAGTGGCCTATTTTCTTTATTTAGGTGTCATCTCCCAAAGACTTTGCAGTTCCCCAAATTAGCACCACAAACTGGGGTACAAGTATTCAAAACATGAACTTGCGTTTGGGATGGTTCAGATTCGAATGCAACAATGAGGGTCTAATCCTTACTCATGGGATTAACATCCTTATAAAAGTTTGGAGGGAGGTGGTCCAGCCTTTCATGGTGTAAAGATACATAGACAGTATCACTGTGAGGAGCAGGCCCTCATTAGATACTAAATCCACAGGCACCTTGACTGTGTACTCTCAGAATTACCCAGAGCAAGTCTTTGTCACAAAAGCCTGGACTGATTAAGACAGAAACTGAGAAAAGATGCTTCTGTTATTTAAGCCAATCATCTAAAATATGTTGTTATGGTACCCAGGCTGACTGAAAGATTAAGAACCTGTTTTTGTCTGTGCTGGCTTGGGCTGTACTGATACATAGACTCTTTTGTTGGCTTTATCTATTTCTTCTTTTATCTTTTCTCCTTGCTTCTGTCTGTGGACAGAACTTGTAGGGGAACTCGTGGGGAACTTATTCCCCAGCTTGAGCCATTGGGGAATCAAATAATCAGTCTTGGCACAGTAAGTTGACTATAGGAAATTGATTACTTGTAGGTCCAAAAGTCATTTTTTAAAACCATTGAAAAATCACTACCATCTTGTAGCAGTGAATTAATTAAACTGCTTTGGCTTTCGGCAGGTTAACGTGCGCGCGCAAACATGCACACACACACACACACACACACACACACAATCACGCCAGTTAATTTTGATGATATGCCTTGATTAGCTCAATGACTGGACACTTCTGAACCTCCCCATGGCTAGCACATACTCCCCTCTGTTATTCCTGAGTTAACGTCTTTCAAAATCTATATTCCATCTCTGCTACCCCAGACCCAGTAGGGGAAGTGACTCCTAGGGCCACTTTCCTGGGTTCTTACATGGTGGAGGGCCTTTAAGTTTCATCTTTCTCCTTCTCTATCTTCTTCCCCTCTCCCTCAGTCCCTTGTCCACGAAATCTAAAAGTCTCCCTTCCCAGCCATTGGCTGTACAGTAATTCTTTATTACCAATCATAGCCAGCTGGGGGCAGGGACCTTCAGTACAGCTTTTGGAAGTCGAAATAAGACAAAGCATTAGAACCAATTCCCAACACCATCTTTTTTTGTCTATAAAATATTTTTTTCCATGTGGAAACTTTCTTGATATTGTGTGGCTATGACTTATATTCTGGGGGTGCCAGAAATATAAGGAACACCCTGTCTACAGGTTTGGAGCAAACTCCAAACCATGGGTCCATCTTTTGTTTTGTAGTTTTACTGGGACTCAGCCACACTCATTTGATGACATTGTCTGTATTTTGTTTGTTTTTTTTTTTTTTGTTTTGTCTTGGTTTTTTTTTGCATGTACAACAGTAGATTGGAGTAATTGAGAGAGGTACAGAGACAGCATCATTTACAAAATTTAAAATAGTGTTTGGCACTTTGCAGAAAACGTTTGCCAAGCCCTGAATCGTGCAGTGGTGGGGGACAACGGTAATTCACAAGCACTACCATTTTTTCTTACTGCACGCATCACTTCCCTTGCATTTTTGCCTTGCCTTCCTCACTTTCCTTCACTGTTTGACCACTCCGAATCTTGGCCTCCTTTTCTCTTCTGGCTTGTATCTGGTCTGTCATCCAAGCCCACATTACTTGTGCCTCTCTTCTTAGTTTCCCTTCCTGAGTCTGCTTCGGTAGCCTTGCCTGTCTTTCACCCACTTTCTGCTTGGCCCTGGGATGGGTGGACCTCGTTGACGTGGGAGGGGCAGGCTGATGCCTCTCCTCACCGTTCACAGTTGGCTTTTCCTAACCTTTCTTAGAATTTCACACTCCCTTCCATTCTTGGGTTTTCTTGTCCAATCAGCATCAGTAAAATCAGGGATGATATTTACCTGGTAAGAAAAGGTAACCTCCAGAATCAGTGACTATTTGGGTTGTCTGTATGTCTGTTCTCATTGGCGAGTGTGATTGTTTTGAAGGGTATATAGTCCATCTACATTAGACATGTTGCCCTGACATCTTTGTGAGCAGGGCTTCATGAGGCCCTGCTGTGGTCCCAGTTTCTGGGTTTTAATTAGATACCTCATGTTCTGACTGCATTATGAGGCAGTGTCTAGAAGCCAGAAATTAAGTTTATTCAACATTAGGATGGGTGTGTCTGTACTGGGTGGTGCCTTTCTTCCCATAAGTAATGTGTTTTGAATTGAAGATGCTCTGTGGTCAAATGGCCTTTGGGAGGCTGCACTACTGGTTACTGAATACTTTCTTATGTAATAGTGCTAAAGAAAAATTACCAATCTTATAGTAATCTTTAAGTAATTTTAGAAGGTCTCCCAAACTCTCCACACCAGGCAAAGTCTGCTCTCAGAAGGGGTCAAGTAACTCTCAGGTGACCCTATGGTAGTTGATAGCCAGGACAACCTCAAACTCAGAATCTTTCTATCTCAGTCTCTCAAATTCTGGGATTATAGGTAAATTCCCATGTCTGGCTCATAGTACGCACTTTACAAAACTCTGCCCCAGTCTCTGCCAGTTTGAGATGTGGCTCCCTGTTTCCACATATGCTCCTACTGGGATGTGATGTCATACACTGCCTTTCCCAAAGGCCAAAACAATGGAGCAACCTCATCCCAATGCTGAGTGTCTTAAATTGAGATAAATAAATAGTCTTTCTTTATAACTAAACTGTCACGAGTATTTTGTTATAGTAACACAAAGCTAGTTCACAATGTCTCAGTTCTTCTTAAAGAACTTGTTTTTATTTTTCATTCTTTTTTGTACTTACCAAACGTACTGATGTCCAGGGGTCTGTATGCTCCCTGCATCCCCTTAAACTTCTAGCTTTTTCAAAGTTGAATATCCTCATAGTCTGTGAAAACCACTAAGTCCTCTACTAACAGTGAAGTACCTCCACCACTCACCAAGGCAGTCTCAGGCTTCAGTTCTTGCAACCATTGCTGCTCTCTAACTAGAAAGACCCACAGGTTCAACTGAAACACTGACTAGACCACCGCCTACGTAAGGATGAGAACCTCATGCATAAACCATCTGCCTACCCTTTTCAACAACCTTTTAAAGAACTGCCTATGACTGAGAGTAAATTGTGAGACCTATGTTTCAAGGGAATATTATTCTGGTAAATAGCAAAGGCCAGCAGCCTTAATGCTAACAACGTGGGCCCCAGAAATACCGTGTCATAGAAGAATATACAACATTTTCAGATGTTATTAAAACAAAATACACATGACATGCGGTCAACTCAGAAGTAGCCAGTGATTTAAACCTTTGTGGCTTTGACATAGCAGCAGTAACAACAACAACAACAACAAGAAGAAGAACAACAACAAAACAGACCCCAGTTGACATTCAACTACTTTATTCTTTAAAATACATGAAAGTATTCATTATGTTTTATTGGAGCATTGCAGCAGAAAGTCAAGGAACAGTGATTGAGAGGAGGCATTATTCTCTATTTTCTTTTTAAATACCAGAAATTGTGTGTGTGTGTGTGTGTGTGTGTGTGTGTGTGTGTGTGTGTGTGTGAATATGCTGAGATAATGGGCAAGCCAGCCTTGTTTTTCTCCTGTTTCCCTTGACAAGGAACTCCTCCTATACAGGCTTCTGGCAAGTCCTTGTGCATGTTGAGTCCAAACACTGTGGATATGAGTTCATCACATGTGTAAGAGGTTTCAACAACAGCTTCTCGTGCAAACGTAGCAAGGCTCCTTCCAGTCAAGGTTTCAGCTGAAATTTCCTGAAGCTTGGAAACTTGCATGCTGTTTGTATAATATCTCAGCATCCTCTCTCTAGACTGAAGGATCCCAGCAGTAGACTAAACAAACGAGTAAAGCTGCGTAAGTACAGATAGTGTATCTACAGCTTCAGGCATCGTCTGCTTTTTAACAGCCTGATTTGTGGGTGCACTTATATATACAACGGCCCGCTGTGCTGATTCTGTGGTCAAAATAAAGATTAACATTTATCAAAAGCACTAGAGGTGGCCAATGATGATTTCACATTAACATTGAAATTAAGTCATTTTGAATCTGAAAAAGGAGAATTAGACACAATTACTGTCTTTTCTTTATGTTCACGGAGGAAGGAGGAGATCAAGAAGTGGATCAAATTTGTGTTGGGGTCAGGAAAGTCTAAGTAAAGATGTGTCAGATGAGAATGATGTGGGAAAGAGGAATGAGTGGTGTATTGGAAGTTGTGTCTACTGTTTAACTGGGTTACAGACCTGTGAGCTGCTCTCACTTTGTCTTTCCAGATGTTTAGTCCAGATCTTTAACATGTATAGCTGTGGGCTGAGAGGGCCACAGACAGAGTTCTGAGGTTCTTGTTTCTTATTCCTCTTTACAACAAATTGTGCCACGACATATGAGTAGTTACAGGGATAAGGATAGTTTATTAAGGAAGATATAGAGGCATGCTACCTTTCATCCGTTGCCTGGTTCCAAGAAGACAAGAAAAGGACAAAGCCTGGTCCACAGTGACCTTTTTTGGGTCCTTAACATAGTCATCCCTATGTCTAACTCTTATATTACTGGGTTTTCTGAGCATACTCCTTTGGTTGAATGAAGCCCAGAAAGGTTGAAGTTGTCAGTCTTTAAGTTGTTATCACCTTTTATGTTAATTTCTGGAATTTTCTCTGCCACAGTTTTTGATTCTTTTGCCTCAGAACCTAACTGACACCAGTCAGGAAGAAGGACCCTCTGTGGGTTTGGTGCTCAAATAACTAAATTTGAATTTTTGTCATACCCTAATCTGAATTCCTCAGATGTTGATGATAGGATTATGACATAATTATTCCAAGAAAAATGGAAGGATGAAGAGCAGAGGAGATGATCCAACAACCAAGGAGTGTAAACTGTATTGAGTTCAGTAGCAGACAGCGCATAGGGGAACTGCTCTCAGAGTCAGGTAAGTTTCAGCTTCATTCATAGAGATCTTGTCCTCACTGTGTCTGAAATCTCAGTCTCTTAGGTGGATTTTTCTCAAAAGATTTACCTTGGTGAAACTCAAACTAGTTCTTGAGTTGAATTTGAGTTAAATGGCCGGCTTTTCAGAGTCAGGTGGGAGCTCAATGGAATGTAGGTTTTCAGGTGAAAGTCTGTGCCGACGTGGATGCCTGAACTGAACCACACATCTGCTATCTCTGCTATTTCTTGGCTCTTCCAGTTTTCAAAAGAAAAAAGAAGAAAATTTATCTTATGTCGATAACTTTTAAGAAATGCTTATCACTAAAGTAGAGACAAGACATATTTCTTCTAGATAGCTTGAGATACTTCCACAAACTTCCTGGGTACCATATAAAGTTACTGCCTCTCCAGATGGATGTTGAATCTTTCACCCGATTGTGGGTCATGGTGATATGGAAGGAACTTTGGATGGCAGAGGTTGTAATAAAGGAGACTCTGACACTAAGCTGGGCTTAATGAGATCTCTTCTTCCAAAGTACATTTATAATCTTCACTGTCCTCAGAGATCTTTTTAAATCATCCCCAATTCATCACACTGATCAAAAACTTTCTTTTACTCTCTCTCATACATATACACATATATAACTGAACATAGGCATGCATAACTATCTATGCAACATATATATATATATACATATATATATATGTTTTTGTGCTGGAAAAGCAGAAGAGTTAGGGAATGACTTGAAATATTAAAATAATACAAAGAACCATTGTTAAAGCTAACTTGTATGCAATGGTCTGAGCTAACAAATAGCCAGGAAGATGTTTACAGAGTTCCCACACTGATCTTGTTTTCTTTGTTTTTCTTTTTTTTTTTTTTTTTGGTTTTTCGAGACAGGGTTTCTCTGTGTAGCCCTGGCTGTCCTGGAACTCACTTTGTAGACCAGGCTGGCCTTGAACTCAGAAATCCGCCTGCCTCTGCCTCCCAAGTGCTGGGATTAAAGGCGTGAGCCACCACCGCCCGGCTGATCTTGTTTTCATGAACAGAGCAATACCACTTGCCTTCATTGTGGGTTTTTTTTTCACATGTGGATATTTACTTCTAAATGTTTGAAAACAACACATCTTTCTGAGAAATTTAGAATTCCTGTTATTACTAAGGCTGGACAGATGCTCAGCAGTTAAGAGCACTTAATGCTTTTGTGACATCAGCATCCGCATGACCACAAGGTCCTGTCATGCTAGCTTCAGGGGATCTAGTGCTCTTTCTGCTCTCTTTAGACACCTACACTTATATGCACACATCTCCACACATACATACACACATACATATAGTTAAATAAATCTTTATAAACAAGAAATCCTCTTATTTATATTATTGTTGGCATTATATAATACAAATGCCTCACAATTCTTTGCTGATGCAAACTTAAAATCCAGTTGGATTCGGTTCCCAGTGGACACACACCAAGGACTGGATCCATAGGACTGCAGTATGCATTTGCACTGGGAAGTTGTTAGGATTCTGCTGATGACTTGGATGACTGTTCAGGAGGAACAGAACAGAGTCAATGACTTCCAGTGTTTGTTGAGTCTTTCTGTTTTGTACCTAAACAAGACTTGATGTGGTTAGCTGGGGGAATGATGAGAGCCAACAGCTCAAAGGAGGATCAACCAAACAAAAAGCCCACGTCCTACAAACCACACTTCAGCCACATCTTCTAGCTCAGAACCCTTAGCAAAAAGGCCAACAGTCAGGAAAATAAGGTGATTTGAATTTCACTTCCTCTTCCTTAGACTCTTCAAACACAGACTATTGGTGGTTAGAAAGCAAGGAGCAGAAAGAAGAGAAATCTAAACAGGCAGACCAGCAGGTGGCTTTGGGTGAATTCCGAAGTAGACCAGGGAAAAGGAAACTATTAAAATATTTTTTTTGTATCTATGTGCTTCGATCTTTCTTTGAATATTGCTTTCTTTTAGCATTTCGTCTAGACTCTCTTTGCATGTGTTTCCTCACCTATAACCCCACTCCTCTCTCCCTGTCTCTTTTCCTCCAGGGGGAGTCCCCTGAGCACTGGGATGTATTTGCCACCACAGCATGTCCCCTCAACATCTCCTTGAACTCTGTTTTCATTTGAAGTTCAATGCTCTTCTTTTAACTCAACCAAGATTGTTACCACACAGGAAATTCTTTATGGCCTCTCCCTGAGCTCCAAGGGTTTTGCCTTTGTTTGTTCTTACCAGCTTAGAGGAGTTATCCTTTACAAGTTTTAAACTTTACTCTCCCCTAACTCCTCAATTTCTTTTTCACAACTCAATTTTCGTGTCTTACCCTTGATCTCATCCTTCCTTATTGTCTCCCAGTGTACAGAAGCTGTTTCTTATTTTATTACTTGACAAGTGTTTCTCCAACCATGTGAATAACTGATATTGAAAATAGTGTCTATTGGGGCAGGAGCAGGGGTAGCTCAATGATATAGTATTTGCCTATCATGCACTGGATTGGATTTCACTGCTAGAAAAAAAAGGCATGTATTTTAGGTATACAGTTTAGTGACTTTATATACATATGCATTATCAAATATTTCTCACAAGCTAATTAAGCATTCATCATGTAATATGCTCAACATTTCCTTATACACAGAGAAAACACTTAAGATTTACTGTCTTGGCAAGCTTGAAGTGCTTATTAATGACAGCCCCAGTGTTGCACAGAGATCTCCAGAACTCACTGACCTTGCACAGCTTAAGCTTCGTACCCCAGCATCTCCCACCCCCATCTTCCTACGTCCTGGTTGCAGGGAGCTGGTGAAATCCTGAGTGAAATGTATTATTGACATAGGCACAGAATGTCGAGGACCCCAATGACTCAGGTCCACTGGTAGGGCAAAGCCTTCCCCAGGCAGGCTCAGAGGAATAGAAAGCCTTTCGACAGTCTGACAGCAGTGTGAGCTAATGCTAGCAACTGCAGCTTCCTCCTTCTGGATGACTGCAGTGGGAGACTGCTTTCCTACTCTGACTAGCTGACTCCCCACATGTGCTGTACACAATAAAGCACACTGAATTTCCCAGCAGCCATTGCTCTATCGGAGAGAGCACAGTCCACCTGATCCCAGCTTTTCTGTTCATGTGTCTGTGTGTCTATTCTTTCTTTATTTCTCAGTTACCCTAGTCAGGCTTCCAGGCCAAGATGACCAGTGCAATCTTTCTGTCTTGTTTCTGCAAGTATGGCATTTTAAGATTCTCCGTAGAAGTAAGAACATGAAGCATCTGTCTTCTTCATCTGGCTTAGTCCACCTAAGCGTTGTGTCTGCGGCACTCATTCAAGTTGCTACAAATTGCAAGGTTTTCAAGGCTGATTACTACTGTGTTTTGCACACACGCATTCTGTTCTTTTATTCATTCACCCACTGATAGACATGTAGGTTGTTTCTACATCTCAGCTATTACAAATAGTTCAGAAATGAACATGGGAAGGCAGACACACCCTTGAGATCTTGATTTCGACTTCCTTGGAACTGCACAAGGAAGTGAGATTGTTTGATATAAGATCGTTTTTCATTTTTGAGAAGTTTTAATGCTATTATCCAAGAATAAACAGTAGAGAAATAATAAGTCTTTTCAACAAATGGTCTTGTGAGAAACTGGTCATCCGCATGTAGAATAAAACCAGAATCAAACCTCTATCTCATTCCACATAGTAAAATCACCCAAAAGTGGATCAAATAATCTAATGTATACCCCAAGGTTCTAAAACTTTTAGAATAAACAGCTAGGAACCATCTGGATATTGAGCTGAACACTGATTCTTTGAGTATTATATCAAGAACTTGGGCAACAGAGGCAAAGATGGACAAACTAAACTGTAGACACTGTATTTTCCTGTCTCTGGGAATATTCTGACCCAGAGGTGGTGCTGTGTTCAACTGAAAGTGTTGCGAGAGACAGGAAGGCAAGTCATATCCAACACAGGGATGCTTCAGTGGGGGGGGGAGGGGGGTCCCTGATTCATCCACACTAACATCACAATGAACATTACATTACAAAGTTAACACTACAATGAACCCTAATTTGGAGACTTGGACAACAGGAATAACTTTTGGGACAAAGGACTCATGGATGAGAAAGACAATGGAGGTAAAATCCCCACCACCACCCAGGCTACCCACACAGTTAGTTCTGCACCCCCCACACTCCACACACATCTCTGATGGGTAGAGTTGTCATTTCTATTGCTGAGAATGCAACACGGGCACCTGGTATTAAAACCAAAGCTATTTTCCCAGTGGGTTTCTGTTTTACCTGGCAAAACATGTATCTAAAATTACTGTATACAGTTTCATTTAACATGGAATTGACAAGGCATGTTTAATACGCACAACACCATGAAGTGCAGAAAGATAGTGTGAATGCTTCACTTTGCAACTGCACAATGGATTTCTTTTTTTTTTTTTTTTTTTTTATTTTTTTAATTTAATTTTATTTTATTTTTTTAATTTACATTCCAAATCACTTCCCCTTTCCCGTTTCCTCCCTCCCCGAAAGTCCCATAAGCCCCCTTCCCTCCCTCTTTTCTCCGTTCAACCCCCTCTCATTACTCTGTCCTGGCGTTCCCCTACATCCAGTCTTTCCAGGACCAGGGGTCTCTCCTTCCATCTTTTTAGAAATCTATTGATATGCTGATTGTGTCTAGGGTATTCTGAGATTCTGGGTCAATATCCCCTTATCAGTGACTTCATACCATGTGTGATCTTTTGTGATTGGGTTACCTCACTAAGGATGATATTTTCAAGTTCTGACCATTTGCCTAGGAATTTCGTGAATTCATTGTTTTTAATTGCAGAGTAGTATTCCATTGTGTAAATATACCACATCTTCTGAATCCATTCCTCCGTTGAGGGACATCTGGGTTCTTTCCAGCTTCTGGCTATTATAAATAAGGCTGCTATGAATATAGTGGAGCATGTGTCCTTATTGCATGCAGGTAAAGTCTCTGGGTATATGCCCAGGAGTGGTATAGCCGGATCCTCCGGAAGTGTCATGCCCAGTTTTCTGAGGAGCCGCCAGACTGCTTTCCAGAGTGGTTGTACCAGCCTGCAATTCCACCAGCAGTGGAGGAGTGTTCCTCTTTCTCCACATCCTCGCCAACAACTGCTGTCTCCTGTGTTTTTGATCTTAGCCATCCTGACTGGTGTGAGATGGAATCTCAGGGTTGTTTTGATTTGCATTTCCCTAATGACTAAGGATGATGAACATCTCTTTAGGTGCTTCTCAGCCATTAGATATTCTTCAGGTGAGAACTCTTTGTGGAGCTCTGTACCCCATTTTTTAATAGGGTTACTTGCCTCTCTGGAGTTTAACTTCTTGAGTTCTTTGTATATCTTGGATATTAGCCCTCTGTCGGATGTAAGGTTGGTAAAGATCATTTCCCAGTTAGTTGGTTGCCGCTTTGTCTTTTTGACGGTGTCTTTTGCCTTGCAAAAACTTTGTAATTTAATGAGGTCCCATTTGTCTATTCTTGATCTTAGAGTATAAGCTATTGGAGTTCTGTTCAGGAAATTCTCCCCTGTGCCCATATGTTCAAGGTTCTTCCCTAGTTTCCCTTCTATTAGTTTCAGTGTGTCTGGTTTTATGTGGAGATCTTTGATCCACTTAGAATTGAGCTTAGTGCAAGGAGATAAGGATGGGTCAATTTGCATTCTTCTGCATGTTGACCTCCAGCTGAGCCAGCACCATTTGTTGAAAAGGCTATCTTTTTTCCACTGGATGGTTTTAGCTCCTTTGTCAAAGATCAAGTGACCATAGGAGTGTGGATTCATTTCTGGGTCTTCAATTCTGTTCCATTGATCTACATGTCTGTTACTGTACCAATACCATGCAGTTTTTAACACTATTGCTCTGTAGTACAGCTTGAGGTCCGGGATACTGATTCCCCCAGAGGTTCTTTTACTCTTGAGAATAGTTTTAGCTATTCTGGGTTTTCTGTTATTCCAGATGAATTTTTGAATTGCTCTTTCTAACTCTATGAAGAATTGAGTTGGGATTTTGATGGGGATTGCATTGAATCTGTGTATTACTTTTGGTAAGATGCTCATTTTTACTATATTAATCCTGCCAATCCATGAGCATGGCAGATTTTTCCATCTTCCGAGGTCTTCTTCAATTTCTTTCTTCAGAGACTTGAAGTTCTTGTCATACAGATCTTTCACTTGTTTGGTTAGCGTCACGCCAAGATACTTAATATGGTTTGTGGCTATTGTAAAGGGTATTATTTCTCTTACTTCTTTCTCAGCCTGCTTATCCTTTGAGTATAGGAAGGCTTCTGACTTGCTTGAGTTGATTTTATATCCGGCCACTTTGCTGAAGTCGTTTATCAGCTGTAGGAGTTCTCTGGTGGAGTTCTTTGGGTCGCTTATGTATACTATCATATCGTCTGCAAATAGTGATAGTTTGACTTCTTCCTTTCCAATTTGTATCCCTTTGACCTCTTTTTCTTGTCTAATTGCTCTAGCTAGAACTTCAAGTACTATATTGAAAAGATATGGAGAGAGAGGGCAGCCTTGTCTAGTCCCTGATTTTAGTGGGATTGCTTCAAGTTTCTCTCCGTTTAGATTGATGCTGGCTACTGGTTTGCTGTAAATTGCTTTTACTATGTTTAGATATGGGCCTTGAATTCCTGATCTTTCCAAGACCTTTAGCATGAAATCAATCAAGTAGAAACAAATAAAACCATACAAAGAATCAACAAAACGAGGAGTTGGTTCTTTGAGAAAATCAACAAGATAGATAAGCCCTTAGCCAGACTAACCAGAGGGCACAGAGATAGTATCCAAATTAATAAAATCAGAAACGAAAAGGGAGAGATAACAACAGAAACTGAGGAAATTCAAAAAATCATCAGATCCTACTACAAAAACCTGTATTCAACACAACTAGAAAATCTTGAGGAAATGGACAATTTCCTTGACAGATACCAAGTACCAAAATTAAATCAGGATCAAATAGACCATCTAAACCGTCCTATAACCCCTGAAGAAATAGAAGTTGTCATTGGAAGTCTTCCAACCAAAAAAAGCACAGGTCCAGATGGTTTTAGTGCAGAATTCTATCAGACCTTCAAAGAAGACCTAACACCAATACTCTTCAAACTGTTCCACAAAATAGAAACAGAAGGAACACTACCCAACTCGTTCTATGAAGCCACAATTACACTAATACCAAAAGCACACAAAGATCCGACAAAGAAAGAGAATCTCAGGCCAATCTCTCTTATGAATATCGATGCAAAAATACTCAATAAAATTCTTGCCAACCGAATCCAAGAACACATCAAAACGATCATTCACCACGATCAAGTAGGCTTCATCCCAGGGATGCAGGGATGGTTCAATATAAGGAAATCCATCAATGTAATCCACTACATAAACAATCTCAAAGAAAAAAACCACATGGTCATCTCATTAGATGCTGAGAAAGCATTTGACAAAATTCAGCATCCTTTCATGCTAAAGGTCTTGGATTTCTTAAAGATGAAATATTTTAGTTCACTTAAGAAACCCTCACTGTGGAAGATTTGTACTTGGTGGTGCCTGAGAGTGCTAGCATGCAGATAATTTGCACTGTGTAAACTGAGGACATTTCTGTTGAGCTAATCCTGACAGTCAGACAAGTTAAGATGTAGTTGATACTTCAGAGTTGGCAAAGGTATTATCCATGTCTGACCCTACGTATGACCCTTCTCAGCATTCCTAACTTTCTTGAGGAAGGTTGGGCTGATAGTAGGAACACAGAAGACCTTGAAATCATGGGACAACTGATGGCAGATGATACTAGAGACCCTTTATGATGGGAGGAGTGGCATGAAGAGATGAACAGAGGGATGATTTCGATCTTGACGATACCTATCTGTGTACTTATTTTATACACAATTCTGTTTTTTTTCCCCTTCAGGGATAAACTCCCATTTCCCTTTACAAATCCATAAGGCTGTAACTGTAGCCCAAAACAACACTCCAAGCTCCTACCCAATTTCCTGGCCTTGTATTTTTTAGAGTAATTACAGCTCATCTCTCTCACTTCTCCCATTACTACTTAAACTTCGTTGATTTTTTCTTCAGATTCATGGGGAGTGGGGTGGGTAATGTCCAAATTAAATACCATTTTATCATTTCCTGCTTCTTATTCCAAGTTCTTTTTGTTCTTTATGCTCCACAGAGCTTGCAATATATTCCAATTAATATCCTACAAATCTTGGCTGCCAGCTGTTAACCACATATTCACATCACTGGACAACAAGATCAAGGCCATCAATTTCTATTTGTTGTTTACTATTATTCTCATAGAGATTAGACATTGGCCACAGATGATGACCAGAACTGACCACTAAGGACCACATCTGACCTTCAACTTTCACACTAACCCACAAACCAAAACAGCTCCCCAGTCCAATAGGCAGGGCATCATTCTCCACGCCTCAGAAATAAGATAATGAAGGCCAACAAAGTTGTGAGACTTGCCCAGGCACATGCAGTCATATAACCGTGAGCAACGCTAAGAGCTTCTGCTTTATGCCCATAAAGATCAAAACTGTTCATGCTTCAAATGCATATTACATAAAAGTGGTTGGCACTTTTCTGTTGTTAAACTGAGCTTTGCTGGCATAAAAACAGCTTTCAGGCTTTATTTTAAGTGAGCGATGCTCACTTTGGAGTGGCTCTGGGTCAAATGGTGACATTGATAAACAGTGTTTTCAATGTCTCTTTTAGTTTCTACTTTCATTCTTATCTGACTTCCTCTGGAAGTTTTTTTTTTTAATTGAAAAAGGAAGTAGAAACATTTTATGATAGAACTGAAGATTTACATGGGAAATATTTCTAATAAAATTGAAGAAAAATATAAAATAGCATTAAAAGTGAAGATTATCATGGAAAATTATAGATAAAATGATAGGCATAAAAATATTTCTAAGTTGATTGAAAGTGGAATTATAAACATTTTCTGATAAAATTGAAGATTTACATGGAAAATATTTCTGACAAAATTGAAAAAATATATGGAAAAACATTAAAATTGAAGATTATCATGGAAAATTATACAGATAAAATGGTAGGCATAAAAATATTCCTAAATTGATTGAAAGTAAAATTATGGACATTGTCTGATAAAATTGAAGATTTACATGGAAAATATTTCTGATAAAATTGAAGAAATATATAGAAAAACATTAAAATTGAAGGTTATCATGGAAAATAATACAGATAAAATGGTAGGCATAAAAATATTTGTAAGTTGATTGAAAGTGGAATTATAAACATTTTCTGATAAAATTGAAGATTTACATGGAAAATATGTCTGATAAAATTGAAGAAATATATAGAAAAAATGTTAAAATTAAAGATTATCTTGGAAAAAAATACAGTTAAAATGGTAGATATTACTAAATTTATTGAAAGAGGAATTACAAACATTTTCTGATAAGATTGAAAAATATTTCTGCTAGACTATGTTTTTTGTTGGGGAATTGAGTCCAGTGAAATTATAAGGTACTAAGGAATAGTGATTGTTGCTTCCTGTTATTTTTGATGTTCTTTTTATGTTTGTGTGGTTACTTTCTTTTGGGTTTGTTGGAAAAAGATTACTTTCTCGCTTTTTCTAGGGTGTAGTTTCCCTCCTCATGTTGGCGTTTTCCATCTATTATCCTTAGTAGGGCTGGATTTGTGGAAAGATATTGTGTAAATTTGGTTTTATCATGGAATATCTTGCTTTCCCCATCTATGGTAATTGAGAGTTTTGCTGGGTATAGTAGTTTGAGCTGGCATTTGTGTTCTCTTAGGGTCTGTATGAGATCTGCCCAGGATCTTCTAGCTTTCATCATCTCAGGTGAGAAGTCTGGTGTAATTCTGATAGGTCTGCCTTTATAAGTTACTTGACCTTTTCCCCTTACTGCTTTTAATATTTTTTCTTTGTTTAGTGCATTTGGTGTTTTGATTATTATGTGCCAGGAGGACTTTCTGGTCTGGTCCAGTCTGTTTGGAGTTCTGTAGGCTTCTTGTATGTTCATGGACATCTCTTTTTTTAGGTTAGGGAAGTTTTCTTCTATAATTTTGTTGAAAGTATTTACTGGCCCTTTAAGTTGGAAATCTTCACTCTCTTCTATACCTCTAATCCTTAGGTTTGATCTTCTCATTGTGTCCTGGATTTCCTGGATGTTTTGGCTCAGGAGCTTTTTGCATTTTGCATTTTCTTTAACGGTTGAGTCAATGTTTTCTATGGTATCTTCAGCCCCTGAGATTCTTTCTTCTATCTCTTGTATTCTGTTGTTGATGCTTGCATCTATGACTCTTGAATTCTTTCCAAGATTTTCTATCTCCAGAGATGTCTTACTTTGTGATTTCTTTATTGTTTCTACTTCCATTTTTAGATCCTGGATGGTTTTGTTCAGTTCCTTCACTTGTTTGTTTGTGTTTTCCTGTAATTCTTTAAGGGATTTTTGTGTTTCCTCTTTAAGGGCCTCTACCTGTTCACCCATGCTCTCCTGTATTTCTTTAAGGGAGTTATTTATGTCCTTCTTGATGTCCTCTAACAGCATCGTAAGATGAGACTTTAAATCCAACTCTTGCTTTTCTGGTGTGTTGGGGTATCCGGGACTTGCTGTGATGGGAGAACTGGGCTCTGATGTTGTCAAGTAGCCTTGGTTTCTGTTGGTAGGGTTCTTGTGCTTGCCTTTTGCCATCTGGTTATTTCTGGCGTTAGTTGATCTTCTTGTCTCTGGCTGGAGCTTGTCCCTCCTATGGGCCTGTAAGCCTATGTCTGTACTCCTGGGAGACCAACTCTCTTCTGGCCACATCTGTGCACAGAAGGCTGTGGAGCTGTCTAGTTTCCTGAAGCAAATGGTGGCTGGAAGGGAAGACTCCTGTCCCAGCAGCTCCACTGATCGTATGCCCTGTGTGCTCCTAGCTGCACCCCTTCAGAGAGAAGGTGGAGATCTCACCTCTGCACTCAGAAGTGAAATCGCTGCTGGGAGATCACTCTCTCCTGGTGGGTAAGCACAGAAGGCTATGGAGCTGTCTAGTTTCCTGAAGCAAATGGTGGCTGGAAGGGAAGACTCCTGTCCCAGCTGCTACACTGACTGAATGTTCTGTGTGCTCCTAGCTGTACCCCTTCTGAGAGAAGGTGGAGATCTCACCTCCGCACTCAGAAGTGAAATCGCTGCTGGGAGCTCACTCTTTCCTGGTGGCCTAAGCACAGAAGGTTATGGTGCTGTCCGATTCCCTGCTGCAAATGGCCCCTCTGGAAGGTTTAGAGCAGTGGTTCTCAACCTTCCCAATGCAGCAACCCTTTAAGACAGTTCCTCAGGTGGTGGTGAGCCCCAGCCATAGAATTATTTTCATTGCTACCTCATAACTGTATTTTTGCTACTGTTCTGAGTTATAATGTAAATCTCTGATATGCAGGATGTCTGGTGTGAGTCCCCTGTGAAAGGGTCATTCAGCCTCCAACGGGTCGAGCCACAGGTTGGGAAGTGCTTGTTTAGAGTCTGCTGCTGTTGCCTTCCCTACCCGCCAATACTACTTACCAGTTCCTGACTAAAATTCCAGACTCCTGAGTCTCTTCAGTTTGTCATTTGACTATGAGGGTCTTTTGTCTCTCAAGTGGAAGGTCCAGCTTTTGGTGACTTCTGTGTGGAGCATCTATGCATAAAATCTCTATAGCAGACAACAAGGCCTTCATTTCTCAATCAGAGCTGAGATTTGAAAGTGCTAGAGAAAGGAGACACGAGGATGTAACGGATACCATGACTGTTCTTCAGCTGTTTTTTTAATGAGCAAGGAGAAGGGGTATCTGAGAGGGCTGGCATAGAAAGATGAGGTACAGATGGAGACTGAGAAAAGATCTGGTACACAGCCTACCAGAGCCTAAGTAAAGCAGGAAGTTTTGCAGGGAGCTAGTTAGGCAGTGCAGAGGAGAAGGCGGTATCATGGAACATCTCTATGAGGGACAGGGGGTTAAGAAACAAAGTGGTCAACACAGGCAAATGCTTTCAAAAAGTTGCATAGAATAGAGACACAGAAGTGGCCTTTGGACTGGGCAAAGCAGGCTGTTCAGAACCTTGGAGAAGCATGCGGATAAAGAAGGCTGATGGAGTAGGTTGGAAAAAACAGGTGGCAAGAAACGCAGCAGTGACTGCGGACAGCTCTCTCAGGAAGACAGAGTGTTGCTAAAGAGTTGAGGAACAAGACTGAGTCTGGAGGGAACACAATGTCAAAGGGCTCGGCTTCTTTGTTTCAAAGGGGGCACTAGGATGTGTCTGTCAGGTCATGGAAATGATCCAAGAAAGAGGGAAGTTTTCACTGAACAGGAGAAAAAAGGGCCAATGACTAGAAGATAGTTCATGGGAGGGACAAAAGGGCGGTATTCAGGACACCAGGAGGAGGAGACTGGCCTCTAGTGAACTGAGCATATGCCATAAGGTTTATATGTAAAGTGGCTCCCAGAGGTGCGTGTCTGAACACTTGGTCTCCAGATGGTGGCACTCTCTTGGAAGGTAGCATAGCATTTGGGAGTGGGGCCTAGCTGGAGAAAGGGCTTTCCTCAGAGCTTGACTCTTGAAGTGTCAGTCTGGCCCTGTTTCTTGCCCTTTTCTGTTCTTGATTCACTCAGATGTGAACAAGAAACTTCATGTCTCTGTTGCCACGGCCAGGAGAGGCTTGCCCTGCTGAGCTTGGCTGTGCGCTCAGACCATAAGCTAAAATAAACCATTTTACTCTTGAGCTAATCCTTTGGCCATACAAATGGAGAAGTAACCAATACCTCTCTCTTTTGTGGCTCTTTGCTGTGCATGATGAGATCTGATTCACACACTCAGTATTCAGTACGTACTGGGCATTATTATCACGTCGCTCTCTTAATAATGGAAGAAAACAGTTGCTGGATGGTCCAAGTCATTGCTCAAAACTCATCCTTGACTGACTGCACTGACTTGCCCAGAGAGGGAAAATGATCTAATGACAGTTGTCCTTATCCCCAAAGCCCCACTCATGCGGCATATGCTCCGTAGGTGTTGATGCGTCATCCTATGGATATCATGATTGAAGCGTAGGAAGATCCCAGTAATGAGCGACTGTTGATGACTGTCTTTAAGCAAACTTTGTCAGTTCCCTTTTCTTTTGCTTGTTACTGATAATGTTCTTTGGAGCTCAGGAGAGTGGCAGACTGGAGGATGGTTAATATGGAAAAAAACTACAACCTCAAAACCTCCACTATTGTGCAATCAAGATGAAAGTTATTTGTTTTGCAGACAAAGCTCCCCAGAGTGGTTATTTCCCTGACCCCCGTGGAGAAGACTTCCTAACCAACTTGGGTGGCATCCCAAGAAAACCCAGGGAGAACTTTGTTCTTTAACATATTTAGTCTGGGAACTCAGAGTTCTGTCTAAATGAAATGTTTTAGATCTTCAGACCTCATGGTTGACATAGACTCAGTTCATGTGCATTGCTAAAGAGCCTATGAAGAAAAAAATTGGTGTCCTTAACAGCATTATTTAAAAAAATGAAGTTTTTGTTTTTGTTTAGAAAAAACACAAATCTCCCTCCTGTGTTTTAATTAACAAAGTGCTAAACAGCCTAATAAAGTTTCAGAATGAAAACAAAAAAAAAATGCCAGGGAAGATTCTTATTTCAAAACTGGTAACAAGTCAGCTCTAAAATATTTGTGCAGAAAAACAATGTTAAAACATTAGAAAATATGACCCTGGTGTCCATTTAAAAACAACATGCAAGTATAAGGGCCGTAGTCACAAGAACAATCCACTCATGTAATAAAATCCACCCATTGACAAAACCTCATGGGTGTACCTCACAAGGGTAACGCTAAGCAAAAGAAGCCAGGCAGTATGTACCGAGTCCTGCCACACACATAAAGCTTGAAAACAGATGAAAATCTGTGCAGCTCATGACAGGAGAGTGATACGAGAAGGGACAAAAGGGATGTGGGAAGGAAAGGTGAGCACTGAGGGATGGTGAGCACTGAGACATGGTGAGCACTGAGGGATGGTGAGCACTGAGGGATGGTGAGCACTGAGGGATGCAGTGCACTGAGGGATGGTGAGCACTGAGGGATGCAGTGCACTGAGGGATGTGAGCACTGAGGGATGCAGTGCACTGAGGGATGGTGAGCACTGAGGGATGGTGAGCACTGAGACATGGTGAGCACTGAGGGATGGTGAGCACTGAGGGATGGTGAGCACTGAGGGATGCAGTGCACTGAGGGATGGTGAACACTGAGGGATGGTGAGCACTGAGGGATGGTGAGCACTGAGGGATGGTGAGCACTGAGGGATGCAGTGCACTGAGGGATGGTGAGCACTGAGGGATGGTGAGCACCGAGGGATGGTGAGCACTGAGGGATGGTGAGCACTGAGGGATGGTGAGCACCGAGGGATGGTGAGCACTGAGGGATGGTGAGTGCTGGTTACATTGACCTCACTTGGGAAAAAGTTCTTGAGCCTCTCCCTACTTCATGCTCCAGCTCACTCTCTGACTTTTAAACCTTGAAACAGTCTTACTACATTCTTCATATTGGCCTTGACCTCACTCTGTCTCTCAGAAAGAACTTGAACTCATAATCCTCCTGCCCCAGCCTTCTAAGTAGCTGGGATTACGAGTGTGAGCTACTTTTGACATGTTCTTTTCTCTGTGTGTAGGTCCCATTAGGACTAAGGATGTGGGTCTGTGGGTCCATGTACATTCCCTTTTTTGGGATGTAGCATGGAACTTGATTCATCTCATCTCACGGGCTGCCTTGGATGCTGCTGTTGGCTCTGTAGATCTTCCATGGAGAACAAGTACATCAGTATGCACACACAACCATGCGCATTGTCTTTTCTGTTTCCACTGATGGCATGTGAGCAGACTGTTGGTTCACAGTAGGCACTCACAAGAAATCACTGAGACAGTTATCTTGTTTCCAACCTAGAAGCATTCCTCCTGCCATGCAGGGGGCCTAGTCTCAGCAGTCAGAGGTTGTTTGAGCCCTGTCACGGTAGGAACACAACTGTTCTTTAAAGGGATCACTTGTAGTTTTGCATTGACTGTAAAGCTGGATTCTCAGAAAGCAATCGTACTTCCTGTAATTCCATCCCTCCTTCCCACAGTAACCCTAGGGTAGATGCAGAACATGAAATCTGACTCCAAACATGCCCGGAGGGATGGACAGGTCAATGCAGCAATAGGAAACTGTCAGAGAAGAGGGATGAGGTGGCAAGCTACAAGACATTGCACAGGCTGTCAGCCTCTGTTTCAGTTCTGTCACTGTTGACACTATCATTTATTTGCCTCCTGTAGGGTTTTCCAGTGGAATTTTGCCCTCTCTCTGCCCTTTCTGATATTCAGACAGTTTAGGAAAGAACCAACTGACTTCTCCCTGCAGGGGTACAGAGCACGTGGCTTCGAGCTTCACCCTCAAGGTTCCTTATCTAAGCTGGTTTTTTGAGCAAAGCCTGTCTTGGTTAGAAGTCAGGTAGCTCTTCGGCAGACAGAACAAGTCTTCATTCACACTATTTTCTGGGGAAAACGCAAAGGAAAGACATAGCAGCTTGCCTCTTGCAAGTTTATTTAGAACCCCAACTTTACAAAAGCTGCCTTTTTTCCTCCCAGGAACAGGAGGCTAAACAATGATTCTACCTGGCTTTTATTGAACCTTGTCTTATGTTTGTTTGTTTAGTTTCTGAGCAGGATAGATAATTTGGGAGGACACAGCCGAGGAAGAAGTCATATCTATTCCTAGTGGAGAGTATGGTCGAGCTGGGCTGGTTTTCTTCTGTTTCTCCGGCTTTGCCCATTAATCCCTTTATAGCTTGTACGCGACATTACAATTTCTTTTTCTGGAACCAACTGAATTTCCAGCTTTCAGGAAGACATCTTTCCAAAATATATCAATGCCATTTAAAGTTCAATTCAGCCAAAAGCAAATTAGTAATCTTTTATACTACACTCAGTCTTCCTCTGATTTTTAAATACAGGTTAGTGACAAGATCATTCTTTTGTTCACCAACACTCTGGATCAAGTATTTCTATGGGCAACTATTTACTATGTCTTGTCAATCTTGCTTCTCAAGAGTCGGATTCCTTTTACCACAGATATTACCACCTAATAAGTCCACTGCCACCACTCACCACAGCTTCCTGTAGAATCAATCAAATAGGGACAAATATCTAGATTGATTCTGCTTTGCTAGATGCAGATTCAATTGCCTCAAGTCTCAGTCTCTAGAATTCAGACAAACGATGTATATATAAAGATATACTGTGGTGGTTTGAAAGAAAATGACTTCCATAGGCTCACAGGGAGTGGGTGTGGTCTTGTTGGAGTAGGAGTGGCCTTGTTGGAGGAAGTGTGTCACACTGAGGGGTGGGCTTTGAGGTCTCAGATGCTCAGGCCAGGCCCGGTGTGGCACAGTCTCTTCCTGCTGCCTGCCAATCCAGATGTAGAACTCTCAGCTCCTTCTCCAGCACCATGTCTGCCTGCATGCTGCCATGTTTCCTGCCATGATGACAATGGACTAAACCTCTGAAATTGTAAGCCAGCCCCAGTTAAATATTTTCCTTCTTAAGAGTTGCTGTGGTCACGGCTTCTCTTCATACGGCAATAGAAACCCTACCTAAGACACATGCACCTTCGAGTACCCAGTGATGTGAGCCCAGCCTGTCCTCCCATGACTCCTATCCTTTTGCTCACCACTGCTGCTTCTGCTTTCACTAGGCTATCTTGGATTCCATCTTTAACATCCTCAAGCCTGGGATCTGTATTAGTCCCCTTTCTTCATCCCTGGCACAAACAACTTAAAGGGAGAAAAGGTCTGTGGTGGCTCCCAGCTTTGGAGGAGCCATTTCATGGTCACTCGGCTCCATCCTCTTTGAACATGGCATTAGAGCGTATGGCGAAGGAGTTTCTTCACTGTACACAGGAAGCAGAGAATGACAGGAAATGGCCGGGGCTAATTTACCCCTTAAGTTCATGTTCCATATGGCCATCTTTCTCCAGCTAGGTCCCATTTCCTAAAATTTCTACAGCTTCTCTAAACTGTGCCATCAGCTGAGGACCTTTCACCACATGTGGGGGTGGGGGCACGCATTTCATATTTAAACCATAATACTATGCAACACATGACATTTCTGTTTTGGTATTGCAGGGTTTCCATCGGTCTCCTGACATTACCCTCTTGGTCTTTACTCAGCCAGGCCTCCTCCCTTCCCCATGTGCTGCTATATAACAGTTTTGGTACACTTGAGTATGCTACATTTTTTTTCTGATTCCTTCCTTCTGTCCTTAGATGTCTAACTAGTTAGTGTCTCCCTGATGCCTGATGACCTTCCTCTCCTGAGATCTGTCCGCATGATTGCAGCGGACACCCTGCCATGTTCCTCTCTGCTCAGTTCACCTCTGAGGTAGGACAACAGCAGTCGGGTGGACACATCTCTTCCATTGTTTTTATTTTTCTGCCATGTTAGAGTCGAGTAAATAGACATTGAATATAATTAAGGCACAGAACTTGATGTTTCGATCTATGCACAACATGTAAGGTAGCTTCCCTACCATCTCACACAGTTGCCTTTCAGTGGGTCCATATGCTAAGGACACTCCAGGTCTTCCCTCTTAGCAAATAGCAAATTGATGCTCCCATGTTGCTGGCTACAGTTGTCCGCTCTACATGAGTTGTCCCAAGTCTACTCAGCTCAAGGAACTGGTAATTTCTACCCCTTGTTAACCTCTCCTTTCTTCCATCCTCTCTCTGCTTCTGTGAGTTTTGCTATTTTGCATTCTGTACACAAGAGAGACTTTATGGATTTGATTTCTGCTTGTAGTTTCTCACATTTAGCAAATGCCTTCTGTGCTCATCCATACTGCTACACACGGATTTTCTTCAGACCCCAATGCTTTTAGAACTACTGGGGAGGCTGAGAAAGTCTCCACCAGTGGCTGCTTCTTTCAGAATCCATATTAATTTTTAAAAATCCATTTAGAGTAGCAATACCTTCCTCCAGATGCTGGCCTCACACCAGAGTGTGGGAGGAAGACCATGAATCTTGCCAGAAAACAAAGCTTTCAAAATACGAGGTTCATTCCGTTTTGAAATTTACCCAACTTCCTTTTGCCCTAGCCCCACCTCTCCTCATGTTTATCATCATCATCATCGTCGTCATCATCATCATCATCATCATCCAATTAGGAATGTTGAATTGCTTTGTTTTTTTTAAAAACAAATTTATCTATTTAAAATTGTAAATAAATAAATATGACAAATTTTTCTGGCCCTTAGAGTTTCACACTATTTCCCCCTTTTATTGAAAATAGAGTTTTTTCTCCCTCATATAATATATCCTGATTATGGCTTCGCCACCCCCAAGTAGGAAGCCTCCCATTACCTCCTACCTTTCCTCCTATCTTGTTCTACCTCCTTTCTTTCTCTCATTAGAAAACAAACAGGTGACAGGACATATGATCAGTGGAGCAGCTGGGCGGGAAGTCTTCCGGCCACCATTTGCACTGGGGAGCCTGGGGAGCCAAGCAGCTCCACAGCCTTCTGTGCACAGCCAGGAGAGAGTGATCTCCCAGCAGCGATTTCACTTTTGAGTGCAGAGGTGAGATCTCCATCTTCTCTTTGGAGGGGTGCAGCTAGGAGCACACTGGGCATACAATCAGTGGAGCTGCTGGGACAGGAGTCTTCAGGCTGCTATTTGCACCAGAGAGCCAGGCGGCTTCCACAGCCTTCTGTGCACAGACCCTGCCAGAAGAGAGTTGGTCTCCCAGGAGTAGGGACACAGGCTTACAGGCCCATTGGAGGGCCAAGCTCCAGCCAGAGACAGCAAGACCAACTAGCACCAGAGATAACCAGATGGTGAAAGGCAAGCACAAGAACCCTACCAACAGAAACCAAGGCTACTTGGCAACATCAGAACCCAGTTCTCCCACCACAGCAAGTCCCAGATACCCCAACACACCAGAAAAGCAAGAGCTGGATTTAAAATCATATCTCATGATGCTGATAGAGGGCTTCAAGAAGGACTTAAATAACTCCCTTAAGGAAATAGAGGAGAACATGGGTCAACAGGTAAAAGCCCTTAAAGAGGAAACATAAAAATCCCTTAAAGAAATACAGGAGATCATGGGTCAACAGGGAGAAGCCCTTAAAGAGGAAACACAAAAATCCCTTAAAGAATTACGGTAAAACACAAACAAACAAGTGAAGAAACTGAACAAAACCATTCATTTTTAGATCCTAAAAGTAGAAGTAAAAACAATAAAGAAATCATAAAGTGACATCTCTGGAAATAGAAAATCTTGGAAAGAATTCAGGAGTCATAGATGTAAGCATCAACAACAGAATACAAGAGACAGAAGAAAGAATCTCAGGGGCTGAAGATACATAGAAAACATTGACTCAACAGTCAAAGAAAATGCAAAATGCATAAAGCTTGTAACCCAAAACATCCAGGAAATCCAGGACACAATGAGTAGACCAAACCTAAGGATTATAGGTATAGAAGAGAGTGAAGATTTACAACTTAAAGGGCCAGTAAATATCTTCAACAAAATTATAGAAGTAAACTTCCCTAACCTAAAGAAAGAGATGTCCATGAACATACAAGAAGCCTACAGAACTCCAAACATACTGGACCAGACCAGAAAGTCCTCCCGGCACATAATAATCAAAACACCAAATGCACTAAACAAAGAAAGAATATTAAAAGCAGTAATGGAAAAAGGTCAAGTAACATATAAAGGCAGACCTATCAGAATTACACCAGACTTCTCACCTGAGATGATGAAAGCTAGAAGATCCTGGGCCATATCTCATACAGACCCTAAGAGAACACAAATGCCAGCCCAGACTACTATACCCAGCAAAACTCTCAATTACCATAGATGGGGAAAGCAAGATATTCCATGATAAAACCAAATTTACACAATATCTTTCCACAAATCCAGCCCTACAAAGGATAATAGATGGAAAATGCCAACATGAGGAGGGAAACTACACCCTAGAAAAAGCAAGAAAGTTATCTTCATTCAACAAACCCAAACAAGATAACCACACAAACATAACATCAAAAATAACAGGAAGCAACAATCACTATTCCTTAATATCTTATAACATCAGTGGACTCAATTCCCCAATAAAAAGACATAGACTAACAGAAATACTTTTCATGTAAATCTTCAATTTTATCAGAAAATGTCTGTAATTCCTCTTTCAATTAATTTAGTAATATTTTTATGTCTACTATTTTATCTGCATTATTTTTTGTGATTATCTTCAATTTTAACATGTTTTTCTATATATTTCTTCTATTTTATCAGAAATGTTTTCTATGTAAATCTCTGATTTTATCACAAAATGTTTTTAATTCCACCTTCAATTAATTTAGAAAGGTTTTTTATATCTACCATTTTATCTGTTTAATTTTTCATGAAATAGTCAACTTTAACGCGTTTGTCACGTTAAAAAAACAGGCTTCTAAGGGATAATAATAGAATAAAATACAGTAAGATAAAACAAAAACTAACACTTTGAAATTGGACAAAACAAACAAAGAGAAGGAAACGAGCCCAGGAGAAGGCACAAGAAGCAGAGACCTGCTTGTTGGCACACTCAGGAGTCCCTAAACGCACTGACCTGGAAGCCAAAATATGTAAGCCAAGGACGTGGTCCCGACCCGTGCAGGCCCTGTGCGTGCTGCCTCAGTCTCTGAGTTCATACAAGCTTCGATCATGTTGACCAGAGGGCCGTGTCCTCCTGGTGTCCTCCAGTCCCTCTGGGTCTTACAGTCTTTCTGCCTTCTCTTCTGCAGGGTTACCTGAGCCCCGACAGAAGCAATTTGCAACACTGTTATTTTTAAGGGCAATATCAATTTAGGAAATATCTTATGAATGGTAGGCTATTTCAGGCTTTAGAAAACAATAAAAACTTGAAATTTCCTTTGTCTACTTCTTTGTATTTCAATATTTTGCACTGAAATATGTTTGACACTCTATTTGACACACGACTTATGGCTCCATGAAAGGTACTCAGATGTATCAGGATTCTGATGCTTTATCTGTAGACAATATTTTATTTTTGCTTTATCATTTATTTTATTTTATTTTATTTATTATTATTAATTATTATTTTATTGCTTTAAATATATTTCTCAGGTTATTTTCTACCTTTTAAATGATGCCCCGATATTTGTCTGTCTGTCTGTCTGTCTGTCTGTCTGTCTCTCTCTCTCTTTCTGTCAGTCTTATTTTGCTTTTGACTTTTTGGCACAGGATCTGATTATGTAGCCCACACTGTTTAAACATTCTCCTGCCCCAGTCTTCTGAGAATTGGGATTACAGGCACACACGGCCAAGCTTCTTTTTGTCCTTTAAAAAACAATTTTCTGTGCCCTTTCCTTCTTTCTTAACTTCTTTTGGCTAAAATATATTGGAGCAAATCAAAGGATCATGTCATTTTACCATGTGCATTTAAAAATGTGGGTGTTTTCCTATATAACCGCAGTGACATTACCACACTTGTCAGTACAAACAATAAGTTATTGGTAACATCAAATATATAACCACATCCAAAAGTCTCCCCTTATCTTAAGAATGTTTAAATAACAATCTGAACAAGTTTGAATACTTACTGAATTGCTCAGGGTTGCAGAAATGGCTTAAGACCAGACAACCCCAGCCTCGGCAGCAGGTAAGAGAACACGGTGAGAGCATCAGCTTTCAGCAGGTACCTGGGATCATTTTAGCTCTTCTTAGCTACTACACTATAGTGCCTCTTTAAACACAACCTCACGTACAGGCTCAAAGTTAAGGGATCCAAGGACTTACTACATTTACAGATGTCACTTTATGAAGAGCAGTTCTGTGTCCTCTACTCCTTCCTAGTTCAGTAAATGTCAGAGGACATCCTCTTCAAACTGAAGTCCAGGTACACCTAGGCCATTAAAAATAACCTTTCCCCCATTTTCACAGTTATATTATCTGTTTATATCAAACCTTCTACCCACTTCTCTGTTCTCAGCAACGTGGACCTCGTGCTGGAGAGTAGGCCCTTATTCTGTGTTGATATATGACAACTATGCTATAATAAATGCCAGCATCTCTGGTGTTAAGAATTTAGCCTATAAAATCATTTCTAATGCAATCTTGAAAATTGCACAACCCACCTGTACATAAGGATTTCACCATCTGGGATCTTGGTGAAAGCTGGGCCTAATCCAAAAGGCTCACCTCAATTAGATTTTCTTTGGCTTTGGAAGGAAAAGTAATTGGCAATAAAAAAAAATGGAAGGGGCCTCTTCTGTCAATATATAATAGGAACCATGGGCGAGCTCAACTCCCTCCCCTGGCTCTACCAGCTGACTTCAAATACTTTTGTTTTTAACCTGCCAGTGAGCTAGGTTCTCCCGGCTTTGAATCACTAGCCGACAAGGTTCATAGTTGCTGGGAATTTCATAAAACAAAATTCCCCAGGGAATTTCAACAGCGGTACTCAGGAAGCCAAAACCCCCTCAGCTCTTTGGCCCAACTAAAAAGCCCAGCTCAGAGGCACCTCCTACGCTTGCGCACGCACTACGCGCCTCACCTTAGCTTCAGCTTATCTGGGCAGTTGCGGTCTGCTGCTGAGAACCACTGGGAGTGCATGTGGGGATCTCCATTACATGATGACTTCCTAAATATTCTCTTCCGCAGGCTTCTCTTTGTTCAAGAAATTTTCACAAGACCTTGGTATATAGCTACATAAAATAGGTATATAAAGAAACATTTGCTGGTAAATCAGAAATAAATTTATTATAAGTCAATTATATACATGTGTATATATATATATACACACACATACATATATCCATTAATTAAACAGATGATTTGATACAAATGAGATGAATGTACTTGTTTATTTTCACATAAAGAATGAAATCTTGGATGGATATTTGATCCTGCAAGACACAGAGTATCTCTAAAGTTTTTCAGAGTCGATCAAGATTTTGCTTTTATAAATATCAATGCTGAGAATGCCACTTCGAATGTCTCTTCTTACAGGACAAATGGCAGAAACACGATTAGAGCTATTGCAGAAATTGTTGGAGATTCCGTTTTAATCTAGAGTCAAAATCCACTTAATGGTTTTTTTTAATGAAATTCAAGTCAGCTACCCAAAAGACAATTTTGAAAATCAAATAATACAACACAAAAACAGCCCAAGGATATACTAATTTGATATTTACATGCTCAGAAGCCATTGTGGGAAAACATTTGTTTCCTATAATTAAACCATTATGTTTCTGTAAGAGCAGAAAACTATGTGTGCTCCAGCATTAGAATTTGTCACATGCGGTAGTCTTGAGTCTGAGCTAATATAGCTTTCACTGGTGTTATAGGGTGGGACAGCATGCTCAGTGAACTTACCTCGTGCACACAGAGATAAAGCTGCAGTTATGTCACTCGATTCGACACAGTGACAAACAGCCAGCTTGGGTTCACCATGTGATAGATTTTGAAATAATTTTTGGTTGTCAAGTGTTTAGAAACTTTTTCCCTTGGCAATTTTTTGCAACCCCCAACTTCAGTCACATGACCTCACATGGAGTTGCTACCTGTAATTTTAAAAGGTTGGGATCAGGATGGGAACCCAGGGTCCATTGTTCTGCAGCCACACATTTCTACAGCACTCTCTGGTTGTAAACTACATTGAGGAACACAATACCCCTGCTTCTCAATTGAGGAACATAATACCCCTGCTTCTCACCGAGATCCTGTGAGGTAGGGGACAGTCTATGTCACCATTTTATCCATAAGCAGACCAGTGTTACCCAAGATGGAGGTTTGTTCAGTGTCTTACAATTAGCAGAGCTACCGGCAAAGCATTGGTCTCTTCCTCTAGTGTAGGTTTTTTTTTTCCCTTTCCCAGAAGGCTTCAGTGCAAACTTGGTCTTATAGACAGTCTGGGCTTCCTAATCACTTCCGGCTAAAAGAGGTATTTCTCAACTGGGGAACTCTGTGTCTGTCTGAGGTAGGTAGCAACCTTTGCCTCAAATGAACTGTTTCTCTCACCTCTACAAAGTTTTCATTTTCTGTGTACATAATGGCAGGAAAAAAGTGATGGGAAGAACTCTTTTAAAGGAAACTTTTTTAAAAAAAGTTCTCTGTTTTCACAGAACTTGATATCTGAAAGCCGTTTAATATGTCTGGCCCCGGGGAAGCCAAACATCAATTGCAAATAGAAAATAAAGTGTAATTTGCTATTCTTCCGTGACTTTAACAAATTGCACCTCCACATCGAGTTTCTTGTGATCTGCGTGTGTTGGAATGCTATTAGGACACAGATTTTGAAGAGTCCCTAGGGTTGGTTGCTGTTGAATAATGTGTCATCCCTTTTCTGTGCCCTCCAGTAGAACAGTTAGTCTCTGCTTTCCTTACCCCTAGTCTTCTTAAGCCAGATTCCCTATCTACCCTCTATTTCATGGCATTTATCTGTGAAATAAAATGACTCAGTCCCATCGCGTGGAGTACCTAATTTGTTTATCCTTCAAATTGGATGAGCTCACATTGTTACTCTCACTGGGTTGTTATGAGAAAGTTTTCTTCACTCCGTGGGTTTTATTTTTACAAGGCTTTCCATTCTGCTATTCTTGGCACAAATCCAAAAGTCAATTAATGAAAACATGACCTTGGGCATGATTCAGCTTGCTTTCAATACCTATCAATTGCTTTCCTCTTTCCTTAGCATGACGCCTTCCCTTAGCCCCAATTCTAGCACACCTCAGAAAAATACAAGAAGCCCATATATTCTGTCTTCGCTCAATTGTGACAGGAGGAGAAGAAGTCACACCAATGTGTCTGGACATCACTTTACCCTCAGTTTACCATCACAAGTTTTTGGTCATTCGCAGACCACTGTGCCTCGTAGAGAATGTTCTTATATCATTCTATCCTACAACATGTCCCTTTTCATGAAAAGCATCAATCCAATCATCATCAGCAGAGGATGGTAAAAGTTAGGAACTTTTCTGGTCAGCCAATGGAAAATCAACATGATTGGTTTAAGCAAAAGGATAATGTGCTTTCTTGTGTGGCTGAAAGACCAACAGCCACACTTGCCTCATCTCTGGGGCTCCGGTTTGGTTTTGAATTATGTCAGAAAGAACTCCTTCCCCTAAACTCTGGGCTTACTTTTATTCACAGTGGGTCCTCTTTTAACATAAACTTCCTGTGACCAAGTGGCTGCCAGCAGCTTGGTCTCATCCTTGTGGCTCTAAGTCAAGAACTAAAGAGTCTTGCTCAAGGCCAAGTCTAGAATTAATTCTGGTTGGTTTTGCTTGGTTCTGATGTACGTTTCTGAGCCAATTCCTTGGTCATATTCTGAGTAACAGATACATGCCACGTCTTATGACGTGCAGATTTACTGCATGTGGACTGAAAAGAAAGCAAAAGTTAATCCTTAAAGAACAACCAGAAGCAGGGAATGCATCGCAAGACAACACCATAACTGGGAGCTCCTCAGGTTTTTTGGTTTTGTTTTGTTCTGTTTTTGTCATTTGAGATAAAAGTCTCATTCCATAGCCCAGTCTGGCCTCAGTCTCAGGATGATCCTTGTACTTTAGCCTCGCCTGTGCTAGGATCACCCCTGTGAGTCATCAGGTCCAGCTCATAGTTGGGGTTTAAATGCACCCCAAATGCCTGTGTTTTCCAGACGTAGTCTCTGGGAAGATGTACTTTGTAAGTTCTAAGAAGCTCTTTGAGATGGAAATGGTCTGAAATTCTGGAAAGAACTGCTTAATTGGTCCTTCCAGAGTTTGCAGGCAAATATCTGTTGAGAGCAGTTTTAATTTAGGGCATAGATACTGTTGCTGGATGCCATCACCTGCACTCTTCTTTCCTCTCCTCCTCCATATCTGTTTGCTGACATAACTTACATAAAGAGAAGAGGTATTCCTGGAGGGAAAAGCATTTGCAGTTCAGATTTATTAAACTATCTCACAATCTGAGCTGTCCCTAACTGAGGACACGGGGCAGGGAGGATTGGTAGAGAAAGATAATAATGGTGACTCCCTGCTTGACGCCACAGTCCATAGCTCAGTGCAAAGGGCATCTTTTATAGAGATGTACATGTGTATTCTGATATAGCCTGAGACTGGAAGCCATAACCTGCCCCCCCCATACTGAACACAGGATGAAGAGTGGTCTTAATTTCAAGGCAACAGTAGCAAGTTTGGACTGGAATGGGCTGGGGTGAGGAGCAGAGGTAGGCCATGCTTTGATATGGTTAAAACAGTCAAAGAGAAATCAGTTTTGTCTCAAAACTTTTAGACTTTTCTTCCTTTAGAAACTGAGGCCAGACTTAAGTTTTTCTTATTGCTATGGGGCCTAGGAAATCTACTGCCGAGGGGCTGGTGTCTGAGGTGTCATCCCTTGGCACGAGGCAGAACAAGGGACTGAACTTGGTTTTTTGTAACAAACCCATTTCTGACAGCAGCTTTAATCCTCCCATAATGGCATAAACCTCATGGTCTAATTTCCTCTTATAGGTCAGGAGGGGGCACACTTGACTTCGTCATCTATCCAAAAGCAAATTTGGGAGTTGTTGCTAAGTAACATTTAACAGGCACAGGACAAAAGTTTTTTTATGAGCTCTCTACTGCGTTGGTGACATCTTCCCAGTCCTTATCAGTTCTGCAAACAAGTTCTGGGCCTGTTGACAGTGATAAACATTCCCAGTACTGTTCTGGCCCAGTTCCTGGCTCATAATTTCGGTCAGTGAGCCATCTGCTAATTAGAAGAAAATGAGTCCCAGCTTTCTATGGCTGCTGTGACCCACGGATGCTACATACACGAGAAGTTGGAGAAGAACAAAGCAGACGTACTGAAACAGTATTTAGACATTCCAGGAAAGAAGCAAGACAAAGCTTTGACACTGTCCCAAAAATCTCCATCTTGGGGATATCTAGATCTCTAGAATTTTCTCCATTGCTATTTAACTTCTCTCACAGTATGGAGTGATGGATAGAAATCAGAGGCTAAGAGAATGAGGTTGAATCTTGCCCCTTTGCTTTTCACAAGTCTTGCTCCAGCTTCCACTCAGCAAGTTCAAACTCAAGCAAGGACAAAAGCTAGGGAGCAGTGGTGGGTGACCAGGAGTTAGCGTGTTCTGAATCTATGGGTCTGAACCTTGTCTATGGTTTTTCATCTGCATAAGCCAGATACCTTGAAAAATATTGATGCTTGTCCTAACTTTAAGAGGTTCTGATTTCAATGATATGAGCATGTTCTTTTTAAAAATAAATATTTTATTTTTAATTATGCATATGTGTGTGTGTGTCTGTCTGTCTATGTGTGACTATGTACACATGAGTACAGTGCCTAAGGAAGCCAGACAGGTTGTTAGATTCCCCTGGAGCTGGAGTTACAGGTAATTGAGCCTCCCAGTATGGGCACTGGGAACTAAACGCAGGTCCTGTGGACTAACAGTCTGAGCTCTTAACCACTGAGCTGTTTCTTTAGTGCCAAGCATCGTATCTTAACAAGTTCACAGGAGAATGAAGACGAAGTTGAGACTCAGTGTCTTGCATTATTTTCAACTAATGGTGTTTACTGAGAATTGACTAAAGAGTCAGTGAGAGGAGGAAGTTCCACCCACTTACTGGAGAGTTTGGCAACATCAAGGAATGTCTTCTGATAATTGCCCCTGGAGACATGGTAGATATCATGGTATACATTAGGATAGCTGTACCCAGCCAGCTCTCAACACAGAAGAAAGAACTGTCTTGCGCTAAACATTAATTGTGTATCCAGTGAGAGACATTGGTTATGGGGGATCTGAGTATTAAGGCATAGGGTTTAATGCTGGGCAGCCACCAAAACCAATAACTATTAAGATATGAGGAAAAGTCCAGAGTTTAGGAAAATAAAACACATACTATAACTTATCTTCTAGTTATCTTTATTTCTTTTGTTGCCTTATGTCTCAAAGGGGGTCTTTGTAACCATATCATCTAACCCCTGGTCCTGAATCAGTCTCTTTTGGGTTTCAAAGATGAGCCTGGCAGTGCTATATATAGGTTTATAGTGCTTTGCTACTATTAATCGTCCTCTGTGAGAAAGCATACCTTTGAATTTGCATGCAATCCTCATGGGTCTGAACTGTACTGGGCCACCCAGGGAAAGGTTTGGAATAAAGTGATCATCCACTGCCACCGTCTACCACAAGTAAAAGCAAGTGGAAGTTAGGAGATCGACAAACGAATGGGAACTGCAGGAGAGCCCACGAGTGGCAACCTGTGTGCTGGTGTGAGAGAGGGAGGGAGAACAGCATCTACTCCGAGGCTTTAAAATCAGTTCATGTTGAACATAAGCAATGGAACGGATTCCTTTCAAGTTCGCTTAAACCGATCAAGTATCATATTCCACACCAGCCCTTGCACAAGACTAGGCAATCAGTAGATGCTTAAGTCTAAATAGGTGTGACCTGAAGTCAGTATGCTGGCAGCTTAAAGTTTTCCTTGCCTGCAATGGCTCCCCAGATGGAAGCAGGTCTGCTAACTGAAAACTGCGGGAGTCCTGGTGAACTCAGTCAAGCCTAGTGAATGGTGGATATATGTATGTATCAAAATACAGGGTTGACCCTAGGCAAGCCCAAGAACCATACCTATTGCATCTTTCTACTTTTGTTCACAATATCCTCTGAATCTTTAGGGCGCATCACCTAGGCTGCTGGACTAGACACTGTCAGGTTGGACCACGAAGCGCTGGGGTTCTACATTTTTAGTCCTTTGCTCCATGGGGCTTCATCCCCCATGTGTTTACCTCTGTGAAGCTCTCTGTTAGTTCTGAAATAGTGGATGATAACAGAGGCCTCTTCATTCCAAGCTTTCTCTGCTTGGATAGCCCACACCCCTCTAAGGATGGATTTTCTGATGCAGGGTTTGGAGGTGAAATGAAAATGAACGTGGTTTTATTGATTACGTTTATTTCTTGTAATAGTGATTAAGAAGCAGGTCGCAGGTAAATATTTTCATACTTGTTAGAACATTTGGAGACATGTGTGTGTATGCATGCGTGAGCATTTATGTGCATGTACCTATGTGTGTGTGTGTGCATGTGTATGCCCATGTATGTGTGTGCACATGCCTGTGCATGTGCCTGTGCATGTGCATATCTGTGTTCCTGGGGATTGAACACATGGTCTCTTTCACACTAGGTCAGAAATCTAACATTAGACTATGCCTATTCACTAGAAATTATTTTGAGTGGATCTGAGTTAACTGAAATTGACACGCACATAACTTGATATTAGCTAGTGTATAATATCCTTATTGGGAGAATCCATAGAGTCAGTGGCTGCTTGGGAGGAGACAGCCACTTTTTCCTTAGGGCTGTGGCCTCTGACAGGTTTTCTATGCCCCAGTGTTCAGCCCCATACTCATGTGCACATAGGTAGTACCAGCTGGGCTCAGTGGATGATATAAAAAGAAGAGAGAAATGGAATAAAAGACAAGAGAGAAAGGGCCTGTTAGGAGGACAGTGTGTTAAGGGTGCTACGAGGAATAGTAGAGAAAGGTATGGGTGAATAGGATTGAGATATACTACATCCAAGTATGGCATTTTCCAAGAATAAATTAAGAATTAACAAAAAACCCCACCTTAGTGTATTGACATCAATATTCTGGGAATAAAAATTGCCAGGGACATAGAGGTGAGGGGTAGAACACACTCAGACTTTGTGACAGACCTAGGTGGGCTAGGTAGCATTGTGGACAGCCTCTGAACGTAAGAAATGTAAGAGTTAGAAGAGGAGAAAAAAAGAAAAAAGAAAATCTGGTTTTCACTGAAAATTTTCTCCAGCATTTGGTGGCAACAAGCTTGTCTAGTGCTTTGCTGCTGAGCCCAAAGTTCCCACAACTCATCTCATCTCAGTTTAACACCCCCTCTCCCTCCCTCCCTCTCCCCCGGCCTCTCCTCCTATCCCTCCCTCCATCCTCCTCCTTTTTCTTTTAATTGAGACCTAAAAGCTCCGAGTCCATTCTAGGTCTCAGGAATTCTAATTTTCAGACTAGGTCTGTCCAGTTTCTAAGGGTGGTGCTGAGGATGGGAGAAAGGATAATCTTTAACAGTCTTTTTAACAAAGCAAATACCCTTAAGCAAAAAGGAATAGAGTAGCTGGGTGGCTTTAGTCAAATTGTTTGTAATTATTCATCCCATATAGGAGATGATTAAAGAATATTTTGTCAAGCAGACCGTGGCTTCTAAGGCAAGCAAGGGTAAGGCTTAAGTCCGAGTCCATACCTGAAAAACACAGTTTCTCAAATGTTCAGGAGGCCATCGCCAGATGAGTCTGCCTCATAATACATCTATCCATACTCATTTCAGTATGAAAATAATCAACTGAATTTTCCTGCAGTCTTTGATTCCTTCCAGCTGCAAACCTCCCAAGGTGGCACACCTCAGTTTGGCCTTATGCAAATTGTCTTAAGGCAATGTCTGGCCTTAGAGCAAATAAAAAGATATTTCTCACCTCTGGAAATACTCTAAACACGGAGGCTCTAGAAAGGATGTTCTAGAAATAAATTGAATCTTACCATACTGCTAATTGTCTTGGTTATTATGAATTGAGATAGGGGTCCACTGTGGGCGTCACCATTCCCTGGTCAGCTGTTCCTAAGATAGTTGAGAGCAAGCCTTTGAGCGAGTCATCAAGCAGCATGCCTTCATGGTTTCAGCTGCAATTCTTTGGCTGTGAGCTGAGTTCTGTGATTAGAAGTAAGGCCCCCTGTCTTGACTTTCCACAATGATGGCCTGTGGCCTGTAAGATGAAATAAACCCTCTCCCCTTCTAAGTCGCTCTCGGTCAGTGTTTTTATCACTGGAACCAAGCCAGACAGCTGTCCTTGTTGGCTGCTCCTAAAACAACAACCACTGCTGAAGCTGTAGCTGCTCAGCTGCAGATGAAATTCCGGTAAAAGAAGTTGGCTGCCACAGCAGCAAGAGACCATCCCAGATTGCAGAAAACACAGGCTGAAAGGCAGTGAGTGCCTCCTTCAACAGCTCGAAACTCCAATCTGAAACTCCAGTCTGGAAGCACCTGATTTATAGGTGCTTGTCAAGGAAGCATGAGAGGGAGGCTCATATAGAAACAATAAGATGGTATCCTGGGGAGGGGGGATTCTGTCTAAAAATAAGCCCTAAAAATACCCATAGAAAGTATTTCACATACTTCATTAACAATAAAATAAAACTGTATTGAAAAAAGCATGTAACATCCTTTGCTCCACACAGCTTTATTAGAAAAGGTCCTTGCTTATTTTCAACTTTTCTGAAGTCTTTATTTTTTGGATTCCCCATCCCCCCAGTCCCCAGAACATGGCCACAAACAGGAAAGCAGGAGATGCTCCTAACTCCAGCTCCCTCCCCTTCAGCTTAGGACCCTCCAGGGTTTGACCTGCACCTTCCTCTCAGTTCCTCCGACTTGTCTTTGGAGTGAATAGACCACTAACCCTGATTTACTGCTTGCATTTGGCTTGACTGGAGCAGTCATGAGCTGCCAAGGAATCATCAGGGAGGGAATAGAGGGCAGCAAGAGAAGTGACCCAACCCAGATTCACTCCTTAACTAAAACAGAAAGAAAAGATACCACCTGTGTCTGTAAATTCCTTTCCAGGAGGCTCAGATGTAAGTTCTCCTGACTTTGAGCCGACTCCATCTGCTTGGCAGAGGTTCTGATGGCTTCCTTTTTAAGGATCTCTCCAAGGCCTTGCAGAATTAGAAGCCCCTCTCTGAATAACCGAAGCACAGTCTCTGTGGTCGTAGAGGAACTCATAATAATCAGTTTCCCATTGTCCCCCTTTCCTCCTGCTATGGGCCTAGCTTACCTCTGCTGGCTAACATGCACCGTCTAACCCACCCGCCCTTTTCTTCCCTACTCTCTCCATCCTGCAGCTACTATTGCTGAATCTTTTACGTCAGTGTTTTTCTCCCCACTCCTGAACTCTGCCTTACTTGGCTTCATTTTCTTAATACATTTTTTCTTTTTTAAAAGTCTGAGATGGAGTGGGAGAGTTAAAAGGGTGAAAACTGCTCTCCCAAAGTTATGTCCATTGCAGAAAATATGAACTTGAAAACTGAGTGAGGAGTTAGCTTGGGTTTCCTTAGGGCTAAGAGCAATATTTATGGTCAAATCATGTAAAATGGGAAAAATGTAGAACTATATGTGGACAAAATTAAGCAAGCCATATTCTCCCTGCCTGGAGAGATGATTAACTCCTCTAGCGGTTTTTCCATCTGGACTCCCTCATGCTGACCATCTATGCTCCATGTGGGGAAGTTGGGGTGTATGGAGACCAGAAGCCGTCCCATGGAAAAATTGGTTTATATGGAAGCAAAAACATCATCATCAACAACAACAAATTTTAGAATCATCCTTAATTCCCTTTCACTTAGCTCTCTGCCATAACTCTGGGTTTCACTATCTACAGTGGTCTCTGCTTCCCAAACCCAAAGAGGTTTCATGAAGAAGGCACAGGGTGTTTTTTTTTTCCTGGTAAGGACCCAGTAACATCTTAGCACACAAACCAAAACATTTTGCCAATCTGCTCAAACTTCTGTTGTTTTTCCCCAAACCAGATGCATTTTTCCCCAAGAAAGGCAAAGGCCTGTGTGGTCGAACCCTGTTTTCTACAAGGTGATGCCCTTTCCTTCTTTTATAAGTACCTAACCAGTGCATGGATCTCTGGACATTCAGGTTCTAGGGAACTCTTGTGTCTGCTCTTGCTGGCCATGGCTTCCTTACAGTGAAATGTCCTGGAACTCTCAGCACGAATGTTTCTGCTGCCCTCTTGGTGACATCATCCAGCAGGTGAAGGATATGGGGTTCTGCCTTCCCTTTATTCCCACTCAAACACTGTGCAGACTCTGACTCCCTGTTTTCCTTCTTCTCTTGGAGTGATAGAACCATTCATTCTGCATCATTGGCATTTGCATGTTGTCCTTACTAAGTTCTAAATGGGAATCAGTAAGTAACCATGTTGATGCATGGAGAACCATCACAAAAAGAGATTAGAAATAAGCATGGCTTTTTCTTACTCATTAGCTTTGCTTTAGTCTATTCCTCAAGTTCTTGTTGTTGCTAAGCACCCAAGACTCTCAATTATCTCTCCTTCCATCTTGCCTAGGCTATGAAGTTGTCTTAGGGATTTAATGCTGAACAGACACCATGACAAAGGCAACCCTTATAAGGACAACATTTCATTGGGGCTGGCTTACAGGTTCAGAGGTTCAGTCCATTATCATTGAGACAGGAACATGGCAGCATCCAGGCACAAATGGCTCTGGAGAAGGAGCTGAGAACTCAGCATCTTGTTCCAAAGGCAAATAGGAGAAAACTGGCTCTCATGTAGTTAGGCAGAGGGTCTCATTGCTCACTCCCACAATGACACACTTCCTCCAACAAGACCACCCCTACAACAAGACCATATCTCCTAATAGTGCCACTCCATGGGCCAAGCATATTCAAACCACTACATAAGCTTTCTCCTTTCTCTCAACTCTCAGTAAACCAAAAGGGAGCTGGTCCCATGGAGTGATATGATAGTGGTTGATAATGGAAAAGTTGGGGCTCCACCGAGAGCCACTGGGAAGTTACTTTTAACCAGTGGTAATCATCATCAGTGATGATGACAGCATTTGTGGGAAGCTTATATCCTCACTGTGTTCGCAGAGGTATAACTATGATTCATTGTTCTCATCTATTAGACAATGAGAATCCTAGAAGTAGTGTCTACAAAGATCATACTTGCCCAGGGAGTGACTCCTACCAGTGTCAACCAATAACCATTAAGTTGAGGAAACTAAAGAGATATTAGCAGCTCCGAGGAAAACCACATGGTTGGAGAAATTGGGAATTCAAGGCACATACATAAACATAATAAAAGCAATATAACAGTGAGCCTATAGCCAACATCAAATTAAATGGAGCAATCCCACTAAAATCAGGGACAAGACAAGGCTGCACATGTTCTTCCTATCTAGTCAATATAGTACTCGAAATTTTAGAGCAATGAGACAGCAAAAGATCAAGGGGATACAAATTGGACAGGAAGAAATCAAGGTATCACTATTCACAGATGAGACTGAGTCACCAACCAAAGAACATACAAGGCTGGAAGAAAACCCCTGGTGCATATGTAGCAGATGTCCAGCCCAGTCTCCATGGCTGCCTTGTCTGGCCTCAGTGGGAGAGGATGTACCTAATCCTGCAGAGACTTGATGTGCCAGGGTGGGAGGATATGGGGGATACCCTCTCAGAGAAGAAGGAGAGGGGGTATAGGGGAAGGGACTCTGGGAGGGGGGAAGTGTTTGGGATGTAAATGAACGAATGAATGAATGAATTAAAAATATATAACAAGATTTAGGGCAAGGGCAAATGGTGGGAGAATACATGATTCATCCTACTCCTCAATCTAAGAGAAACAGGATACAGTGGACATGAGAGAAATACATGACTTTGAAGGCACTTATTTCTGCATTGGGGCCTTACTTTTTGCTAGTGATTGGCTCTGGAATTTGGTTAAGTGCCTTACCACTCTGTGCCTCATCTAGTTAAAAAGGAAACAGACCCCAACTTCCATAGAAATATAGACATCTTCTCAGTCATAAGGAGTATTAAGATGTAATTAGAGAGTTGGAGTGTTCAAGACAGTCCTATCACAGGGGACTGTCAGGGGAGTAAAATATTTCCTTTGTTGTTTGTTTGCTTGCTTGCTTTTATCCATTAGTAGAGAGGGCCTTCTTTCTTGTCCTCTGGATTTGGCACCTGAGACACTCACTCAGCTAGTTGTATTTACCGTAAACAAATGTCTACTAATTTCTTACATGTTTTATAAAAACACTTGCATGGTGTTTTGTGGCCAACAAGAACTCAGTGCATGTTTGTTAATAATTAAATTGGAAACTTCAACTTGAAAGAATCCCAGAGAGGGAGAAAACAAAACTTCCTTGAGAAATTCTTCCTAGTTGTGAATGAAGACAGAGTTAACAATTAAACAGGTTGATGGTCCTTCTGCTTTGAGGAACATTTTCTTTGGGCATGAAGCAGCTCCCAAGGTTATCAACAACCAGGCTAGTCAAAACAAGGCCTTGACAACAGACAAAGCATGTACGATCTGGGATAGGAAGGAACATCAGAGAGGTCTTGGAACGAGTGAGAAATCGTACTACCCAATGAAAATCAGGGCTACCAGAAGCTTGGAGATATTTCCCCAAGTTTTTTTTAAATTGCATTTTACTTTAGTAATTTTTTGGAGGGAATTCTAAGCTTTGTGCTTGTTAGGATGACCACATCACTCTTGTGTGCTTGTCTGATAGTTGTGGTTTCTGCCCTTTTGGAAACTTCCTATGTAGGTTACTACATGTTGATGGAATAAAAAGAGATCTTTAAATAATTTTTTACACAGTACATTACCCTCTTTGTTCTCTTTTGTCCTCTACCTGTTACATTAAAAATTATAGCCAAATATATTCCATGAGAAGTTATGGAAAACTTGAGCAATATTGCAATTGTTTCTCTGTAAGTGACCATAACATGGTTGTAAAACCCACTGGTAATGCCAAACTAGATCTTGAGATGAAGGAGTATAGGACATATGTATTCTACTAGAGGGAACACTTGGCATGCTTCTTACTTCCAAAATAAGCCAACAGGTACAACAACTAAGGTCTCTGCATCCAGATGTCCTTGATCCCTAGGGACCGAATTTTGAAAAAATATCCTTCCTAACAGGTCTCATTTGTGCCCCTAGTATAGCTGCTGTTAACAATATCTTCTTCTACCTGACTCTTGGCAATCATAGAAATTCATCACATAAATATGTTGTGAACATACATAGCAGAATCATTTGAAGAACAGAATTGAATTTACAGTGGTAGGAAAGTGGTCAGCTAGCAAAGACAAAGATGAAATCCCTGAGGTCAAACCATGCAAACCTGCTTTATGGTTGACTTAGGTATTCCCTAAAGGTTTGTGTGTAGGAGGCTTAGTCCCCAGTGTGGTTGTACTAAGGTGGTAGGAAGTTTAAGAGGCAAAGTCTTTATAAAGTTATTGCAAACCTTGACCAAGATCATTGTTTTCTATTGTCATGAAATATGACAACTACCCCTTGAGGTTCACTTCTAATTTTCACTCCAAATGATTATAACACTGTGATTAACCTTTAGGAAAAACATCCTGACTGTATAATTATGATATTATCCTTCATCCACCAACTTAAAACCAGACCAAACCAAACCAAAGCAGATTCACTGTACTGGAAGACATCTGTGGAAGGACACAATTTCTCAGGAAAACATTTTCTGGGAAATTCCCAGTGCAGCTCAATTGAGTAAAACTCCATATTAAAGCCATCTGGTATTGGTTCTAGGTCATTGTTAGGATGTGTGTGTGTGTGTGTGTGTGTGTGTGTGTGTGTGTGTGTCTGGGACACAAATTAAAGGAGGTGTTTCTGGTAATGCAGAAAGCTATTACAGTTTGTATCTGAAATGTGCCCCCCTCCGTAATCTCATGTTTTGAATGACTAGCCCATAGCTGGTGAAAGTGTTTTAGATGATTCTGAAAACTTTTGGTAGTGGGGCCTAGTAGGCAGAAATAGGTCACTAGGCATAGGTGTTTGAAGGTTATAGTAGGTCCCTGGGTCCTGACTCATGTTTTGCTTACTGGTCTGCTGTGATATGAACAGTGTCTTCTAAATCCTTCTTCTACCATGAGCTGAGTGGCACTGCCTGACCTCACTACAAGAATGCACTAGCCTTTCTGAGACCTTGAGCCCAAATACATTTTTCCTCTCTTTTAAGCTGCCTCTCTCATGCATTCTATCAATGAATGCAAAAGAAACTAATACATAAAACTAGTACCAGAGAAGTGGGGTTCCTGTTATGACTAAACCCGACTGTGTGGTCCATAGGCCTTTGGAGTTGGCTTGTAGAAGAAACTTGGAGGTGTTTGATGATGCAGGCTAGAAAAGTCCTAGAAAAGTTCTGTAAGCAGAACTTAGTAGGTGACTTTTGAACCTCAAAAAACCAGAATGCTTAGACAGTGAAGGACAGAGTCATCAGGTTTCATATAGGAACAGGAACTCTATTGGGAATTAGACAGAATATAGACATTATATTCTGTAAATAATTTGTCTAGGTTCAGTCTAAATTATGAGAATTTGAGTGAACTTTGATTTTAAAGTGAATAACTAGTGAGTTTGGAGGAGACCATTTCAAGACAGCAAAACACTCAGGCCATGACACGGTTACGACTGGGTTCTTTTAGCCAGTTTTACAATGAGAATTGGGATCAGGAAGCAAACAAGAAAGACCAAATGACAGCAAATACCAAGTTATTTGTCAGAAAGGAAACTTGTTTGAAGTTGATAACAAAGAGGCCTTAACTGTAAAGAGACTTGTGCCAAGTATTCACAATGGGACAATTGAAAAGGTGAAGGTAGGAACTGGCAAGATTCTGTCCACTTCAGCCTCTGTGATGCAAAGCTGAAAATTTGTCTATAGGGATTTTCTTTGGAAAGAGAGACCTTCCAACATCTTCCTCAACATCCCCTTAAACTGTGAGTCAAAGTAAAACTTCTCCCCTAAATTGCTTCAAGCCAGACATTTGGTTATAGTAATAACAGAAATGTAACTAATGCAGAAAATTGATCCTGAAATGTTGTCGCTTCCGTAAACATAACTATGTAGTTCATAGGATTTTGAAACTGGTGTATGAACAGAATTCAGGACAATTTGAAGTTGCAGACTTGGGAAACCTAGTCTGCTGTAAACAGAACTCAGTTGGCCATTCTGGTGGGAGTTTGGAAGAATTTTGAAAGTTGTGAAGGACAGATTAATGAGCTTTCAAAGGGGAACAAGAACTCTTAGAAACTAGACCAAAGGCCACTCCCATCAAGTGTATGGCTGATTTCTGTATGAATACTCGTATTATGCTGGATCCACTAGAAACAGACCCATTTATTTGGCAGAAGGAAATTCAAGATATCAAAATAATGATGGAATAAGGTGAGCATATATAGGAACAGGATCTGATTATGGATTATATGGGAGATACTGGGCCTAACAAAAAGTGAAATGGACTTTAAGACCAAATCTGAAATGATGTCCAGTGACCAGAGCTAAGTTAATGTCCACAGTTACTTTAGACCAATAGTTCTCCACCTTCCTAATGCTGTGACTGTTTAATACAGTTCCTCATGTTGTGGTGATCCCCTAACCACAAAAAATTTTTTGTTGCTACTTCATAATTATAATTTTTCTATTGTTGTGAATTGTAAAATAAATATCTGGTATGCAGGATATCTGATATGCAGCCTACCGGAAAGGGTCATGCGACTCCTGAAAGGGATTGCAACTCACAGGTTGAGAGCCACTGTTGTACTGGCAGTGATAGCTATGAAAAATGGAAATCCAGTAAATAGTCTGGGGTTAAAAAGAGAGTTAGAGGAGATAAGAGGGCTATCTGTAAAATAGGTGCAACAAACAAGGTAGATATTCAGGGAAAAAATACCAAGGTAGATATCCAGGGGAAAAGAAAAGACGTGGGGCAGGCCACAAATGTGCTGGTTGGCAGAGGAGGGCATATATATATATATATATATATATATATATATATATATATATATATATATGTGTGTGTGTGTGTGTGTGTGTGTGTGTGTGTGTGTGTGTGTGTGAGAGAGAGAGAGAGAGAGAGAGAGAGAGAGAGAGAGAGAGAGAGAGAGAGAGAGAGTCAGCCCACAGATGGGAGGTGAAAGAATTCCAAAAGAGCAAGCAGGAGCCACAAGTTCACTCCAGGCTGGAAAGCACATTCTTTTCAAGGGTCACAGAACCCCAAGGGTTGCTTTTGCTTCAGGAAAAATAACTCTCTGACACCTGAGCAAATTGGAAGCACTAAGATGAGTCCTGTGATGAGATGGCAGCACTGGGAGAGATTGCATAGGGCACCCCATCGACCTCCAGCTAGCTCCCTCCCTGGGGACCTCTTGGGTGGGAGGGAGGGCCCACTGCCAGAGGTCAGTCTGGTTTTTGATTCTGCTGCAGGAACTTCCCTTTCCACCCCCACATCCTCAGTCTGGGAACAACATTTAGAGAGGAGACCTGGCAGCCTTGGAAGAAAGGGTCCTTTGTTCAAATAGTTCTCCCTCAGACCCAAGAGGACAATTTTAGTTTTGATGCTTTTTTAGTAACTGGGTGGTTGCTAACAAATATACCCAACTACTGCTTCATAGAGCACACTGTCCCCTTCCCAGGATGGTGAGCAGAGACTAAGGCTCATAGAGCACACCATCCCCTTCCCAGGATGGTGAGCAGAGACTAAGGCTCATAGAGCACACCGTCCCCTTCCCAGGATGGTGAGCAGAGACTAAGGCTCATAGAGCACACCATCCCCTTCCCAGGATGGTGAGCAGAGACTAAGGCTCGTAGAGCACACTGTCCCCTTCCCAGGATGGTGAGCAGAGACTAAGGCTCATAGAGCACACCGTCCCCTTCCCAGGATGGTGAGCAGAGACTAAGGCTCATAGAGCACACCATCCACTTCCCAGGAGGGTGAGCAGACAGAGTCTAAGGCTGAATAACCCCAGGAAGTGTGCTCAGTGACATGTGGAATGTCCAGGGACTCCGCCCTTGAAGACATCTTGATAGGGCTTCCTGGGAAGGCCGGTTTTCCCACCAACCTTCAAATCCCAGCACACAAACAAGACAGTTAAGACAGTGTTACGGTTTGGAAACAAACCCTAGGAAAAGGCTCATGTGTTGGAACTTTGTCACTAATGGCCATCTATTTTGGAAAGTTCTAGAAACTTTAGGAAATCTTGCCCCTGGCCCCCTAACCTCACCCTTTCCCTGCCACATGCTCCCATCAAAACACTTCCTTACCACAGGCCCAGAAACAACCAAGCTGACTGTGACGGACTGAACTCAGCAAAAATGAGATTCAAATAAACTTTTCCATCCTTAGTGGCTTCTCCCTATTTGGTCAGAGTTAAACAAAGGTTTACTAAAGTTAAACTAATAGGGAAGGGAGTTATAAACAGCAGGCAACTAGCTGTCAGGTGGGGTAGGATCCTGAACACATTCTTATATGGTGTGTGTGTGCACACACGTGTATAAAGTTAGCACAAGTAAGTAACCACATGGACACAACTTTGTTTCAAAGGTCCAGAGACTTCCTAAAGAGTAAGTTAGTAGTCCCACCCCAACTGTGACTCATGGAAAGTAAGGAAAAACAATCGCACCAGGAATCGAGTGCAGCTCATCTTCCTGGGAACCTCCGGGTGCAAAGCAGAATGCAGTGGTTTCTCTCCTCTGTCCTCCAGCCTCCTCCCAATCCGAATGTGTGGCCCCCACGTTTCAGTGTTGGTTGTTCTTAAACCAAAATGAAAGAATGCTTTCTTTCGTTAACAACAGTTAATCTAATAAAAAAAAATCTCCCCCAAACAACAAAACAAGCAAACAAACAAACAAAAGTAAAGAAAATATACCTTGCCATATGTTCACAAAGAACATTTTAATGAAGATGAAATTCCACCACAAAAAAACTAAATGAGCTGGGTTTTGTTGTTGTTTTATATAAAACAAGACATTTAAATGCAAGCTTTAGAGTCCCAGGCAGCATGACTTGGTTAGGAACTAAAGTGCTCATGGGAAATGACCCACCTTTGGCGCATTCAACAGTCAGACGAAGCCGGTGGCAGATCAGTTTTAGATGGGAATCTGAACACTTGGGATGAAATCTAAGAAGCTTGACCACAGATACTTTGTACCACGCAGCTGCATCCGACTGCTCGCTGGTTACTATTCAGTGGGCGTCAATCGTGCAACTCTGTGCCTTGAACAATGAGCAGTCAGTTCCTGGCGAATGACAGAACCAAGCGAGAGGTAGTGTGCTTGATCTCAAGACTGTGTGCATCTTTGCTCACATCTTTGGAACCGTTCTTTCCTTGTCACTTTCCTTGACAGTCCAGAGTGGCAGCCATCTTTGCATTTCAACTAAGCATTGAGTGGAATGGTGAATTTGTCTGTTTCTAACTCATGGAAGAGACTAATCGGCTCTGAAAAATAAAGATCCCGGAAGAACTAAAGCCCTCCTACCTCTGTCTTTCTTAGTGCCTGTCAAATGAAGGCCTACTAGGGAGCCAGAAAGGAGGGCAGCTGAGCCAAGTTCTCACCAGTGTACCTAAAGGCTTCAACAGTTGTGACACACTGGAGTCTGCCTGGGCTCTGACAGCCCCCTGACACATGACACTCTGGAGTGATCCAGATCTGGGGCAATCTGGCAGGGACTTTTTGTGATGTCCAAGCTCCAATACCAGGAAGAGAAGAGGACTACATAAAGCCGGGAAGCTGAAGAGATTTGAGGAGTCACAAGTAAATAAGACACACTTATTTCTGGCACACAGGCTGCTGGGAGGGTAGATGCTAGCAGACACCCAGGCACATGTTGATACAACACAGGTAGGTACAGGCACACATACAGACCAACACAGACCACAGGCAGGGAACATACACAGGCATACATAGGCTGGCTGGCCAACTTAAAAAGTGAAGACAGAACCCATATTCCCCACCTCAAGTTCGTTTACACAGAACTGTTAAAAGTCACATTCTGTAAGGAATAGTTATACGACAGATTATATCAGTATCTACTTTGGGGTTCCCCAGATTTCTGGTGATAGCAGTCATGACCTGACTCATGATCCCCTGCAAGTTCAGTGTCAACTGAACTTTATGTGACTTTTACCAGGCATTCACAGGCGTGCGGTGTTATCTAAACCCAAGCTGACCCTTACAATCCTTTAGACCTCTGGCTGAAAGGCCACCATACAATCTATGTTATATAATCCAGTCTCATTTTCTCTTAATAATTTTGGGCCATCAGATCTATGGCAGCCTTTAGGACATATTCTAAATCCATTTCCCTCTCAGAAGTTTCTGATTTCCTTTAGTCCCTCACATTATTACGCAAAGAAAACATGACCGTTCTCTTACAGTAAATACTAAATAGGTTAGCCCAGAAACCCACAAAATGAGAAGAGAACAGGGCTTTGGAAGATGGTTCAGTGACTAAGTTCTTGCTAAGCAAGTGTCAGGACCTGGAGTTCATATCCTCAGAACCCATGTACATCCGGAAGTGGTAGCAAGCATCAATAGTTCTAAGTGGACTGGAAGCTTTCAGAACAGCTACCATGGTTTGCACAGAGGTGAACAACAAGAGACCCTGACCCAAATAAACTAGAAGGTGATAATTGATACCCAAGGCTGTCCTCTGACCTCCACACAAGCGCTGTGGCATGTCTGCTTTATGCACTTGCGCATAGATGTATGCTCATGTATGTGCACATGCACACACACACACACACACACACACACACACAGACACACAGACACAGAACAGAACAGCTGAAGACACTGGAATGAAGGCTTTGACGAGGGACTTGGTGTTTGCAGCCTGTTAAGAGCTCCATGGTATCTCAGGACTACTTTGCTCCTGACCCTACAGCTCTGGATCCTCGGCCAGAAAGGACCATCAGCACAGACAGATCTCGCAAACGCCCAGTCTACATGTACACTGAACTCTGAGACCCTCACTTCATGATGTTCCTCTCATCTCCAGGCCTCTGTGCTCGCCCTGGCCTCCACCCAGCCCTGATGGAGGCCCCAGCATGTGTGTCTCAAGCCAGACAGGCCCCCAGTTTGGCACAATACCCCACATGCACTAGCTTTTGCGTCAATGGCGCCAGCCCCCGCCATCCACACCCAGCATGTGCAATGTCTTAGAGCTTACCAACGAACCAGCACTTCTTACATATTCGTAATCATAATGGAGCCGTGCACAGAGAACACTCATTTCCAATTTTTCCTTGTCTTGGGTGCTTTAGAGTGTCCTTGCTGCTTACAATTATTATCCTCAGGAGAACAGTCAGCCAGGAGACGAACAGGCCAGTACATTGCTATCATTTGCTTTTGCACAAGCAGTACTTGAAAAAAATAAATGGTGAGCTTAAACCTGGACTTAGAGAATAACTTTCAATCTCTCCCATCTCTCCCCAAACAATACAAAGTTTTGCTATAGTTAAGGCACCGTGAGGTGTCCTTCTGTACTGTTGGCTTGGGTCCTATTTCTTCAGCTTGTTTGTAAATGGAGACACATCGAGGGGGAGTTTTCTATGTGCTTTCTACAATCCCTGGCCTAGTCTCAGTGCCTTCCCTGTAGTAGATAGTCCCTTGTAATATGGGATTGGTTCCAGGCCCCTGCACGGATATGAAACTCTGCAGATGCCTCAACCCCTCATAATGAATGGTGTGGAATTTACATGTAACTCAGACACATCCTTCCATATGTTTTAAATAATCTCTACTTTGCACATATTTTCTAATGTAATGTAAATGCTGGGTAAACAGATGTATTGTTTAGAGAATAATTAAAAGAAACAAGTTTCTACATATTTTGTACAGATGCAATTCCCCGCCCCCCAAATGTTTATGGTTGGCTGGCTCCACAAATATAAAATGGGCAGATACAGAGAAATAATACTATAAAAATATTTTAACAAAGAGATAATGATAACAAAAAATAATTCAACACAACTTCACTAAGTAGGGTTAGAGAGATGGTTCAGTCGTTAGTACTCTTTACTCTTTCAGAGGACCCAGGTTCCATTCCCAGCCCCCATTATGGTATTCACATCTACCTTAATATCAGTCCCAGGAAGTCCAGCACATTCTTCTGGCCTCCAAGGGTTCTGCATTCATAGTGCACATGCACGCAGGCAAAATACCCCTCCATAAAGTAAAATGAAAAAAAAACTTTAATCTTGCTAAACATATTTTAGCACATGAACATTCTTATTCTTCTGACCTTGTTTGAGCCCCTTGAAGAGGTGTCTGAAACAAGGCATGTGCCGTTATCCCTGGTAGTAAGGAAGGCAGGCTGAGTCTGGGTCTCAGTGGAGTGAGGCAGACAAGTCTCAGGTCTCCTGGAGACAAGTGGGCAGCACAGGGCAGACAGGGTGTAAGACAAGTCACATGTCTGACATTCTCCTATGCTCATGTTTCTGCTGCCTGCTGTCTGGCAGAAGGAAATGCTCTCGATTTATTTTCTGTTTTAGAGACCATAACGGCACACGTCTCGTGACATATTTAAGAACCACAGTATTTGAAAACGTGGCATTTGCTAACCGATGCTATCTCATGTGCTCTCCTCTGTATCAGCAGCACCCTAAGTGCATGAATGCCACAAGCACCATCTGGCAGTGGAGCTCCTGTGCCCCAAGCTAGAGGATTTAGTGTACTCCAGTACTCCAGACTGCTGTTCCCATCTGGAGGCTGGGAGCTCTGACCGCGTCTGGAATCTCTGATATTCACTTCAGTCGTCCACTTCTCCCTGAAGCAACATGTGGGTGGCTTGGTTTATGCCCAAGTTCCTCCTGGGAAATGGCAGCTGGGGACCAATATTGACCGGAAGCATTTAGGAGGCAAATGTGTCATCTGTCTGCCCTTCCCTTTTGAACCAGAGTTCAAACACATTGGCTTTTTTGAAAACCTTATCTTCCCTTAGTAGCAGCTACATGACCTATTCCCTGGTTACCTATAATTGAGTCAAGACTGGACATAAGGCCTCCTTTGAACCAATCAGGCCCCTTTATTTGGATCTGTAGTTAGAATACAGAAAGCCCGAGGCCTTGGTTGTCTCTGGGTGTTGGACCTATGAGATGCTATGGGATGAAGGTCTAGAGCAGTGGTTCTCAACCTGTAGGTTGTGACCCTTTACACTATGATTCATATCTTTAGCAAAACTACAACTATGAAGTAGCAACAAAAATAATCTTTGGTTGGGGTCACCACAACAAGAACTGTATGAAAGGGTAGAAGCATTAGGAAGGCTGAGAACCACTGCATTAGAGGGAGCCAGCTATGTGCCATCAGTACAGTTAGAGGCCTGGACTGAGGGAAGAGATGGAGTAACTCAGAGATAAAGATGGTTGAGAAACAGAGAAGGGAGAGCATTTGAAGAGACTCTACTTGTTGAATACCTCAGACTGGGTTTCATCACAAGTTTTAACAAATGCAAAAGTCACTCCCCATTTGCTTACACCAGTCCAATTGGGTTTCTGGCCTAGTAACACAATGTTTCTCCATGCTAAAATGTACCAGCTGGGGTGGAAGTTGAACAGAAGATGTTTAGGGAGCCACAGGCAACTTTTCTGGAGAGAGTAGATCTTTGGAGAAGAAGTTCACATACAATATCCATACATTCCAGACTGCAATGAGATAGTCTTGCTCCAGTGTGTCATCTTGTCCAGATTTTTGTTTAGACAAGCGTGGCATATTTACCACATGTATATATAAGATATAATCTTCTGAGGTCTTCTTCAATTTCTTTCTTCAGAGACTTGAAGTTCTTGTCATACAGATCTTTCACTTGTTTGGTTAGAGTCACACCAAGATACTTTATATGGTGTGTGGCTATCATGAAGGGTATCATTTCTCTTACTTCTTTCTCAGCCTGCTTATCCTTTGAGTATAGGAAGGCTTCTGACTTGCTTGAGTTGATTTTATATCCGGCCATTTTGCTGAAGTTGTTTATCAGCTGTAGGAGTTCTCTGGTGGAGTTCTTTGGGTCGCTTAAGTATACTATCATATCGTCTGCAAATAGTGATAGTTTGACTTCTTCCTTTCCAATTTGTATCCCTTTGACCTCCTTTTGTTGTCTAATTGCTCTAGCTAGAACTTCAAGTACTATATTGAAAAGATATGGAGAGAGAGGGCAGCCTTGTCTAGTCCCTGATTTTAGTGGGATTGCTTCAAGTTTCTCTCCATTTAGATTGATGTTGGCTACCGGTTTGCCGTAAATTGCTTTTACTATGTTTAGATATGGGCCTCGAATTCCTGATCTTTCCAAGACCTTTAACATGAAAGGATGCTGAATTTTGTCAAATGCTTTCTCAGCATCTAATGAGATGACCATGTAGTTTTTGTCTTTGAGATTGTTTATGTAGTGGATTACATTGATGGATTTCCTTATATTGAACCATCCCTACATCCCTGGATTGCAAGCTGGTACAACCACTCTGGAAAGCAGTCTGGCAGTTCCTCAGAAAACTGGGCATGACACTCCCGGAGGATCCGGCTATACCACTCCTGGGCATATACCCAGAAGCTTTGCCTGCATGCAATAAGGACACATGCTCCACTATGTTCATAGCAGCCTTATTTATAATAGCCACAAGCTGGAAAGAACCCAGATGTCCCGCAACAGAGGAATGGATTCAGAAGATGTGGTATATTTACACAATGGAATACTATTCTGCAATTAAAAACAATGAATTCACGAAATTCCTAGGCAAATGGTCAGAACTTGAAAATATCATCCTTAGTGAGGTAACCCAAGCACAAAAGAACACACATGGTATGCAGTCAGTGATAAGGGGATATTAACCCAGAATCTCGGAATACCCTAGACACAATTCGCATATCAATAGATTTCCAAGAAGATGGAAGGAGAGACCCCTGGTCTCTGGATGTAGGGGAACGCCAGGACAGAGAAGCGAGAGGGGGTTGAATGGGGAAAAGAGGGAGGGAAGGGGGCTTATGGGACTTTCGGGGAGGGAGGAAACGGGAAAGGGGAAATGATTTTGAATGTAAATAAAAAAAAAACTTAGAAAATAAAATAAAATTAAAAAAAAGATATAATCTTAGCTGGGGAGACTTTCCTAAGCAGACACAATTCTGGAAACTATAAAGACAATATGAATGGACGGGACTGACCAACTCTAGACTTTAAATTGCCTTTTAACAAAGGCATTGTGAACAAAATCAAAGGCTCTCCGCTCTTGTGGGTAGATGTGAACTCCCTTTCCCTCACAGGTCACACACTCCTTCAAGGGAGAACATTAGCTGGGCCCAACCTTGGCTTCATGGCAGCCACATCTGCTGAGAGTATTGCAACTGCTGGCAGGAAGACCATGGCCTCTGCTGGTCTCAAAGTGAGGCAGAGAAAAGGAAGGAAGAAGGAAGGCATGGAATCCAAGGAGATACAACTGACTGAGCGAGGCAGAGGGACAAGAGCTTTGGAGAAGAGGGCAGCAATTAGTCGCTACTCTCTCCTGCTGCTCGGCTGTCTTCCTGCCATGTTTGTGGTGTATTGACTCACCCAGGCTGCGGCTGTTTTGGGGGTTTGCTGGAAAAAGGAGCTGCAGAAGCCAACAACAGCATTAAGTGATCTGTCATAATGGTGGTTTGTAATTCAGACCCACGTCATCTTTCCCTAAGTCCCTGCTTGTGCAAACTCATTCATTGCCTGGGTGAACCAGAGGCCTCTGAGGAGACTTTTCAAAGTCTTAACATTTCCTTCCTATTTCCTTTTCTCCCAAGCAAAATTCCCTTTATTTTTACCACCCACTAGAAGGGAGAATTGAAATTAGGCCCTTTTATTTAATAGCTTGCCAAACAATAAACAGCTCTCTCAAACTAAGCCACATCTTATCTAGGGAGAGGGCAATAAAAGTAGTGATTTATGCAGTCAAGAGGACAGCGAGACATTTTTATAGCATCACAGATGGTTCTGCAAATTGCAGAGCAGTGTTATTTGATTCTGTACATTTCAGGCTCTTAGCTTGTAATTTGAAAACAGTATGAAGTGGCTGCTTCCTACAGCTAAGGTTCCTCGGGCAAACCATGAAGGTGTAGGCATAAAAGCACCTTGAATCTGATAGAAGAAGATGAAGATGATGATGAATTATCTTTCTACGTCCTGCATGGGAGGTTAATATGAGGAAAGTTTACAGGAATGTTTATGGAAAATGATTCGATTGAGAGGGTGCTTAGCTTCACACAGTCTTGAGCTGCTTAGGAGAAGCACGAATATGCAGAGGACCATTAATTTGGGTGTACCTTTGATAGTATGAGAGCAATTCTTGAAGAGGCTGGACACTGAGATAAGAGAATTGAGAAGCACACTCACACTTTACTCCTGTTCATGTTTCTAATATCTTCCATTCCACCCGCAGCCTGAGGTATATATGTGTGTGTCTCCCATTTCAGTGACTGTAGCGGAATATCTATGAGAGTCAATTTAAGCAGGAAAGATTTATTTTGGCTTACAGTTTCAGAGGACTCAATCAATGGACATTTAGTTCCATCTCTTTGGATCATGCCAAAGCAGTGGCGGGGATCATGTGGTGGAACAAAGCTACTTATCCCATAGTGACTAGAAGTGGAGAAGTAGGGGTGGGGAAGGCAGAGTAGTGGGGGGGGGATAGGAAAGAAGGGGGAGGGAGTCCTGGGATAAGCACTTATAAGATAGAGCCTTCAAGGGCATACTACTAAGGACCTATCAATTAGCCCTACATGCCAAGTTTCTGTCATCTTTCAGTAGTCAATTAAACAATGAATCTACTAATAACGTAATCAATTAATGAGGTTGGAACCCTTGAATCCAATCAGCTGAGCATAGCTCTTTTGGGGACCACACCATAAGCATTTGGGGAACATTATAAATTGAAACCATAAAAAATATTAGAGCTATTCTTAGTATACCTCTGGTCTCTTTTGCTTCTACCAAGCCAGGGGTGCTGGATCCCCGAGATTGGCCAACCTGGGTCATAGGCAGCCTGGTACACTGCTGAGAACAGAAGATATGGAGCCATTCTGGCTGCATGTGAGTGCCAGCTCGATTCTGGGATTTCCAGTGTCACCTCATTTGTAAAATAGGCATGATGTAAACCTATCCATAGAGAAGGCTCTCCTGCATATTAAGTGAGGCAGTTAACTTCCTGACTCCCACCATAAATGATGACTGTTTTTAAAGACTTGTGTAAACACATGGTGGTGTTGGTGATGGTGGGGCTGGTGCTGGTGCTGCTGCTGGTGGTGGTGGACACAGTTGTTCTTTCAAAGGCAAAGTTCAATATTTTCCTTTGCTTTGTTTATTTTTCTTGCATAGAAGTTCTCTTTAAAATTGCAACCAAATAAAATTGGTAGAGTTTTACAATTCATATGGCTGAATTAACAGCTCTTTTGGTAGTTTTATTCTGTTTCTGATTTTAACATAAATCTCTTAATTTTTTTTTCCTCTTCTGTGATTTTAGAGCATTCCTGCAGAGAAATTTTAATCCAGCAATATGGCTGGATTAAATGTTTTGGAAAGGGATCACATCCAAAGACTTTCTAGATTTGTGCGGTCCGGCTGGAATGGCACACCTTTAATCCCTTAGTATGCACCTTTCGTACACACCCCTAGTACACATTTAATCCCAAACAATAAAGGTAAAGTTGGTTCGGAGAAGGAAGCAACCATGTTTGAAAGTGACATCTAATTGAGGGGCAGACAAAGTGCAAATCAGAGAAAGATTTGACTTTCATGAGGACAAGAAAGAGAGGTGACTTAAGAGCAGTACAAAGTGAGTCAAGAGGGAGGACAGGTCCAGTGAGTGCAGTTCAGTTGAGTCCAGCTCATCGAAGTCTGATTCAGTTCAGTTGAATGCAGTTGAATTCAGCCGAGCTTGTGCAGTTCCATTCAGTTCCGTTCAGTTCGAGCAGTGAGTACAGTTTAGTTCATGGAATTCAGAGCACTTCCGTGAGAAGCCAAGAGAAGCCAGTTTTAATCAGCAAGCTTTGGGGGGAGTTTTGAGGCAGAACAGCTGAGTTGAACCAACCAGAGTTCAGAAAGACCAGAAATGGTGAGCTTATTTAGCAATAAGACTTTGAGACAATCATATCTGGTGAATAAAAGTTACACATTGCACTGGAAAATAGGCATTGCATTGGAATGAGACTGTACTTTGATATGGGAGATGCACTGATATGGGACTAAGGTTATGGCATTTCCTTCCTGTAAGATCCACCTCTATGATTTTTACATTATAGTTAAGTGAGCTCCTGTCTCTGAATTTAAGGCCAACCTTAAGCAACTAGTCTCTGAGTTTGCAAGAAAAGAATATAGCTATTCCATGGGTACTCAACACACAATGGGAATGTATCAAGAGGTTTTATGTCCTCCTGGCCCTCCACGTGAAGTGAGTCCTGTCACCACCTCCATTTGTGCAGATGTGGAACTGGGGCCTTAAAGTGACTGCCCTATGTCACACATCTAGGAAGTGATGGAGCCAAAACCCTCTCCACAGGCATCTGGACTGACAGCCTGCGTTTTAGCAACTTGTGCATCAGAATGAGGCAGCTGCGGACTTGCACGGACTAGCCGTGGACGATACCATCCCGTGGCAGCTGGCAGCTTCACGTGAGGAGGTCACTAGTGACTAGTGCCAAATCACCAGGTGTGCTATCTGCCCCGAGAAAGAAGCTGGGAATACAGGGAGTCACACACGAATCCTGTGAAGAAGAATTCTATCAGTTGGAATGCACCTGTCCAGAATACACATAGATGTTTCAAAGCGCAAGATGGCGAATTCTTCACTGAGTTCCACGTGCTCATAAAAATGCCCATGCGGTTTTTTAAATGGGAATATAGGTTGGCTAATTCATTCCTCCTTCTTGATAAAATGGTTAGACTTTGCCTATGACAATCGAAATAATCAACTTTATCCTCACTTACTGTCTTCATTTCTTAAGTTTCTACTGATCCCTCTGTCTTTTCATCAGCTCTCACTGTAATCCTTCATTAGGACGCAACCAACTCATTCAAACATCCAGTCATTCATTTTCCCTTTAAGCTGAGGTTGTTTCACTTCCCCCTGATTGGCTGGCGCTCTTACCTTTGGCTAATAACTTTGCCAGGAAGAGTAGAGAAGAGAAGAGAAAGAGTAGTGTTTCTTTTAAGAAACCTAGTCTGTATAACGTGTGTCATCTCATACTGTTTTTCTTTTTATAAGCATTCAATGTTCCCTGTGATATGCACAGTCTCACAGCTAGCCCTTCCTACTTGAATGGCCATTTGGTCCACAGAACTCTCCCGACCAAGGTCATTAGCCTATGGCACATTTACTCAAGTCTGCCTGACATCAGAGCCTAATCTCTCAACCACTAAACCAAACAGGCCTTCCAGTAGGTCAGGCCTTTGTGCCCCTCCAGTTTAACTTTCCTTGGAAGTGTAACTAGTCACTGTTTACTCTAGGAGCGTGTCACTGGCTGTAGCTCTTGAAAGCAGTGCCAGGCTGGCTGGGGCTTTCTGTTCTTCGGACAAAGAATGAAGGTGACTCAGCAGATTGCTTTTGTACAGCATGGAGGACTGGGACCCCTCCCCCCAGCATCTAGTGAAAAGAATGCAGTCAAGTTTGTCGAGTATGCTCCTTGTGTCTTAGTCTGAGCTGGACTCTAACCTCACTACTTGCTTCAGGGGAAGTCAAGAAACTAAGAAGCTCTGTCATCTGTTCCAGGATGCACCCTTATTTGAGGCAGGCTAAAACTGAATTTTTTTTTTAATTAAAAATAAATTGCTGTTCTCAATCCACCTTCATTCTCATTGGGTTTGCTTGGTTTTAAAGAAGTCTTGAAGACAGAAAATTAAATGCCTTCTAACACTACAATTCCATATTAGATAGTTTTATGGAAAAATAATAGTAACAATAATGTCAGCAGTTCTAAACCTGTGGGTTATAAAGGATTTCTATCTTTTATCAAGCTAATCTATAGAATCCCAGAGTCGTATTTATGCCACATAAGATTTCCAGAACTCTGGACAATTTCTTGTAAAAACTCAGTTGAATAACTGACCACCGGGGTTGAGAAATTCAGGATTTCCCAGCAAAGTCCTACTTTCTTGTCTCTAGAAAATGCAAACTCCTCAGCTTGCAACCTTTTTGGTACTACAACGCAACCCCACCAATCTTTTTTGTTCTTGCAGATCTTGTTCATTTCTCTTAAGATTCTACTTTCTTTCCTTGAAGCTTCCCCACATGAGTAACTTCGTGGTGGTGCATTCCAGGATGAAAGGTTCTCATTCTTTCCACATTCCAGGACTTCTGGACTAAAAATGTAGACAAATTCAGTCTTGTTCCTGCTGTAAATCTGAATCAATTACTTGAATTCTTTGGTCCCTAATTTCCCGTGAATAATTCCTGCCTGCTTGTCATCCGGGGTTCTTGTGAGCATTTACAAAGTTAGAAATCTTGAAGTTGGATGCACTGGCCTTGGTCTCTGGTGTTAGGGCTGAGAGAACAAGGACCTTGTGACTCTCTGGCCCCTGCATGGAGTTTTTGAGGTCATCAAGGTCCTGACTAATGACAGAATCAAGGCAAAGCTTCAGGTTCTTCCTGGAAGTTCCTTCACTGTTTAGCTCTGATAAATACCACAGAGACAGTATGTAATTATTTTTATTAATTAATAGCCTCTGTATTGAGTCAACACTAATGGCATATTTTTCATGCCTTAACAGGGCTATCAATTGTCGGGAATTTCTGAAGATAGAAATGTGTGTCAGAAGACGAATTCTCCCTCTTCCAGAGCCTGAGCACATTTGCCTCATTTTTCCAAAGCAGGTCTCAGCCATCAAGCAAGGTTGATCTGCAAGGAGAAATGGGGAGAAAAATTCCAGGTCAAGGGTAAGTAGAGGTAGAAGTTAAAGGTGTGACAGGTTTTAAGACAGTGGAGGGTTCTCCAAGTGTTATTCTCTGAGGGCCACTGTTGCCTCCATTGTAGATTTTATGTATGCTAAAATCATTCCCCAGCCCCATCTCACCCCGTGTTCACTTGATCTAAGTCTTCTGGGATCTCATTATGAGAATGAGATGTCTCCACTTCCCCTCTCCTGGTCTGTCTTACTTTGCACCTACATGATTACCTACATGGTTGTTTGCATTCCTTAATGTACTGCAAATTTCAAAGAGAAAGAATCAGTCTTGCTTTTTCTCCCCTTTTGGTCACTATCCTGGTTAGTGTATTTGTCAACTTGATATAAGCCAGAGTCATCTTGGAAGGGGAAACTTTTTTTTCTTTTTTTCTGATTTTATTTTTTTATTACACATATTCTTTATTTACATTTCAAATGTTGTCCCCTTTCCTTGCCCCCCAAAAAATCCCTTAAGACATCTCCCCTCCTCCAGTACCCCAACCAACCCTCTCCAGCTTCCCAATCCTGATATTCCCCTACACTGCAATGTTCCCTTCTTTTTTCTTTTCTTTTTATTTTCTAAGTTTTATTTATTTACATTCCAAATGATTTCCCCTTTCCCTTTTCCTCCCTCCCCGAAAGTCCCATAAGCCCCCTTCTCTCCCTCTGTTCCCCATTCAACCCCCTCTCGCTTCTCTGTCCTGGCATTCCCCTACATCCAGTCTTTCCAGGACCAGGGGTCTCTCCTTTGGAAGGGGAAACTTATTGAGAAAATTCCCTCATCGGATTGGCTTGTAGGCAACTTTGTAGGGCTTTCTATTGGTTAAAGATTGAGGAGGTAAGGCCCAATCCACTGTAGATCATACCATCCCTGGGTGGTTGGTTCAGGATTGTATAATAGAGCTGGATGAGTGAGCTGTGAGAGAAAAGTCAGTAAGCAGCACTCCTCTGTGGCACCTGCTTCAGTTCCTGCCTCCAGGTACCTTGGCTTCCCTCAGTGATGGACTGTGGTCAGACACACAAGCCAAATATACCCTTCCCTTCCCAAGTTGCTTTTGGTTGTGGTATCATTATCACAGCATCAGAAAGCAAACTACGATACTTAGATACTTGCCTATCCACCCTCCTCTCAGCACCATCGGGCATCAGATTTCATGAAGATTTCTTAAACAGGTAACTAACTTAATCACATGCCTACGTGTCTTCATTTGTTCCTCACATATTCAAGATTGGGTACTGAGAATGTGTCCAGCATCCACACAGTCTTTTTCCAAGACTGAGTAGGAGCTATATGTTCCTGTGCTTTTCCCTAAACAGCTCTATTCTGTTCTACACACCAACAGATAATAGGTTTCTGTACCTAGTCTGTGATAGTTCTCAAGTGTTTAAAATGAGCTGCCATACTCTCTGCCTTGTATGTCTTTGTTAACCATCTGTACTGTCTTCAACAATTGTACATAAGCATAGCTCATACACACATCCTTTTAACACAAGGGAGTTTGCAGAATAGAGACAAGAGACAGGACACAGACAAGGTCCTGAAGTATCTTTGGTTCATCCTGGCTATGCTGCCCAATGCTTTGGACTTTCTCTGTTTGACTAATGTCCCTTCCCAAACATGGTTTCCAGAATTTAACATTATATTCACCAGTATGGCTCATGCCACAGATCTCCTGCTTCCAAGAACTTCCAGTCATTCTCCCTTTGTGTGTGTGTGTGTGTGTGTGTGTGTGTGTGTGTGTGTGTGTACAAGCAAGAGAAAGAACGGTTATTAAAAGACATTTTGTGAAAATTTTGTAAGCCCTTTGTGTGGTAGGATTTCTGGTGACCAAAGTTCAATGCATAGATATCCCTTACCATGGACCCCTTCACTTCAGTACATAAAATCCTTGAAGAGGAATCCAATTGCAGCATTTCCATCAGTCTGAAAAAAAGAAAACCAAAAAAACATAAGGATGGACAGATTAAAATAAAATAAAAACAAGCCAGGACATTTCACGATGTCACTAATGGTTCTTTATGATGGCTTTGAAAATAATCGGAAGGGAGGCACAGAAATCTGGCACGTGAATAAAGATGTTTCTAATTATGGAGGGATGTTTGTCTTCAAAGCCTAAGAGACACTGGGGTGTCCTCGTATGTGCTTTCTTTAACTTGCTCAGGGCTTGGCAGCCTCCAAGTGCCTACTCAAAGCACAGCAAGTGATCTGCTGTCACTTTTACCTCCGACCTGAACAGCTTGATTCTTAATCTTTCCTTAGACCTGGAGTTTTTTTCTTTTGGAGGAAGGTTGCTTTGAAGCTGAAAATGGGGGAGTGTTGGCTGTGATATTTCTTGGGTACTTTCCGTTCATTTGGACACAGCATCATCTGGGGCCAGCAGGTCAGCAGAAGAGAAAGTGCTTGTCCTCAATGACACTTGGATGGATGTGGGAGAAGTCTACAGACTTGGGTGGTTGGGTGACCCAGGAATGATTCCAGAATAAGCATGGTGTACCCTGTGGCTGACATAGTTTAGAGATGGCTTTGTGTGGAGTGAATATAGCTGGGCAAACAACTTCACTAGTTAATCTGTTGTCTCTATTTTTTTTTACCTTCCTTCCTTCATTAATTCTTTATTGTGTGTATGTGTGTACGGGTGTGTGTGTGTACTCAGCACCATGTAGTTTCCAGTGATAAAACTCAGGTTTTCAGCTTTAGTGGCAAGTACTTTTATGCACCCAGCCATCTTGCTAGACCAGGTTAAATATTTAAACTAATTTTTCTTGGCTCAATATGTTTTCACTTAGCCAGTATTTATTAGATAGCAAATAAGTGTCAGGAACTTAAATCTCCAGGAAATAAAAGTCCAACCTGTTCTTATATATGTTGTTTTATGAAGAACCTATAACTTTCTGTCCTTTGTGCCATCCCCAACGTGCACAGTGACCTCACTCATCCCCGTAGAGAACGCTGGGGGCAGATGAAGCAGGGCTTTGGAGCTCTCCCATGTGGTATTTCTCCTTCTGGGCTTCCTCTGGTGTGTGGAAGATGGAACGAGGAGGTGGCTGTCATAAACCCCGAACTAATTTCAGAAATTCCTCCTGGGACCTTGTGGTACCTGTAACTCTCCCAGAAAGAGAGATTGTTAGAAATAAAACAATTTTATGCAGACTTTGTCCTGATTATACTGTGCTCACCAAAATACATTCTTCATTAGATAATGTAGCTAAAGAAAATAAGAAAATAGAGATAAACGAGTAAGATGAAATTATTTCCTTCTTTCCTCCCCCATCTCGCTCTCCTTCTTTCTTCTCTTCTCATCCTTCATTGTCAGCAGTTATCTGGGCCATTAGGTTACCTCCATCTATAGTATTATGTATAATTCATTGCGTACATGCAACATCATTGACTTAACTAATTGATAACTTTTTGATTTGGGTGCTGTTCCCACTGTAATGTGTACGTGTGTGTGTGTGTGTGTGTGTGTGTGTGTGTATCAGAGCATGGATACTGTACACATTATATGCACATATATGTGTTCATATATATAACAATTTTGTGTCTTTCTTTTCCCCCAATTAGTTATTATTTCCTCAACATATTCCCCAGAAGTAGACTATGTGGGTAAAAAAAAATGTAATCCCAAAGTCTTTTCAAATCTAGGCAAAGGAGCCCAGATTACCAGTGGTCAAGTCTATGTTTCAAGTTCTAACCCAAATGTCTGACCTTGAGCTAATCAGTCACTCCACCTACTAAGTAGGGAAAATGGTCATATACTCCAAAGGATTTAAAAAGATGCTCTCTAAAAGTGTTTGGTAAGACTTTTGAGATCTGGCAATCCATAGGCAGAGATGGGCATTTTCCCAGAGTCCTTCCTTCTTCATCATTCTAGCAAGCCTTGGCTTTACTCATGGTTTTCCCTTTCTCCACTGCTGTCCTTGCCTGACTCTAAGATGAGTCTGTATGACTTCATCACATATCCATGCTCCATTCAGAAATAAGTGTACGAGTAAATCCAGCTTCCTGAAATCCAAGGGGAAGTTTCCTGGGTCTTCTAGGAAATTCCCTATTTTTTTTTTTTTTTTTTTGTGAGACAGGGTTTCTCTGTGTAGCCCTGGCTGTCCTGGAACTCACTCTGTAGACCAGGCTGGCCTCGAACTCAGAAATCCGCCTGCCTCTGCCTCCCGAGTGCTGGGATTAAAGGCGTGCGCCACCACTGCCCAGAAATTCCCTATTTTTAAGGTGGAGCCATAGGAAGAGAAAGTCCTTTACAAAGGCCGTGCTCAGTCCTACAGTTGCCGTGCCGTGCCTTCCCTAGACTGAGAGTGAACTACACACAGACAAGGAAGAGCTGAGAACTGTGGGAATGGAAATGGATCCTCCAGGCTAAGCAGCCTGAAAACTTGCTGTCTTTGAACTTGTGACTGAGATTGCAGTTGAAGGCATTCACCTTTTGAATCAGTTAAGCTTTATTTATAATGTTAGTTCTGGCCAGCTCCTTTATGGTTTGTTTGTTTTTAAGAATATAAGTCTCTTTTAGATTCTTTTCAAAGTCTTGTGTTCTGTTTTTTCCAAATTAAAAAAAAAAAAAGAAAGAAAGAAAAACCTTAAAGGATGTAGTGGCTATTCCTGGTTGTCAACTTGACTAAATCTGGAATGAATAAATCAAGACTTGGAAGGCTCGGTGGTACACGCCTTTAATCTGGGCCACACCCTCTGCTGGAGACCTATATAAGGACATTGGAAGAAGGAAGATTCACTCTGGCTTTTCCTGGCCTGCCTCGTGTGACTGAGCAATTGCTGGATCCTCGGACTTCCATCCACAAGTACTGCTGACTATTGTTGGGGAGTCTGACTATAAGCTATAAGTCACCGACAAATTCCCTAACTATGTAGAGACTACCCAGACGTTCTGTGACTCTAGAGAACCCTGACTAATACAAAGGGTAATAGTTATATCAACTGTCTAGAAATGATTCAGTTACATTTCCGGAACCTAAAGGGCCCAAACTAGGCCTGCCCATTTGATCCATGCAAACTGAGTCAGAAGGCCAGGGCTGCAAGGCTTGCAGTTCATCTCTCCAGAAGAGTGGTCTGAGCGGAAACAGGATTAGAGCGCTCACAAGAGGCAAAGAGGAGGTGTGCTCCAGCTTTGGAACACTGCAAATATGTGAGCGTCACATGCATGTGACCATCCTATACACGTGAGCACACAAATGTAAACACTCCATGCGTATGAACACAGCATGCATGCGCGCGCACACACACACACACACACACACACACACACACACACACACACCCCTCAGGACATGAATGGACACTCGTGGGGAAATAAACACAATCATGGGAACCATTTGTCTGATCAAAAATGTCTCATGTTTGACTACTTAGATTACAAAAGAAACATATGGTCATTTAGGGAAATCATTAAAGTACAAAGAAGAACAGAATCCTATCATCAATAGAAGCATTTACAATTTCCTCCCGGGCAGGTAGAGCGCGCCTTACTTTTTTGGCATTTGTGTCCTACCCAAGATACTGTTTTACTTGCACTGTGGATGTGTTCCTCACATATTTTAAGTTAAGGATGCACAGCAAATGTTTCCCTACCTTCCCACATAGCCAGCTGGACATTTATTCATAGGTTAGCTTAAAGTTATCAGTAAAAATAATTCTATCTCTGGTTATGTTGATGGAGTCCTCATCTAGAGCCTGATTCTGGTGTTTCCGGTGTCAGGTCCAGTCACTCATTGCAAGCAGAAGCATTGGGGAAAAGCGGGAAGGAATTTTAATCAGGGATTAAATGGGAAGACAAATACGATGAAGCATTTCTGCCCATCTCCCTGAGTTATGACAAAATAATCCCAATTGTAAAATAGTGATAGAAATTCAATGACCCATTTCAGGGTTGTTTCTCCTTTGCGTCTGTTATACATTCAAGCCATAGTTACACACATAGTTACAGGCCATATTGCCACAAGCTCACGCACCGCACACCATCTTTACTTCTTATTTTGTGTGTGTGTATGTCAATATAGATGCTTAAATGTATGTGTGAATGTGTATATGTGAGTACATGTGCACATGTGTGTGCTGAAGGGTAATCGCCCTCATTTGGAGGGTGCTCTGTCCTATATAGGCTGCTGTTGTTTAGCAAAGGCCCATTGTTATGAAGATGCTCATTGATCAGTCCAGTAATGCTGGGATACAATGTAACTCCAGGAGTAATGGCTGGGGGGCGGGGGCCAGGGAAGTTAAAAAATAAAGCTAGAGAGTAACAAATTAGATTTAGTGAGGTCAATGCCATGGCCCCCTTTCAATTGAGTGGTGTAATGCCTGAAATCCCCTGACTCCTGTGTGTTCTATACAAACATAAGTGCAGAAAAGCAATAATATCCATAAAATGAAAAATGTGCGTGTTAATTGGCCTCACTAGGGAAATTACTTTTGAAAACTAGTTTCGAGAAATAGTCTTAGTTTCCTGTTCTCTCTTCTGAGTCCCGCTGAGGTTATATGAAGCCTGTCTAAGTCATACCTCAATTTTTCCTCAGGCTTTCCTCTCCTTTTCTTTCATAAACGCTGGCTGCCGCTGTAAGCCGCTAAGGCAGCCTGGCCCTTTCTTCTTGCTTCAGCTTTCCAAATATCTCAGACATAGCCTGTGCTGCAACGTACATCTCAGTGCCCCCCCCCCACACACACACGTTCTCCTGGCATGGATGGCCATCCACTTAAAGTCGTCTCAGATGGAGGGGGGTCTTTACCTCTAATGGGGCCATCTGAGTAGTGGGAGTCACTGAAGAGCATGGGCCTTTCTAGTCTAGGACTTTGTCTCACTTTCTCTTCTTCTTTTCTTTTCTCCAGATAAAGCTAGGAAGAAGAATGTGCTACTGTTCAAGCCCAGAGGAAATGAAGAAAGGACAGGACAAGTACAGAAGGTAAGGGTTGGCAACCCCGATGATCCTTCCCAATTCTCTCATCTGCTCCTCTCCACAGCAGACATGACGCCTACCTGGAAAGCAACTGCTGGACCTCAGTGGCTGCTGTGCTGGGCCCAGGGCTGGTGGCTGAGGTAAGCACACGTGTTGCTGGAAATTGTTCGGTTCTGAGCTGTCTTTTGTTTCTCTTCCTAAGAGCATCGTGTTGGGTCATACGCAGGCCCTTGAATTCTCCTGCGTCCTCCCTTCTCCTTCTCTGTAAAATGAAGATAACAATTTTATTATTGTCGAGTGATTGTAGGGATTAAACAAGATTCCCCTAAATGTAAATCACCCTGCACAGCACTGGCAGGCAGCAGGAACTCACAAGTGTTCATTTCAGGCTCGCAAGTGAGGAAACCACTATGCTGTAATCACTGCCCAGAAAATCAGACCTTGGGGCCACCCCCAGACCCACCCCTTTATGCACCAAAGAGACAGTCTTTCCAGTCCAGGATTGCTGGTGAATGCAATTCTGGATGCAAACCAGGATTGCAGCGTCCCTGGCCCTGAGGGACGCAAATGTTCAAGCGGGAACATCTCTCCTTACCTTTCTCTATGCTAAAAATACAGAAATATAAATAGTGATGTAAACATGTGGGTTTTACTCTATGTACTGCTTTGAAAGCTACATTCTCTTTTGCTCAATACTTCATTAAAGGCCAATCTCTGTCTTTTCTGTAATGATCCACTCTCAGGAGAATGAACAGTCCCACAAGAATGACTTTAATTCTTTCAGAAGGCAATGTCCTGGTGATCTAGTTAACTTCTGCAGGATAGTACTTCTTAATTCTGCCACTTAGCAGTCCCAGGTACCACAGGAACCTTTGGGAGACATAGTTGTAGCATATCCAGACCCACAGATATGAACTAACCAAGAAGCAAGGCTAACCGAGGGCAGATGACAATGGATGCCACATACTAGGGGACAGACAGGACAGATGGCAATGGGTGACTGCAGGGAACTTCTTTAGAAAGGAGGGACAAGAAACAAAATATGTGACAAAGGCAGCCATGAAAGGATGAGGAAGGAATGTTCTAGAGGAAACAAAAGCAGGCGCAGTGGAGGTGAGAAAGCCCTGCTGTGTGGAAAGTGGTTCACAGTGGACAGCAGCCAGAGACCAGGAGATGGGGGCCAAAGTGAGAGGGTTGAACTTTCTTACAACCCAGGGGGAATTTGCTGCAACATTCCAAGCAACAGGGGTGAGATTTCATTTTTAAAAGACTTTGTGGAAATTAAATCATACCGGAATATAAACAAATAGTTGGATAATGGTCTGATTTTTTAAATATTAAATCATACAGAGCTGTAATAACCTATTGATATACTACTTTTAAAAAAATCCATCTCAGAGGTGCCTATATAACAGTGAAAAGTCCTACTCTCAAAACAGAAGAGGATTATTTGTCAAGAGTTCTGAATGAGAAAAATCTCACAGTGAAACCCCCTCTTTAAAAGAAATTTGATTTGATTTAATGCTTTTTTTTTTCTGAAAAGAAAAATCAGATTCGTGCTTCTGAAATAAAAAGGTTGGCACAGGTTCTAAACAAACACAGTAAAACCATATTCCTTAATCTTCTTAGATTGGTAAATGAGCTGTTTCGTGTTACTTAAGGAAAGGCTTATTTTCTCAATTTTCAGTGAGTCTGTGAAACGTATCACATGCCACAGAGGAAGGGTGGAAAATAGAAACTGTTACAGCTTTCAATACACCTGCCTGTTTTCCTTTCACAGTTTGCTACTAATAATGGATGAAAAGTAAAAGATCCCCCTACCACTAATGAATGAGTACTTTCATCAGAGTCAAGACACTACCCGACTTAATGCCATGGCTAGTCTGGTGTCTATACCATGCATGATGTGATAGATTAGGAAATCTGTGCTTCTAAGAGGGTTCTTTCTGTATACTTGAGTGTCCCTGTAATCTTGCTTTCAAATCAAAATAAGATGGGTGGTGTGTGAGCCCATCTGGAATTGTTTTCAGCTGGCATGTTCTGACTAACTATATAGAGATGGAGTCATCCAGCCCCTTTCCAAGTCCTCATTCATTGTTACTTCTCCAAGAGAACCACGATGGCAGCATTTTTGCATGCCAGCCGGCAGGATTCATTCGCTCTATATGTTCTTTTGATATTTGATTCACTCCCCTGAAGATTCTGTGTGGACATCTTTGGTCATGGATTTTTCAAGGCTGAATATTCCAGCAGTCAGAGCCTTAATAAGGAGTTGTTTCCGGTTGCTCTGACTCTCCGAGGTAAATGTCTTCTCCTCTTTATTTGGAGTTTGAGATCTGTACTCTCTGTGGGAGGTTAGACCCCTACCCCCAGAGCTATCTCTACAAGATCACAGAACTGGAGAAATCACCTCTCCTGTGTTACCAATTTACACCTTGGCAGATTTCCATTACCACAGGTACTTGTGAAATTCTGCAAACAAAGCTAATTCCCTGGCACTGGTAAGACAGACATTTATCTAATGCAGGTGAAGAGGCACTCACTCACAGGCTGTCTGTCACATTTTTACCAAGGTTTGATCCTTCCCTGAAAAACCTGGTCAAGGTTAGCACCTTGCTGGCCAGCCTGAAAGGGCGTCCTGGGAGAAGGGAGCTGGTGCTCTCCACCCTAGGAGGTGAGCTTCTCTCCTGGTCCTGTGGAGCATTCTCTCTGTGCTGTGATGAAATCCACAGGGTTCAGCAAGTCAATTCATCCACGATGGATGAGTGTACAGCAGGTGGTGGAGAAAGAAAGATGGAGGAAGCCGCAAAGGAAACTAAGTCCCCGAGCTTCCAGATGAGATGGGAAGGCACTGGAAACAAACCCAAAATCAAGTGGGACAGAAGGGAATCAACGAAGCAATGAGTCCAGGGAGCCCTGGTGCTGGAATGGATTTACATGGACCAGAGGAGGGTGGGGGAAAGTACAGCCCGAGACAGGCTGCAGAGCCTTCGGCAATGCTGGGGTAGCTTCAGAGGACTTGAGGTAGCTGGATTAGGGTGAGGCAGGCATAGAACACTCTTTTTAAACCCTATTGTTATGATTTCTCTTCTTGTCATTAGAGAAACTATGTTAAACCAAGAATCCTAAAGGAATGGCATGGATAAGGTCACAACGATGTGATTATTTGTGAGATGGCAATGTCAGTACTGTGGGTGAGGACGAGTTAGTTCACCCACTTTACAGATATATTTACTGCCGCTCAGAGAGAAGTTCCTTGACTCAAACCCGAGCTCATTATGGGCAAGGCAGTGCTGGAGTTCTGCACCTGACTGAGTAAGATTACTGCCGCAGAAGCATGTCTGCCTGATCGTCTGCACCGCCAATCTGCCCTGTGTCTCAGAGAAAAGCAGCCAGTGGCACAGATGTGAAGTTCTCTCAGACAAGAGTTGTGCAATGCTGTTCTGCGAATATTCTCACTAAAAGTAGAACTGTTCGTGAGCAATGTGGTAGGAGATCAGGGCATGAATTCAGTGTGTAGAGCCCCTGACTTTCAAATCCCTAGTCATGACCTGGCTGAGAAGCAGAGGGGCTGGGGGGCTGCTGTGTGTCAGCTGTCACCTGTCTTAACCACACACCAGCTAAGCTTCAGGGAGTTTTCATCCTTCACTCTGGGGCTTAACGGCAATATGGTTTTAATCAGACCTTTCTTGCCAGAGTAGAACAAATCACTTAGGTTATAGGCTGACAAAAAAAGGAACAGTCTGCGTGCTTGGAAAGCTTAGGAGGAATTAAATTTATGTGCCGTCGCTTCAGAGCGGCTCCTCTGTCCTCCACACTACGACCTCTGAATCGCCGGTGGGAGGGAGCAGCGAAGCCTTGCGTGCAAGCTCTGTCATAACCCAAGGCTTAACATAAACTTCAGGATCTCAGGTCATTGGGAAATAACAGGTATATCCGGTTAGGTCTTCTGTCTGCACGCAAATTGAGAGCGCAAGCGCGTGCAAAGCTGTACTCTTCCGGGCCTCTGCTTTAGAAGAAGGGAGGATGCCTTGAAATGGAATTTGCTCACAGTCTCCCTGTTTGTTTTCTCATGGAATGGGGGGTGGTGGTGGTGACAGGGCTTGTTTAGGGACGGTCTTGCACCTCTGAGTGGCTGAGGTTAGAAGGGGTGGGATGTGAAAGTGGGCCTTGGGCCAGAAAGCCTGTGGGCAACCGGGTTGCAAAGGACCACAGTCACAGTTTCGAAGCGGCAGTTTTTGTGGGGGGAGGAGGCAGGGGTGCCGGCCTTCAGCTGGTGAGAACAATACCGAGTTGTCTCGGTTTTTACTGTTACACACAGATGGAGGTGGGTGAGGAGGGGTGCAGGAGGTCCCCCGTGAACCGTGGGGGACTATGCGCTGAAGGCTGTGGTTGGCTCAGCTTCCCACTTCCCAGCCTCCCCCCAAGTCTTGTCATGGCTCTGAGCCCTCCAGAAGGCTGCCTGCCGCAGGAGGGGAGCCCACTGCCTCCTTGTTCTCTCTAATGGGAGCAGTAACACTGCCCAAGCGGTGACAATAGGAGACAGCTGCATTTGGCCCTCCAATGGTCTTATTTCCACAGTCAGCAATTTTCCCAGGTAGTATCGCTGAGCAGCAGGAGAGTTCTTCGAACCTGGTAGTTCCAAAGCCAAATTCCAGCTCAACCACAAGAGGGACCTGTGATTTTGATGGATAACTTAAATTTTTTTTTTGCCTTGCTCTATTTTTCTATAAAAAAGGGGATTAAGATAATAGCTATCTCTAGGAGTTGTGAGGGATTAATAATAAAAGATTTATATCAAGTGCTTGGCACACTACCTGCCTCGAAGTGCTCAATCTATGGTAGTGCTTAATATATTACTAGTAATATATTATTATTGTCACCCTTGGTATTATTTGCATAACTGGCATCCAAGGTACCACTGCAATTTTAGGCTATGGCTAGATGCCTGCTGGCCCCACATCTGAAAGTACCCCCTTCTTCTCCCAAGCTAAGTTTTCCCAGCCCTCTTGACTCAGGTACCCACTCCTGGGTTCTGAACTACTGGAATTTGGGGACTAGATTTATATCTTCTTCCTGGCCTTTCCTGTGCTTAGAGTCCATCATCCATATGGGCAACTGTCAGGGGAAGGTGGACATATTTCTGGCCAAACCCTGCTGGGACTTCTTTCTGATAGACCATCAGGGTTACACACTTGTCTTGTGAAACAGCAGTTTGGACATCACTCCTTTTGAGACCCACTGTTGCTCCTGTCTGCTTTCTATATCACAGGAAAATAATACTCTTTCAGACAGTGGTCTCCAAAGCCTTTCAAGAATCCTCAAGGTCTCTGATACCCTTTGGGGGAACCCATTAGAACTGTGATCATAAGATATCTCTTGTCTTTTTCACTCTATTCACAAGGGATCTACGTGATATTTGACATCATAACACATTGCAGGCAGAAACAGGAAAATCCAGTTGTTTTCTATTAAATTGGAAATTAAAGAGATTTGTAAAAGCACAAAACAATGTCCCTCTGACTAAATATTTTGGTTCCGGAAAATATAATTATTTCCTTAAAATATTTGTATATCGTGCACCATCTTTATTGTTTTTAATGGGCTAATAGGTAAATATTTTGTAATTATTCAGCCTTCATTTCTAAAACTGCAACTATTGATAGATATCATTCAGGACAAGCAATATTTCCTTGGGTTCGACTATAACTTTTTAGAGTCTGAAGAGATCCTAAAAGAAAAATGTTTGAGAAATACCGAGCTAAGGTTTTGGCGCTGTGGCCCATGAGATCATTGATTTGCTCATCTCCTTCCAAATAAAGCTGTCATCTCTGGGGATGGGAAGAGTGTGAATTTTATGATGATTTCAATATAATGAGTTTGAGTGGAGCAGATCTTGTTACTAAGCCTTAATTTTAGTTTAATGCTAACTCTCTCATCTTCTAACCACCGGAAGCTTTGCGATGCTTGCTCAAGATTTGTCTGTAAATTATAGACATTAAGTTGCACCAGCAAAAGACTGAAGATAGCTCACACCAGGAGAAGTGGGGGTAGAGCTTCTTTCAACTGTCACTGGAACAAACATGGTTGTCTGTTGAGATTATAGACCCCTGGTCCAGAAAGGGCACTTATATGGCCCAGGTCCTTAACAAGCATAATAGTGTGAAAGAAGTCTATAGCTGGTGCAAGGCTGGACAGGTGAGGCTTGTCAAATCTTGATGGTGGGCAATAAACCAATGAACAATTGCTTACTGGTATGGTAACGAATGGTGGCCTTTGGAATCTGAAAACCTGAGTTCAAATCTCATTCCCTGCTATGGTGTGGCCATACCTTGTACCTTGAAAGTTCATGCACTCAAAACTTGGTCCCCAGAGTGATGGCTTTTAAGAGGTGGGGCTTGGGAAAAAATAGTTAGGTGATAGTAGCTCCCTTTTCATGGGCAGATTAATGTCACCCTGAAGAAGTGAACCAAGTCTTATGAGAGTGGGTTTGTAGATCAAAGTTGGCCCCCGCCAGCTGGCCCTTATGCATTTAGCTGATTCCTTTTCTGCTTCTCTACTATGTTGCGGTGAAGTGAGAGGATCTTTGCCAGGGTGCTTCCCCATGCTAGGTCTTCCAGTTTCCAAGACCTCTTTACTTAAGTATCCCCACTTTGTATATCTTGTTACAGCAACCCAAAATGGGCTGATAGTCACCTTCATTTGCAACCCATATGACTTTCAAGAACAACAACAAAAAATCAATGCCTATCACTTGGGGGGTGGAGTGGAATCCTAGCTCCTTTCTGTTCTCTGCCTCCAACTAGTTTTGTTGATTGGGAATGCTAAGAAAAATAGAGGAACACAGGCCATGGACACCATGATGATGACACCAGAGAAGAAAGTCTATTCATGGGTGTAGTGGCCTGTACATAGATCTCAAAATGATGGTGTGTACTCCTTGTTAATGGATATGTGTAATTTGATTTTGACCTCTCTAATCTGCCGCAGGAAACTTCAGGTAAGCCCTCAGAGCCTGGAGTAAAAGAATACAGAAATGCTAGTTTAGAATCCCTTACCCGTCCTTGTGGCAGCTCATACCCGGAGATTCCACTGGGGTGTGGCTGGTACCCTGAGGACTCCCGGCATAGGCGCATTCTTGCTGCACGAGGCATCTCTGAAACAGCAGCATGAGAACCTAATGCCCTGGCCATCCCCAAACAGGTCTCAGTGCCAGCTTGCCAAAGCTTGGATGCTAACAAACCCATCCCTCTTCCTGCATTTAAATTCTTAAAACATATGGCCCACCGGGTACTGACTCAGCCCAGGGGAAAAGAAAATTGGGGGTTAGGCAATGCCAGAGTACAGAGTGTTGCATGTAATTTTCTAGTTTGGACTGGGAAAGGTTTTTGGAAACTTTCCTCCCTGGCATTCAGGAGGGATCTCCATGCCCTGTCTTCTGCTTCAGGCACCTGAGACAGGATCACAGTATGACTGTTCATAGGTCATGCATTCCAGGCCTGAAGCCCTGTGCATTTCTTCCTAGGGCTGGAAGAGAAGAAATCAGATGAATCTTCTAGAAAGCAGCACACTATTGCTCCCTTGTCGCCCATCCCCAGGAGGCCCCCGCAGCATACCCTCGGTTTTTCACCCAGTCTGACTTCCTCACACTGCTGGTGAATATTATCCAGGAGCAAAACACGATATCTAGGCTGCAAAACACACCCTTAAAAAACCAGTGGAGAACCTGGACAAGAGCCTATAGGGAGGCCAGCATGATCCCTTCAGGAGCTTTTGGGAACAGGAAGCCTTTGCAAGTTAGCATCTCCACATAGGCAAGCCTGGGTGAGGTGAAATGGGGTGAGGAAGAAGTCTCATAGAGCCACCAGCTGGAGTTGGAGGAAATCACAGGTTGGCCACTGTCACTGAGCCTGTCTGCCAAGAAAAGAAAGTTGGGTGAGAGTCTTGTAGAGGCAGCAACAATGGCCTCCCTTAGAATAGCAATGACTGATGCTGTCTGAGTGGCCATGATGGCATCAGTCGCGAAACTTGCTCTCACACAGCTCTGGCAGTCTAGTTGGGAGTTAATGCATTGCCTAAGAAAGATGGGCAAAAGGCCAGGGTTCTGACTCTGGGCTGGAAGGAGCTGGCAGGTGGGTGAGGGGCTGTCGTCACACTGAGCTGACAGACTAAGTGCTTATTTCTGTGATGAAGGCCCAAGCAACCCTTCAAGCCCATGGTTTGCAGATCAGAAGTAAAGACTTGGTAAGAGAAGACATAATACTGATACTATCACCATCACTGGTTAATTTTCATTGAGGGTTCATTTTGCCATGAACTGTATGAATTGATTTTCTCACTTACTCCTCATGATCAATAATCATGATTGGGATATTGTGTTTTGTAAAATGGAGGAAGCTCAGAAGTGTATAACAGGCCTAATGCCATCATTTCTATAAATAAGAGCATCCAGACTCATGCCACGCTCCTGATGACTGGTGTGCAGGACACATGGGTTTTACTGTAAAGGGTTAGATGACTTTGGAAGGCATCCTGGCCTGAGCCTGGGGGTCGTGTGAAGAACTGTCATCATTCCAGAGGGCATCTGGGTGTCCCTCCCCAGACTCTGTAAAGCCTCCTTTCGGGACATTGAGACTTGGAATTCCCCACTTCTAATGTCTCCCTGTCTTTAACCTGGAGTTTCCCTCATTTGTCAGAGAGAAATGATGTTCTGAGCACAAGCACACATATCCTTGAAAATAAAGGCTGGTTTGAAAGATAGGTGATATTTTTAACTTTGTGCTCCATGTTTCCAAAGCTAAGTTAAAGTAAGTGCGCATATAAGTGAGAGCACATGTGACCTGGTACAAAAATCATGGTTCTCAGGCATGCAAACTGGCACTATATAAATGGCCATCTACATATGTCTGGGTTAACTTTAATACTTGCAGATTCTTTCAGGAGTAGAAGGAAAAACAGTCCCCACAGTGGAGTCAATGATAGTAGAGTCGAGTCCAACACAAATGGCCACCAAAGTCATTACTTATAGCTAAATAAATTATGTTAGAGCCATACTCCAGAATAGTCTAAAATAAGCAGATCTACATCTTGCATTAAAGCCAACATTCTTTGCCTGGAAAAGGTCACCAAATAGCAATAATTTGAACAAGATCTCATTCGTATAAAAAATATGTATATAGACTTTACCTGCATGCAATAAGGACACATGCTCCACTATATTCATAGCAGCCTTATTTATAATAGCCAGAAGCTGGAAAGAACCCAGATGTCCCTCAACGGAGGAATGGATTCAGAAGATGTGGTATATTTACACAATGGAATACTACTCTGCAATTAAAAACAATGAATTCACGAAATTCCTAGGCAAATGGTCAGAACTTGAAAATATCATCCTTAGTGAGGTAACCCAATCACAAAAGATCACACATGGTATGAAGTCACTGATAAGGGGATATTGACCCAGAATCTCAGAATACCCTAGACACAATCAGCATATCAATAGATTTCTAAAAAGATGGAAGGAGAGACCCCTGGTCCTGGAAAGACTGGATGTAGGGGAACGCCAGGACAGAGTAATGAGAGGGGGTTGAACGGAGAAAAGAGGGAGGGAAGGGGGCTTATGGGACTTTCGGGGAGGGAGGAAACGGGAAAGGGGAAGTGATTTGGAATGTAAATTAAAAAAATAAAATAAAATTAAATTAAAAAAAATGTATATAAATAGAAAGTCCAGAGTTTCTACATCTGGGGTCTGGGGAGGGGTTGGAATATGCATCCTTCCAATTTCCTGCATATTAGCTATTGATTGACTCTTGCAGCAAGAATCTATTTATGTACTATGCCTGCATCACTCCTGGGGCTGGAGTGATGACTCAAAACCACCTGTAGCTCCAGTTCCAGGTGATTCAATGCCCTCTTTGGACACACATGTATGAATACATGAACAAAAACTTTAGTGCATGTCTGATGAAAACAAAAAATAATAAAATGTGAATAATATTGCTATTGTAGAATACTGTAAGTAAGAGAACAGTACAAGCCATGGTCCAAAGAGCTTTGTCTTGAAGAAATCAAGAGAGGACCACAGTTACTTGGCCAAAGACATCGTCTTGATATGCTTTTACTGTCCTGTTCTAGTCTCTGCCCTCGATGGTTGGTGAATGTATAAAGATGTTTTTTCTAAGTGGATATAGTCTCAAACTTCCTTCTAAATACTTGTCTTAATAACCATGGTTTCATGCAGCCTCTCAGCCCTCACCTGGGAGGCTTCCTTTTGGAGAGTAGTTAATTCAGAGTCTCATAACTGATCAAAGTGCAGGGAAGAAGTGTCTTTGTTCAGTCCTAAATGTCTACGTCATATCCTCCCTCTAAGGCTCAGAGAACATCAGAGAAGGAGGAAGGCTGTAAGAAGCTGGGGTCTGGGGAGCCTTCTGTAAAACAATGTCTCCAGGACACGATGGGATCTTTTGTGCTTATGAAATCACAGCAGCTGTGACTGTCTGTACAAGACCTACACAAGGGGAAGCCACTTAACATCTAGCATGGACTTGGGTGGGGACACACAATGCCCAAGCCATAGCTCATGGTTGCTTTAGAATGAACAGTCAATTTCCTTCAAGGGAGTGACACCCTAATAGACTCCCATGCTTCTGTGGATGGCCCCATAACCATGCACACATAGACAGCACTAGTTAGACTCAGTGAGTTATGAGAGAGAGAGAGAGAGAGAGAGAGAGAGAGAGAGAGAGAGAGAGATGGGAAGGGAATGTAGGAGAGTCTGAGAGGAGTTAGATGAAATTGGAGGTTGTAGATGATAGAAATACATTGTACACATGTGTGAAATTCTCAAAAAAAAGAAGTAAATGTTTACAAAACAAAACAAAACAAAAATCCCTAACCCTAAGAGTGTCTACATGGTCTCCAGGGCTAGAAAATTACCCTCAAGCTGTAAGACGCATTGGGGAAGAATAAATAAATGTTAAGTTTACATTAAAAAAGTATCAATTGAAAACTGGACAATTCACATCTGAGCTAGGTATCGGGTCCAGTTTCACAAGATGAAGGAGCTCCTTGATCACATGCTTAGTCAATTGTAAATATTTGAACTGGGAGGCAGATGTCAGCAAGAAAAGAAACACCATGTGTAACAGAATATGGTTGCATTTAACCTGACTGTGGTCAGTTACAGGCACATCCTCAGACAGGGATTTTGAAAACTCACACTGTCCAGGGGCTCAGGACACTGGGTTCAGTGCTTGAAAGCAGGTTGCTCAAATGATGACTAAGGGACCAGGACATGGTTTCAGTGACTGGGAAATGGCTCAGAGGCAACATGATGGCTGTCCTCAGACATGCCACTTGAAAGATAGGTTCAGCAGGATAGGCTTCAAAGAGTGCTCAAGGCTTATCGTAAGATCACAAAGTTCATTCTGGAACCTCCTTGCTATTGAAAAGAGCTTTCTGGTCTCCAGAGCTTGCTAACCAAAGAAATCTAGCAGAAGAAGAGGCCACAGATGAGAACTGGCTTCTTTAATAACAGAAGGGGTAAAGTCTGTTGAGGTCAAGGCCAAAAATCGCTACCATGTAATTATTCAGCTCTCATGTTCCTTTCGGGATTGTGGAGGAAAAACAGACACTTATGTTATTTAACTAGCAATTATCTTTCAAAACTTGGGCATGAATACAGCTTTTCCCACCAAACTTGAATCTTTATCTCATTGTAGAAAAAAAAAAGAAAACATGGAAGAAAAAGACAAATATAATATAAAAAAATGAAGAATCAAGTGGAGCAGAACTCAAAGTCTGACCCTGCTCTTAGCCTTCCCTGGTTAGATATGAAGACACAAGGTAGGAGAGCCAAGTGTGCCTTCTGTCTTTTTTTGGAAAGGAAAATGAAAAACAGTATCCTTTGTCTAGAGATTTTCATGTGAGGTCAAAGGCTCATAAGAGCAAGGCTTTTATCCCCCTGCTCTGGTGTTAGACACATTTCAGGATGGCATCAGTCTATGGCAGACCCCAAAGGACAGAAGTGCAAAGTGAAGCAGAGACACGTGGCTTTTCCCTTCCCGAGGTGTCACTGCTGAGGCCCGTCGATCTCATGTGTTGGCATGACACGCAGTTTAATTTTCAGCCCCAGTACTGGGTGTTTTGTGCCTTCTTTTTATTTCCCTTGTTCCTATGTTTCAGTCCCCTCCACGTCTTTTCCTTAGTCTTCTGTAAGAAAGAAAGGGGCTCAAAGCGGGGAGGGTTAGGCGGGTGTGTATGGTAGGGTATGGGGGACAGAGAAAGGCTGGAATGTGGCTCAGTAAAGAACACTTGTGTGGCATGTGGTATCCTTCAGATGGAGGGGGGAAGAAAGGAAGGAAGGAAAGAAGGAAGGAAGGAAGAGAGGGAGGGAGGGAGGGAGGAAGGGAGGAAGGGATAGAGAGGTACAGATGAGTGGGATGGAGGCTGGGAAAGGTGGCCTCACAGGGAAGGAGCTCTGGCAGCTGGAAATGGATGTAGGGAAAGGAAAGTGAGAAGGGAAGAATGAAGGGAAAGGCCCTAAAAGACGGAAACCAGGAGACAAGAGCAGAGTCAGAGGCTGGTGGCGAAGGCAGCATTGTTGCTGCACTGTCTGCTGAGTCTAAGAAGCCATGGGCCCTCGAGCGGGTGATGCAAGCCAGAGTCTGAGGACAAGGTTGGGTAGTGTGAGTGGATTAGAGCTCTACTTTCAAAAGCAATCAAAGGACGCCAAGCAAAAAGACTCAGGCACGTTGACACTGTTAAGAGGTCAGGGACAGAAACAGTCCCTCCCCTTTGTTTTGAAATGAAATACTTATTCTGTGCCATTGTGTCTTGGGACTATGTGCTTGTTTTTTTTTTTTTCTCTCAATAATGAGAGTTTGCTTAAAAGAGACCTTGGATTTGAAAATGTGAACAATATGGGACTCTTAAGATTTGGGGAACTTTTGGAAAGAGACCAGATACATTTTGCACTATGGTATTTTGGGGGCTAGAGAAAAATGTTATCGGTTTTTTATGAAATATCCCCCACAGGCTCATATAGCAAGGGTTTGGTCCTGGATAGTGGCACTATTTTATGGAGTGGTGGGAACCTCATGAAGTAAGGCTTCACTGCAAAAAAACTTGGCCACTGCGGTGTACGCGGTGTACCATTCAAAGTCTGACCTGGTCTCCAGGCCCCCGTCTCCTCTGCTTTCCTCGTCTGCTGTGAAGTGAACAGCCCTTGTCCCATGCTGCCACTGCCTGGTGTGCCATCTCAGTACAGTAACATGGAGCCAAGTGACCACAGACTGGACCCTCTGAAACTGCGAGTGAAAGCAAGTTCTCCCTTCAGCTGCTCTGCTATCGTGGCAGTGCCAGGCCTGACTCACAGGGCTGGAGACCCCTGCTAGCACGAGCAGTGTTTTGACAATTCCAAAACACACCTTTTAAACTTTATGTTTTTAATATCTCTGAACTCTGGATGTGTCATAGAGTCAAAGGCACCATGACATGGGGCTGCTCCCCACCACAGAAGTTAGCAAACAATGGGTCCTGAGGTCAGATGGAATGCCTCTTTCAGTTTAATGGTTCTCTTTGCTGTCTTCCTGGAAGGAGAATCCAACTCAATACAGTTGAAACATGTTCTTAATGAGTTCTAGCATACAGTGTACACTAATGCCTCCCTGCCTCACCTTGGAAACTTTGTGTGTCTCTGCGTTTGTGTTTCCCCTACATAACAGCAAGTGCCTGATCACTACTTTCCCAATGTCAGGGTTGTTTGAAAATTTTCTTTGAAAAAGAAATAATTGCCCTTCCGGCCGCCATCTTCAGCAGGGAACCAGACAGCTCCAAAGCCTTCTGTGCACAGCCTGATGGGAGAGAGTGATTTCCCAGCAGTGCTTTCACTTCTGAGTGTGGAGGTGAGATCTCCACCTTCTCTCTGGAGGGGTACAGCTAGGAGCACACAGGCATAAGATGAGTGTTGCTGCTGGGACAGGAGTCTTCCCTTCTGGCCGCCATTTGTAGCAGAGAACCAGACAGCTCCACCACCTTCTGTGCACAGATGTGGCCAGAAGAGAGTTGGTTTCTCAGGAGTACAGACACAGGCTTACAGGCCCATAGGAGGGACAAGCTCCAGCCAGAGACAGCAAGACCAACTAACACCAGAGATAACCAGATGACAAAAGGCAAGCTCAAGAACCCTACCAACAGAAACCAAGGCTACTTGGCAACATCAGAGCCCAGTTCTCCCATCACAGCAAGTCCCGGATACCCCAACACACCGAAAAAACAAGAGTTGGATTTAAAGTCTCACCTCACGATGCTATTAGAGGACATCAAGAAGGATATAAATAACTCCCTTAAAGAAATACAGGAGAACATGGGTCAAAAGGTAAAAGCCCTTAAAGAGGAAACACAAAAATCCCTTAAAGAAATACAGGAGAGCATGGGTGAACAGGTAGAGGTTTTTAAAGAGGAAACACAAAAATTCCTTAAAGAATTACAGGAGAACACAAACAAACAAGTGAAGGAACTGGAAAAAAAAATCCAGGATCTAAAAATGGAAGTAGAAACAATAAAGAAATCACAAAGTGAGACATCTCTGGAGATAGAAGATCTTGACAAGAATTCAGGAGTCATAGATGCGAGCATCAACAACAGAATACAAGAGATAGAAGAAAGAATCTCAGGGGCTGAAGATACCAAAGAAAACATTGACTCAACAGTTAAAGAAAATGCAAAATGCAAAAAGCTCCTGAGCCAAAACATCCAGGAAATCCAGGACACAATGAGAAGACCAAACCTAAGGATCATAGGTATAGAAGAGAGTGAAGATTTACAACTTAAAGGGCCAGTAAATATCTTCAACAGAATTATAGAAGAAAACTTCCCTAACCTAAAGAAAGAGATGCCCATGAACATACAAGAAGCCTACAGAACTCCAAACAGACTAAACCAGACCAGAAAGTCCTCCTGACACATAATAATCAAAACCCCAAACGCACTAACCAAAGAAAGAATATTAAAAGAAGTAAGGGAAAAAGGTCAAGTAACCTATAAAGGCAGACCTATCAGAATTACACCAGACTTCTCACCTGAGACAATGAAAGCCAGAAGATCCTGGGCAGATCTCACACAGACCCTAAGAGAACACAAATGCCAGCTCAAACTACTATACCCAGCAAAACTTTCAATTACCATAGATGGAGAAAACAAGAATTCCATGATAAAACCAAATTTACACAATATCTTTCCACAAATCCAGCCCTACTAAGGATAATAGATGGAAAACGCCAACACAAGGAGGGAAACTACACCCTAGAAAAAGCGAGAAAGTAATCTTTTTCCAACAAACCCAAAAGAAAGTAACCACACAAACATAAAAAGAACATCAAAAATAACAGGAAGCAGCAATCACTATTCCTTGATATCTTATAACATCAATGGACTCAACATAGTCTAACAGAAATATTTTTCAATCTTATCAGAAAATGTTTGTAATTTCTCTTTCAATAAATTTAGTAATATCTACCATTTTAACTGTATTTTTTTCCATGATAATCTTTAATTTTAACATTTTTTCTATATATTTCTTCAATTTTATCAGAGATATTTTCCATGTAAATCTTCAATTTTATCAGAAAATGTTTATAATTCCACTTTCAATCAACTTACAAATATTTTTATGCCTACCATTTTATCTGTATTATTTTCCATGATAATCTTCAATTTTAACGTTTTTCTATATATTTCTTCAATTTTATCAGAAATATTTTCCATGTAAATCTTCAATTTTATCAGAAAATGTCCATAATTTTGCTTTCAATCAATTTAGGAATATTTTTATGCCTACCATTTTATCTGTATAATTTTCCATGAAATAGTCAGTTTTAACGTGTTTTTCTATATATTTCTTGAATTTTATCAGAAATATTTTCCTTGTAGATCTTCAATTTTATCATAAAATGTTTATAATTCCACTTTCAATCAACTTAGAAATACTTTTATGCCTACCATTTTATCTGTAATTTTCCATGATAATCTTCAATTTTAATGCTATTTTATATTTTTCTACAATTATATTAGGAATATTTCCCATGTAAATCTTCAATTCTATCATAAAATGTTTCTACTTCGTTTTTCAATTAATTTAGCAATGTTTTTTATGTCTACCATTTTACTCATTAATTTTCCATGAACATTGTCAATCTTAATGTATTTTTCTATATGCTTCTTCAATTTTTTTCAGAAACATTTTCCATGTAAAACTTTAATTTTATCATAAAATGTTTTTACTTCCTTTTTCAATAAAAAATAATAATTCTCAAAAAAAAGAAAAAGAAATAATTATTTCTTTTTTCCATGCTCCTGTCTGTGAGCATGCTTGTGTGTTTGGAGTGGATTGGAGGATCACACTGCTTACCTATAACATCCGCTTAGAGGTGCTAGAGGGTAGAGCTGTCTTGGGTATTGGCTGTAGAGACAATATGTCTACTGCTGACTTGTAATAATGATATACCATCACAGTAACAATGGATTTGTATTACTTAACTCAATGGCAGTGGTGCTCAGGACACATGAAGTGGATTGTGGAGGCTCCTTGCTTCCTGACGTTTTGCCCATTTTTTCTTCTAATTATAAAACAAGCCCTTAATTACAGTGTGAACCCAATGCCAGTGTGGCCTTCTAGGACCTTGAAAGAGATGTTTTCTTTTAGGGCCTTCACTAGAAGGCTGCCTGTGGCCATCTTCTCCAGCTCTGAAAGGCTTAGAAGAACAAAGGGCAGTGGAAACAGAGTCGAGGACTAGCCACCGTGCCTGGGTCATCCCACGCCGCGAGGTCTCACAGCTAGCCTTTGCCACAGGGGCTGGAGCTTTCTCTGTATAAGCTGAAACTGTCTGGGAGTTGGCACACTATGAGGTATTTTAAATCCTCACTTTAAACCACTCCCCAGCTTAACTGGTCTTTTTGGAAGTTATTTGCAGGGAAGAAAAAAGGAAGAAAAGAGAAAGAAAGAAAGAAAGAAAGAAAGAAAGAAAGAAAGAAAGAAAGAAAGAAAGAAAGAAAGAAAGAAAGGAAGGAAGGAAGGAAGGAAGGAAGGAAGGAAGACTGATTCAAGTTTGAGATGTGGGATGATGAAATGCCACCTTCTGTATTGTTGACTGAGAAGAGATTTCTAGGCTGAGACCCACAGGTTAGTTGAGAAATTATGGTGTTATCCCAAAGCCTCAACATGGATTCTTGGTTAAGAGAGAACAGAACCAGATGGATCAGAAATACATACAGGTGCTTGGGATTTATCTACAATCGTCTCACCTCAACCCCCATCCTCCAGACAGGCTTTCTTTGTGCAGCCTTCAATGCCCTAGAACTTGCTCTGTGGACCAGACTCTCAGAGACCCCTTTGCCTCTGCCTCCTGAGTGCTGGGATCAACAGTGCGCACTGCTGCTACCGCCGCCGCCGCCGCCGCCGCCACCACCACCACCCAGTTTATGTGAAGTTTTTACTGAGGACTAAGCCTCTTCAGTGGCACCTATAGCATAAAGGGCCAGGTGACCAGGCCCATTCGTTTGTCATCTTTGATAAGAGCCTCTCTCCCTGACACCATCTGTCCAACTGGTTCCTCTACTTTTTGAGGCATGTCCTAGAACAGGCGCTGCGGCCAAGGACAGCATTTGCTGTGGCAGGCAGGCATGCACGTGATGATCTAGAAGCTACAAAGCAGTTGTTAAACATGAGGTCTTAGCCTTGCTTTACTCCTTGCTTTATACATTAAAATGGCAGGTGACTTGGTTTGAAAGCAGCTTCTCTAACTCTGGCAGACATGCTGCGAGAGAGGCCCAGAATGTAGCCTGTTGGAAGACTAGTTCAGGTGGTAGAGTCCCAGATCACTAGACAGGGTCCTGCTAAAGCTGAGTACGGAAAGGTCGCCACAAACTTTCTTTGGAAGAGCTTCTTATGGTTTTCATGTGTCTCCCCAAAGTGCACGTGTTGCCGCTTTAATTCCTCTAGGGAGTAGTGGTACCTAGAGGGAGCTTGTAGAATGTGATGTATTAATGGTTCTCTCAAACGTGCTCTGCCCTAATGGACCGTGGCTGCTCCTTCCCCTCTCCCTCCTCCCAGGACTGGCATCATGTTCTTGGAGGACTTTCCTGCCTCTTGAACTATCATCCCATGTAATCCCAGAGTCCCCATGATAAATGGACCAGTCTCTAGCATTTCGTTACAACGTGAGAACAAAGCAAGACAGACATGTTGAACCAGCACAGCCCTGAGAAACAATACTTACTAGTAAACTAAGACACGCTTGCCCCTCACCATCACAGGTCTGAGTACTAGACTGTGGTGTATATAAAATCTCGTTCAGAAAACACCGCAAAAGTTACTGAAAAGACTTATAAAAAAGGCATTTTCTTATCTGGTCAGGCATTTTATTGAAAAATGTTAGACTCTCTTTCAGACATCTTCATTAAGTTTCTTTATAATGTAGTCAGTTATTTTAATGTCAGTTGTAGGGTGACTTCCACTGACCTGGCTCATGGCCAATTGAAGGGTAAAGAAAGAGCATATTCTTTCTTTGTGAGTCTTATAATCTTCACTCATGAAAACAAAAAGCAACAAATCCTTCCGACAGATTCAATTCGTATTACACTTATGTACACGCAGGTGTGTGTGCGTGTGTTGGCACAGGCGTGGAGGTCAGAGGATTACTGTGCGCCTTGTGCCGGGTGGCATCTAGCTCAGATGGTCAGGGTTATTAGCAAGCATTAATCTTGAGCCTCTGGCCAGCTCCTATGCAAATTTTGTTTTGTTTTGTTTTCGTTTGTTTCCTATTGTTTAGCAAGAAAGACGTTGGGCCTCTTAAGGGTGCTTTTACTCTGTATAAATCTAAAGAAAGGACAACAGAAGACTGTCTAAGGATGCCTGGATTCCTTATTATCTCAGGACTCTAAATATTCTTAATAGCTGTCCAGTGTTGGTGATTCCAGTGGACTGTATCTCTGTGAAAAACACAATTTTGCCTTTTTGTAATTCTATTTGAGCAAGTTGGAGGCTTAATTAGCCTTCCAACCAACCAAATTTCTGCATTCGAGTCTTAACCATATTTAAGTGTTACTGTGGCTTCAAAGAAGCTATTGATTCTGAAGTAGTGGGTTTTGATTGAGTTGACTGTTTTAAAAAAAACTGTTTGGATTTTAATTGTGATGCAGAAGTTATAGTAACAAACATTTGGTTTTGTACAGACATTATTTCCACTCTGGTGGATAAGCTCAATAAAGGTCATATCCCAAAAAAAAAAAAAAAAAAATCTATATGAGGGATTTGGAGTGGGACTTTGTGAGTTCAAATCCTGTCTCCACTTCTAGAGAACCTTGTGATTTGGATAATAGTGCCATAATCTCTCTGAATCTGTTTATTTGTAAATGAGACAATAACACAATGTTTGGGAGTGGGTTAGCGGGAGATCACACCAATGGCCTGGAGCTACAATTCTTCATTATTAGAAGCAGTCTACCTCTTTCTTGGGTTGCCTTTTCCTGAGCCTAGCAGAAACCTTGTTCTCTCAGGTGTTTTGTACAATACTTTACATTGACCTGTACGAACAAGAGCAGTTGTTTCCCAGGCCATTTGACATCCCTGGCTTTCTCTTTGGAGAAAGCGTCCCCGTGGCTAGTTTGGGAAACAGGCTGAAAGAGTGGGGGTCGACAAGTTGGCTGCGACCGACCGAGCATCCTCAGAGCAGGCCCTGCGGGCGCTGCTGTGCGTGCGCCGAGGGTGGCGGCGACAGGCACCCCGCCCTTGGCCGCCGCCTCGGCGTGTCAGGTGTCATGAGAAGCTCGGGAGGGGCGGCCGCGAGCAGCGCCCAGGGAGATGACTGGAGCCGACTTCCCAGAAGCGGCGCACGCAAGGCACTGCTCCGCACGCAAGGGGGAGGCGACAGCAGAAACTTTTTAACCCAACAATTTGCTGGCGTACAGAGCAGCCTCCTCCTCCCACTCACCGCCCCCTCTCGGGTCTGGCGCTCCAGGACTGCCTCTGGTGCCCAAGCTTGGATCATTGCCTGGGGCGACCTGAGCTGTCACGCCTGTCCAGCAGGTGGCAGAGTTCTTGTCGTTTCAACGCGGGAAGTCATGCCTTCTGAGAGCTTTTTGTACAGAAGGATGGTGCACGCCTTGGGGCGGGAGAACTTTCAAGGTTTCCAGATCTCAGAGGTAGAAAGAGATCTGTGCACACAAAGGGTCAAATGCTTTGCAAAACCTTAAGATAAAGATAGATGCAAGGCAAACCAAGCTGCCCTGTTCCTAAAATGGCAAGTTTCTTTTCCTGGCTCGGTGCCTAAGGATCATGAGCAAGGCACCAAACTCGAGTCACCTGGAGGAGGAGGGCGTGCGCTCGGTTGCTCTTTGCTCCAGCGCGCAGAGGCGTAGGAAATTCTGTCCCAAGCTCGGTTCTGGGGAAAGCGTGGGGGTCTTGACTGGGGGGTGACTGACGACAAGCCGTTATCGCCAAAGGAAAACTTTACAAGGCGATTCCTAACAGAGCTGCCAGCTATTGTTCCAGGACGGTCCCAACCTGCAGCGCGGACTTCCCACTGGACCACCCTGGGTCACCCTGAGCGCGGACTTGAGACCCAAGTCCCAGATCTGTAGACTTTCGCAATGCGTCCCGCCCCTCACGCCCCACCCCCTAAGGTCCCGCTTCCTCCAGTCTCTACCCAGTACTTAAAACTCCCGAGTAGAGGGATGGCGCGTCGCCTCTGGAGTGCATTGCAGACACCTCGGCGACGCCAGCTTGAAAGCCGCCGGAGGGCTAGGATTTAACTCCACTTTATGAACTCCCAACCCCTACCCATCTCAACTGCAACGGAGCCCCTGGTGCAGTGGAGGTCAGCGAACAAGACACTTTTTTCCCTGTCCTCCATCCTAATCTTAGTTTAGGTTCTGACTGAGCCAAAAATAGGTGCTAAAGCAGCGGGCCTCAGGTGTCTAGGCCTCCAGGTCCCTGGGGACTCTCAGGTTGAAGTCTTGCAGAATCTGGGCAGAGGCTCCAGAGTTTCTCCCAGACCCCGCTGCTCTACACCGCTGGAAACCACGCTTCATCGCAGGTCAGTCTGTCGGCGGAGCTACCTTCCCGAGGCCTCTTCAGAGCAGTTCTTGAAGGTCAGGGGTGGGGTATTAGGTACTTTAAAAGAAACCTGCCTTTGTGTCTGCCACTCACAAGCGTTGTGTAGGGATTCTGGGAACCGTTAGGCAACTGGGAATTTGGAAGCTGGTATGCTTTGCTGGAGGCTGGGTTGGGTAGGAAATGTAGTTTTAAGCATCTTGCCCAGAAAGTCAGCCTTTACCTGAGTTATGCACCGCCTCCTCTCTGCTCAACTCCAGCCTGTAGGCCCATGCTGGGGCTGAGATGGGGGGGGGGCACTCTTTTTTTTTTCCTTTGCACACCTGAGTTTCACATTTTACCTTTGTGTCCCCAGCATGGCCACGAGCCTTAGTGCAGACAGTCCACAGCAGATGAGCTCGCTGTCTACCCAGCAGACCACTCTTCTGCTACTCCTTTCCGTCCTGGCCGCCGTGCACTTAGGCCAGTGGCTGCTGCGACAGTGGCGACGGAAACCGTGGTCCTCGCCCCCGGGTCCCTTTCCTTGGCCACTGATCGGAAACGCAGCGGCTGTTGGCCAGGCGTCGCACTTGTACTTTGCTCGCCTTGCAAGGCGCTATGGCGACGTTTTCCAGATCCGTCTGGGCAGCTGTCCGGTGGTGGTGCTGAATGGCGAGAGTGCCATCCACCAGGCTCTGGTGCAGCAGGGCAGCGTCTTCGCGGACCGGCCGCCCTTCGCCTCTTTCCGTGTGGTGTCTGGTGGCCGCAGTCTGGCGTTCGGCCACTACTCTGAGCACTGGAAGGCGCAGCGACGCGAGGCCTATAGCACGATGCGTGCCTTCTCCACGCGCCACCCGCGCAGCCGAGGTCTCCTCGAGGGCCACGCGCTGGCAGAGGCTCGAGAGTTGGTGGCAGTGCTGGTGCGGCGCTGCGCGGGTGGCGCTTTCCTGGATCCGACGCAGCCGATCATTGTGGCGGTGGCCAATGTCATGAGCGCTGTGTGCTTCGGCTGTCGGTACAACCACGACGATGCCGAGTTCCTGGAGCTGCTCAGTCACAATGAGGAGTTCGGGCGCACGGTGGGTGCGGGCAGCCTGGTAGACGTGTTGCCCTGGCTGCAGCTATTTCCCAACCCAGTGCGCACCACCTTCCGTGAGTTCGAGCAGCTCAACCGCAACTTCTGCAACTTCGTCCTGGACAAGTTCCGGAGGCATCGCGAAAGCCTGGTGCCGGGGGCTGCTCCACGAGACATGACAGACGCCTTCATCCTCTCTGCTGAAAAGAAGGCGTCCGGTGGTCCTGGCGACGATCCCTCCGGGCTGGACTTGGAGGATGTGCCTGCCACTATTACGGACATCTTCGGAGCCAGTCAGGACACCCTTTCCACCGCGCTGCTGTGGCTACTCATCCTCTTTACCAGGTAAAGCCTCCGGAAGGGATGGCTCGGTCCTTGTTTTCCTCCTTTGAAAAACGGAGTGCGGCTAAAAGGTCACTAGCTGGGCGCAGGGTTTGAGGTTTCGCCCTGCGTTGCCTCCCATCCCCAATTCCTTCAAACTGAGATCTCAGGTAAGATAAGGCCGGGTCCAACTGGGCAGTCCAAGATGTGCTTCCCCTCCAAGCGTTGCCAGGACTTAACAGCATCTCTGATGTTGTGCCCCACTCCCTAGGGAACAAATTTATGAAGAGCTCTCCTCCACAAACAAAACAAACAAACAAACAAACAAACAAGAGTTTTGCCTTATGGGCAGATCAGCTTTGATCCTTCTGTGTCTCAATAGAAGCAAAATTGGACCGGTTCCAAGGTTAAGGGAAGTGCACTAAAATATTAACTAAACACAGCACACAGCGGTACCCAGTAGGCTGTCCATCTCAGGCCCTGCTTCCAGCTTCGGGGCAGAGCTATGTTACCAGGCTAAGGAGGCCAGCAGAGGTCTGTTCCCAGAGGACAACCTAAGAATAAGGTTTACCCCAGGGGGTTGCACGGCAAAATAAGCAGGTGGAGTCACTTCTGTGGCGAGTGATCAGCTTCTAGAGAGGAGTCTAGGAGCCGGTGGGCCTATCTCTGGTCCTGATCTCTGGGCCAGGCAGCAGACCTCTACAGCACTCACTGCAAGGCTGCACACAAGGATTAATTAAGCAGCGCCCCACCTCCTTCCCGCACTCAGGTGGTTTAAGTAAATGAATCCTTTATGGGAATTTGACGACTACCTATTATTTACCTAAAATTCAGATTTAACCTGTATTTTATCTAGAAGCACTACTTTTTTTTTTTTTTTTGAGCATAAGGCAGCGGTTCTCAAACGGTGGGTGGGAAGAAAACACAGTTACGTTACGATTCACAACAGTAGCAAAATTGCAGTTTTGAAGTAGCAATGGAAATAATTTTATGGTTGGGGGTCGGGGTTGCAGCCGTGAGAACCACTGCCCTAAGCGATTCTGAAGATGCGCTCGCCTCCGAATTTGGCACGCAGGGTTCATTTCCTATAGGAATTCACACAATTCATATTTCTTTAGATCCACTTTCACATTTTAAAAGTATATTTAGAATAACTTTTCAATATTAAAGTCAAATCGTGGAGACATATATTGGGACTATTGGCATAAGGGAGCAGAGGAGACAGAAAGAGAATAAAGGGCATTGAACCCAAGATCAGAATAAAGGTCTTCCTAGAGTGTGATGTCAGGTCGTTCACATCCCAAGATAAGTGGGTATTCTTTGGAAAAAAAAGTTTTTTTCCCTCTGTCTTTTTTTATTGAAAAAGGAAGTAAAAACATTTTATGATAAAATTGAAGATTTACATGGAAAATATTTCTGATAAAATAGAAAAAATATAGAAAAACATGTTAAAATTGACAATTTTCATGGAAAATTAAAGAGTAAAGTGGTAGCCATAAAAAACATTGTTAAATTAATTGAAAAATGAAATAAAACATTTTATGATAGAATTGAAGATTTCATTTGCTTAGGTCTGTAGGTTTTAAAAGATAGACAAATATTTTCCTGGGTGTCAAAAATGTATACTCTTGTGCATTTTTAGACTTTAAGAAACTGGAGGGTTTTATTTTCTCACAATGAGAAATAAATCCTAGGCCACAAGAGGCTTATTACAGAAAAATAAAATTATTATTGTTTAACTTGTAATACTGAGTGAGAGAAATTAGTAATCTGTTTAAGACTTTCTTTCAGAAATTGTAATTTGGTTACAGAACTAGATACTTTGTGGAACTAAAATAGATGTGCAGTGTGCTGCTAGGGGAAAGATGAACTGATTTTGTTCTCTCTTTCTCTCCCTCCCCCTCTCCCTTCCTCCTTTCCCTTCCATCCCTCCTTCTTTCATACTGAAATCAAAACAGATACCCGGATGTGCAGGCCCGCGTACAGGATGAGTTGGACCAGGTTGTGGGGAGGGACCGCCTGCCCTGCATGAGCGACCAGCCCAACCTGCCTTATGTCATGGCTTTTCTTTATGAATCAATGCGATTCTCCAGCTTTTTGCCTGTCACCATTCCACATGCCACCACCGCCAACACCTTTGTTTTAGGCTACTACATCCCCAAGAATACGGTCGTTTTTGTTAATCAGTGGTCTGTGAATCATGACCCAGCCAAGTGGCCTAACCCAGAGGACTTTGATCCAGCCCGCTTCCTGGATAAGGATGGCTTCATTAACAAGGCACTAGCCAGCAGTGTGATGATATTTTCAGTGGGCAAACGGCGGTGCATCGGCGAGGAGCTGTCTAAGATGCTTCTGTTTCTCTTCATCTCCATCCTCGCTCACCAGTGCAATTTCAAGGCTAACCAAAATGAGCCCTCAAACATGAGTTTCAGTTACGGCCTGACCATTAAGCCCAAGTCGTTTAAAATCCAGGTGTCTCTCAGAGAGTCCATGGAGCTCCTTGACAGTGCAGTTCAAAAGCTGCGAGCTGAGGAAGCTTGCCAAGTGAGCGATGGCCTCAGTTCTCAGAAGTGAGCAGAAACCACGTGCCCTGAAGGTGAGGCAGGCTTACCAATTCATGGCTCCTCAGGGCCTGAGCTGGAGTTCCTGGGAGTATTTTGGAAATGAAGAGCAAAAGGGCCCAAGGAATTTGGATCCTTTTTCTTTCTTTCAATTAAACACATGCACATATATTAACATGTGTGCACAACTATTTAACAAGGTATTTCAGTAACTCTGCCTTTTTGTGTAGATTTGAGAGGGAACTTCTATGTGCAGAAATTAGCCCCATAGGAAACAGCAGTAAGCAAAGGCTTAGGATATACTCAAGATTCAAAGACAAGTGATTTCAGTGTAAAATGTAAAGACCAGAGGTTCTTCTACCAAGAGCTGAGACTCACTTAGAAAAATGCTTCAACTCCTTTGTAGGCCTGGATGAGGCTTTCTTTCCACCTGTGTGATGTGCCTCCCACTGTAGAATGGACCATAAAGTCAGTTGCTCCCCCAAAATTTATGGCTGATTTAATAACTGCAGTAAGTTTTAGAGATTAGCAAATTTAAAGGTAAATTGTTTATATAGCAAAAAATTTTTATAAGTTAAAGCTGTACCTCAGTTGGCTGTTCAGATGAAGTATTCCAGTTATAAGGGAGAAAAAGATTTTACAGGCTAGCTTAAACTTTCAATTTTGAGATTGTAATAAACTGGTCTTGGTAATGAGTCTGATAAACTAGCAAAAATCCTCATGTCACCAAATAGTATTCAATGCATATAAAATTTCACATAATTATTCACAAATATCATATGAATATTAACTATTCGACCAGGAAAACACTTGAACAATATATTTCTTATGTCATATTGCAAACCAAAAAGTATAATCAGTTGAATGAAATTTGCCCAAACCCAGGAAATGAGTCTACTAAATCAATCTGTTTTGACATCAGGGAACCGAGTAACAGAAAGATCTTTTCTTATTTATAGTTCATACAAGGAACAAATCTCAAAACTAAACTAGCAAAATATGTTCTGATCTAGTAATTGTAGTTACAACACAGATGCTTCTTTTGGAATTGGTCTCATTAATATGTTACGATTCCAAAGTCTCGGCTTGCTTCAATTTTAAATTAGTTTAAAATGCATCTTGATTAATTTTTTTTTTTTTGCAGTTGAAGCTAGAGAAAATATAGTCATTATCCCAGAGAAGGTGAGCACCTAACCTTTGCCTAAGGACAAATACCAAATGCATAAATAAATAAATAAATATATACAGGCCATGAATGTTCTGGGTGTTCATATTAGAGACCATATGATAGGAAACTCACTACAACAGGTAGTTGGTAGTTTCTTTTTATGTGTTCTTACTATTGTTGTTGTAGTTGTCTTTTAAGTTAAGTATTAAGGTTTGTGGGTTTTTTTTTTTTTTTTTGTCAGAATCTGAAGATTGTCTTGGGAGGTTGTTTAGCAACTGCTCCTTGAGACAGCGGAGGCGGCTAAAATCGGCTCTCTTATTTAGGGTGGCAACACTGAGCAGATACTTCCTGGAAGCTGAGAGAGGAGAAATATATGCATTTGGATGATGTAAACAATCCATAAGCCCTTTAAGGGTTGGATGAAAAGTGGGGACAGGGCCTGTGGGAGTTTCCCATTTCTGTTTTCATTGCAATTAGCTGGAACAAAAGAAGCCCCGCAGCACTCAGAGAGCTTACTGTTGGCTCTGTTTCAATGGGCTTCTTGGAATTTTCGTATCAAAATTACAAAGGAAGGAGTGTGTGATGCTCTTTGTGTGCAGGGGCTAGAAGCTGCAAGACAGAGAAAGCATGAGCAGAAGAGAGATATCGAAAGGGTCCCCATTTGCTCCAAATTAGTTTCCTGAACTATAAAATTTGAGGCATGAATGTTTAGGAAAAAAAGGAGTTTTGAGTGGCAATTCAAATGTCTCCTAAGAGTGGCTGGAGCCCTGGCCCTCGCTCCCTCTCTACCCCATCCACATCTACTTTGTAGTTGGAAGTTGAATTATTAAAAGTATAATGCAATCCTTATTTAAATTTCTCACAACAGAACCCCTTGAATGTGAAACACAGGTTGTGTCAGTATTTTAAAGGCCTTAATTTCAACTACAAAAATTAACTCTATGCAATAATTTTTAAGTTTTTCAGACATTTTAAAAGCATGCACCTCAGTAAGGCTGGGACAGTGATTTGAGCTCCCATGGCCCCTTTACTATGAGAAATTTACAATAGTGAAAGTCTTCATGTACCAATCTGGACTCCTCATTAAACCAACCAGACCCAGATGTTTTGTGAATGTAGGGGTCATTTTCATCTGATGCTTTCAGCAAAGGAGAAAGTACGGGGTTTACTGTGTTTACTATATTTAGAACCCAGTGAAAGGAAGAAGGGTACAAACCAGAGAAGAGTAATAATTGCCATATTTGGAAGTTCTAGCAGATTACTGGCTTAGTCAGAAAGCTTTTATTTCTGCTACAAAGGGACATCTTTTGCTGGTCACCCTGTTCATCAGAGTATCTACTTCAGGTCAGTGCAGCGAAATCATGTTTTTGTTAAATGCCTCATTTGTACAGTAAAGCTTGGACTATGTCAGAATGTTGCTTTTTTTCCCCCCAAAACAAAAATATATGCCTCAGGTGTGTTTTATGGTTTAATCAAAAGAGTGCATGCCCCAGAACTTAGCTCTTACCTGTGAAATATTAGCACACGCTTATGTATTCCCACCAGGGCTGTGCTAGATTAAATAGACAGACCACCATGCATGCTAGTTAGTATGTTTTTAGCTGTGACACAATTGTATGATAAAAGGTGTATGTTACCAGGTGATAATAACCGAGGAATAACTCCCTATTTAGCTTCTTCTTGTGCTTTTGTATTTTGTCATATATGTTCTTAATATGTATATAGCTGATACAGTGCACACAGATCCTCCTCCCACAAAATTGACTAACATGTAGCCTCTACCTTTTGATATACCAAAATTTAAAATGTCCTGTCTTCATTATCTATCATGAAACATTGTTACCTAAACAATAAAAACCACTATCATTATTCTGTGAAATTTATTTTAATGCTAAAGGAAATACAGTCTAATTGGTCATTTATTTCTACTATTATCATGTGCCTTGCATTGAAACACTGTGATATACAGTTCTAGCAGTCTCTACACGTGTGTTAATTCAGCTTTCATATCACTATGTGGGATATGCCTGCCTTCCACATTGTTATATATCAGTGCATTACTCCCTAATGTTAAAAAAAAAGAAAAAAACGTTTGCAAACATTTTCTTTGATCATCTCATGCTTCAGCCTGTTTTCTCTTTTTTTTCTAGTTTTTTTTAATTCAATACTTTTCCAGTATCCAGTTTTCTAGCAAATCCATGGTCTTTACATTATTAAATTTATAAAGACCAACGAAGAGTTAAACTTGTAATTTTGAAAGACTGGACTGAGTTCTTAACGTGCTGACCTAACATTTCTGCTCCATCTGAAAAATGCAGGCTACGTGTATCTCCTCCAGTAGCATGGTGGTCCTCTCTTCAAGTGTGCAATTCATTTATTTTTAGGATTCGTGCACCTTGATTAGTAAGAGTAGCCAGTACCCAGTAAAACAGGACAGATGGGAAACTTCGCCCATGCACTATGTGGAAATATTTTTCTAAAGACCTGTTTATTTGGTAAGTGACACTGTGTCACAGGACCCATAGCCAAGGCCTCACTGTTCTGCACACTGTTATGGCGGCAGGGCCCTGCGATGCCAGAGGTCCTCACTTCTTCCAGAGAACCACTCCTGTTATTACAAAAACAGGAAAACAAGCAGGAAAGCCAAGACAGCACTTCATGCCACCCATACTTTGGCTGGGAACATCAGTTTAGCAGCCCAAAAGGGATGGCTGTGAGTTGAACTTAAGGAATAGTCACTCATTTTTCAGAGAAATGACAAAAAGTTCTTGGAAAACAGTTATATCTGTTGTGGGAAATATTTTTTAAAAAATGAACCTGCCAACTCTTCGCAGTACCGGACCACGCTCCCACGCTCCTGCTGGCCTGCCAACTCTCAGGCCACACGGGACCTGGTAGAGAGGTTGGGGGTGCCGAGCTCATCTCACTACCACACAATTCCCCACGCACCCCACGGTCAGCCATCTCAATACCTAATTGCCTGGTAGAAACATGACTCTTAAAGCTTAATTAACCAGTCAGATTTATGTATCAATAATATCACAATTTATAAGATGCCAGTACACTAATTTCAGAGCCAATTGATAATGATAAAAACTTTATTCCAATATTTCTAACCTTGTGAAATTATAGCTATTTGTGACTGAAAAACGCCACGCAGGTACACCTTGGTTTCAAGTAGCCATCTTGGTTCCTCCTCCTACCCTGACGCATTTCTCTTTCCTCCACTATTAGCTCCGCCTCCCTTTTCCCTGCCCAATCACAGGCCTCCCACTGCCCTAATGTGATTGGACAGAGAAAATCCTGCAACACATATTCCTTAAGGACAAGTTAGAGAAATAATTTCTTGGGGCCTAAAATCTCCATGGGGTCAAGTTTTTTGTTTGGGGGCAGGGAGAGAGTAAACCCAACTAATCTAATAGAGTCCAGGCCTGATGCAAGTGGGAAGTGAGGGCAGTTCTGGACATCAGCCAGGTGCACTCGCTGGAAGCTCAGAAAGGTTATTCTGGGCACTCCACCTTCCTGCATACGTGTTCCAGAAACTAACTGACTTTTAGCTCTCTCTTATTCAAGCTCAGTGAACCTTTGCTCTCTGGTTTGGGTCTCTTAGTTACCCTTGGGAAAGGAGGAAAAAGAAGCAAAACTAAATATATTCAGATACAAAAACGATTCTGTTGTATTTTGGATTAAAATATTTGGGGGGTAAGGGGATGGTTCACTATGCAAAGTGAAAGCATGGAGTCCTAAAATTGGATCCCATCACCCACACAAAAGCCAGGCGTGGCTGTGCCGGTCTGGAACCCTGGTGCTGGGGAGAGAGATAGGGATAAACCCAGGGGTTCCTCAGGCCAGAGCAGCTGGACCGGTGTGCTCTGGGTTCAGTGAGAGAAACTGTCCTCTGGCCTCCAAACACTCCCATGCCAATGATTGTGCACAAACAGGCACATGTAACAGAACACAGGAAAAATCCGTGCAATCTCTAGGCATCCGTGTAATGTTTCAAACTCCTTTACCTGACAAGACCTGCACAAGCTCTAAGAAAAGATGGTATTACTGTCCTTTAGCTTGTTTCAGGTAAGAGAGTAAGAAATAGAAGGCAGGGCTACTAAACACTTACTTTTGGATTAGAGCACTAAAATAAGCTTAAACACACTCCAGTATGGCAGTCTTATGGGGGAGGGTAACATACAAAATAATTTAGAAGCATGCTTTTCTGGACGGCCCATGAAAGCTTTCTGCCTTGGTACCATCCATCTCTTCCCAACTGGCCTTTGATTGGAAATAGACGGTCGTTTGTCAGCCTTTAAGACTGTGATTCTTAGTCACAGCAGTTTCCTTTCTTTGGGGGACATACTATTGCAGATCCACTCTAGCGTCTACATTTTCTTTCAAACAAACAAACTGGCAGTAGTAGGCACTAGGGGATGTGTGGAGTTTCAGGATTCTTACCCAGTGCTGAGGGGAACACAAAATGATGTCCTATGACCCGACTCCGAGGCATTTGTCCTACAGAGAGGAAATGAGTAGATATTTCATAAATGTTTAAGGTGGCTCTATTCATAATTCACCCAGATTCCAAATGACTTTTCTTTCAAAGCTAAGGTGAATGTGGTACAGCCACACACTAGGATAGGACTCAGCAGTAAAACTGAATAACTGTGCATAAACATAGCATCTGGACGATTGTCAAGGAATTATGTTGGTTAAAAAAGAAAAATCAGCCTCAGATACTTGTGGTGGAGTATGTCTTTAATTTTAGCACTTAGGAGGCAAATGCAGGCCGATCTCTGAGTTCAAGACCAGCCTGGTCAACAGGTAAGTTCCAAGACAGCCAGGACTACAGAGAAACCCTGTCTCAAAAGAAAAAAAAAGCCTCAAAAGGTTATCTATATGTCTATATGATTCCACTCATGCAATAGGTCAGTGATGGAGAATGGTAGATTTGACTCTTCATTATGGAAATAGTTACATGGCCATATAATTTTATTATAAAAAAAAAAAAAACAAAAGTTAAAAAGTTTGTTTAAGTGAGCGTCCAAGGAGTTGATGTAGGTTTCCAGAGTGCATGACTACTATTTCTGCCTAAGAAATAAGATGGAAGCTGTGAGAGTGGAGGCCAAGCCCAGGTTGGTGAAGAAGGGCCAAGGCCTGTGTTGACATCCTTGTGATTTAGATGGTGTATGTTTATGTGTGTGTGTGCGTGTGTAGCATGGGCATGTGTGTACTTGTGTGTTCATGGGTATGTGTGGTGTGTATATGTATGTATGAGAATGTACATGGTGTGTGCAGTTTTGTGTGTTCGAATGTTAGGGGCTTGTTTACAATGAATACTCAGGAAGACCCTACAGGAGGCAACAGCAAGGGGCAAGCATTAGGATGTCAACTTCATCCTAAGTCCTTCTCATGAAGGAAATGCAGACAGGGAGTCAGCAGACATCACATTAATCACCCACAGCAGTAACAAAAAGACTGGTTACACCCATTAAGTTGATTTCATAGTCACTTAAAATCTGGGCAATTTGAAGTAAAATAGTGTGAGCACACCCTATGACAGATGTTGTGGGCAAGTCCTTAATCCGTCTTGGCTTCTGTTTTTGCCAAATGGCATTAGTGTGGTCCAGACCATTCCCTGACTTCATGGGCTCATTCTAGAAAGGAAGATTCAGACAGCAGACTTCAGGAGCTAATGTCCTTTCCAACAGTGCCTTTCAAAGTACACATTACGGTGGATCCCGGTACATGCTGTAATCCTAACCCTCAGAAACAAAGGCGGGAGTCTGTTAGGAGAGTCCAGAGGCTATTCTCCACACACAGTGAGTTTGAGGATTGCCTCCACTGCTCCAGACCCGCTGTCTGAAACAAAAATCAAACAAAAACAAACAAAAAGTGTGTTCTAATGATCTGTGAGACTGTTTAATGCTGTACGTACCAAACGTCTCCAAACTGATCCTGTGAATCTTTTTCTCTGGAATACTCGACACTGTCTCTGTGCCCGTATGAACACACTTTTATTATGTATGGCTGAAAAAGACTGACACCAAATCCCACCATATGGTTTGCTGAGACTGGGTTGCTTGGGTGGGGTGAGACTGTATAGGAGATCACAGGTCCCCTGCTGGTCAGCAGCTGTGTGGAGGCTCCTCTTTCTGAGGTTTATTGTTTCATTCACACAGTTCCCTTGGGACACCAGGCATCAGGTTACATCCAGCTAAGCAAGGCCTCAGAGAAGGCTGTGCTGAGGAAGTTCAGGATGTTCCTCTCCCTTCTGAGGCCATTCATTCTCTTGGCTCATGTTTCACTGCTGTGATGATACAGTCAGGCTAAAGGGCCACCTTTGTTCTCTTACCCTCTCCCTAGGCATCACTTTTTAAATTTAAGGCTCTCTTTTCCAAGATTCCACAGACACACAGCAAATCCGGCTGCTCTGAGTTTGGCCTTGACACCAAATGGTAGCCTGGGATACAATGGACGAAACAGTAGAAGAAAGGGAATGATAACTCATGTGTTTTGCAATGTGGCTTCCAGGAGCCAGTTGCTATAGAAACAAGGTAAGCTTGTCTGCCTCTTCTTCTAACTTCAAACCTCTGGAACTGGCTCTAGGAAGATCTATTGAGAATTTGTTATCAGAAATCAACTTCCCTTTTGCCTTCCCCAAATACATCTTAGAGCTCATTTTCTTTGTGACAGTGTGTTGGAGGTTGGACCATCATATAGACCTGCCACTGGCTTTGCAGAGCTCCTCACTGAGCTCTTTCTACTGTCTGCCCTGTCTACTCTGACTGGAGTGCAGATCTCAGTGACGCCCCGCCCAGCACCCCATTTCACACCTGTTGGTTCCTTCTTCAAGGCTCTTTCAAAATCCCAACCCTGCTCTATTCTCTTTCTGTGGGTCAATCCCCGCATGTATCTCAAGACAGCCTAAAGTTAACATGATTTTGTTTTGGGTTTGTGGTATGTTTCTAGTTCCATCCCACTCCTCAGAGTATAAATTTGTATGTCTGATGCCCCCACTAGAAGAGAGCTTGGGAAAACAGATGGGATCACCAAAGTTCATATGATCATCCTTCCAATCCTCTGACAGGCACAGAACTGCCATCCCAGGAGTGATGTCTCTAAGATGGCTTCTTCTTGCAGGGCTAAGCATGAAGCCTTAACCTAAAGACTTATGGAAGGATAATGAACAGCTGAGTATGGTTTCTCATCTCCTTGGGATACTCTACTCTGGGATCCTCCATCCCTTCTCCTCTTCCATATGGTCAACTCATCTGGCTTTCACCTATAGGGAGACAAGCCAACACCCCTGGTGGAAAATAGCCTCAGGTCAAAAGAACAAGGTATAAAGTAATCATAGCTATGTTTAAATGGAATTTGCAAGAGCTAAAGTCTCTCAAATACTGTCATCATAAGTTGGATGCTTTCCTGAGTCATTCCTCTGATATGGCGGCTCCACTGGCTAGCACACATCTGAAATGACATAAGAGGTCAACAAACTATGGTCCATGAACCAAATGTGGTCCACCACCTGTGTTTATACAGCTTTCGAACTAGGAGTCATTTTACATTTTAGACAGTCGAAAGAAATCAAGAGACGAATAATATTTCACGACAGAAGAACATGTTATGAAATTCAAATTTTTATATCCGTGAATGAGACTAGCTGGAATGCAGCCACATTAATTTCTTCTCTTATTGCTCATGGTTTTCATAGTACAATGGCAGAGTTCAGTAGCTATGACAGATCCCACATGGCTTGCAATGCCTAAAATATTTAGTATCTGGCCTTTTACAGAAAAATCTTGTCAACCCTGATCTACACGATCAATTTCTTAGGGCATTGTCTAATAAGGATAACTACCTCTTCATGCCGGAAAGCATGTTTTTGTTGGCACAGCTCTTCTATATGATTGTTTCTGCCTGGGTCTTGGCTGGCCTTGGAGTTGGGTTAACACCCTGGTAAGCTGATACTGCCTCAGAGAGAGATACTACCACCCCCCTCCCCCCAAAGCCAAGATCCCCAAAGGAGGCACCAGGGAACAAGATATGTCAATTATGCTTTCCACAAAGGCAATATTTCAGACTCTTTGAAAATGTCGGAATTATATCAGAAACTGAGGGACCCAACTACTAGAGGGAAGAATTCAGACCCATGCACAGTTATTGTGAATATTTATCCAATACTCACCATTCTTCCTAGTTGCTAATAGAGTCTTGGGTATGGGCTGTGTAGACGTTTTAAGGCTCTTGAAAACCGTCAGTAACATAACAACAATGACTCAAACTGAAGGAGGGTTTGTGACTTGAGGTCTTAAAGGCCCATTTTCTTCTTGTTTCTGACCTTTTGATATTTTTAGGGCTAAATTCTTACTTTATTCTATTTTTTAACCAACATACAATTTTATACTTATGATGATGTACAGGGTAATGATTTGGCACACTCTTTATTGACTAGTGATCAATCTGTAACTTGCACAGCCTGTTCATTTCTTTATGGGGAGAGCATCCAAAGCCCTTTTTTAAAATCTACAATAGTTGATGTTACTTAGAGAAACTGAGGCTAGAGTATTCATGAATGGGGGCTTCAGAGAGTAGCAGAGAGAGCATGATGGGGAGAGACCAGTCAATAGACACGATGTTGAAGTTAGGAGAAAGTTGGTATTCTATGGACTCCATGATTTTATAGCTTCTGTGGTGGGCTGTAGCTTCAAAATTCTTGCGTGTAACCTAAGACATTTGATGGTATCCATCAAATACGTTTCATACTTTAATCATCGTAAGTGGTACTCTGAATTATGTTTTGGAAAATTCTTATATGTTCTTACCATTTTCAATATAATTTACATAATTACAATTTAATTTCATATGCATTCAGGTTCATCCAGATGTTATTCAACATCTAACTCATGTTTCTTGGTGTTAAAGTGTTATGAAACTGAATGTCATACAAACAAGCAAATACACTAACTCAGAGATCCCTTTTCTATCTGAAGAAATGTATTTAAACATCCTTAACACAGTTTGATGAGTGTTTAAAGAGAGATATGGATTAAGAGCTTTGGGAACAATGACCAAGAAATACACTGCTGCCACCTTATGGTGTTCAGGAAATAGCTTCAGGGTGAATGACTTGGATGTGCTTAGGGATAGTAATGGTCTAGGTGTGATGGTGGATTTATTTATTTATTCAACACCCACCATTCTTCCTACTTGCTAACAGAGTCTTGGTATAGTCTCATATAGACTTTTCAAGGCTCTTGAATAATGTCAGAGACCTAAGGCTAATTGTCTTACACTACAAGACTTGCTTTCTTGGGAATGTGAAAAGAACCTTTTAAAAGTTGGGGCTGTATGGATCTATAGATGTGTATTAGGTTCTTCCTCTTCAAATCCATTAACATGCAGAGTTATGTAAACATAACATTTGTCAAAATGGATATCACCGACAAATGTACTGTAGTATTTGAAAGAATGAAACTGAATATGTACAGCTACCCAGCTGTAGTACTTATTACTAGGTAACATGTAAGAAAATGTTAGTAATATAGACAGAGAGATGACAGAAATATATAGGATGCAATTAACATACACCATGAACATAGTTGATATGTATCCATCTATGACAGCTGTTACCTTAAATGTGAAAATGTGGGTGATCTTTAATATCAACAAAAAAATGAATAAAAAAATTGACCTAAGTCAAAAAATTTTTCAATACAGGATCTCACTATGTAGCTCTGACTGTCTTAGAACTCATTATGTAGACTAGGCTAGCCTCAAACTCACAGACCTGCCTCTGCCTCCTAAGTGCTGGGATTAAAGGCATACACCACTGTGCCTGACCCTGTGTCAATGTTAAATATAGTTTAAAAGTAAAGGCACAGAGGCAGGTGTATCATGCTAACACAGGCTAAAAGAAGTCTCCAACAGATACATTGAATTTAGAAACACTAAAGGATAACAATCAGATAAAAATAGACATCACATTGTGAAAGGGTTAAATATCTGAGAACATGTGTATGAATCTAACAACAGTCTCAAATACATCAAGGAGAAGACATTTATAGTCCTTTTAAATAGTATTTTAAGGCTGGGAAGATGGAATAGTGGGTAAAAGTGCTCACTATGTAAGCATGAGGACTTTAAATCTCTAGCACCCGTGTAAAACTGGACATGGAAGCACTCCTCTATAACCCCAGCAAGTCATCACATTGAGTGTACACTCTCAGATTACACACACACACACACACACACACACACACACACTACACACTCAGTAGAAGTACATACTTAAAAATAGTGCTTTTATAGTACTTTTTTCATAGTACATTTTATAAACACACTTCAATAGCTGTATTGTTTAACACCCACTTTTAATAATGGATAGATAAAGCACTTAGAGACTCAGTGTTGATACAGAAGATCACAACTGTTATAGCAATGCTCTGGATCTAACTGATATTTGTGGACCACTCTACACAACACAGCACAGTACACTTTTTTTTTAGATCACATGGAACACTCACCAAGAGAGGCCACACTCCAGGTTAAAAAATATTTTAAAAGTTATAAAAGGAAATCATACAATATAGGCTCAGCCTACAGGATAATCAAGAGAAAAACAGCTAAAACAAAAACAAAACAACAACACCAACAAAACCAAACCTCAAAGTCCCAAAAACCAAAACTCTAAAGGAGAGTCATCAAGTAAAATATTTTGCACTAAATGAAATAATACACCTTAAAAAGTAACATGTGGCGTGCCGTAAAAGAGGCTCAATTGTCAAGAACACTTGACATTCTGCTAGAGGACCTGGGTTTGGTTTCCAGCATCCATGTTTTGGTTGCTAACAGCTATCTGTGATTCCCATTCTAGTGGAGCCTCTGTGGACACCAGAAAAGCATATGGATACACAAATGTAGCTGGTTTCTTGTTACTTTCTGGGTTTTCTTTCTTCCACACTTCTCTCCTTTTCCCACCCTTTAAACCCCCTAACACTGTAGCTGCCCGCGAACAGGTTACTGGGTTCCCTGGATGGAAAGCTGGGAATAGAAACAGGGTGACAAGAGAAACATGGAGCCAAGACAAGATTTCCTGTTCAAAGCTCAAAGTTTATTGGGGTTCTCCAAATATATAGGCGTGGGGGAGGGGGAACTCTTCCCCCCAAAGGCTGGAAACAAGTCTGCAGAACTGGTTTGCTTGCTCTGCAGGCCGCTGGTTCTGCAGGTGGCTGGCCTCAGCTGGGGGCTAGTGTCTCTCAGGAAGCTGTAGGTCTTTGGAGAACAAAGGGCTAGAGCAGCTTATGGATACACAAATGTAGCTGGTCTCTTGTTACTTTCTGGGTTTTCTTTCTTCCACATTTCTCTCTATCCTTTTCCCACTCTTTAACCCCCCTGACACTAGATAGGAGAACAAAAAGGATAGAAGGGAAAAGAAAGAGCTCCCTGAGTAAAGTCAGGGGTCAGAAAGGGGGCGACTTACAGCTGTAGAATAATACTCCTGCTGATTAGGGGTGTCAAGTACCTTGGGGAAAATTTGATCTTCCCAGTCAGGATAGCTAACCTTTTCTTCTTGCTGTTTTCTCTTTGCACATGACTACTTAACAAACCATGTCCAACAATGATCAACAACAACTAACACTCAACACCCAACGACAAACAACAACCAACCAACAACAACCAACTCAACAACAATCAGCTAACAACATATTGGAAAAATCTTCCAAACACACAACTGCAGAAACTATCTGCAGCTGGCAAAATCATGCCCCTGCTGGAGCACAAGGCAAATCATAGTTAGCTGCTGCAAAGCAGCCCCATATGTCCACACCTGGGATTAAAAGGAAAACATAATATTTTTGTGCTTTTAAAGAAATTAAAATTCCAGAATTCTTCCTGCACACAAAGGCAAACATTTAGATCTAAAATAGATAAATCTTAAAAACAAATAAAAATTTACAAACTTTGATGCATTCATTAGAAAAGAATAAAGACACCCAAATCAATAAGTTCTACCTATAGCCTTACAGAAAGGAACAACAATAAACCTAAAGACAGAGGAAGTGACAGAAATTACCACAGAAATCAATAAAGTTTCCACTTTGTAAAATAACGACCATTTCCAATGACTAAAGTCTTACAGGACAATCCTAAAATGAGAGTTTATCACTGTAGGGAAATAATAAGGATTAAAATGACGTCTACAAAGTGCTCCATAGTATTTGCTTATAAGTGTTTCTCAGAATTATTTGTCATGCCGGGCGGTGGTGGCGCACGCCTTTAATCCCAGCACCTGGGAGGCAGAGGCAGGAGGATTTCTGAGTTCGAGGCCAGCCTGGTCTACAGAGTGAGTTCCAGGACAGCCAGGGCTACATAGAGAAACCCTGTCTCGAAAAACCAAAAAAAAAAAAAAATTATTTGTCACTCATCAAACTCAAATTTGAACACAAGCACACTTTGTTTGACTGTGGCCCAGTGAGACCTGCTGGGCTGGAATAGCTATGAACAAGTGGAGGAAAACCTCTCAGGGTATCCTTGTTCTGCGATGCTAAGAGATAATACTGTGATGCCCAGCCATGGAGCCTATGATCATGTCTGACGAGACCAAAGCATCTCTGCCCCTCCCCATCACTGGCATTGGGCAGTCCCAAGCCTGTGTTTGTGATACATGCTTTTTTTTTTTTTTTTTTTTTTTGGTTTTTCGAGACAGGGTTTCTCTGTGTAGTCTTGGCTGTCCTGGAACTCACTTTGTAGACCAGGCTGGCCTCGAACTCAGAAATCCTCCTGCCTCTGCCTCCCAAGTGCTGGGATTAAAGGCGTGCGCCACCACCGCCCGGCTGATACATGCTTTTTATAATCAGTCCACTTTCTACTCTGATTCCCTGGTACCTGCTCTGTGACAGATTTTATTCCAGATGCTTTGGATATAAAGACTGAAGAGCTATGTTTTCCATTTGGCTATAGACTACCTCAGAAGATAAAAGAACACAACCTGGTCCCAATGCTGAGGTACTTGCTAAAAGGCACAGCCAGCTCCAAGGGTTGGGATGCAGACAGAGGTAACCAGCCATGAACCATATAGGAGACATTTCAGAGTTTCCCAGAAAAGAACTCACTCCACAACGGATATCAAGTTTCCCTTTGGCCCTCTCCCCTGAGCACAAAGATAACTAAATCAGTAACACTCAGCTTATTAGATTGTTGGGAAAACCCAAAAACACCCTAAGGAAAGCAAAGTCAAAGAACTGTACACAGAAAGAGTCACATTGAACAGAATCTGCTCTGGGCTGGAGTCCTTGTGTCTCGGAGACCCTGGGTGGGCCTCCTCCATGGTCTCCTATGTCCAAGGCAGAGGCCAGCCAGTGGAAAGTCCCTGCCCAGGCTTCAGATTTCTGCGGGCTAAAATGGTGGCTTCCAAAGTCCAGATGGGCAAAGAATGGGGGAAAGGGAAGAGAGAAATGAGGAGACCTAAGTGTTGTTGAAAATTAGGAAGGTGGGTACTGATGAGGGTCCTGAGGGCCAGGCCTGTGAGTAAAGAGAGAGGACGCCAGGTTTCACAGGTTCAGCCAGGCCTACAGACTCTGCTGAGAACTGCACACTCATCTCAACAGTTTTCTCTCACCAGCTCATGCCAAACTATCAGCTCATGACTCTTGGCTCTGGTGGTTTCTAGCTCTGGCAGTTAGCGTGACTTATCTAACCTCAATTTGTTTTTAATCATCTAGACAATGGGATCATGGCCCATGGGGATTAAAAGAGCCAGAGTGTACGAAGTACTTGGGGAGTTCCTTCCTTGAGCTTTTTACTAGTTCTCCATAGCCAATGGGAAGCCAATCATTCACACTAAGAATTCTGAACTGTTCTGAGACTCTGTGATTAAAAAAAAAAAACAACTGGCATTAACTTACCAGTTAGGGAGTGTGTAGCTCATTCCCTGGGCAGTGGTGAGGGAGAGTTGATTGACAGCTCCTCTCCTGAGCCTTGCACGGAGCCCTGTGGTGTTACCAAGCCCTTCTGAGACCCTGGGCAGTGAGCCCATTGCTGAGTGTTGGTGTGTGAGATTGTGCGGAGAGCTCCTCCCCTGAGACTTGCACGGAGCCCTGTGGTGTTACCAAGCCCTTCTGAGACCCTGGGCAGTGAGCCCATTGCTGACTGTTTCTAAAGACATCTATGAAACAAGCAGGATCTGGGGGAACAGTCAATGTGTTTTGCTAAGTTCTTATATATGAATCACTTTAGCAGGGAATCAGGGGTATGGACATAGAAAGCAAGTGGTGGCATCTGTGGATGGTGTAGGGAACCAGAAAAAAATGTCTGTCCCCCTGGGAGAAATGCTGAGAAGATCTCACCTATTTCAAGGTGCCAATTATGTTATGTACACCTATTTATCCCTTTAACAAAATCTTTTGTGGTGAAGATTTGTATCCCCACTTTTCAGAGAGCTTTAGAGTCTCTTATCTAAGTTCATTCAGGTATCATGTGCAAGGTCTGGATTTGAATCAGACTCCAGTGTAATGTGCTCCTTTTTCCTTTATACCATTCTACCTTTCCCTAAAAGCCCATATTTCTATCACTCTAGTGATAAAGGAGACATGCTCTATGCTCTTGATCCTACTTACTCCCCACCAACAAAAGAGACAAGCAGCATTCCCTAGGCAGGCTTGATTATCCTGGAACCCATCAGTTCAATAACATTCTCATTGGACTACTTATTTTAGCAGACTTCTGCAGAGAACCCTGTGTTTGCCAGTTCAGTACTGCTCACCCCGTCCCTATTTTCCCTAGCAGGGACCTAAGAATTTGTCTCCTGTGGTGTTACCAGACCTGTTAATGCAGTAGCTCTCCACCTTCCCGATACTGGAACCCTTAAATACAATTACTCATGTTTGGTGACCCTCCCCTGCCAACCATAACATTATTTTTGCTGATACCTCATAACTGTAATTTTTCTACTGGTATGAATAATGATGTAAATATCTGTGCTTTAGGCCACCCCTGTGAAAGTGTCTTTTGAGTCCCCAGAGGGGTTGAGAATTTCAGTATTCCACCTGCCAGCACAGGAGAGCACAGCTTTGATGTGAGCTCTATATCCAGGAACATCCTCGCTGCTTCCTGTTCTGATTTAGCTTTCTGTCTGTCATCACTGTCTGCTAATATGAATGCAAAAGGAGCAGAAGGCTGGCAGGCAAAGCTGCTTCCTCCACCTGCGCTCATGCAGGGCACCACAAAGATGCTGACCAGTCTGTGGCTCCCAGCCTTAACTTTCATTGACAAAAACTATGGGAACTACTACTGGATCTGCCTGGTCCAAGTCGCCCAGGGCTCCTATGGAAGTAGAGGGTAGATTAAAGTGAGTGCCTGTCACCTCAAGGCTCACTACTTGGGCACCTTCTGGACTTGAAAAGTGTACTTCCATAAACCCTGTGAGCTGGATGCACCAGGCACAAGATTTGCTGGAGACCATGTAGAACCATGCCTGTGGGCCCCTGGTATTGAGTTACTTCAAGGATAATGTGTTCCTCTCCAATGATACATAGAGCATCTCTGCAATGAGATCGCTATCATTCTCTAGCACAGGCATTCCTGTATGTTCACGGTTCGAGCCATACCTAGAAGGTTCCCATGAGTGTGTCAAGCTTTGCTCTTCTCTTCATCCCCCCACCTCCATCCTCATTTCTCCTAAGTCTTGATCTTCTTCCTAGCTGGCATTTTTATGCTGCTGTGTTCAGAGTTACTATATGCTCCTGTCTCTGTTGATCAGCTAGTGTTTTGTGCAGGCTCATAACGGATCATTGTTGCTGTGTCATGAAACACGGGAGTGCTTGGGATGTGTCGAGGAAGACACAACTACTGCCCATCAGTAGACGTAGGCGCATTGTGGTGCTAGGGGAAGTGTGAGGTACTCCTGACTCTTTCTGAATAAACAAGATCTCAGCTAGTTGCTTAAAAATGATATAGCTTGTTCTAGCTCTCTTCTACCCCACCCCAACCCTCTAAGACCTCACTCTGAATAATCCTTTACATGACACTCTCACCATATGTTAAACTAGCATCGCATTTGAATATGTACGTACAGAGACAAGCTTTTTATCCTATCTCACCAACTTATCTATCCACTCACTGTATGACTTTGAGGACTATCGTTTTACACTTTTATTTTTTAAGTCTCTGTAGCTCGCCACATTCCTCTACTTGACTTTTTCAGTGGTTTTACCATTCTTCTTGTTAGCTCTTCTCCTGGAACATAAAACAAAAACAGGTTGGTCAATCCTTGTATAGAGAGTGCAGGGCATGCATAGTCTATATGAAGAACATTTGGTGATTTTAGAACGCTGACTATCTTATTAAAATGTTGCATGTCTTTCTGGGTGTTAAAACCTTTGGAGTCCTTCAGCTTTTGTTGGCATATTGTTTATTCCGAGATATTTTATTTTGTTTAGGTTATGGAAAATGAGGTATTTATTCTCCAGGCTGTCCTCTAATTGGTTGCTGTCTGTTGGTGATGGCTACTATTTTTATGCATTATTAATTAATCCTTTCACAGCTGAAAATAGTTTTGTAGTTAATCTGCCAGGTTTTCTACATATGGAAGTTAACCAGTATAAGAATGGTATTTATTGTGTTCTCTATAATGCTGTCCTCTACTTCATTAGTTGTTTTGCTCATTAGGGCAAATTTCCCTAGGACATTGTTTAATAGCAGTAATGACAGTAACCTCATAGCAGTAATGACAGTAACCTCTTGTGCTGTTCCTGACTTCAATGTAAGTTCTTGACAAGATTTGGTTCTTAAGCCTGGTGAGTTAAAGTAAGAAAATAACTATTTTCTCATGAAGAATTTTAAAAATAAAAATCTGGTTATCTTATCCTATAGGATGTTGTCTCTTTTTTTTCTTTAGTTCCTTTGTGTATATGTGTGTATGGTGTATATGTGGGTACATGTTCATGTGCATGTGGAGGCCAGAGGCCAATGTTAGGAGGTCTTCCTCATGCTTTCCACGTGTCTTAAAGTAAGGTCTCTACCAAACCTAAACTCTTCTAGGCTAGCTGGGCAGAGAGCCTAGAGATCCAATTTTTCTCCGTTGCCCTAGTGCAAGAATCATAGTCGTGCACTGCCATGTTTGGATTTTTACCTGGGGGCTGGAGATTTAAATTCAGTTCCTCATATTTGCATAGCAAGCGCTTTTCCCATTATCTTCCTGCCCCATAATAAGATGTTATATATTTAGGCACGTTTTCTTATGGACATTTTAGTATGGTATTAATATTTGAAACTTATAAATAAATAAATCTAAATGTTTAGGGAATGTTAATGTTTTAAATTTAACATCAGTAGATGGAGGGCCAGTGAGATGGCTTATGATGTACTGTCACCATTCCAAAGATCTGGGAGAATGGAGACAATAAATGAGGCAGACTAAGATCTTATGAGCAGTCAACTTTATTCAGGACCTCAGACAATTTATACTCTGAGGGGGTAAGAACAGTCACATGGATAAAGTTCTCTTGAGTTCAAGAGGTAATATAATCACAAAGACAAGCAGCACATGGCAAAAGCATGGTTTTCCACAGAGGCATATAATGAACAGTTTAAGCATTTAATTGAATAACACCTACAAGCTATAATGAGCAATCTGAAGTAAGCTCACTCCTATCTGCTACTCCTGGGGGAGGGGGACGTGAAAACACATTCTGATAACAAGTCTGTGTTTTGAAGAAACTGAGCTCACAAGACTTGTTTTCTTGCAATGTTCTCACAAGCTCTCAGAATTCTCCTCACATGAATCCATTCCTAGACTGGGTTCTGACACTGCATAAGTCCAAAGACTTATGTTTAATCCCTGGAATCCATGTGAGACCAGAAAGAGAACCAATCCATAAAGTTGTCTATACACACACACACACACACACACACACACACACACCCCATGGCATACTTATATCTGCATTTAAACATAGTAATAATAATAATGATGATGATGATAATAAGTAAAATGCAAATTAAAAACATTTGAAAGCTGAGTATAGTCGCATGAATCTTTAAAACCAGAACTCAGGAGATCTAGATAAGAGAACTATGAGTTAAGGCCAGCTTGAACTGTATTGTGCGACCTTGGCTCAAAATCAAAACAAAACATGCCCCTCCCCCAAAACAAAACAAACACTCAAAAAACAAAACAAAACAAAAAACCAAAGCAATTTAAACCAAAAAAAGTTTGGAGAATATAAATTTAGAGAATTTCAATAGAATTACAGCATATCACCATATTAAATATTTTAACTATCACCTATAATTTAATCTTCCTTTGAGAATACAGGATATCTTTTGGAATCTTGAATGGTTATTGATAATTCATGGCTATTGGCTATCTTCTTGATTAGTAGAAGGTCTGTTGAGAATCGATTACTGGAAACCCAAAGTTCTCTGAAAAAGTCTGACTTTCATGTCTTAGCTTCCTCTATCTGGGATAGTTTCAAGAAAACAGCTAGAACTAAGTTTGCCAGAACTCACTACCCTTGCCATTTAGCAGCAAGCTAAGGTGTTGTTAGGGGTGTAGGGTTGGAAGTCTAGCCTGGGTCCAGCCTTTGTGCATCATGTCTAGCATAAGTCAAGTATCCTGGCTGAAATAGGCTGTTTTTGGCAGTGACGGGGTAGGAGGTGACATATCTCCAGGTGGAACAGACGAAGGGTGGGAGGCATCCGGACCTCATAAAGACCCACTGCCTAGCTTTAGCACAGTGATGGCTTCATGTCTGGACCCTTTCCAGAGCATCCCCATGGAGATTCTGAAAAGTAAAGAAACGTCAGTATTCTTCACCATCATCAAAAGAAAAAAAGAGCTGGAGGGATAAACATCTCATTAAAAATTTATTTTATCTGGATTTCTGCATTTTTATTGAACCAAGACATGTGTTCTTTTAGAATTAATAGATGCAGTGAAAAACTTAAAACAATGTGCTGACTATTTCACAGAGATAAGACCCAGGCCAGATGAGGTTTGTTTTACATTGTCAACAAGGACAGGCAGTTGGGGGAGGAATCACATAATGTCCTAGGGGTTGCTGTGAAATGACTGCTCCGAAACATTGAACAAATTTTATCTTAGACTGAATCTCTCAAAAGGAAAAGTATAAGCTCAACTTTAAAAGTAATTTTTGATCAGCATCAGAGCACAGATAAACGTTTTAATATCTAGGAAATGGGTATGTGTCCCTATGAATGAGGTCACGATTCATCAAAAGCATGTCACTGAATGCCAAAGGAAGAGGTTGGACAGTGTTGTGAGAGGTCACAGGACAGACTGACTGATAGGATTGAATCAGTGGAGGCTCCTGTGCACTTGACTGAACAGCAAGTGTGAGGTCACAGGCTCCTTACAGACAAGACTTAAAGGTCACGTTTGGTGACCCCAACCTGAGGTGGGAGGGGAAGAAAAGCTGCTGGCTAATGTGTTGATGAGGATGAAATGTTAAGAAAAACCCAAAAAACACTTTTTAGCAACCAACAAGGACACCTTTGGTAGCTGCAGAATTAATCAGTTAGTGACATTGAATTAGTCAGTATATCTGAGTTAAGGAAGAAGACACTTAAAGGTACAGGGGAAGGTTTGCAACATCAGCAACCAGAAAAGTGTCTACAAAAGGACTCGTAGATACACCTGCTAGGATGTGTGAAATTAAAGATGGAGAACAGCAAGGACTGGGGAGCATGTGCAGCAACCAGGAAGTCATTCAACTGTTTGGAAAGTAGTTTGGTGACGCTTTAGGATGTTAATACACTTTCGTTATGAGAAACACCACCACCATCCCCAGTCTTTTCTTCTGCCTATACACATCTGCAAAAAAAAAAAAAGCCCAGCCAACCAACCAACCAAATGAAAAACCAAATCTGCAGAAAGACCTGTGCATGAAAATTCAAGTCAGCTTTTCATAATTCCAAGCCTGAAGTCACCCCCCATGGGTGAAACAAATTTGGTGTTTTCAAATTAGAGGTGCCTCCGAAATGAAATTGAAAGTTACATGTCTCTATGTCATAAATGAATCTCAAAACATGCTCAGCCAAAGAGCCAGCCATGTTTAGGAGTCTACATGTGATTCCGTTACTGTGGAAAACAGTGAAGCCAAGTGCCAGACAGCAGATGAGTGGTTAATTGGGCTGGGATGAAGGAGGATGGGGGCCTACATGGGAGAGGGCAAAAGGAACTTAACAAATGATACAAGTAAGTCATCAGCATTTTCTTTCATATAATCCACAGCTCAGTACATTTAATGCAGAAACCAGACAGCTTTTGCATTTTGAGAAAATCAGAGATAGCATTCACTTGAAAGAACTCTTTTAGGTACTGGTCCACAGTATGCAACTGGTCCCCAAAACCACTATTAAAAACATCGAGTGAGCCACAGGCGGAGCCATTGTGGTGCACAAGCATCTTTGTAGGATGATCCTTTTAGGAACTGACCCAATTCATCAGCTCTCTCTTGAACAGGATCTTAAACGGAGGAGTAGCTAGTTACGGTCACTACATTCCTCATAGGCCCCGTGCTTCCTGAATAGGTTCCATTCTGACACTACGTCCATCTGGTGACCTGGAGGAAGGTAAGGAAACGATGTGGAATGACAGTACACAAGCAAGTTGTTCTTTGTAAAGAAATGGGGTACTAACACTCAGCTGAGTGAGTTTTGGGGAACTCAGATGAACTTCTCCCTTGCTCCTAAGTTTCTCTGGCTAGTTCAGGGCATGTTCGGATAGGGATTTGTAAGTATTAGACAAAACATAATCTCAAGCATGTTATGAAGTATAAATTAGAGTCCTGTAGCAGTGAAAATGTACCCGTTAGTGCAAAATAAAAAAAGGGACACAATGTATAATAGAAACATCTCATTAAGGAATCACCACTCTCAGGGACAAGTAAACTCCCTAAGAGTTAGGCACTTTCCCATAAATTTATCTCATATGACTACCAAGCTCTCTTTTCAAAATTCCTCTTAAATTATTGTTTTCCTTTCCAGTGAACCACCTCCACAGATCCTCCCTCTCCCATGGGAGATACTTGTTATAGTCTTGGCTAAGTTAACAATTCTATAAATTTCAAGAAACTGCTTTAATTTTTAGAAAGTAGGAACAAAATAAAGGGAAATGGAGTTAGGCCCCGAGGACATTAATCCTAAGTGATTTGAAGTTTTGAAGTTGATTATATGGCTCCAATATGGTTTATTTTAGAGCTGTCCAAAACAGTGTTGGAAATCAGGCCTCTGTGTCTAGTTTTCTATTTGGATGAACTAGGTATATGTCATCATCAAATCTAACTTTTGGTTCAACCATTTAGTCCCATGATCCTTTTCTTAACCTATCCCAGGGACTAAACAGTTTCACTACATTATTAGATGTGGTATGTTAAAAACTGGTCTTTGTACCACATCGTCTTCGCTGTCTCTTGCTTACTCTCTGGCTTGCTAGCCCTCCTGTGCCTCTGCTCCCTTGTTTGCGTCCTCTCTGCCCTGTTCCCTGTCACACCACAGCCAAGGATGGCGGTGGTTCTTAACCTTCCATTTTCGGATGCTGGCTTTGTTTTATTTGGTTTCCGAAATGTTAAATGAGCACACATGGACAGGCACTGTGAAGGTAAGTGACATAGGACTTCTGTTTCACCTCACTGATGTTCGTTGGACTAAAAGAAGACACAGAAAAGTGTTCTGGCATTTTGAGGTGGGTGAGATTACATTTGATTACATGGATCACGAGGTTTTGATGGGGGCCTTTCATCGAGGAGCTAGGCTTTGACTTCAATGGGCAGTCATGGGGGCATATATTCCCATAGGGAATAAAACCAAACAGTTGGCCAGGGGAGTGCCAGAAAGCTTTTGAGTAATGACCAATCCAGTCTGTGTGGCACACAGACAGCACATGCACTGAGAGACAATTCTGGAGACCTGTTGGAAGGACAGGTGGGACAGGAACACGTGGTATAGTCTAACTGGTCTTTAAGCAGTGGGTAACACTGGAAAGGCCACATGGTGTTGGTATCAGTCTGTCATTCTTTGCTTCATTTTCCTCCCAAGGGAAAAGCTTCAGGAGGAAGGCCTGGAGAGCCAAGGAAGATTTCTTGCATAGCCTAGAGGACTTGATGCTTGAGATGACAAGCACACTGCTTCCATATGATCAGTAACAGCCTATTTCTGTGGATGTATGTGGGGCTTCTGATCCTGATTTTGACTTCGAAAGACAAGCTCTTGCTTCCCTGTTGAGGATCTACAGGGACTCGGGTTTCACGGATCACTGGGACCCGCCATGGCTGCAGGGGAGATGGGTGGGCTCTGAAAGCACTGAGGCCAGGTAGAGCTGGTCCCATTGCTGTGGCAGCCCAAGGATTTCAAGGGGCTGGAGATGTCGGAGATATCAATTTAGAGAGAAGGGGTGCGGAGAAGTTTTACCACATGCCAAACATGAAGTGGGGCAATGAGGAACCTTTCTACATCATTTTCAATAAAACAGAAATGCTCCTCCATTTCCTGAGAGGCAAGATCAGTGACATTGAAGAATGTGCCATAAGATGACATGGACAAAAAGTATATGGAAAAACACTGAAGTTTGACTGAGCTATGCCATACAGTTGATAATAATAAAGGGTTTTTTCCCCCTGGATTATTATGATAGCTATTGTATTTTTAGCTTTTGAAATTTTCTAATTTGTTAGAATATCTTCTGAATTGTAAAACTATAGACACTTTCAAAGCTAATTTTGTATTTGTGTTTCTTGCATTTTTCTATTGAAAATCCCACAAATTATATAGACTTTAGGTCCTCATAAAATCTGGATCAGTGTTTGGTCTTTTAATATAAGTTCAATAAATGTTCATTTAATGGCAAGAAATCCTGAGCTGCCAGAACTAAAGGAAACAAGGGGAATAAGTACATTTCAAACAAAGAATGAGAACAACTAATGTTCCGGCTGTAAAATCACTATCTTTATGACCAAGACCTTTAAAACCATATGCCAGTCAGCACTGTGAGCCAGATACATTCTGTATCCAACACTGCAGGCCCAGTCTCCCTGGCTGGAAGGGACTGTCCAGTTAGGGTTCCGCTGGAACCACAGCTATGTGGCATCAGTAACGTCTACCACAGTGACCTCCAGCAGACTATTTTCCTAGTATTAAATTACATTTCCCAACTTTAAATTGGTTAAAGTGAACCAACATGAAAAACCCAAGAAGGAGAAAATAAGACTTAACTCCTCATAAACAATTTTATCGTCAAGAGCAAGAACGCTGTTTAAAAACAAGCTCTAACCAAAGTCCAACTTCATAGGTGATTTAGTTGCTTTATTTTATGGAGTAGATGTATTTGAAACATTATGAATGCTTATGTAACAAAGGCATGTGACACTTCTGAGTTAGTAGTGGAGAGTAGAGGGTCAATGAGTGTTTATATGCAATGGCGCATCTTCACGAAGGTCCACCGTGTGGCTTTCTGCACAGATGGAGAAATGGTTTTAAGGTAATGAACCAAAGAGAAGAAATAAGGAAGAAATGATTCCTGAGAGGTGGCAGCAGGACAAACGCCACAGTTGTTCCAGTTTGAGCTGTTGAACCTTGAGGAGTTCAAGGCCACAGGGCTGGGAACCCAGTTCTGCTGACTTGGGAAAGCAGTAGAGATCAAAGGAATTAAAAGACCTGCTGATGACATTGTTATCCAACTTAACACAATTGATCTCTAAAGAATATATTTTCTGCCAGCAATGGTAGTTAACACTTAGAAGCCCAGCTACTCAGGAAGCTGAGGAAGGAGGACCACTTAGAGTTTGAGACCAGTCTGTACTCTCTCTCTCTCTCTCCTCTCTCTCTCTCTCTCTCTCTCTCTCTCTCTCTCTCTCTCTCTCTCTCTCTCTCTCTCTCAAAAATGAGTATATAAAATGTATTTTAATTGTATACTGACCGTTAACCAAACTAGAAACTATTTGCACCAGAGTCTCAACAAGTTAGAAAAATTCAAGACATACATCATGTTTTCTGATCACAATGGAATTAAAGTAAAAACCAACAGCAGGAAGATCTCCACACAATTCTTCAAAAAGAGGAAACCAAACAGATTTCTAAATAACTCACATGTTAAAGAAGACATCAAAACAGAAATTAAAAATTATTTTCCTTATGTAGAACTGGAAAACTGTGGTATATGAGATACTCAGAGAGGAAGGAAAAGCCCTAAAATCTGTTATGATTTTTAAAAGGCATTTGGAAGGACCCCTGTGTGGGAGGACATTGCTATCCTCAGAGGTGAGACATGAATCTTGGTGCTAGGCATGGGGCATCTCCTGTAGTGACCTCTCAGGCCCAGAGGCCTGTGCTCATTCACTATGGCTGCATAAGAGCCCAGTGCTGAGGACTATGTATTTTGGCTGTAGGACATAGAAATCAATCTTGAACTGAAGAGGGGTGGTGATGATGACGACAAACGACACATGAACGGGGACAGCGACAGGATTTGGCAGGAGGGGAGTTCCTCTGCGTTGACTGGCTTCCATTATGCTAGAAGGCGTTGCTGTAAACTGAGCACTGTAGAATCTGTAAACACACATAGCAGATCTCTTTCTATCTGACTTCTTTAAGCATAATTATCTTGAGATCCACCCATTTGTGCAACATGTAGCAGTTCATTCTTTTTCTATGTCTGAGCTGTATTTTACCCCAGGACTCGGTCTACAGCAACAGCAGGTAGGTCAGTGGTTGTCTGTGGCTGCAGCAGGGAGCAAGAGGCAGAGGAAGAAGGGAAAGACGCTCAAGGGCACGGACTAGAGTCTGAGGTTAGAGAAATGTTCTTGATTGTGCTGGAGATTTCATGGGCATGTGCGTATGTCAAAATTTGTTAAATGACTCATGTCCAAATAAATGCAATTATTTATAGGTTCATAAGGCTTTTTTTTTTGTTTTGTTTTTAAAGTCATCCTTAGTGACTTGGCTGCAGGAACCTAAAGCAAAATACATGCTGGGAGAGCCGAGATCACAGAACATCAAGATAATAACTAAAGTCTACCTTGTCTTTGCGGAAGAAGCCAGTCTTGTTCATCACAATTAATAAGCTACAAAGTCTATAGTCTCTTCCTATACACCGAGACAAAATAGGTCGTGTTGCTCAAGCTAGCTTCCCTATCCTCTTCTCCTCTTATCTAGAGGAAGGGTCAAAGGTAAGCATATGAGAAAAAATAACATTAGAAGATTATGCAATAAGTTGTCAGAAATCTACAATAGAATACTAGGAAAACCACAGCTAACATAATAAATATCTTTCTTTACTTTCTTCTTATTCCCCACCCATTTTTCCCCTTCCTCCCCACTTTAGTGTCTTCCTGCTACTTTCTATCATTTGCTCTACTTCCACCCAACCCCCTCTTCCTCATTTACACGACAGGAGAATGCAGTGGCTCAGACCACAACACAGACCCTGGAGCATTGCCTGCTTCTGGTCTCCTGTTCAGGGCATGGTAGTTTATATCTTCTGTTTCGGCATCCATGAGGTAGGCAGGATAAAATCAAATGCCTTTTCTGCATAGGGTTGGTGTGTAACGGTGGTTTTCAACCTGTGGGTCGCGACCACTTGGTGATCACACATCAGATATCTTTCAGATATTTACATTACGATTCATATCAATAGCAAGAGCCCATTCTATGTTAGGCACGCTGGACTCCAGTAATGACATGTAAACAGCCCTAGACTCAAAGTAGATACATGAGATTCCAAGGCCAGGATCCCAGGACTGGCTCGGCCAGTGCAATTTTCTGGCACTGACTATTTTCCTCTTATATCACAGCTTAAGCTATTTATTTAAAATGGAAAGTTTGGTGTAGAAGATGTATTGATGGTCCCATTCAGCTTTAACCAGTGCATTTTCCAATTCAAAAGTATAAACACTTTACAAAATAAAAACTTGTGCTATAAGGTTGGGGCCCAACTGACATGACTCCATTTTTATTACAGCAAAGGCCGTTTGTCCTGCAGGAGGAGAACTAACAACAAACTAAGGGACATCAAAGCACTAAGATGTCAGAACACTGTGTTTACTTCTCTCATGTGTTATGAGAAATTGTAACATACAGTTTTGCTTCATATCTTCGGGAGATACTCCATGTTCTGGATTAGAACTCCCTTTGCCCAGCACTGTATGTGAAGTCTCCTGAGAAGTCAGACTTTGTACTTCATCTTTAAGTGGAAGGGGTCCTGTTAGTCTGGCCCCAACGCCTGCATGCTGCTACATTCTGGTTGTTCCAAGGTCAGGTATCCTGAGTAGTGAGTGAAGCAACTTCGGGAAATTAGCATTCACGCAGAAGAACTTGTGTGGAATTCCCTGGAGGGGATGTAATATTCTCTATGTATTGCAGTAGGCTGAACAAGAAAAATAGCTGTTACAAGGCAAAAGAAAAAAAAAAAACTACTGTAGACACTTGGGTTGGTCCCATCGCATGCGCCTTCCTGCTTACATGGTTTGGTATGGGCAGCAGCCACACTAGAGGCAAGTACTCCAGAGTGTGGGGCGGCGGCACAGACAGACAACTTGGGTTTACTGGTAATTTTAGGAGGTGTGACTATGGCGGAGTGGGGTGGGGGACTTAGCTCTATTAAAACCCTGTGAGAGAAACTGTCACATGGGCCAGAAATCGCCAACACTCTAAAGACTGAAGGGGGCGTGTCACACTGCTATTGGACCAAGGACTTATCCACAAACTACCACATCAATTATCTGACCAGAGGCTCCCAACCTGCCCACTGGAGATGTGGTGATGGCAGCGACCAAATTGAAACTTTGTTAAAATTAGTAAACATTTAGTCTTACTCAAGAGTCTCAAGTCCCTTCTATCTGTAAGGACACTGTTTCTCTTTCTCATACTCCTTAGAAGCAGTCTTGAAACTTTAGCTTTCTGTTGGAAGGAGCTGCGGAGTGGTTTCCCGGAAGCCGGTGACTTGCTAACACTGTACTATTCGTTGCTAGCTGGAGCAGCCTGCCTCAATTTGCATATTATTATTAGTATTATTTATTATTCTTTAGCTTTTTAGAGATTGTCAGTCACTATCAATAGCACTGAAGACCCTGCAAAGGCCAGGAGGTAACTTGCTTGCTTTCTCCCTGATCTAGTCTGTAGACCAAAATCTACATCTCCCTGATGTAGCTGTAGAGAAAAATGATTTATTTGGTACCTCTACTGGCCTCTAGATGAGAGAGAGTTCCATTTAAGTAACTGGCATCTCTAAGTGAGGGGCTAAGGAGTTTTGAGTGAATTTTTTCAATGCCTATTTTTTAATTATGGTCCTTAAATGCTTTAACCTTCCCTTTAGCCTACCACTCACCAGAGGTAGTGGAAAGAAAGGATAAAGGGGAAGTGGACCTGTTTAGAAAGGTTCTTAGAACTCCTGTCTGTGTTGTCTGGAAATTGACAGTTCAGTTCATCGGCCAGCAGGCAGCAGCAGCTCGATCCACTCGCAAACACCTCATGGATACACCAGCCGTCCAGTTCGGTAGAGTTGGATTAGCAACAGTGGTAACAGGACCTAGCAGAGACAGCCAGACCTCAGCCTAGGCTTGAATCAGCAGGAGGGACCACCAGCAACACCGGGAGAACTTCTCAGCTGGGCTTCTCAGGGAAGCAAAGACCAATGAAGACGCCAGACCAACAAGCGTTGCACAGCTAGCTGTCGCAGCGAGCCAAGCTCTGTCTCCGTCACTCCGTGGAGTCCCATTTACACCCTCCAGGCATCACGTGTCCTCCACGTGCCTCGCCTCAGCATGTGCATCCAATCAGCCTGTGTCCAAGGAGTCCTGACAAATGGAGCTCAACTATGCAGCGCAAGGTAGACCAATACATGTGTGTTGTTAGCAAAGAATCCTTCATCACGTGTCCTTTCACATGCTTGCTTTAGCAGAACATCCTCTCTCCCCCATCTGCTTCAGTGAAACGATCCTTCATGAGTCTGCCTTAGTCTTTCACCTACGTCCACTTCAGGAAAACACTCCTTCATGTGTTTGCCCCAGCAAAACACCAGCCAGCACAAGTGACTCTCCAAAGAACCCTTAAGTTTCCATCTTGTGTGTGTGTGTGTGAGTGTATGCATGTGTGTGAGTGTGTGTGTGTGAGTGTGTGCATGTGTGTGCGTGTGAGTGTGTGTGTGTGTGTGTGTGTGTGTGTGTGTGTGCGCGTGTGTGTTGGGGAGAGCAAACAGAAGACTCAAGTTTTACTTTGATTTCTAGAATGGTTGAAGGATACCAGAGGAGCTTTATCAATCACTGATGACTAGGCTTGATTTTTGAAAACTGTGTTAGTTTATTATTAAAATTGGGAAATGCAGCAAATAAAAGACATACTCACAGAAATAAAACTCTTATTATTCTAGTTTATTTACTACTAAAACTTTTCTGGCATATTTTCACACAGTTGACTTTACATCTATTTACCATTTTGCCTTGTTCACAAACATTTCCCTATAACACACACCCACTCCTCACCCCAACACACACACACATACACACACACACACGGGAAAGAGACTTGCTTTTTAGTCCATGTGTGTGTGTGTATGTGTGTGTGATCTTCCTGCTTTTCCCCATATCATACCATAATCATACTATCATACATATGTGTATTTTTTTTTTGAGACAGGCTCTTGCTTTTTAACCCAGGCTGGCTTAGGACCTATTATCATACCACCTCCTGTTCCCAAGTGATGGTATTTATGAGTGTGCCACTATGTTGAGCATATATATATATATATACATATATATATATATTTAATGTTAAAATATTTCTACTGTAGTGTAACTCGAGCACAATTTACTGTTTTCTTGTTAGGCATAATGTTGGAGTTCATATCAATCACCTGTGCTTTCTCTTTAGGATTATTTCTATGATGAGACACTGCAGGATTAGACTTAGTTTCTTGTTTTTAGGTTTTAGATATATTTTAACCAGAGGACTGTAGCAAAACGCCCTTATACTATCAATGTATAAACACATTTATCTTATGGTAATATTGCTAATACTAGCTACTTCCTAAAAAGAGAAAAAAAAATTTCCACGTTTGATAGTAAAACAGTGTTTTTATTGCAGTTCTATTCACTTTTCTCTGATTACTTGGTGTGCTTTCTTCTCTTGTTCTTTTTATAGTAACTCTGCCCAGTGTTTACATTTTCATCATGACTTAATAATTTTATAAAGTCTATTGAAATGATAACGTTTGCTGGGGTGTATTTTATTAGATTGGGTTAAGTATTGGTTACACAAACATTCTAAAGTCTGTAGTTTATTGACATAGTAAAACGAAGTATATGTCCAGAGATCATTATATACTAACATTAGAGTAAGTACTGTCTCCAAAGAACATGATTTGTCTCATAGTGCAATGCTGTAGAAGGCAAGGCTAGACCTTCAAATCAAATGAGAATACATAATCTCTACATTAAGGAGAAAAGCATTATAAAAAAAATAAAAGTACAATCTGTTAAATTCTGGAAGACTGTATTGGATCTGCTGAAGAATTTGTTCTTTTATTTACCTCTTCAAAGAGCTGACTATTTTCTTCACCTCTTTATGAGCGTCCTTGTCCTATAAAGAAAATCCAAATGGACAGTGAGAAGTCACACATTAAACTGTACTCTAAGAACTTTGGATTAACTATTCACAGATGTAGGTATTTTTCTTGAAAGGCTATCACAAATAGACTGCATTTTTCTTAGGAGCACACAGGATGCAAGACTATGAGAATGTAGTTGATGTAAGGCTCTGTTTCTCCATGAACTCTGGAGTGGGATTCAGGAGGGGACAGTTTCCCACACAGGCTGACATGGTGGCTTTACCACTGTCTTAGCAGTAGTGCTATCTCCCTTTCTAAGAGGTGTGAAGGAGCCCTAGTCTGAGATTACCCAGGAAGAGCCATACATACATAGATTATATGTGTGTGTGTGTGTGTGTGTGTGTGTGTGAGAGAGAGAGAGAGAGAGAGAGAGAGACATTATATTTCCTAAATGTTATATACTTCATTATTGACTTTATCAAGTAGTTTATACTGAGATTACTCTCCTATGAGTGATTGTCAGTATCCATCTGAGTCTTTTCAGTACATGCCAGGCTGCTGAACTTGAACGCTACCTTTAGGCAAATAGCGGTGAGGCTATTAATGAAGTAATTATTTCATTCAGCAATCATTGTATACTGTTTTAGACATAGGAATTCCTTTTATTTTCTGTTATAAAAACTGTTTCTTAGGATCTGTGATTAGCTCCTTAAAGTGAAGAGATGCTCACATAAATAATGAAAATACTGTAGTTTCAAATTCTTGGATTGTAAACATGTTGATACACATTCATTTGGGCTTTAGGGAGAAAATGGCTGACAGTCTCAGTAGCAACTGGATGTGTGATAAGTTTAGAATGTTCTGGTGAGAGACAATAGACACAGCTACAAAATAACTGTACTGTAAAGAAGTTACAAGTGTCACAGAACATGAAGGATGCTATGAAGGTTCACAGGAAGGGCAGGAAACAGAGGGGAGGAATCCTCACTGGAACTCTTGCTGCTGTAAGTTTAGCAGTAAATAAACTAGTTACAAAATCACTAACTGGATCTATTTCAGACTGAAAAAACCTTTTAGAGATAGGTGGTTATAGGTATAAATCACTTTATCCTATATTCTTGACAAAGAGGAAACCGAGTCCCTAGCCACACACACACAATTTAGGAAACAATTTAATAATACAAATAAAGACTAGAAAAATAAAAAACATGGTGATTATTTGTTCATGTTCTTTTTTTCTTATAAAACTATTTTCATAATGCCCAGATTCTGAAGCTACGTTCACACCTAGCACTGCTTACTGTCCCGGCTGACACTATCTACCTCTGTGTGAATGAGGGTTTGGGTTCTTCTTCGCACCCAGGCTTCCTGAGTGCTTTTATTTGCCACTAGGAATACAGTGACAAACAAAGTAGACATCTGTATGGAAGAATCATACAAATAACTATACAGTCACAATTGCCCTCTATGGTCTGAAGGGAAAATAAGAGAAGCTTTCTTGCCAAGGGATACTAGGTGATCTGTTGGAAGGCATAGGAATTTGGGGGACCAGATGGAAGGTTCTCATGATCTGTAGACAAGAAAGAAGCTGCTGTTGCTCCACTCTGGTGGTGGCAGAGGAGACAGTGCCAGTAGAGTGACTTTAGACATGTTTTAGATGAATTCAGAGATTTTGATCACTAGGTGTATGTCTAGCTAGGTTTTGGGGTACTGAAGGCAAATGAGGCATTAGAGATAGCTCAAGGTTTCCCAGCGTGGTGTGTGTGTGTGTGTGTGTGTGTGTGTGTGTGTGTGTGTGTTGTTTATAAAAAGAAGTTCTGATGATGAATTGAATCTGACATGTCTGAGAGACATCTAAGCAGAGATGTCTGTCAAGTAGGAAGTTAGTCTAGAGCTCAGGAAAGAGGTCTAGAGAGTCAACTTTGAGGAGTCCTGGTACACAGATAATATTGAAGCCAGAGAGAAGATACAGGATTAGGGGTAGGAAGAAGACTGGAGAAGAGACAAGGGACCAACAGACTAATGACTAACTGAATATCATCAGTATCTAACCTACCTGTGAAATCTCTGAAGTTTATGCATAAACACTTGCATGTCAAATGAAGCATCTTACCTCATTAGCATCTTTAATTCTACTTTTACATTCTAATAAGAACACAGATATTGGTTTTAAATGACTGTGTATAATTCAAATTATGCTAAAAGGCAATAGGGTTACCATCATGAACGCAGAGGGACAAAATCTGTTGTCAAGTGTAGCCTTTGTATTGTAGAGAAAGATTTCTAGACCTGAGTTGCTCTGCATCTTCTCTTTTCTAAGAAGAATCTCTCTCTAGGCCTGCCTTGTCCAGAGCTTGCTGCATTGACTGGGATGGTGATCTTCCTGTGTCTGCTCCTGGGTGCTGGCATTATGATCCACTAACTGGACCTCTTCCGTCTCTTTTACTAACTGATGGAATCCACTAGCAATGTGTTAGAAGACAGACTCAGTGGGAATCCCAATCATCCAAAAGACCTAGTGGAATCAAGCTCTGCCCAGGTGGCTGTGGATGGGTCCGTGGCATCTGGTTGTATCTCAGCATGCAGTTCCTAGGCAGATCTTCTTTAATTCCCCTTTCTTCTTATTTCAGTGACTGCACCATGCATTCCCTCCTTTCCAGCTAACATCTTTGCTTTCTCATTCTGTGCTTGTATTCATGACCTAATATATCCTCTGCCCACACTTATACATTATACAGATATTTCAAACTTTATCCTGGTATGTCCTGGTCTCTGCTAGAAGAAAATGACTTTTCCCTTTGAAGTCTCTGTAGTAAGATCCTTGTGCCTCTTAGCACTCTGTTCTCTGAATCCCAAGACACCGGTATCTAGATATTCACTGTATGTTCTCTTGGGTTAGAAGCTCCTTGGGTTTATGATTATTATTAGCACAAACCAAGACATGTAAGAGGCATGTTTTACTTCTTATATTCCATATCACAGCACAGAATCATGCTTTCTCCAAGGCATTTCTTTTCCTTTGAGAATTGAGGATGACAATGTTTGGAGCAGACAATGACTCACAGGCACCCAGACTGGAATGCTAACCCTGAAGAACGCCAGAAGCTATAGCATTTCCAGAATTCTGAATTACTAAATACAATGGCAAGACAACACAGGAGTGTCTTTTTAACTAACAAAACCCAATAAAATGTAACACACATTATTATTATTTAGTTTCATGGTCATGGATAGTTGTGCTCGGTTCTGCCCTAGGGACTGAGTATGGCAACCCCTTGGATAGTCAATGTGTTTTTAACTGGGCAATCTGACTAGTTTTTTTTCCTGACTATTTGATTAACTTTCTCTTTTCTCCTTTGTAAGCATGCATGTGTGTTTGTTATATATGTATGTTTGTTATGTGTGAATATATGTGTGCATGTTTGTATCCATGCATGAGTATTTGTTATATGCGTACATGTGTTTTATATGTGTATATGTATATATTTGTTATATGTATACATGTATATGTTTGTTATATATGTATGTGTATGTTTGTTATATGTGTATATGTATATAAGTTATATGTGTGCATGTATATATGCTTGTTATCTGTGTGCATATGCCTGGTGTGTGTGTGTGTGTGTGTGTGTGTGTGTGTGTGTGTGTAGGTCAGAGGCTGATCTTGGGTGTCTTCCTCTATCACTCTTTACCTTGTTTGTTTTGGGGCAGTGTTTCACTGTACCTGGAACTTGCTGTACCAGCTAGATGGCTATCTAGAAAACCCTGAGTACACTCATTCCCACCCACCCAGTGCTGGGACTCCAGGCATGAAGCACTGAGCACTATGTTTACTGTGGTGCTGGGGCTCTGAATTCAGGTCTTCCTGGTTGTACACTAAGCACTTTACCCCCGGAGACATCTCCCTAGTCTCTTCCTGCAGTTTTATACACAGTAGGCACCAGGGTGTTTTAAATGATAGTTCATGATTTGTGTCTGCCTTAAAAGTTTGTGTGATCTCCTAGTGACAAGTTATTCTACAGAGATTGATCAACTTTTAAAACTTTGATGGACACGCAAAATCCCAATGATAAAGTTGTACTATGAAAGAACATTTCACCATAGGGGAAGAGATTAGCCATGATTTCCAGTATCTTCCCATTCCCTTATGGTGGTTAAAGGGTAAAAACCTCATTTATGAGTAAGTTCTGGAAAGCTAATGTCTAGCATACTGACTATAGTTAGTAATTCTCCATCAATATTGAAATTGGAAAGAGAGCACTCTTTGGTGGTTTCAACCATGAGAACTGTGGTGTGTGGTAAGGCATCTATCCATTAGCTTGATTGCTGTAATTGTCTTACAGTTCATACACAAATCAAAGAGAGGTGGCTCAGTGGTTAAGAGCACTGACTGCTCTTCCAGAGGTCCTGAGTTCAATTCCCAGCAACCACATGGTGGCTCACAACCATCTGTAATGGGATCCGATGCCATCTTCTGGTATGTCTGAAGACAGCAACAGTGTACTCATAAATAATAAACAAATCTTAAAAAAATGTATGTATCTGTTAAATACACTCCAGTAAAGCTGGAATAATAAAATAAATACATGCATTAACTGATGAAGAAAATCTGGTTGTTCATCACTGAACCTCATTACCGGTGAGCGCCCCCACACTTTCTCATTGCCTAGACTTACCTCTTTGGTGACAATAGGTAGTAGCAATGCCAAGTTACAGAATTTCCAAGCCTCCTGAGATTCTCCAAGATCAACATAACACTAGAAATGAAAAGAAACATTTATCTTAAAGGCAACCCATATTTACTGCAATGTGCTCAGAGTGATCTTTAAGCAGTTCACTGCCTTACCTTGGCTGCATACATATAGTTGGACACAGAATAGCCAGGTCGCAATTCTTCAGTCTAAATTAAGAGAAAGTAGACAAGAGGATAACAGGGCTATGTTATAACAAGAACATCAGTCATAATGAAAAGGGACATATTTCAGCAAATCAGACCTAGTAACCAAACTGCCCCAAGACTTGGCTGTTTCATGTTTGAATTCCTGTCTTGGCTTAAGTATCTTTGTATAGAGACAGCCTTTGGAGAAAGCTATTAAAGTGGATTGCCATCTCCGTTATGGTCACTAAACATCCACAGAGACTAGTTTATACACAGTCATTGCCTTCCTTTTTATTGTCCTATCTGCCCTCATTTTTCTTTAGAACAAAAACAACAGTCAACACACTCTCCAGAGACTGGTTCTACACATTCCTGTCTGCTTAGGAAAACGAGAGTAGGGTATGGCAAGCATCTTCTACTAGATTAACACTTGGTTGCTTATGGGCATGTCACATGACTTCAATAACCCCTGAAGTCTATCCCTGCAGTGCTTTTAAAGGAAATATAGGATCCACAAGAGAGCTGGTCCAAGCAGAAGGCACTATTAGTGTGCCCACCTCTACTCGTTTACTCACAGTTCTTAATCTCTGGGGCGGGGAAGAATTCCTGTACATATAGAGTACTAAACTAGAGCTCTTCTAAGGACCCACCCAAGTCAGTCTTTGCCTCTGAGCCACCTTTTGCCAAGGTGGCTAGGCACATAAGCTCCCAACCCAACTCTAGTCCCCAACCCCAAGGAATGCAGAACTTAAGGGAAGACTTTAAACAAACAAAACACTTGAGAGATTCGGTTATTTACAAAGTTTAAAAAGGCAATTTCTGCTTTCTAATTTTATTCTCAGCTTCCATCACATTCTCCAGGAGCACCGCCATTGACACTCACCTTATCAGATGACTTGTTGAATATAGAAACAAAAGTAATTATTATTTTTTAAAATAATACCTATAATGGGATTTTTTTTCTATACTTTTTCCCTTCCTGGAGCCACAGACAAGTCTTCATGTTAGCATACGTAGGTCCTAAAAGCTGTATTTCAAAGTATGGATATACTTTCATTAAATTAAATATTTTTCCATTAGACCTTTAAATTTGTTCTCAATTTTCACTGTCAAAGAACACTCTTGTGTATATGTGTGATTGTGTCTGTGGGAGAGTCTAAGACTGACAGGTGAACAGTGCATGGCCTTGGCATGGGAGAGAGTACAGACAGAGGGATAGAGCAGAGGAATTTGTTATTTCAGCCCTGGCTAGAGGTCTGGATGTGCTATTGAGCCTGTAGGGTGGAAGGGTCAGGGAAGCCAGTCCAGGAATGACTCAAACTAATTGCTCAACTGCCCTCCTTCCATGTTCAGTACTTGTCTTAGCTCTGAGAAAACCTCGTCTGGATAACCTCCACTCATGTGTTCTTCATCCCCTCCTCCAGACAACGAAATAACTGGAATATGTGTATTGACTTCACCAGCTGGGCATTTCTAATCTTGGAAAATCCCGTATGTGTCAAGTTTGAGAGCTGCCAGGAAGTATTGTTTAACTGGCTTCAGAGTAAGGCAGAGACCAGGTGAATAGAAAGTTAATTTAGCAGCAGATATACTACATGCTTAGATATGTCAATACTGCATTTAATTGTTCAAAGTTGTATCAGCAAAGCAATTACACATGCCAGACAAACACACCTTAAGGAAGTTGTGCAAAGCCTCATGAACCGTTGAAGATGGTATTTCTCCAAACAGAGTAGCAGCCATTTTTTTCTCAATCCAGCTGAGTCTTGAGACCTACACATACAAAGGAATATCACTCTTAGAAATGGATGATGTCTCTCTAGTTAGTTACATGTGCAAGCATATATGTATCTATGTGCATATACATACAACAAATGTTGATAAACTTACTCGTAAGCAGTATATCACAGAATGTAGTGACCTGCCTGCCTCTGCTGCCCCTGCCTACTGCATGCTATCCTTCCGAGTGAGTGCTTCTTTAGATATGGATACACAACATGAGTGTTAGTCTAGGGGAGTGCAGAGGGCTGAGAAGACTTATTGACTACTCAGGCCCCTGAGAGGCTCTCCGTAGACGGCCCCACACCCATGCCCACACAGGCAGCACTCAGTGCCTTTAAAGAAAAGGAGCATTTGAAGTTGGGAGGAAGAGTGGTAGGAAGGTTAGAAGAGAAAGTGGAGAGGAAGGGATGGGGTAGATTTGAACAAAACAAGCACGTATGAGTTGCTCAGATAATGAAAATAGTAATCAAATTCAATTTCATATTGTCATTTGCTTTATTTTTTATTTTCCACAAATATGAATATTGGGTATGATATTCCAGAAATGCTTTTCAAAGGCATTGATGAAGCTCATGCCTCTCAGTGAAATCAAGTATCTTCTCAACCCACTTTTAAATTTTTAGGTAGTCATTTTCTACCTAAAAAGAAAAAGAAAAAGAGAAAAGAACAAAACAACCCCCCAAAAAACACAACAAGCAACAAATGAAAGAAAACAAGCTACCGAAACAGGACCCGTGGACGTGGCTCCGAGGTGGAGCACTTGTTGGATAAGCACAAGGCTATGGGTCCAGTCCTTGGTGCTGACAAAACTGTGCATTTCTATACAGTTTGATTTATTTATTTGCTCAAGTTTGTTTTTTAAAGCTTTGTAAAAAGTGTATCACACCATTTATTTTCTTTTGTGATTTTTTTTTACCTAACAATGCTTTAATCTAGTTGATGACATAATTGAAGTTCAGTCATTCAAATACATTATTAAATGTGGAATTTGATATGCTTATTATGTGCTTTACACATGAATATATATACTTTTTATATTCTTGATCCTTTAATTATCAAAGAAAAATGCAGGTTAGGGGCTGGAAAGATGGTTTGCTGTGCAAACATAAGAACCTGTGCCCTGTGGCCAGCACTCAGGTAAAAGGTAAGGGGCAGGACCCTTGACTGTGAGCTCAGCACTGGGGATTGGATGGACAAGACATTCCTGAACACTGCTGCCTGGTCAGTCTAGTAGAATTCAGATTCAGAGAGAAATTCTGTTGCAAAAGATAAGGTGGTGAGTTACTGAGGAAGACATCTGATGTCAACCTCTGGCCCCATAAGTACACACACACATTGATGACATAATTGAAGTTCAGTCATTCAAATACATTATTAAATGTGGAACTGCCCACGCCCCATCAAGAAGCATGTGAAGTCTATGAGGATTTTTTTCAATTTGCAAATATATGCATATTTTGGTCAGTTTTTATTTTATAGTTTTGAGGCTGGTATTAGGAGTATATTAAGTTACAAATCCCTTCACAGTTAATTAAGCTTTTATTTTTTGCATAGCTACGCTCTGTGCCTATAGAAATAATTATACTTTAAAATAGATTAAATGCATTCATATTTATATGATTCATATTAAATTATATTTTATTTTTAAGAAATATAATTCATAAAATACACACATGTCATACAGCAGTCTCTAATAAAAAGAGCCTCTTTCTTCTCTCTAGTCCTGTGGCCTTAATGAGAAGGTTCCTGCTTTTGCTCATTCTGATTTCCTTACTTACAAGTTGTAGCTAGTTGTACTGCACCTTTTTCATGTACCTCTTTAAACATATTCTTCATCCTGTAACTCTTCTGTAAGCTAATGTATTATTTAAGACACTGGGCCTTAGGCTGATCAGCTGCCCATGTTTGAGCTATTTCAATGTCTAATATCCCATCAAGTTAAGTTCCTTGAAGGAACCCTGCCTGGTATCGTGTCTGAAGATATTTTTGGGGACTGCAGATTAGTGGTGAAGCACTTGCCTAGAATGTGGAAGGTGGTTCTGGGTTTGATCCCTAGCAGTAAAGACTGAAATTTTAAAAAGAAAAGGGAGGGGGGAAAAAGATATTTTACAGCTGAAACCAAAGTCGTCTTCTGGTCAGTAACTTAACATATAATTTATGCTCAATAATACTGGTAATGAAAATAGATCTTCCCAAGAAACATGGTTGGCACACTGGGGCACAAAACATGTGATAGCTGATCTCAACCTGAGGAAGTCCAAAGTATGACTTCTGCAGTTCCATGGAAAGATCAGAACTACACACACACACACACACACACACACACACACACACGCTTATATATAATATACAAAATGCAAGCTTATAAATGATAAGTTATAATTTAAAATTAATATTCAATTTCAAAATGTATCATACACTAAAATCTAACTTTACAATGCTCACTGTAGTGTGCAATAGGTAAGATCATGGAAGAGTGAGTTGAAAATGTATCTAGTGTCCACATGGTATTCAAGTAAGAGTTCTAAGCAAAGACAGTAACTTACAGTATAACAATATCTTCCCTTGAGGTAATATAAAAGGGGTTCTTCAGGCAAAAGCTGGATGGCTATATCTAGATGCTTCTGAAAAAAAAATTCACAGAAAAGTCATCTAGTTTCAGATACGGTTGAACGGAGCCTTAACAAATCCCGGGGAACTCAGTTGCCTGACAATGTCTTAGCAGCTTCCCGTTCCTTACCACGAACAATTAAATCTCAGCAATAATTCATCAAATCTCCTGCCTGTGGAACTGAAGCTGCGACTGGGCCTTGAGAGGCCATGCTTAAGTGTGCTCAGTGCCTCAGTGAAATTAGCATACATCCAAGGTATACCAGATGGCACAAAACAGGGTTTACCGTAAGGAAAATAGCAGCTCCGGAGAGGCCAGGGATCCACACCCACCCCAAGCCCCCTCCAGCACTGTCAATAGTGAGAACCGGAAGCTGGGACTCAGGGAAGAGCCGTTTTCTTCCACCACAATTATTGAGTCATACAGATTAGTTAGTGGGTTATGAAAATTAACAGCAATAATACATGCTTATGTAGGCAAATTGCCTATTTTTCTCATCCACCGAGGTGACTTTTAAGCTTTCGGCTAGACCCTTTGTTTTGCACTTCCTGCCTTTAAGGCAGGCAGTGGTTCTCAACCTGTGGGTCACGACCCCTCTCCCCCCCCCCGCCCCCCTGCCCCCCGCAGCGGTTGCATAGTGAGATCCTGCATCTCAGATATTCACATTACGATTAATGGCGGTAGCAAAATGACAGTTATAAAGTAGCAATGAAAGGATTTTATGGCTGGGGTCACCACTACATGAGGAGCCCGACTGCATTGAAGGGCTGCAGCACTGAGAAGGTTGGGAAGGTCACAAGTGGAGACTGCTGGTCACTCTTCTCATATTTTATATGCCAGTGAGCTCATGAGCAAAGGACTGAGAACAGCCTTCTTTGGAGGGAAAAAAGGTCAATACTCATCTCTGTGGGTACTATCTTGTGCCTTCTTTGATAATGTTTACCCACCCAAATGGTTTGATTGGTTTTGTTACAGTATTATATTTCATTTTCTGTTGTTCAAACATCAAAATAAACCCCTAGTGTTCAACATGCCAAGTTATCTCATAGCGGTTAGTGAAATGAAGCTGTACCTTGAATAGATGTCCACAGTTAATTTTGTTTTGCAAGCCCTCAAACTCAGATACATAACCACACAAAACCGCATACCTGGAAAAAGAATAGTCGCTGTCATGTCAAATTTTCACCAAACGCCACTACACATAACTCTTAAAATATGTCTCTAAAGAACTTATTTAATGTTTTACAGAAGCAATAACAGAGATGCAAGGGCCCTACAAGTAGATATTTGACATTAATGTGAACCTGGCTTCTTCAGGGGCTCACTGGGCATAGGAACATTGTCTATGCCCTCCATGTGGTGAGAGAAAACAAGCCACAGAATGTGACCTGATTTGAACTATGCCTGACAGGTAGGAGCTCTTAGCCAATGCCAGATGCTAGGCTCTCAGAAAAGCCAAATCTTGTACTAAATTACATAACAAAGTGTTAACAGACTTATAAAATTTAAAGCATATTAAAACCAGTGGTTAAAGCCCAGGGCCACTTAAAAAATTCCCTGACCTCCTTAAATGTCATTGAAAAAACTATCATGATTAAAATCAAACAAAACTGAGGATAATCTTACAACATGCTTCGAGAAAAAGTCTCCATTTCTCTCAATTCCTCCTGGAAATAATGCATTAGTACAAGAGAACATTCATTCTATGAATAACTGATCTCCCCACCCACCACTGAGAATACAGCATTTACAGAAATGGCTATTTGACTACAGATTAGACACAGTGTTTCTTCAGCAACTGGCTTATTTACTTTAAAAGTTGAAGATACATTGTTTTTCACACCTGTTTCTGCTTGTGCAAGTCTCCAGAGGACATCAGAAAGCTGCTGCCTCAGGCAAAATGCACACATTTAACTATGTTAAGAGTGTGATCTTCTCATATTGTTATAAAAACCCGAGCTTGAGCATATGGTTTTGGATGCTATAGTAATCGTTTCTCTGAATGAGCTTAACTTCTAAGTACAAAAATGATTGGACAATCTCTTAATTTGAACCAGTAACACCATTACTGTTACATGGGAGATAAAAGACAAGAGACAAAAGTCAACCACTCAGGCACAGTGAAACTTTCAGCTGTGACTGTTCTCTTTCCAGCCAATGGAACCCACCACAGTAGAGGCAGGAAGAACAATTAAGTCAGCCTGTTAGAGATGACCTGAGGACCTAGAGTAAGGCAGGTCACTGCTCAAATGCTTTAAACGAGAATGGGTTTTGTCCCTCTGAACCCAGAGGCTGGTCCAGAGCACTCTTAACCCGTCATGGAATCTGTGCGTGTTGCCTGCAGGCCCCAGGCTCACTGCTGCACCTGGGTTAGTGCTCAGAGCCTTTAAGTCGTGACGTACTGCTCCACAGCTCTGCCCCTCCTCCAACTCTGACTTGGGTTTTATGTGTCTCCATATAAAGTGTGTTCATGATATCACAAAATAAGTTGACAGGATTTTGGCTAGTGGTGTATTGAATCTCTGGACCATACTGGGAAAACTGACATCTTGACAATTCTGGGGCTATGCACCTACAGCACGAACTAGCTCTCCATTTACATAGTTCTCCATATCACTACCAGAGTTTTGCAGTTTGTCTCATAGATCTTATACATATTTTATATGTATTTGAGTTTGGGGAACATGTTAATGAAAATGGCAATGTATTTTAATTTTAAATTTCAATTGCATATTTCTAATAAATATACAAAAGTGACTGGATTTTGTACATTAATTTGGTATCCGACAACCCTGTGTTGATGACTAAATTCTAAGGGTGTAAAAGCTGTTACATCTTCAGGAAACAGAGTCAAGTTCTTCCTACTTGGTCTGCCTCTGTCACATCCTTCTGTGCATTCACCAGAACTCTCAGAAGAACCCGAAGGGCCGTGGTGTGAGGAACACTCCTACCCTGCCTCATCTCCATGCTTATGCAGCAGGAAAGCAACTCTCTCACATCAGCACTGACGATAGCCATAGCTGCTCAGGGGTTTGTTTTCAGCTAAGCGGAGGAAGTTCCTGCTCTTCTAGTTTTCGAGAGAGGTTTTGTTTGTTTTACTTTCCATGAATAACAGTTGTCTGTCCACTGTGTTTTTCTGCATCTATTGATGTCAGCATATGATCTTCCTCCCTCTTCAGTTTGTTAATGTACTAACTGATTTTTATGTGTCAAACCAGCTTCTCAAAAGCCCAGGAAAGAATCCACATGGCCACTGTGTGTGCTTTTCCTACATTGAGATTCAGTTTGCTGCTACATTTCAAAATGAGTTCTATACCTATAGCCATGAGAGATGCTGGCCAGAGGGCTTCGTGTAACATTTCATCTTGTTTTATATGTACAATAGTGCTGGGCTACATAGAGGAATTCTGGAAGAGCTTGCAGAAATGTGGTGTGTTCTTTCCTTAAATATGCGATAGAATTTACCAGTGGATCCTCATATTTCCTATTATTATTTATCCCATGTCTTTAGCAAACAAAGGCCTAAGTTGACTGTTTATACAACAATTCAATATGTTTGAAATGCTAAAATTCTGCTGCAGCATTCCTTCCAAAGACTTCTAGATTATGGAGTTTTTTTCAATCCTTCTAAGTTACTATGAGTGAAGAGAAAAGACAAAGAAATTCCATGAATTATAAACATTATAGGAAGTACTTTTATTCTTTCAAATAATATATCCCTAGGGACTTAGGATACATATAATCTGTTCTGAAATCTGCTTGAATCTAAAACATTATTTGCTTTCCTTTGTGTCATAAACTCCAAGGTCACTTATTCACTTTCTCCCAAAGGCTCATCATTTCCTTTCTTCTAATCAACTCTAGTTATGTGTATATTATTTTTATAGTGTTCATTTTAAAGTGTAATTTAATATTTTATTTCTCAAACTCAAGTCTGATGGAAATCCCGAAGAAGTTACTTTACACTATAGTGAATTACCTCCATCTAGAGGTTATTTGAAGTATTGTTGCTTTCACAAGACTTGATTATATATAATGTCTACACACACACACACACACACACACACACACACACACACACACACACACACATATTTGCATTGATATTGAATATACTATTAAAAAAGGACAGTCATATAATTTCAACAGCTCCTTACACAACCCCACTCACTTCTTGCCTACTTGTGATTCAACATTTACACTGTGCACACAGAAGGAATCAGAGGCAGACTCTTGGAATAGAAGGATGGCTGAAAACATCAGAATACAACATCTAAGTTCTAGTTTCTGCTTTTCTACTCATTGTGTGGCTCTGCTTACTAATCAACACACACACACACACACACACACACACACACACACACACACGGCATTGCTTCTGTATTTAGGCAACAGAAACAGACTGTTGTGTGACTCATATGCTATAAGGTGTGTAGTTATAACTTACAAACAGTAGAGTACAATAGATCATGACTCATATGGAAGATATATTTATACCTACAGCTAAACCTATTTGGCTAACATTATAAATAATATTTTATTATCTTGATCCCAGAGTATTTTGGTTGATATGCTAAAGGCAACAGAATCTTATAGAATGCTTCTGTAGCCTTAAAGTTACAGTAGGAAGTTTTATCCAAGTTGACCTATAATCCCAGCTATCCAATGAATATTTGTTTTGCAAACAGGTGGGTGGATTTAGCCTTCATAGCACAGTTCACAATTCTTGTTGACTGAATGAGAAAGGCTTTATTGTCTTAATTTACCCTGAAAGACTCCCAGAAGTATAGGATTTTCCCTCAACATTGTGAGGGCTAGCTATGAGATCAGTTTATTTAAATTCCACCTGTCATTTCACAAGTCAAAGCTTAAGATTCTCTTTAATCACTACAGCAATTGTAGTGATTAAATCTGATTGAATGAAGTCTTTTCTATTGAGTAGATAGAACACATTTTAAGAGTGAATGTTAAACTGACATTAAAATTTATTAAATTTTCATCACTGAATTGATCTTAACATTTTTAAAAATTGATAGTGAATTTAAAAAAAAATCACTCGAAACAATTGGATCGTTACTTTGTGATGATAAAACTAAATTTGGGAATTAAATCTTGTTGTCATACTCAAGGTATTCGCTTTACAACCAAAACGGAAAGAGAGGGTGGAGGAGATTAGGGGAAGGCAGAATGGGCAACATACTGAGGGAGATTTCAGCTCTGGCTACCTCAGCAAGCCAGGGCTCAGGGACTTACAGAGCCCTCAGAGAAGATCCGATATTGTTTCTCTATGAAAACTGAGAACTCACATTGAAAAAGGTCCTCACTGAAGACAGTGTATATTTCTAATGTGATTCCTCAGGGGTCTAGAGGACTGCTGGACAGAGGGAAGAGCAGAGAAAGGCCAAGAGGAGGAGAAACAGGAAGAGGAAGGGAAAGAAAGGTCACGGAAGGAGGAGGGAGGAGGAGGGAAAGCCAATTAACGGAGAAACACGAGTGGTTTTTTGCACCCTGATCTGGCTGACCAGGTCCCAGGTACCCAGTTTCAAAGGAGATGAAGAGAAAGGATGGCTTTCTCAGTACAAACTCATTTCAAGTACTACTCAAAGTGAAGGAACAGCAGTGCTTTAACACGCATGTCAATTTTAAAGTATACAAGATGATCTAGGCAAACTAAGAAGAGCTATAAAATCCAAGACTCCTATGCGCTGCAGTGGTCTTTTAAGTCTGTATCCGCAGGCGTTCTTCTCAGTCGCCCCTTTCCTCCTCCGGGCTTAACTGAAGCACCAATAAGAGAACTGCCTTCCCACTCTGAAAGTAGCCTCTTCAAGAGGCTACCACCAATGTATGGCGTGCTGAGGAGCGAGTCACATGTAATAGCTCCTAAAGTTCATTTCACATTTTGACATGTGTTTCTTAGAAATTGGAGTACACAAACACTACTGGATTTTTGTTCAGAAAGTTAAAGCAAGTCCTTGTGAATGGAGCGCCCCCTGCTGACGACAGAATAAACAGACAGCTCTGCTGTAAGGGATCTTGGGAAGAGCGAAAAGATAGCTGTTTTAGATAGATTTTGCCTAAAGACACAAAATAACCCTAAAGGAAAAAAAAGGTTCCCTCAGAGAGGGTAAATTTATGGAGAACTACTATGGTGGTTTGAACATGCTTATCTCAGGGAGTGGCACTATTTGGTGGTGTGGTCTTGTTAGACTAGGTGAGGTCTTGGAGGAAGTGTGTCAAGTAGGCAGTGGCTTTAAGACCCTCATCCTAGCTGCCTGGAAGCCAGTATTCTGTTAGTAGCCTTCAGATGAAGACGCAGACCTCTCAGCTCCTCCTGCACCAAGTCTGCCTGGATGCTGCCATGCTCCTGCCTTGATGATAATGGACTGAACCTCTGAACCTGTAAGCCAGCCCCAATTAAATGTTGTCCTTATAAGAGTAGCCTTGGTCATGGTGTCTGTTCACAGCAGTAAAACCCCAACTAAGACACTTAAAATGGCCATAAGTTAATTTTCCACTTTATCTAGGGCAACTGTATATTCTTTTAGCCTGTGAGAGAGAAACAAAGCCAGCAGCGGCAGCAACAGCTAAGAATCTAAAACTGTAAAACTGAACAACAAATAAAAGGAAGGATAATTTAAAACAATATATTTTTCTATTCTTTTTTTTCAGTGTAGGAGACACCTCCCTTTAAAAAAAAAAAGCAGTCAGAACCATGCAGTGGTTTTCCTCCTTCTCTCCAAAGTTCCCCATCCTGTGCCCATTGAAGCCCAGGAGGCTTCATGCTTCCTAGTTCACACACTGGATTTGCCTTGACCTGTGGAATTTGTTTCCTGTGACTCATCAGGTTAAAGAAAATGACCCTGTGCTTCCAATCTTTGGAACATTGGTCCCACATTTTGCTCAGAAACACGTCATAACTTTAGTTTATATTTTCAAAAAAACTGGTATATTTAATTAGATTTAATTATAGTTTAGCCTCAAAGGCATGAGACTTGTTAGATTCTCAGGAACTACTCAGATTTAGAATATAATCTAATGAGAAATATGCGAGAACAAACATAACCATAACAGTTGCAGCACTATCTATTATCTTTTTCTGCGAGCCAGTGTGGCTGGCCAGTTCAGTACAGCAGTGTGTTCTTCAAGACTCCCTGTGGTGTAGAGAGAGCCATGTGTACTGGGGAGGAGGGCTGCGGGGACCCTGCGTGCTTACCACATATGGCAGTGTCCATTCATGGGCGCTCTGGTGATAGCTCTCTCTCCTAAAGTTTTTCCTGAAAGACAAAGAGACTGAAGTTTAGTGTCATTATAGGAGTGGGTAGGAAATGGAGTCTCCAGTCGAGTCAGTGGCTCCTAAATAGGGTCCTGAGGTGGAAAGCGTTTGTCCCCTTGTACTTGTTAGAGGATGACGTTCGCCCCAGGGTCAGTTGCTTACTCTGGGAGTCTGTTCTTGATGATCTATGTTTTACCAGCTTCCAAGGTCGGTGCTTGTAATCGATCAAATATCATTTGCTGAATGCTTATTAGCTGCTATATCGTGTGAAAATCTGGGGATAAGACATCAAATTAGAGATGGTTCATAACTTCCAGGGCCCAAAGTCTTCAGCGTACGGCAAGTCCATAAGCAGCTAACTTGATTGATCAGGGCAATGCCAAGAAAGCAGAGTGTGTAAAGGGTATATTGTGTCTCATTCACAATAAGAATGGGTTCAGGGAATAAATGGAGCCCTTAAATTATCATCCTCAGTTTATCAGCAAGGATATTTTTATTGTTTGACATGACTAAAACATAGGAGATTTTTAAAGATTTTAAGTAAATTCAGAATGTCAGTACAGTTCAAATTTGTTGTCTTCTGAATTAAAGAGTTACAATGATTTGAAACTGAGGTGAAATATTTGAGCAGGGTGGTGGGGGGCGTATGCCTTTAATCCCAGCACACAGCAGACAGTCAGGCAGATCTCTAGATTTTAGACCATCCTGGTCTACACAGTGAAGTCAGGGTGGGACTCCCTGCTGATAAGATGAAGCTGATTGCAAAGGACAGTCTAAAATCCAAAGTGACATATTGTTTTCCTTAAAGGTACAATGCAAGCTTTTGCTTAATAATAAATAGGAATGTCCTTAGTAAGTTAAAAGATAAATGCATATCAATCTTAATTTTATATAAAGAGAAAGGGGAATGTTGGTATATTTATCCACATAAGGTTTATAATTTCAATTTAAAAGATGATGCTTTTTCTGTTGCCAAAAAGTATTCCCATCCCATCCCTACCCCCCCAACCCCCGCCCCAGGAAAGGTATATATTCTTCTAGTATATGTAAGGTCCCAGAGTTAGAGTTAGGGCAAGACTGTTTGCTTTTATCTCTCCAGGAGAAGAAAAGTATCAACTAAAGAATCCAAAGACCACTGGAGAGAGAACAAAAACAATACTGTTAAGCTTGTTAACTGTATTGCATGCTAATTATCAGCTTGACAATCCAGAATACAAATGCCTTTTGTCAGAGGAGATAAATAAATCAAATAAATATATGTGTCCTAGAGTCAAAGTGATATTGTTTTAAATGTGAAAAGACAGGGGATGAATGCCAATTATGGTGTAAATGTGATATCTCATCATTTTATACAACTGGATACACTGGCAGACAACGGCCTAGTTTAAAGTGGCATGGACTGGAGACTTGCTATCCCCTTTGAGGGAGGGTGTCATGCTACTCTGAACAGCCAGTCAGTCTTCTTGGAAAGTGGGGCTCCCACAGGAGAACTGATGGGCGACATAGCCTGGCGTGAAATACGTAACCCAGGCCAAGACCTCTGAACAAGTGCACTCTGCTGAGGGTATGTGTGGGCATTAAGATGGAAAGGAGTTCAAACAAAGTTGAAGAATGTTAAGTTAAAAGAGGAAAATGGAAGGGATAGATATATCTATATAAAAAGTAATCTCCAAAGAATGGAGGAGATAAAAATTGATATAAATGTTATCAAGGGTACATAGATACTAAATAAATAAATCTGTGCCTTTGATTCCATACTTGGGAACAAAGACAGAGACAGATAGGTTCCTTGTGAGTTCAAGATCTGTCTGATCTACAGAACAAATCTGAGTCACCCCAGGCTACACAGAGAAACCCTTTCTCAATAAGTAATAATAAATGTATGTCATTGTAGAGGAGGTTATTTGGACTCCATAAAATCTTTTTTTTTGAATTATCAAAATGAAAAGGGCTATATGCTCAATGGTGATGGTGATATTACACATTTCTTTGAGTGGAGCAGACCTGGATAAAAACAGGGCTGCCAGATTAGATCTGTCTATACTAATGATGACATCTGTTAGACAAAAGGCAGGTTATATTGGGAGAGAGGCTTTGTATTTGTGTCAACATAAAAGAAAGAAAGGCTTTGGATTCCATCCAAACGGATAAAAATCAAATTTGAGAGAGGGAGACCTCCTGAAGACTTTGGCTGCAGAAAGAAAGAAGAAAATCAAAAGGACTAAATGAACCAGTAATGTACAATGCGAAACCCTCTGTCGAAACAACTCAGAAACAGACTTCAGCTAGAACTTCAGCTTTCACGGCCACTAAATCTTGTTGGCTACAGAAATTTCATGGCTTATTATCCTTTCAGATCCACGAATGGAGTCTTGTATTGCAGTTAAGTCATATAATCAACTAGTTCAGAGAGAAAGACAGATGTCTTTCATCTCCCAGATGGAGAGCAGAAGGTCATTTTTGGCTAAACTGTGCACCTTGCACATTCCATACATTGTTGGTACTGATCTATCTGCCACTTGTAAGGAATTATGTTTTCAGAAAATGACAACAGTGGAAGCAGCACTAATGAGAGCAACCCTGGAGGATGCTGGGACACCTGATCCTGCCTCAGATTGCTTCTATGCCATTCCTCAAGAGACTTGCTTTCAGAACAGCTTCTGAGAGGGCTGCTGACCCCAGATGACCTTGGTTTGTCCAACCTTACAGACTGATCCAGCCAGGCCTTCACTTAAGCCTGAACTTTCTCAGCACATAAAGACTGGACAACAAATGATGGTGGCTGCTTTATTTTGACCTAACCATTTTCCAAATTTCTTTTGGGCACACCTGAAGGCATTCTTTGCCCCATGTTAGCAGGAAGCAATTTCATGGTCCCATTTCCTTAAGATGGGGTGGATAGTTTTGGTCATTTTATGAGTTTTAGGTATATTGTCATTTAAGGGGATGGTTACAAATAGTTATGGTCTTGGACAGGGAAGAAATAAAATAGGGAGCCCAGACTCAGGGATTTCTAGCTTTCCTTTCTTTTTCTCTATCTTTTTTTCTTTCTAAGGTAAGGGGAAGAGGATTGAGTAGAAAAGGGGGACACAGAATTATCATACTCAGATAATATTTATTCCTTCTCAGGTCTCTGATGGGATTGGAGATTAGATAGTCATAGTCTTACTATGAGTTTAAGATATTTAGGATTTAAGATGTTCTAAGTCTAAGAAGATGATTTTAGGATGGTTATACAAATTAGGATAGAAAATGATCTAAATACAAAACTCTGAACTCACCAAGATAGATGACAGAATACTTTTATCTAAATTGCCAAATATAAACAGACTGGCTTTTAAATTTAATTCTTACCTAATAATATTCATTGTTGTTTTATAATTGTTCCTGTATATGTAGGTGATTATTACAAGAGAAAGAGTCTTTTTATTTAGACAAAAATGGGGAATTGTTGAGGTTTGGTGTGTTGCTTTGCATTGTAAGGCTAAATTCTGTATCCCAAGGTCAGGTCGCCTCAAGATGACTGAATTCTCACATATGCTAACTTTTGTTGCTTTTAATTTAAAACTATTGGTTAATAAAGATGCCTACAGACTGTAGCTGGGCAGGAGAAGTGGGTAGGGCTTTAGTTCCTGGGCTTGGGTTCTGCAGAGAGACCAGAGGGAGAGGAAGAGGAGGAGGAGGAAGGCGCCATAGGGCAGGTGGAGCGTGAGCGCATGGCCATGAGGCCGGCCTGTTGGAGTAGGAGCATCCCAGGTGGAACATGGTGAATGATATCTTGAGGTTACGGACAGGGACGTAAACAAACTAGCATAGAGGGTTGATATCTGCCCAGCTCTAATGCATTAAGGCTTATTATAAATATAAAGATTTTTTAAATTTGGGAATGAAATGGTCTAAGGTGGGGTAGAAGCCCTCAAATAATATTTACTGGAGAACCGAACTGTGAAGGCTAGTCCTTGGTCCTTTATACAGTTATTTCTCCAGTGTGGCACTGTCATACTCAAGTGTCCCTTCTTGCATTTCTCCTCACCCCTTCCTGCCACACTTCATTTTAACGCTGTTCCCAGACACTAACATGTTGAGTTAATTTCTTAAATATACAAATAAAAGTGACCCTTTTTTGCTTTACTTCAGTATTTGGATTCCTTTTGTGTGAATGAAAATGGTGCTCTCTTCTTGTTGTGACATGGTAAATTTTCTTCTTAAGGATAAATCTCATTTTGACGCCATGTGACACTCTGGCTGCTAGATCTCCATCCTGTTTTCCTATTTCACCATCTCATACATCAACTCCTGTTCTGGCTTCATTCTGTCGCTGTGACAAATACCCTGATCGAAAGGGATTGAGGAAGAATCGATCATAGACCATCAGTGAGGAAAGTCACTGCAGGAACTCCAGCGGGATGCAGATGCAGGCCTGCTTGCCATCCACGCATTACTTCTAGCCACAGCCAAGGAAGAGAAGCAGAAGCCATACATGGAGGAATGCCGCCCGGTGGCTTGCTTGCAGGTCCATGCTTATCTAGCTTTCTTCACCAGTCCCGAACTATCGGCCCAAGGATTGGCACTGCCCACGGTGGGCTGGGACCACCTCTATCAATTATCAACCAGGACAATCCCCACAAGGCATGCTCACAAACCAATCTGATCTAGGAAATCCCTCAGCTGAGATCCCTTCTCAGACAACTCTAAGTTTCGTTAAGAAGGTCAGCTCACTTGAGCTCTCGCTCAATTTAAAAACAGAGTCTAGGGAATTTTACCTGTGGGAACTGGTTATATCTATAAGAAAACTTCCTACACAAACCTCTAGCTCCTGCTATCGACTCCTCCTTTTCTTTATACAAACATAACACCCTGTACTCTTGAAATAACATCCCATTTCTATGTGTCCTTTTATATATTATTATGTGAACAGCATCGCCTTCCCAACAAAGTCAGAGGCTTCCCTCCTGTATTTTGCACTCCTGGTCCCGTCTGCTAACAGAACACCCAAGAGGAGTGCTAGAGAAAGAGATACATTACTGCTGGTGTCAAACAGTTTTCACACCAATATGCTTTTTGTCCCCCAGTGGATAAGAATATAAATCCTTTCAGGCTCTGGTTGAAATTTTCTTTTCACTGAAATTAATCTCTTTTCTAGAACGCCACCATGGATAGTGCCTGATAACTGGATTGCTACAGAAAGCTGCTTTCCAGAAGTCCCTGGAAAGGGGACAGATAAATAGCACAGAACAAGAGGGGGAGTCTCCCATCTTCTTCCAGTGAGGAACAGTTCAGCACAGAGCACACTCAGCAAGGAAATCTCATAGTGGGAGAAAGATTACCACAGATTCTGGTCATATGTCCTTCCTGGAAATAAAGATGCTGGACTAGAGTGGGAGGAGTTCTCACTTGCTATTTCCTTCTTATAGTATCATAGAAAGGTTGGGAAGAGAGAAAGCTTTGGAAGAAAGGAGAATAAAACCCGAGGCTCAGAGAGATAGGCACACAGGAGCCTTGACAAGAAAGCATTCTGGTATCCAATGAAACATAAACACAACAACCAGCAACAATAATTTGACAGTCTCCCTGGTTTTTATTGTGATTATTGTTATTGTGGAAAATTTGAAATGTATGAAAAAGGTATACATGGCAGCTTAAGGTCTAGCCATTTTGGAAATCCCTACCTCCGAGAGGTTATTTCTATGTGTTCCTGGCCTTCTGTGCCATAGGAAATGAGCTGTGAGTTTAACTGGCTACAGCTGGAGACCACGGGCCTCCTTGGCTTATTATTGCACCTCAAATGCTAGCACAGTTGTTTTAGCTCCCTGCGATATCATAAACTCAAAAAGTGAAATCAAGGTTTTTTTCCCTCCAGTTCCATGCTTTAATATTATTAACTCAATTGCTTTAAAGGAACATACACTTTGGTCCCAGAAGACCATTTTGTTCTGAGGCTGTTTACAGTTTTCATTATCAGAATATATTGAAGTGGATGAGTCTTCAATTTAGATGATTTCGCTTGTATTAAACCCACTGATGGCTTATTGTGGAAAATAATGCCACCTGAGAACATCCAGTACTGACAAATTACTTACCAACATTAGCATAATGTTTCTTTTCTTGTGTATTTGTAGATAGGTCATACATGTCTCCATAGGCACGCACAAGCCTCCACAGAAACTCTATTTCTTCAACAAACTGAAAAGATAGCATTGCACATTAGATTAATGCATTAATTTGTCCAGACTGACCATAATGGCTTTCACTGTACCTTAAAAAATTTAGGCAGGTGCAGTGGTCTTTATAGATGACTGAATTTATACTATAGATATTTAACATTTTAAATTCAAATATTTATGGCTAAGAAATATGACCAAATATAGTGTCACATTTGGATCTTAAATCATTTAATACACAGATATAATTACATATTCCCCCTGGATCAGGTATCCTCTCATTATCTTTTGTAAGTTATCTACTATCAGCATAATAAATAGTTTACTGAGCATTTTAAGTAGTATTATTGGAGTGCATATACTCAAAAAAGACATTACAATTTTTACCTAAATGATACAATTATAATTGTAGATATTTTAAAAGTTTTTAAAACTTTTATTGACAGTCCTTGCACATCTCATCTTCATAGACTATAGTCTGATCTTTAGTATATTTGTATATTATGTGTTGGTCAGTTTGGGTTCACAGGTTTTTCACAGTGTACTGAAGCTGTGGTTAGCCAAGGTTAGGTTTATGTTGCTCATGGGCAAAAAAGAGACTTTATTTCTCCTCAAGCCATCATGAGTCCTTATATCCTTTCTTTCAGTCATGATGGTGGGACTAATTAACTCAAGTCCAATATTAAGCACTGCTGAATGACTATGATAGAAATAGCTTTAAAAACTAATAAATATTACATTGAAAGCAACATAGGAAACTTAGCCAGGTGTGGTGGCACATGCCTTTAATCCCAGCACTCAGGAGACAGAGACAGACGGATCTCTGTGAACTCGAGGCCAACCTGGTCCAGAGATTGGGTTCCTGAACAGCCAGGGACACACAAGAGAAGCCCTGTCTTAAAAAACAAAAACAAAAGAAAACCTAAAAAACGTTTTATTATTCCCAGAGCAAACATTATCCCTAGGTATAATATCTTATTCTTTATGTTACCAAACACGCATGAAATATCCAAGTTAATAAAATCAAAGTAAATCTGTATAAGGCTGGTTCCTATTTTTATGACCTTAGATAAACCCAATTAACTCAAATTTAATTTTAAACAGTTACTCATTTTATAAAAGTACATCCTTATTCTCTCCCTATGAACTGCAACACAGTACTGTAGTTTCAATATGAGCAGGGTGGTACTTTAATAAAAATTGAAAACTGTGTGAACATATCGCTGCCACACAGCTCTTACCTTCTCTTTGTGGTCACAAAGTAGCTCAAAACTCTCCGTTTTGTTAGACTCGTTTATCCGCAAATGGTCTACCTTCTGAAGGAGGACATCCAACTTTAGTTCCTCTACGTGTGTGTTAAGAGCCTTAGGGACCGGGAAACTCTGATCTTCTGTGTCAGTGTTAGCTGTAATATACCTAAGATAGCAGAAACAACCACCAACTCCCTTTAGACTTACACAGAATGACCAGAGCAATCCTTTGAAAATGCAAGTCGAATTATTCCACTCTGTGCTAGAAAATGTCACAGCACCGATTGTTACAAAGAGAAAGGCCAAGAGCTGACTACTTACAAAGACTTGGGCAATTTACAAGAACATGCCAACCCTAATAGTTCTGTGACTTAATTTCTGACCTATCCTCTCAAGTCACCAGCCCCTTCAGCCTCAAGGCATTTACCTGCTGATGGGAATGTTCTTTGCCTCAGACATAACCTCTACTCTTGGCTAACGCCTTAGTGTGACCCACCCAGATCCTTCTGCCCAATTCTACAACCCTGAATCTTTCTTCCTCTTCTTGGTATGTTTACATTTTTTTCTCCCTAGCACATACTCTCTCTAATATTCTATTAATAATAATCCCACTGCATATGTTTGTCATCTACTTTTTCAGAATTAGCTCTACTAGAATGCATGCTTCTTAGTGGTAAGGTTCATGACAGAAGATCTAAGTATCCAAAGTACATTCATTAGAAGATGTTATAGATCACACCAAGCTGGAGGAACTCAGCAGGCACTCAAAAATGTATGTGTGCATTTTAGCACATGTTCAGGTATTCTTCTACAGCTGAACATGATGTTTTGACTTTGTGTGTGTGGGGGGTATGTGTTCATGTGCATGTGTACATGTACAGTGGGGTGCACACGAATGGTATATGGAGGCCAGAAGTTGACAAGAATCTCCCTTAGTCACTCTCACTTTGTTTTTTGAGACTGTGTTGATTATTTCACCTGAGGCTCACCTAGTAGCTACACTGGCTGTACAGAGAGTGCCTGAGACCTACCTGTCTCCAGTCCCTGGGCGCTGGGATTACAGGTGGCTGTGCCAGCATTTACATTGGGTGTTGGGGATCTGAACTCATGTTTGTGTGGCAAGAAGTTTTCTGACTGAGTCATTCTTTGTTGCTCCCACTGTTTTAGTTTTTAAAAATTAATACTATCTATTTATGCTGGATACTTTTATGTTAACTTGTCAAGCCAGAGTCATTTGAGGAGGGAACATCAGTTAAGAAATATTCCCACCAGAATGGCCTGTGAGGTGTTTTCTTGATTGATGATTGACATGGGAAGGCCAAGCTCACTATGTGTGGTGGTGCTTTGGGCTGGTGGTCCTGATGGTATTAGAAAGCAGGCTGAGCAAGTCGTGGAGAGCAAGCCAGTCAGCAGCACTTAACTGGACTTTGCATCAGCTCCTGTCTCCAGGTTCCTCCTCTGACTTCCTTTGATGATGGACTGTGATGTGGAAGTGTAAGCCAAATAAACTCCTTCCTCTCCAAGTTGTTTATGGTTATGGTGTTTTATCACAGCAATAAAAAACCTTAACTAATACCGAAAATGGTACCAGAGAGTGGACTATTTCTGTGACAGACCTAAACATGTGTTTTTGGGGAGACAATCAGAAGACTTTGGAACTTTGAGCTGGGAAAGGTTGAAAGATGTTAAAAGCAGTAATGTGGCACAAGGATGTAACAAGGGGACTGTGAACCCATGGGTGCCTAGGATGAGGGCAGTGGCAGAGGAATAAAACAGAATGTTTAAGCATCCAAGAAGACTCTTAGAAAAATGAAGGTTGAGCATATGGTAAGGAGTGGAAAACCTGCAAGTCCATAAGCACATAGACCTGTAAGAAATGCATGCTCCAAAAGACTTGAATTTTTGACAAAGAAGCCAAAATCATTCAATAGAAAAAAAAAAAAAAAGAAAACACCTTCAACAAATGGTGCAGCTCTAACTGGATGTCAGCATGTAGCAGAGTGCAAACTTATCCTTATCTCTCACCCTGCACAACATCCAAGTCCAAGTGGATCAAAGACTTCAACATAAAATTTGATACACTAAATCTAATAGAATAGAAAGTGGGGAGCACCTTGAACTCATTGGTATAGGAGAAAATTTCCTGAACAGAACACCAGTGGCTTTGGCTCTAAGATCAACAGTTGATAAATGGGACCTCATGAAACTGAAAAGCTTCTGTAAGGCAAATGACACTGTCAATAGTACAAAAGACCAGCCTACATATTGGATAGGATCTTTACCAACCCTATATCTGACAGAGGACTAATATCCAAAATTTATAAAGAACTCAAGAAGTTAGACACCAACAACCCAAATAACCCAATTAAAAATTGGGTACAGAGCTAAACAAAGAATTCTCAGCAGAGGAATTTCAAATAGCCAAGAAGATCTTAATGAAATGTTCAACATCCTTAGTCATCAGGGAAATGCAAATCAGAATGTCCCTGAGATTCCACCTTATACCCATCAGAATGGCTAAGAGCAGAAACTCAAGCAATAGCACATGCTGGTGAGGATATGGACTGAGGGGAACACCCCTCCACTGCTGGTGGGAGTGGAAACTCATACAACCACTCTGGAAGTCAATTTGGCAGTTTCTCAGAAAACTAGGAAGAGCTCTACCTCAAGAAACAGCTATACCACTCCTGGGTATATACCCAAAAGATGCTCCACTATACCACAAAGACAAACGCTCAACATTCATAGCAGCTTTATTCTTATTTTTATTAGATATTTTCTTTATTTACATTTCAAATGTTATCCCCTTTCCTGGTTTCCCCTCCGAAAACTCCTATCCCCTATCCCCTCCCCTCTCCCCTTGCTCACCAACCCACTGACTCCCACTTCCCTGTCCTTGGCCTTTCCCTACACTGGGGCATCAAGCCTTCACAAGACCACAGGCCTCACCTCCCATTGATGTCCAACAAGGCCATCCTCTGCTACATATGCGGCTGGTGCCATGGTTCCTCCATGTGTACTCTTTGGTTGGTGGTTTAGTCCCTGGGAGCTCTGGCGGTACTGGTTGGTTCATATTGTTGCTCCTCCTATGGGACTGCAAGCCCCTTCAGCTCCTTGGGTCCTTTCTCTAGCTTCTCCACTGGGGACCCTGTGCTCAGTCCAATGATTGGCTGTGAGCATCCACCACTGTGTGTGGTATATTTACACAATGAAGTACTACTCAGCTATTAAAAACAATGAATTCATGAAATTCTTAGGCAAATGGATGGAACTAGAAAATATTATCCTGAGTGAGGTAACCCAATCTCAAAAGAATACACATGGTATGCACTCTCTGATAAGTGGATATTAGCACAGAAGTTCAGAATACCCAAGATACAACTCACAGACCACATGAAGCTCAAGAAGAAGGAAGAACAAAGTGTGGATACTTCGGTCCTTCTTAGAAGGGGAAACAAAGTACCCATGGGAGGAGATACAGAGACAAAGTATGGATCAGAGACTGAAGAAAAGGCCATCCAGAGACTGCCCACCTGGGAATCCATCCCATATACAGTGACCAAACCCAGACACTATTGTGGGGCTTGATGCCCCAGGGTAGGGAAATGCCAAGGACAGGGAAGAGGGAGTCAGTGGGTTGGTGAGCAAGGGGAGAGGGGAGGGGATAGGGGATAGGAGTTTTCGGTGGAGAAACCAGGAAAGGGGATAACATTTGAAATGTAAATAAAGAAAATATCTAATAAAAATAAAAATAAGCCCTTGCTGACAGGAGCCTGATACAGCTGTCTCCTGAGAGGCTCTGCCAGAGCCTGACAAATGCAGATGTGGATGCAGCTTTATTTGTAATAGAAACTGGAGACAACCCTCAACTGAAGAATGGAGAAAGAAAATGTGATACATCTACACAATGAGATACTATTCAACTATTAAAAACAAAGACCTCATGAAATTTGCAGGCAAATGGATGGAACTTGAGAATATCATCCTAAGTGAGGTAACCCAGACCCAGAAAAGACACGTATGGCATATACTCACTTCACAAGTGGCCATTATCCATGAAGTGCAGGATAGCGATGCTACAATCCACAGAACCAAAGAAACTGGGTAATAAGGGAGTCCCAAGAGAGGATGCACCAATCTCACTCAAAAGGGGAAACTAAACTGGAAGTGGATGGAAAGAGGAAACAGAGCAGGAGAGGGGCTGAGGAGAGGAACAGGGATAGAGATCAGGTGTGGGGTTAAAGGGGGGCTGAGAGAGGCCTGGGAGTGAGAATGAAAATCAGGGAGGGGGGGTAACTCTGGTGACTAGCTGGAGGCCCAGGATGGGAGAGGATACAGAGAGTCTGGGGGAGGGGGTCTAGCTTAGATTCCTACCATCAGGGAATATAGAGACAGAAATGGCCACCTCATGTAGTCAGACAGGATTTCCAAAGGAGGGAGGAGGACATCAATCTACTCACAAAGCCTTCAACCCAAAAGAGATGTCTTGCCTACAAGATGTGCAGGGCTACACACACACACACACACACACACACACACACACACACACACACACACACATTCAAAATAGATTTAAAAATTCAAGATCCAATTTTATGATGCTTACAAAGCTCTAAAGATAAAACAGGTTAAAGGCCAAAGATAGAAAACAATACTCCATGCAAATGGTGACTAAAATAGGCTAACAGTAACTTCACCAATAGACATAAAGTCAAAATCTGTGACAAAAGCCAAAGAACACTGGGACTAGCTAACTTAAATCTGCATTTCGATTAGTTATGGTTTTCTGTGATGGTCTCCATCTATTACAAGATGGTTCCTTGATGAGGGGTGAGGCTAATACTTATCTGTGGGTATAAGAACAAATATTTAAAGTGTAGTTAGGGGTTATACTGGCATAGTAAAGTGATGGTGGTAGGTTCTTCTCCAAGAGAAGATCCAAGACCCATTACTTCACTAGTCCTGGGTAGTTGGAATGGTTTCCAATATTAGGCATGGTTTCTCTTTTGTTGAGTAGCACTTAATCCTAATTAGAGAGCCGTTGGTTACCATCAAGCTATGAGTGCTCAATTGATACATCTACGAAACAACTCCCGTACCTAAGACCCAGGGAATGTTGCAGAGGGACTGAAAAGATTGGGAGAACCAGAGGACTAGGGAATTTGCTGTACCCATAGTCTCATCAACATGACTATGTAAACATGAGCTAGCCAAGGACAAAAACAACAAACATGCAACATGCCAAAGTAGATGGAGAAAGACCATGAGGCCTCAGCCTCCATAAAGAACTATAGGCAACTAAGGAATGCTGAGAGTGGGACACATAGTCTTGCCTAGGGATTGTTGAACACCAAATGGTCACTCCTGAAACATACATGCAAGTAACACTATATGGACTTAGCAGGTTATACTTAGGAATAGTTACATGTATATGAATATATACATACATACACATATATGTATATGACAACAATTAATGAAAAAAGAGGCCATGAATCTGAAGGAGAGCAAGGAGAAATATATAGAAGGGTACGGAGGGAGGCACAGGAGGGGGAAATGATGTAATCACATTATAATCTCAAAAACAAATAATTTAAAAAGATAAAAAATGACAATATATAGGAAAATGATCAATTTATTACTAACAATAATAAATAACAACAATAATTATCTATGCACCAGACATCACAGCTTCTGAATACATAAAGCAAAATTTGACAGAATTGAAGGGGAAGGTAACAAAACAGTAGTAAAAAGAAAGTCAGTGTCCTACATCTCTTCTTGTAGCTCGAGGTACTGAAACCAGGGCCCCACACATGTCATGCAAATGCTCTACATCAAGCTACATCCCCAGCCTTCATGTCCTACATTTAGTGATGAATGAAATAGCATATCAGGAAGGAAATTGATTGGAAAATGATGTGAACATTACTGTAGACCGTGAACCAAATAAGGTCTCTATACACAATAACTGACTACACGTTTCTCAAGATAAACATTTTTCAAGACAGACCTTATGTTATACCACAAAATAAGTCAATAAATTTAAAAATATTTGCAATGCATAAACTGTCTTTTCTGTCTCTTGGGATTCATACAACTGCACCACCATCATACCTGCAACAGACCCTCTTTTCTGATCACAATAGAATGAGATCAGGAACCAACAGAAAGAAGACTGAAAATCCAAGGATATTTAGAAATTTAACAATATATATTTGTACATGTATGAATGTGTAGGTGGGGCAAAGTGTATTCATGGTATCCAGGTACATGTATATATGTACATACATGTGTATCCAGGTGCACATGTGAATGTACATACATGTGTATTTGGGTACATGTGTAATTTATACATACATGTGGAGCCCAAAAGACAGACTTGAGTGTCATTCCTCAGGACAGTCCACTTTGGGTTTTTTAGTTTATTAATTATATGTATTATAACTATAACATCAGAAGTAATACCTATTTCACCCTTACACCGCAGCATGGTAAGGAAGTCAGAGGAAAGCTCTGTGGAACTGATGCCTTTCTTTCACATTTATGTAGTTTCTGGAGCTCAGACTCAGGGTTGTTAAGCTTGGGTGGCATGAGCTTTTACCCACTGAGTCATCTTGCTGGCACACCTTGTTGTGTTGAGAGAGATCTCTCACTGGGACCTAGGGGCTCACTGATTAGGCTTAGGCTAATGGCTAGCAAGCTCCTAGGGAACTCCCTGTCTCTGCTTCGCCAGTGCTGGGATTACAAGTGTGGGCTCACTACAACCAGCTTTTTACATGGGTGCTGGGTCCTCATGTTTGTGTGGCAAGTACTTTACTTATTGAGCTATCTCCTCATTCCATATTCTTAGACAACAGTAGGCCAAATATGAAACCATAAGGGCCACTACAAAATGTTGAGTTGAATGCAAATGAAAGCATACCAGATTCAATGAACACAGCAGAGATAAAAGGAAATTTATAGCTACAAATTCTTACATTAATAAAGAAGGTCCAAAAACAATCTAAATGTACACCATGGGAAACTAGAGAGAACAAACTCAATTCACAAAAAACCCAATAACCCAAAAGTGAAAAACAAACACCCAATAGGGATTAGAATGGAAATGAACAATAGAGACTAGAAAAATGATAGAAGAAAAACATCAACAGAAAAAGTATGTGTTCTTTAGAAAGATTAGCAAAATTTCTAAGTCTTTGACTGACTGACCGAAAACAAAAGGGAGAGTCAATTAAAATGAGATAGACATAACTTCTGGTGTTATAGAAATAGGATTGTAAGCAGAATTGATGTGGACACACTAAATAACCAAGATGAAGTAGGCACATTTCTCAAAACTCAGTGACTGAATCAGGAAGACATAGAAAATCTTATGAAATGGGCAAATTTCTCAAAACACACAAGTGCTAGACTGAATCAGGAAGACATAGAAACACTTAACATTTAAAACAAACAAGGAGATTGTGAATTAGTAATCAGAAGCTCCCAGCAAGTCTAAAGTTTAGGGCCAGATGGCTTCCTTGAATGCTACCAAATATTTTGTTTTGTTTGAGACAGGGTCTTACTGTGCATCCCCAGTTGATCTGAAACTCACTACGTAGTCCAGGCTGGCCTTAATAAAATCAGAGATCCACCTGCCTCTACCTCCTGAGTTATGGGATTAAAAGTGTGTGTAACCAGGCCCAGCTCTACCACACATTTAAAGCAGAATTAAGAGCAGTATTCTTGAACCCTCCCACTGCCCCAACAATTGAAGTAAGAAAACAACTGAGATGTAGTCTATGAGGTCAGCATTGCTCTGATAGAAACATCAAAGATACTACCAGAAACAAAAACAATAGATGAATATCACCTCTGATGAATACTTAGGCGAACATTCTCAAGTACCAGCAAACAGGATTTAACTACATATTATGAAAGACTATAGCCCACGGCAGAGTAGGATTTATTATCTTGGATGCAAAGATAACTTAATACATAAAAATAAAACAGCACAATATACTATAGCAGTAAAATGCAAATAAAAAACACAGTATCATTTCCAAAGTATTTTCATTTGCAAAGAAAAAAGTATTTGGCAAAATGTAGTGTTTTATAATAAAAATGGAAAAAAATTGCTTCAATGTACCAAAGACTACATATGAGAAGCACAATGGTAACATGACCAGTGATGAAAGATGGAGAACTTTTCCTTTAGACCAATTAGTGAGGATAAAACTGCCTACTTTCACAAGTTCAGTTCAATATATAACACAAAGTCCTGCCCAGAGCAGTTAGGAAAAATTAAGAAATAAAAGGTATCCAAATGGAAATGGAAGAGGAAAAGTTATTTTCTTTTCACAGCTAATATGATGTATATGTAGGGAACAAACAAAACCCAACTATTACACACACACACACACACACACACACACACACACACACACACAGGTAAGCATGTAACATATGCACACACACATACACACAAGTACATATGCACATGCACACATATCATAATATACGTATACACACATGCACATATACATACATGCTCACACACATGTATGCATGTGTGTACAAAGGCACATGCATACACACAGGCATACACTATAATCTCTAACAAACACATGCAGCAAAGTTGAAGATACAACAAACAAGACTTAGCTGTCCTATGCATTGGTAATGATCTATATAAAAGGTAAAAAATAAAAACTGATTCAATTTCTAATAGCATTTCAAAAAATAAAATAAAGATTAATTTAGGTAGTTTAATAACTTCTGTCCTAAGAGTTTGTCCTGCTCTGTTTCTGACTTGGATTTGTTCCATCCTTTTTAGGCAAACTCACTCAGAGGAAGTCTTCACATTGATGTTGAACTTAGTGTCAACACCTGATTTGCATGAAGCACCATGATCCCAAACTCTTACTCAAGTGATCCTCCTGCCTCAGCTTCCCAAATAGCTGGAATTATAGGCATGAACTACTGTGCTGGGTGATACGTATCCTTATATGTTCAAAGAGTAAAAAAAGATCGAAATGAAGTTCCTTATATGTTTGTAGGTTTAATATTAAGATGCTAATACTACTCCAAAATAGTCTACGGATTCAATGTGATCCATCTCAAAATATCAATAATAATCTTGTAGAATATAGAAATCTATCCTGAAATTCATTTGAAATCTCAAGGAATACCTGGTGGCTAAAACAATCTTGAAAAAATGAACAATGTTGGAAATCTCACATTTCTCAATTCAAATTTACCACAAGACAAAAGAATCAAAGCAGTGTGATATGAGTATAAAAACACACTTATCACACCAACAGAACAGAACATAGATCAGGAGTAAACACATACATTAAGTATATGGTCAAATGATTTTGACAAGGGTCCAAGACTACGTTACTTTTAATCCTTTTAAATAAAGTCACTGATTATAATGAACTCAAATAAAACCATCACAGAGCTAGGAGGAGATGGCCACTCTAGCTAGCACTTGCCTTGGCTCAGCTCTGTGTGTCTCAGTGAACTCCTGCACAGTTGAGCAGCTGTTCTGACCCCATGGAGCTTCCCATACTGCCTTGCATTTTACTGTCAACTATATTTGAATTCAGTTATCCAGAACAAAAAAGGAAGAAAAGAATACCACGGCACCATGACCTCCTAGTTGAAACAACGAAACAATCATTATATCCTCTTGAGCAATCATTTGTCTTACCTGAATTTTGTCCTTCCTCATCACCTAATTTACACTACTTAAAGAGTGCTCAGCCTCCCTAGCCATCCAAGAAATGCAAATTAAAGTTGCTTTCAGATACCATTCTGCTCCTGTCAGAGTGGTTGTCACCAAGAAACCTGAATGAAGTTTACAGAGGATGTGGGACAGAGGAGTTTATTCGCTGCTGGTAAAGCACAAATTCACATGGACATTAGGCAAATCAGTTTGAAGGTTCCTCAAATTAAAGTAAGAACTACTGTATAACACAGCTACTCTACTACCAGGCATACACCAAGACCATAATGGTGAAGAAAGAACAATATCATTAACAAGTAATGTTGGGAAAACTATCTCTACATGCAAAAGAATCAGTTTCAATAACATGTTGTTTGGTGCTAGAGTAATGACCAGCAGTTAAGACAATCAGTTTGCTATACAACTGTGAGGTCCAAAGTCAGTATCCACGTAACAAGCTATGTTTCATACACAAAGAAATCGGTAAATATATCTTTAAAATATTATATCCTGAGATCCTTAATCAGCATCATAGCCAAAATTAGTGCAGGTATTGCAGAAAACACTAAGATAGTTACTTAAAAAATTAAAAGTCAGATTACACTAGGATCTAGAAATTCTGGTATAGACTCAAAAATGATTTAAAGTAAGGTCTTGTCACATGCCCTGGTCATATGGCAGAGAAATCCTTCTGGAACTGAGCTGGAAGCTTCCCCTGGCCTGGGTATCCCTCAGATTGCTGGGGTGTGCTTTGCAGATGTGGGGAGATAAGCGCCAGCCACAACTTTACTCCACTATGCACTCTTCAGTGCACTAATAACTACTGGTCAGGCAAGAGATACCCATTACAATAGTGACAGCAAATCTGTTAGGAGGGTAACCAAGCAGCTCTCTCACTGGACTCGCAGCTTTCTCCAGGAGGGAATTCACATCTGGTACTATAAAGCCAGCCAAAAGCCCATGGTTGGGGAGATCACAGTCCCTAGTGAGGAGGCTACTATTGTCTTTTTGCTAACTGGACATGACATGACTGCCAAACTACCCTCTGAATAACCATGTTTATGTCCATGGATTAGTGGTGCAGTCAGATTTGGTCAGAAAAGCTTCTTTTCGCAGAGGGCAGCAGTAACTTCAGAGACCCATAGCTGTTTGCATGTTGAGAATAAGAGACTGCTGACTGCTCACCTGAAAGTGGGGTGTCTATATTATACCCTGGGAAGTTCTGGAAATATCACAAAAGGGGTGGGGAGAATGTAAGAGCTGGGGAGCAGGCTGCATGGGGTGGAATGCTGTCTATCAAGCATGGCAGGCTATCATACTCTCGAATTACAGAAGCTACACAAGACTTATACCAGACCTGTGCCTATACTGTTGGCCTGTCGATACCCTGTTACAGAGTAGGCAGAAGTTCTTGAGGCCCTGTCCCTCTCTGAGGATTTATATATTGTTACTGTTTCCTCCAATGAGATAGCCACTGGTAATGTATCCATGCTCCTGGAAAGAAATCTTCCTCATTTTCCTATACTAGCCATAACGAAACTAATTGGGTCATTAGAATAAAAGCACATGAAATAGACTTGGGGAGCCAGTCGAGAAAAGGGGATCAGAGAGATGAGAGGAAAATGAGAGGGTAAAGGTTATAGCATTGAAATGTTTTCTGTACATGCATACATAAAAAATTTCTCAATGAACCCCATTATTATGCATAATTGATACATGCTAACAAGATACTGAAAAGTAACTCAGAGAGGCATTCACACCCATGTTCATAGGAGAATCCTTCATGAGTTCAAACACAGAAGAAACCAAAGTTATCCATCGTCAGATGAATGACTAGAGATGAGATGCTACTCACACATAAAAAGAGATGTTCTTAAGCCTTACGAAATAAGAAATGGTTCGATACATGCTGCACAAACCTTTGTCAACATAATTCTAAGTGAAATGAGACAACTGGAAAAGACAAATACTAACAATTCTACAGGAGCCAGTCAAAACCATAGAAGGTAAAAGGCTAGTAGTTGTGCATTTTCATTTGTATCAGTGAGTACTTATCATATTTCCCACTTAGACACACAGACAGAGTTTTCATTAACACAAGAAATGGGGAAGAAAGGAACTGGAGAGTTATTCCTTACCAGGGACAGAGCTTCAGTTTTCCAATCTGCAGAGAACTATGGGATGGAGGTGGTGTTAGCTGTAGCACAGTGTGGATACTTAATATTTCTGAACTGCACGCCTCAAAATGCTTACAATGATGCCCTTCATGATCTTAGCAAGTAATACATTCAAAATTTAAAAGAATTTTAATATGTTAAGATGAATAGAAAGTCTTGCATGTAAAAATAACGTTAGAGCCTAATGATGGGGATTGGGGTTTCATTTGAATATGATAAGTAACTGAAAATATCGTAAGGATTCTTTTATGAACAAAATCTAATTATATTCAAAAAAGTGTTTTTTGGTTGCTTATGTTTTAAGCATACTCTCTACTCATTATTAATTTTTTTGAGAGTACTTACATAACTTTTGCCTACTGGAAAAGATTAAGAAAAATATTTTTAAAATATAGCTTTGAGAGGCCAATTATTATGCTTTTTATTTGATTTCATGATTCCTTAAGTTCCCAGCTTTGTGCATATATAAGTATATAATTAAGTTATTAGGCAAAATTTCTGGGTTATGGGCTATTGAGATGATGCAATAGATAAAGGCACTGGCCACTGAACCTGGTGACATGAATTTGACATCTGGGACCTTCATGGTAGAGAGAATTATCTCCTAGAGGTTGACATCTGGCCTCCCCACACATACCATGGCATGCACCTCATATGGATTCCCCAAATAATGTAAGTTAAAAATCTGGGTTCTAAATAATTTTCACTTTCCATTGCATCACTGTTTAATTCTTGCGTTAATGAAAACTCTGTCCGTGTGTCTAAGTAGGAAATATGATAAGTACTCACTGATACAAATGAAAATGCATGAGTCAATCACAATAACGCTATAGATTATATACATTATATTACAATCACTAGGGATCAGGGTCAAAGGAGGCACTGTACTGTAATGATGCATTCAGGTAATTTACACAGAAAAACTTGGTGTCATTTTCAGACCCCAATATTTTATGAAATTTATAAATTTAGAAATTCAGGAGGGGTCAACCTTTGGAACATGAAATCATCTTTGGTTTCTACATTCTAATAATGTCCACAACCTTTCAAAATCACACTATTACATTTAAACCCACAATATAGAAATCTCTTCCCTGCACTGAAGCAGAGTTGTGTAAGAACAGGTTTCAAGAGAACCGAATACTAGTTTCTATCGTCTTTGGAGAGTGATTGTTGGGAAATTTTCTAGTTTGAGCTGCCCTTCTCAGAGAAAGGAAAATCTGAGGTGACCTTGTTTCAGCCATTTCAATAGGCGAAGGTATATCTTCATCTAGAGGTAAGGTAGCAAAGCTCTCTTCTCCAAAGGAGCCTGAGGTAACTTCAACAGTTAAGCTATTGACAGTTTGGTACAGTGAAGACAGTTCATCATGGAGGAGGCTGGCAGAAGTTATAGTCTGAGACAGATGCTGTTCCAAACCAGCTGGAGAGTGATGTCTACTCTGACTCTGAGACCTGTGATGAAGGGCATCTTCCGAATCCTTATTTAGTTGGCTATGTTCCTGGCTATCAGTAACAGATACATTTACTTGACTGGAAGAAGAAATAACAGTTGGAAGAGAAAAGAGAGACGTTGTTAGACTTGGTGGGTAAGATGTTCTCTCAACACTCCAGTGGCCTGACGAAACGGCTTTTGTTTCCAGATTTGCCAAGTATCTATTGCTGTGTTCAGGATCAGAGAAGCTTATACGTTTTTGAGTATCAGTAAAGGTTGACTTTTTAGAAAAGCCTTGAATTTCGTTTGCATGAGATGGACAACCTTGTGGAGTTTCATAGTTAATGCTATTCCTGTGACAGGAAACTATACTCAGCTTGCGGGGTGAAAAATATTTTCCAGCTTTAATCAAAGTAAAATTATCTGAAGATTTTGTGGCACTGGAGGTTACGTCTTCCTGAGAATCAAAGTTAACTCTACTTTCCCGTCGTCTATTCTTCCAGAATCTCTGCAGTAAAGTATGTCTTCTCTTACATGGAAATAAGCGAGTAGCTGAACTTGAGGAGGAAGAGAATCTTCTCCCTATCTTACACGTTGAAGAAGGACGACTTGTTATAAGACTCAGAGCCACTTTTGACGGCAAAGCATGAGTGGATCCATGATCCAAGCGTTGTGGAGTAACTCGGTCTTCACAGTTTGGTTGGAAGCACCAGTCCTCTTTCCAGCAGCTGGAGGGGAAAACGGGGCCAAATGAAGAAGAAAAAGCAAATGGGGAGCTGAATGGAGGCCTAGCAAACTTCCTAAAGAATAATATCTATCACACCAGTGGGAGAAAAAAGCTAACTAGAAAATGGTGTGGCTAAGTTCAATGGCCACACAGATGTATCCAAAAGAATGCACAGAAAGGTAGATGATCTCTTTCCAAGAGCCCACCCACTCCGTTAAAGTTCAGGGGTTGGGAGAGTGAAAGAACCAGGGTAGTAGGCAGGAAGAAAAATAAAGAGAAACATAAAATGACATCAGGCATAATAGGTACCCTGAGAGTTAACCTCCTTTCTCTCTCTCTCTCTCTCTCTCTCTCTCTCTCTCTCTCTCTCTCTCTCTCTCTCTCTCTCTCTCTCTCTCTCTCTCCCTCCTTCCCTCCCTCCCTTCTTCCCTCCTCCTCTACCCGCCCCCCTCTCCTCCACACACAGACACACCACAGTATCTCTCTGAGACTATTAAACTTTCATTTTAAGGGAATTAACTAAAACAAACATATTTCATTGACTAATTACATTTTAACATATCTGCCACGAATGAAGCAAAAATCTGTCTGGTGGGAAGATGCTTCAACTAAACACACAGATCTCCAGCTACTGTGTGAAACTAAAGGCAACACTACCCAGGCTTTTGGATACTTTCAGCATTCTTTGGCATACAAAACTTGAAACACATGAAGTGCGTTTTGCTTTATCTTGCTTTGTCTTGAAGGCATACCTTAAGCATTTTCCCATACTGAATTTAATCCAGAGGAAGTCTTTCCCCTCTAGGCCATCATTCATAAGACGTAAAATGCCCTGTGTAGGTGGAACAGGTCAGAGGACTGACTACTTAAGCTGTGTGTGGAGCTACCATGGCAACCGTACAGAATGTAAGGACAGAGACTCTAGAACCCGCTGACCCTGCTTTAGAATAAAGTCATCCTGTGGCTCACCTTGCTGCAGCGTTGCAGAGTCGATGACTATGGAATATCTCTTCTGATTTCATTATGTTCAAGGAGTCAGCTGACAAATTAAGATCTAAAATTGCAGTTAAGTGAAGAAGATAATGGGATTTCTGCCAGTTCTTTTCTTGGGACGGTCTCTCTCCAGCATCCTTCTACACACTGGTTTCCTAATCCTCCCTTCTTCCACTTGAATGTTCTTTCCTCAGATGTTTCACTGGATGCTACATTCAATGAAGTGGTAAAGTGACTCTTAAAGAATTTGTACTGAAGATACATAAACCGGGGAGCAAACATTTAAAAAACAGCTCCTGTTTTTACGAGTCACAGCCATGGACTTACTGTCTGTAGCCATTTTCACACTCTAGTGGTAAAGCTTGGTAGATGAGATAGACCCTGAATCTCTTTACTTCCTAAGTCTTTGCAGAAAGAAGTTTCCTGACCCTCTTTTAGTGCATTTGATACATTTAGTCTTTCTTCCTCCACCCCTTTGATTCATGGTGCTGGGGATGCAGTCTATAGGCTTGCAATGGCTAGGCAGTTGCCTCTCAAACACTAAGCTGCATCTTCAGACCTGTCTGGTCCCTTCTAACTGATAAAACATTGATATTTTGCAAAACTCACCACAGACTAGACAGGGTGCAAAGCATCGCCCTGTATCATCTCAATTAAAACTTAAAACAACATGGCACATACATTATTAACCACATTTTAATTAAAATAGTTTTATTTGTTACTGAATGCTTGTCTGGGGGTGGGGTATGCATACCATGACATCATGGCATATAAGTAGAGGTCACAGGACAACCTTTGGGAGTTGGTTGTCTCTTTTCATCTTGGGTTCTAGGGGTTGGACACAGGTTGTCAGGCTTGTGTAGCAAAGGCCTTTATCCTCTGAGCCATCCTACTAGCTTTACCTACACTTTAAGAAAAGAATTCAGGTTTGGGAAACTGAGGTCATGTATGTAGTTAAAGCTGAGCCAGGACACATGCTTGTGTCAGATGGATGGCGGCAGAGGGCTCACTGATGCCCGAGAAAGCTTGCTATCCCTTGCCTCCTCAGCCGTCTGCTGGTCTGCTCTGGGCTAAGGCTGCTCTGCTCTGTTCTCTCACCTGAGTACACACTTGTTCCAACAGTTCTCAGTGTCCTTTGACGGCATGTTCACTTCCACCCACACCAGTAGCACTGGCTCCAGAAGGCTATGCATGCTACTCTTCTCTCTGCCCACACTACACATGTGCTTCAGCAACAACACCCATTCCTCCAGAATCCGGGCTTTGCAACCATACTGCTGGGATGGTCAACAAAGGAAGAGCTCTGCTCTGCACCAATCTCCTTTCACAGATGCAGGCAGTGAGCGCTCGCTTGCATGGGCAATGCCTTCAGTCTCTCAGCAAGTTCTTGTCCTTGCCAAGCACCTAATTACACCTAATCACACCATGCACTTGAAATGTTTTGTGTGGTCCTTAAAGTTTGGGGGGATCTGGTTAAAATTCCCAAGAGCGTTCCTCTTCAACATCCTGCTTCATCTTAAAGAAAAGTGGTTGAAGTTACAGGACTGTTTGGTTCTCAGTTGTGTCTCCAGAGTTCAGACAGTGCCTGGCACAGAGTAGACACAGTCAGTGAATAGGAGGGACTTCAGCCATGTTCTCAGTTTCTTTCTCCTAGCCCTTCCCCTCTCCTTCTCTTTTTCTCCCCTTCCCCATCATGAAAGAGAAGATCTACTTGCAAACCAAAAACATATGACAATATTCTCAATATAAGGAAGGTTCAGGGGAATACAAATTTGGAAATTATTAGCTAATATTTCATCTTTATAAATTTGACTAAAGTTTAAAATCCAACGCTATAAGTGTTGATTCAGGACAATAAACATTCTCATAGACTCAGGTTTGTGAACTTGGTATATTTTAAAGACTCACTAATATACATACAACCAATACATATGGTCTCTAAGTCAGCACTTCAAACACATGCTTTAAAACCCTTCTACATGCATCTAAGGAATTATAAGGGTATTCACTGCATCATTATTTATAGGAACAAACAAATGATGATCTAAATATTCACCAATAAGAGAGACCAATATCCCATCAATGGGATGCAGAGCCACATTTCAAAAGAAACATGTTTACATGCATCAACATGGAAAAGCCTCAAAACAGAAAAAATTAATGCATAAACAGCTACAAAAAGTCAATGTATCACAAAATGTCATTTCTGTAATTTTTAGGAACAAGACCCCAGTTATTCGTTGAACATAGAAACACAAGCACCTAGAGGAGACAGGGAAACTGTCAAAGCTTGCACGCAGATTAAGGTAAGGGGCATCTCCTAAAGAGAAGATCTCAACTATTGACCTGACAGAAGTCAATAAATGTAAGATAGAAATGCCACAACAACAACAAAACAACCCCACCCCTACAAAGGCACATCTGCATTTCAGCCCACAGAGGTCAAAGTTAAAGGATTCCCCAGGAAACTGATGCAAGCTAGCAAGCTCTCAGCACCAGTCAGCTGCCCCACTCTCCGCATACTTTATTTTGTTATTGGAGAGTCAGCACAATCTAAAGGTTGGTATATGTCTGTACTCACAGGTTTTCTCCTGAAATACTTGTGGAGGCTAAAGAGTCCCCGGTAGGAGCACAAATATATATAATTTAACTACAAAATATATATAATTTAATTAATTAATTAATTAATACAATATAGTAAATATAATTATGTATTATATAAATATAATAAAAATTTTATATATATACATGAAAGAAAAAAGGAACGCAAGCATTCCTTTCATTTCCTTTTAATAGCAGAGCAAATGACTGAATATCTATGTACGTAACGGCAATAGTGTGAGAGATAATCAGTTCACCACGGGAAACGCTGAGGCTACTTACCCGCCTTCACTTTCTGCTTCCTCTGAACTATTACTTGCTGCTGAACGTTGAACTGTTGTCATCTTCTTCTTTCTAGCTCTGTGCTGAGGACTGATCTTATGAAGTGCTACCTTCCCTCCAAGTTCATCTTGTATACATTCCTCCAGCTTTGGAATCGTCTCTTTAAGGAATTTGATTTCCTCCTTAAGTTCTTCCATGTTGGTCAGTAACTCGTTTAACTTTTCCAGGATCTGGAGTTGCCTCCTTTGAAAGACCACTGATGCTCCTTGTTCACTGTGGCTTTCATCTGGCAAAGTTAGTGAATCGAATTTCTTACCCAGAGATAGAAGTTTAGGAAAATTCATTGTTGTCCTTGGCCTGAGGATCTTGTGGTACCATAAGACCAGCAAGCTGATTCCAGCACTTCCCACCATGATGCCAAGGATTAGTTCTTTGTTTGTGGAATGGGGCATTTCTTGGCTTTTATTTCTAAAATTAAAAAAGTAAGAATGTAAATGAATTTTGTTTCTCTATCTAGGAAATAATTGATGCTTTTTCAGTCAATAAAAGAGAGCCCTTTGTCATAAAAAAAATCTGACAAATCACAAGCCAAATCACATTATTAGGGCTATTACTGAAGTCTACTTTAATACGAGCTTTAGTTCTGATTTTATTATTTCTCTACAGTCAACTTGAAGCTGGCTCTTTAGTTATACTTTAAATGGCTTGAGAAATAGAAGCAAATGTATCATCAGCTTGGAAAAATTTGTTAACAATTCTAGATGTCCTTGTTTGCTATTCTGTGTACAGTTAACATGTGAGATTTCTTGGTCTTAGCTTATTATTAAGAGGAGGTTCTTTCTTAGCATACAAGTATATAAATATACTTAGAACTTCCCAAACTTAGTTTCACTTCAATTCCCTATTAGACATATTTATTTGTATTAAAGTTTACAAATTGGTTGAAATAGCTGTAAGCTATCCACCTTAGGAACAGATTATCAAAGCACTGTTATCTATAACCCTGATCAGACAGAAAGAAATAATTCCTGTAGGGACTCCTGGATCTCAGTTGGAAGTAACTTCTAGACTGTAGAGGAAGAACAAGAAAAGAGAACAAAAAGTTAGGTAGTCTCACTCGACCAAATGGATAACTTTAGGGTCCACAGGAACTGAAGTATCTAGAATGTGTGAGCCAGCATTAGAGGGTCAGAGAAGGGTGTTGTAGAAATACACAGTTAGACTCCATGGACTGGTAAAGAATAACTTCACAGAATTAACACCCACCTGGAAGGTGCCAGTTAAACTGGTCCCAAGGATCACACAGAGCTGAGAAGGTTTCAATATGCCAAGAAGGCTTACAGTCTACGTGAGGCTTTCAGCAGAGAGCTCTAAAGGTGGAGAGCCTAAAGGACCCTCAGAGTTAAGGCTACTTAGACTACATTCAAAATTATTAACATTTTAAAAATAAGCCACCAAACTATTAAATTGATTCACAAGTGATTTAAGTGTCAAAGATAAAAGTGTCTAATACTGTAAATAAACAGAAAAAAAATGCAGAATTCAACAATGTACAACAACAAACATATAACCAGAATGTCCTCTACCCAGCAAGAATTTATCAGACTTGCACAGAAGCATAACACCAGAGATGATCTCATCAGCAAAGGCCTTAAAACAATCATTTAAAACATTTGCCACTTATTATGAATTAATTAAAACATTGCCATATTATAAATGCACAAATGCATTCGTGGTAAAGAGACACATGGTTAGGGGACAAAAAGAAAGTTCTAAGCCAGACTGTTTGGAATCCCTAGAAATGAAAACTAGGATATCTGGGAAAAGGCTTTATGAAGTGAACTTGACAACAATGAAAACACGGAAGGACAAAGAGCCGTGCACTCGAAGACACAGAAGTAAAAGTGACCCCCAAGTACAGCACAATGGGAGACGCTAACAAGCAGGATGGTGGGCATCGTGAACATTCGAGATGGACAGGAGAGTAGAGTGGGAGAAGGTGAGCGAGCGATTCCTAAATGAAAGAGAAGTCAACTAGTCAAGCAGAGTAAGAAACCCAAGTGGACTATTATTCTGCTGATAAGGATGGAGGGCAGGGTGGGTAGAGGGTGGGGTGGGGAAGAGAGACAGAAGGAGGTGGGAGGATTGGGAAGAGGGGAGGAGGAGGAGTGGGAAGAAGGGAGAAGGAGAAGGCTTACCATGGTTTATGACTCAGGAGTCATTTAAACGATGAAGTGGCGTCTTTAAAATGCTGGGGGTGGGGTGGGGATGAGGAACCTATCAACTGAAATTTCTATACCCAGTGAATATCTTTCAACATTGAAGGTAAAAAAAAAGTGGGGTTTTGTTGTTTGACAAAAGCTGAGACTATTATTACCAAGTAACAAGTGCTAAAAGAAATGCTAAGCAAGTTCTTCAAGCAGCACAGTAACTGTGAACACGCATGGAGGGCACCACACAACAGTGGTGGCACACAGGCAAACACAAAATCGGTTTTCTCATTTTAAAATTTACTTTTAAAATAGTTGCTATTGAAGCCAAAGTGGCAACATCGCACCACAGGTTTATAACAGACCTAGAAAGCAAGAGGCAAGACGACAGTCCAAAGTATGGGAGAGTCCAAAGAAAGGTACAGAAAACCATAAAGGTATCGATAAACCAGTGTGTGTGTGTGTGTGTGTGTGTGTGTGTGTGTGTTGGGGAGGGTGAATAAAAATGGAGTAATATATTCACTTACCAAAGGAAGGCATGCTGGCCTGAGGGATGGCTAAATACAAAACAGGTAGGAGAAAAGATGCTGATTATATAGAAAAATGGTTCCAAAAGGTCAAGAAAAAACGTTATTTTCCAATATGACAGTTTAATTAAAATGCAAAGTTGATAAAGTAGAGGAAAAGTAGAGAATTGTACAGATCCAAATAAGAAGTCAAAGGAGATGGTCTCCAGTGCATGAGTACAAGGTTGACCTTTAGCTGGAACACAAACCATTCTTTGACAGTAACAAAAGAGAAGGCAGATGATGTTAGCAGAGATTCAGGTTAAGTGGGTGGATGCAGGAGCTTATGAAAGTTCTCTTTGATTGTACGAAACAGTCAGGTGTGAAAGCTAGGGCAGAAACACCAGATGGACATAAACCCTGATTTAGGTCGTACACTTGAAATCTTGAGCCCCACAGCGAGCACCCTATTATTTTACATGTTCTAGCAAGGCATTATTGTTTCCTGTATACTGCATGGCTGACTAAACATAATGATTTAAATGGCCTATGGAAGAGGGCTACAAAAAGAAAGCAGTAGGAATCTAGTTCCAAGAGCTGCTTATAGGAATGTTTCTTTTCAGATTCCTATTGTAGTTGAAAGGGTAAAGGCACTTGCTATCAAGCTCAACTCCCCAAGTTCAATCCCCCACAGAGGAAGGAAAAAGACAATTCCTACAAGTGCTAAGCACGTGCGCGTGCGCGCGCGCGCACACACACACACACACACACACACACACACACAATCACTAAGTAAATAAATAAAAGTAAAAAATAGATTCTTAAAATTCTTATAATATTAAACTATATGCATGGACAACACTTACTTTCCAATTTGGATGCTCCACCTCATTAAAAGAAAAAGTCAGGAATTACCTCAGATTTTGATGACTATCATCTCTAAGAGACTGATTTAAAATCCCTCTCTTAAACCAATTCCAGGGAGGACACTGGTGATCAATCTGGCTTGTCTGATGGAAGAGCATTTGCCAGTTTTTCCTTTCTTTTCTTTTTCTCTTTTAAACCCAAATATCCTCTGAACTAACTGATATTAGTTCTGGGAATGGTAAACCTAACCAGTCACTCTCCCCACTCATCCAGGAAACACATCAATGGCAGACTCTAATGCATTTGTAACAACAGATGAGGTTGTTGATAATTACTATTGCTTGGCTCCATAAGCATTATACTATTCCATAAAACTAAATTACCCTGATAGATTACCACAAAAAGCAACAGAAATAAAAAAGGTACCGCACACTACGACACTCACTTATATTACAGGCCAGTCATGCAGCAAGCGTGATCATTTTAAGGCTGCTTTTTGTTTCTGTTTTTTTTATTGATTGATAAAAATACTAGGGCTGGGAACAGTTCAAAAGTACAGTTCTTACTTAGCTTCTATCAGAGCCAGCATTAGATCCCCAACAACTCTCTCTCTCTCTCTCTTTTTCCTGTCCCATCCCACCCTTAATGGAGAATGCGCACACACCCATCTTGAAGTCTATCACAAGGAATTTTCCTATGCTGATTTAGTTCGTTGGCACAGTCCTACCAGGCCAGCCTGGAACTTTACATTATGAAACACACACACACACACACACACACACACACACACACACACACACACACACACATCTCAAAGCTTTTTTTCAGTTAACAAGTAAATAAACAGAAGTAAAAATCTGACCAGGAGAAAGACCTTATCCCCAAAACAGAATCAGGTTTAAAGACAAGAGAAACAGCCATACTTTTACCTTTCTTTGGGTTCTACACTGGCTCCAAATTGCTTTTTGTGGTATTGCTCTTTGAAGTAGTTCAAAACAAGAGTGCCATTATTATTTTTCTGACAAACTGCTATCATTTACCCAGAGGGTTATCGGATTAAAGAAGAGAGAAAGGTTACCCCTGGTTTCCTGTTTCCTAAATCCTAGGGACTTCTAGCCAGCTGCATGCAGAATCAGAAAGCATCAAGCAAGGATACATGGGGGATGCTGACAGAGCAGAGATGGTCAGAGGTGAAATAAGACATCAAAACTATGACAATTAACAGGGAACTAGACTCACTAGAAATGATATTTGTTTAAAAAAAATCTCACCATTAGAAATATATAGGTCAGAGTGTTTGAATTTATGCGTTTATGTGCTTCCTTGTCAGTGATTTGAAAAATAACGCTGAATAAAACTAGTAAGATACAAACAAGAAGTAAATTGGTGTGTGCTTTTGTGCCAATAATCTGAAATATGACATGGATGAAAAGGAAAGATTACAAAAGTTGGAAATAAGAATCTGCTTGCCTACAGTGTACTTTAAAAGGTTGTATAAAATTACTTATGTTCTTATACTTTTGGGTATAGTAGTATATACTCTTGTACTGAGTACAGATAAGGCAATTAAAATTTATTGAGCAGACTTTACAACTCACTTTAAGATGCAAGTTTGCATTTAGGATGCAAAACATTATCACTTTACAAACTTCCAGTTGTAAACCACTTATGATAAAAAACGATAGATATTATTCTTGTATAAATTACCTAAAATTAATATAGGCACGCAACCAAAGATTATTAGCAGTGAGTCACCTAGTGAAACAATGAAATGTTGACTTCCAAGAAAACTTGGACATGAAATGCTTTTAAAGAAAAATTTGCGTTCTTGTCTTAGTTTTATCTCTGAATATTAATGTACTTAAAGTAACTAGAATGTTTAGAATGAGCTCCTAAGAAACATTCATTCGAATTCATCAGCTGGTCCTTTGGATAAGGGGAAGGCATAAAGTGCTGTAACCCATAAACTAGAGGAAGGAAAACTACCAAAGTCAAGAAACATTATATGTTACAAATCAGCTTTAAGTTCAAGCTTTCAAAGGAAACGTTCTGAGTTCTTGGGGGGACAGGGGAGGGCTATATTGTATAAAGCGATGCAAATACTTTCCCATTGAATTCTAACACTCGTATTTCATCAGATTTTCGTGCGTTTCCTCATCTATAATTTAAATTTGGAACATCTTAGTATTCAGCTTATTTGCAAATGTTAGTAGTGCTGTTAGTCTAGTTTCCACTTTTGTATAAAAAAGGCAGACAATCCATTTTGGTTTGGTTCGGGTAGCACGCAAAGAGAACAAGGTTGGCGCGGGGCTGAGGCAGGAGGAAAGGCGCGGTGCTCGCTCCGGCGGTCGCCTGGGCTCAAGGGTCGCGAAGCCACCTCTCCAGGGCGCAGACTCCTCTAGGACTGTGCCAGGACTGCCCGCCGCCCTCGGGTCACCAGGTGGCAGGCCGCCACCCGGAAGTGAAGCAGCCGCCGGAAGTACCGCCGCCTTCTTCCACACGCCCCACCGCCGTCGCACCCGGTCGGTGGAGCCCAGCCTGCCCAGGTACCCCTTCCCTGGCTAGGTACGCACCCGGAGTCGTTGCGCAGGCTTCTCTGCGGCTGGAGCCAGAGAGGGGCCCGCGGGCGAGCGGGCGAGCACGGAGAGGATAGCCGAGTGGAACCCTGCGGCCCGCGGGTCCCAAGGTCCGGCGTGGTGGCCTTCGCGTCTGACCCAGAAAGCGGAGGCGCCGGGGGAGGAGCCGCTAGCGGCCCGGGGCTCCCGCCTCCTCCCGCCGGCACTTCTCAGCCCCGGGTTCCGGGCCTGCTTTTCACAGCCCAGAAAGCTGAGCCCCGCAGAGCGCCCCGCAGGCCGGCTCGGAGGCAGCTGTCCCTCTCCACCCGGCGCATCCGCTGGGCCATCATTGCCACCGATGGCTTCCAAGTCCTCCAGACTCCCTTAGCTAACCTCCCACCCCCACCCCCATGGCACAACTTTTAACCTTCTGACAGTCAAACGCATACATTTTGCACCATTTTCTGGTTTTCCTGACTTCAACTCACTTTGATTTTCTGTGAACTAAATTCCCAGCCTCTTTGTCCCCTGCTGTTTTGAGTTGCTTTTAGTTCAAAACCAGTCTTCTCAGATGACTGGCTTTGAAGGTTTGTACAGCTTCACATTCTCAGATCGTATAATGATAATTCTGGCAAACTTTTAAAAACTGCTCACAAGTCCCTCTGTATAGCTCTCACTTGGAGCATGGTTGGCTTAAACTTTTGACTTGTTAAGAACAGTCCTAATCACTAAAGTTCCCATCAGTGTACTGAATAGAATTAAAAATGGACACACTCCTGTTTATAAAAACACAAGAACCAAACTGCTGTAAAAAGAATCAGGGTTGACTGATTGTACAATATACTGTTATTTACTGAAGGAGAATTTTACAATTTTACATTATAGAATGTTTATTTCTAGTGTGAAGTCGAGTTCATTAAAACTGCCATTTTATTAAAAGCCCAGCGTACTGGAGCTGGACATGACTCTAGTTAAGAGAGAGTACTGCTCTTGTAGAGGCCCCAGCACACCCTCATAGCACAGGTCTCCACCAGTCATAATCCTCTGTAGACAAACCACCCCATCATCTCTCCATAAGCAGTGTTCTTTTCATACTGGAACACACTATTCTTGGCCACTTGTGTAAGGCAAATCCCCAAACTTTGATCTCTTTCCCTTGAGAGGCTATTGGACACGTTCTCCTTGTCCCTAAGGATTCATTCATGCATTAAAACTTTTATGAAAGGATAAAGAGTTTAAGGGAATATAAAACTCCTTCTGCTCTTTCAACCTATTCTGGTGCCTAAGACGACATAATTACTGCTTGCCTGTGCGTGTTGTGTTCCTTGCTGAGTTAGTTCTAATTCCTTAAACACCTGTGGCATCCACTGAGGGAAGCAAACTGTTTGGTTTGAAGATAATTAAGTGTCCTGTCTGTTTCCTTGGCCTGATACACTTTTCCTTTTGTCAGGAATTTGATAGGAATTTTATTGTAAAACTCAAGGATTGATAGCAGTCAACTATTATAACCCATTCTATGATTTTTCCCATTCACATAAAAAGTTTTTAGTCTCAACTTCATTATAAACAATACTGAACTGTAACTATTTAAGCACAGTTATGAAATCCCCAACTCCTATTTCAAAACAGCAAACCCACCTTCATTTCTCAGATAGATTGAAGGAAACATTTCGAAGAAAGGGAAAACATCTGTTGAGTCTTACGCCCAGTTTTCTGGCTTCATTCTTTTAGAGATTTATTGATTTTTATTTTATGTTTATGGATTTTTTTGCCTGCGTTTGTTTGTGTACAGTGTGTGTGCATTGCCTACACAGGCTAGAAGAGGGGGTTGGATCATCGAGCTGGATTTACAGGTGGTTGTGAGCTACCATGTGGATGCTGGGAATTGGGTCTGGGTCTTATCGAAGAGTAATCAGTGCTCTCTACAGCTGAGCCGTCTCTCAAGCTCCCCTGGCTTAATTCTTTAAATGTACTCTCTTATTCTGTCCTAAAAATCTAGTGAGATAAATAACATTCCTGGTGATGACATTGAAATCTTCAAAGGGGGAAAGCGTACATCCAAGCCACACCATTAGCTCTAGGGGTAAAGTCAAGCCAATCTTTGAAAAGCTTTCCTCCTCATCCCATGCAAGCCCCGCTGCATACGCCACCTTTGATCAAACACTGGACTCATTGGACCTCAGCTCTTCTCAGCAGGTCTATCATGATGTAATCTGTATTCATTACCCACTTCAGCTATCTAAGGTTCAGCCCTTACTACTTTTGTTGGAAGAGGAACTAAATTCTTAGCTCTGAACACTTGGCTCATGAGGAGTAACATACAGGCTTAGCAATGTAAGCCACAGGATGTAATAAAATTGTTGTGCTCACCATGTTCAGAGTCCATTAGGAGTGAGGCATGGGGAAAAAAGGAAAAATGAAAAGTGTCCAATTAAGTAGTTGTTTTCAAATTTTTTAGGGATCTCTAAAACTGTAAGAAATTTCAAGAGAGGAATTCAAAAAACTCTAACTGTGATTAAATTGGAACTTCAAGATAATAGTTTGTTAAATATGTACAAGGTTACAGTTCTTAAATATTTTCATAAGTCTAATAGATGAATTCAAGAAATTATTATTTACTTAAATACAGAAAAATGGTTGCCCACTATTCCTGTAATGAAAAGAATACAAAATAGCATTTCAAATAAGAATGAGTGACAAGTTCCCAATCTATGTACATATACACACATACATATACATGGACACATACATACATACTCACATACATACATACATTACTTAAGAATTGAAAACTGAGTCAATTTGTTAAAAATATGGCTACCTTATTAATATATTTAATTCTTATTAGAAACTTTCTATTTTCACATGGAAAAATGCTTTTGTTCAATGAAAAAAAGTTCTTGGAAAGCCCTAACCAGTACCTTGCCTGATTGTTACTAACCTTACTTGGTGGCTCTCAGTAGTTTTTCTATGTTATTCTATGAAGTTTCTTCAGAAATTGCAGAAGAGTCTTTTAGCCATGTCCTTGCATGGATTCAGAGAACTCTAAAGAGGAATTAAAGGGATTCTAAGAAGAGTAACTCAGCTCCTCTGTTCTTTCAACAGGAGAGATAATGTTAAAGGGTGTCCTTGTGAGCTCCCATCGAAGGGTGTCCTTGACAAACTGAGGTCAGTTTATCCTTTCGCCAGAATCAAATACAGTTTGAAGAGTCATCAGACAAAGTAGTATTAGCAGAACATGTGAATGAAATGTCTACTTGCAGTAAGTAGGACAGAAAGTTGCTTTATTTTTAAGTCTTGATTAGTGAAGAGGTTGTTTAACATTCTGTTGCAAAGCAGCTGGACCTCACAGTTTTCATAGCTCCCCTACCTCAGTTTATGCACATAAGTGTGATTTCCCCTGTAGGAGCAGATTTTCTTCAAGAATTTGCTTAGAAGATGGGGGGAAAATTTTGCTATATAAATCAATCATTAGAGCAGATTTACTCTCAAAGATTACTATAGGGACTCATTAACCAACCATTGTTAAATCTTGTACAGTATAACATGCAGAAGAGATTACAAGAAAGGCTAAATATTAGGAGATGCAGAAGGACTGAATGCAGGCAATAGGGAATGAATTATGAGAAAGGATGTAAAGCTAATTGTTTTATCAGTTCTAACTCTGTCATGGAGTTTTTGGTTTTGGTGGTGGATACATGCATAAAAATATGTTAGATAGTGAAACAGTGAAAGCCAACTGTAAAGCTCCACAGAGCCAGAATGACTAAACGTATAGAAAGTTATTGAGATGTATCGACTTTGGATCTGGTTAATATCAGTTGTGTAATGTCTTTTTTTATTTGCAAGACTTTTTTGAATAATAAAGTTAAAACCCTTTTTAATTTATAAAATTTCACTTTTAACATTATAATTATTATGCTTATTTGGACTCTCACCCAGAGATGTGACTCTAGAAAAAGATGAAAACTGAAGCCTACTAGTGCAATGACTTCAGAAGGAAGTTTTTCCCATAAGTCCACAGTCCATGTGTATTCCAACCCAATACAATTGTAGTTTGTTTAGAACAGGAGATATAAATTATGAAAATTATGCCACAAGTGATGGTCATTTTCCTAAATAAACCTGTACAATCCTTTACAATCTATGCGGTAACATGCGGCATGGTTTGGGGCTGTGTTCCAACTGAGCAGTGATATCAGAGAGTCACTATCTGTGTGTAGTGGCCTTGGCAGTCCTTCCCCTACCAGCCATGGTAGCACTTGTTAACTCTCCAGGGACCAAGGTAAAGAGAGATGCACTCTGCACTTGTGGCATCTACTTACCAGCTAGTGCAGACCTACGTCTTCCTTGTACCAGCCCCAGGCTCCACCAGTTTCCAGCAAAGAAACTCATTGTGGCAGACGGTGCTTTGACTTCCTCACATGGGGGAAAGCAGCCCTCAGTCCTCCTCAGAAATAAAAAAGATGCCAGTTTGGACAGAAATGCCTTCATGTTTACCCCTTCACTAGTAAGCCTCTCATTTCCCCAGCCGAGTGCCAGGGCGAGCCTTTCACCAGCCTGGCACTCCTAGGGCAGGACGTGTGCGTCCTGGAGCAGGAAGATAATTTGGATAGTTACATTTAGAAACACAGTGAGTCCTTTTGAAGCAAGTGTGTTTTAGATGTTAAGATACTTCAGTATTTTCCTTTACTAAGTGTTTACAATTATTTGACAATTTTTTCCCCTTTAAAATGCAGAAATGATCAATGCATACCATGCTACTAGGGCTTGGGTTGTCGTGTCAATGGCATCTAATTACATCTAAGTGAAAACTGAAAATTTCATCTCATTAAAATGCTTTGCTACCACAAGTTATCAAAATTTCCACTGGTCATGCCTCCCCTCTTGAGCAATAACTTTGTTTAACATCCTTAATGATTAAAACTTGAAAAGCTTTCTCTCTCAGTCTTTACTCACGGCCTGCCCTCCCCCACACCTCCCACAGGAAACACTAAAGCTTCTCTCAACTGTGCAGGGCAAAGGCCTCCTCATGTCCTAACAAGTGGCTTTGATCTTTTTGGAACAAAGTTTCCCAATATCAATGCTATTGACTTTTTGGGCCAGAGAATTACCGTAGGAGAATTCTATGTTTTAGAATGTTTCTCAGTACTCCTGACTTCTATACACCAATAGCACAAAAATCTATTGATTAATGTGTAACATCATAGAATCAGATACTTTAATTAGCAGCAAAAATAGCACCAACATGGACACAGAATTAAATGATGCTCAGGTAGGGCTGTTAAACAATGCCCTAACTTTGACAGAATATGCTAGAAGTTCTTAATTTTTTAAGTTTTAAATAATTTTATCCAACTCATTTTTCTACCCTAATTCTTGATATTTAGTAATACTACACCTTGAATGAATGAACCAAGAGATAGGTAAAACGGCAGCCTTCAGATGCGGAAAGGATCATCACCAACCCTACTTATGACAGAGGGCTTATATACAAGATATATAAAGAACTCAAGAAATTAGACACCACCAATCCAAACAGCCCAATTAAACAATGGGTATAGAGCTAAACAGGGAATTCTCAACAGGAATATTGGATTGCTGAGAAGCACATAAAGAAATGTTCAATGTTCTTAGTTATCAGGGAAATGCAAATCAAAATGACCCTGTGATTCTACCTTACACCTGTCAAAATGTCGAATATCAAAAACTCAAGTGATAACACATGTCAGCGAGGATGTAGAGCAAGGGGTACAACCCTCCATTGCTGGTGGAAGTTTTATACAACCACTCTGGAAATCAATTTGGCAGTTTCTCAGAAAACCTGGAATAGTTCTACCTTAAGACCCATCTATACCACTTCTGGGCATATACCCCAAAGATGCCCCACTATACCCCAGGGACACTTGTTCAACTATGTTCATAGCAGTCTTATTTATAATAGCCAGAAACTTGAAACAACCTAGATGTCTCTCATTTGTAGAATGGGTAAAAAAATGTGGTACATCTACACAGCAGAATACTGCTCAACTTATTAAAAACCAAGACATCATGAATTTTGCAGGCAAATGGATGAACTTGAGAATATCCTGAGTGAGGTAACCCCTTCCCAAAAGGACATGCATGGTATATAATCATTTATAAGTGGATATTAGCCATAAAGTAGAGGATACCCATGCTACACTTCACAGACCCAAAGAAGCTCAAGAGAAAGCAAGGCCCAAGTGAGGATTCTTGAATCTCACTTAGAAGGGGGAATAAAATAGTCGTAGGACACAGATGGAAGGAGGAAACTGTGTGGGAGAGGGGATAGGGAGGGGAAAGGGGGTTCAGGATCAGGTGTAGGGAGAGACAGGACAGAGGGTTAGAGGGCTAGGAGAATGAATGGAAATCTGCGGCTGGTGTGGGTGGGAGTTGGGGGAGTAACTCTAGGATGTGCTAGAGACCTGGAATGGGGGAGGCTCTCAGGAGTCAATGGGGTGACCTTAGCTGACACTCATTGCTGGGGATATGGTACTTGAAGAAGTAACCTCTTGCAGCCAGGCAGGAACCTCAGTGGAGCAATAATGACACCAACCCACTCACAAAACTCTTGACCCCAAATTTATTCTGCATACAATAAATGCAGGGACAAAGATGGGACAGAGACTGGGGGCATGGCTAACCAATAACCCGCCCAACCTGAGACCCATTCGTGGGAAAGCACCAATCCCTGATACTATTAATGATACTCTATTATGCTTGCAGAGAGGAGCCTAGCATAACTGTCCTGAGAGGCTCCACTCAGCAGCTGACTGAAACAGATGCAGAGACCCACAGCCGAACATTGGATCTGTTCAATGTTTGAGGGACTCTTATGGAAGAGTTGGGGAAGGACTGAGGGCTCCAGAGGGGATAGGAACTCAACATGAAGACCAACAGAGTCAACTATCCAGTGCCCTTGGGGCCTCTCAGAGACTGAACCACCAACCAAAGAGCATACATGGTTTGGACCTAAGTCTCCCGCACATATGTAGCAGATATGCAGCTTGGTCTTCATGTGGGTCTCTCAAGAACTGGAACAGGGGCTGTCCCTAAAGCTCATGTCCTTCTGTGGAATATATTCCTTAATTGGGCTGCCTTATCTGGCCTCAGTGGGAGAGGATGCTACACCTAGCCCTGGAGAGACTTGATGTTCCAGAATGGAAGGATACTTGGGGGCAGGGTGCCACCACCCTTTCAGAAGGGAAGGAGAGTGGGGATGGGAGGGGGCCTGTGTGATAGGGGAACCCAGAGTAGGGCAGTGATAAGAATGTAAAGTGAATGAATGAACTAATGAATGAATGAATGAATGAATGAATGGGGAAAAAAGAGAAATATCCATGTATCTAAAGTCTTCACTTTTCAATTAAAAGCCTTGGCAAGATTCTCATATCTGGCCAAAAGAGGCACACACACACACACACACACACACACACACACACACACACACACACAAGAAAGTAGGTAGAGTGGCTTTCAGAGGAGAAAGACCTGATGATTTTGAAACAGACTTGTAGAAAAGCTGAAAAAGAAGAAATCAACTTCTAAAACTTAACAGAAGTTTTGGACGTTGCATTAGAGCCAAAATTGGGTCTAAAGCTAGTCTTGTTTATCAAAGTAACTTTTTCACAAGAATTTGCTATCTAGTGTTTGAAAATCTCCCTGATTTATGTATTCTGTATTCAAAGTGCTTTAGTATCACCACTTCTGCTTCGCTGGCTCACTAAATCTTCTAGATGGTATTTGTAATTAAGATGGCAAACTGAAAAATGAGGCACTTGAGTGTAAATAAAGCAACTCTGAATTGGCTGTTGATCGCCAAGAATCATTGACTACCATGCCTTTGGTCTCTTAGTTCTGACATAGAGCTCAAGAATTTTCAGTTTAAAGACTCTCCAGTTGATGTTGCATGGACCACCCTTTCAGAAGCCTCATGTGTTTCTAAGGGGTAGTCACTAAAGAGTTTCTTAAATGAAACAGACCAGATATCATCATCATCAACATCATCATCATCATCATCATCATCATCATCATCATCATCATCATCATCATCATCATCTGTAGAAATCATTGTGGGCCTGTTTATGCATTTTTAGCCTTTTGTGAGAAGTGGAATTAAAAGGCAATATTGAGAGAAATAAAATCTTATTTTGGAATTTTGCCTATGAGAATGCTCCATGGTTTGAAGGTTCTCCCCAGTACTCACAATGAAATTTAATCTCATGGAAAATTATTAAACACTGGAACCAGGTGAGAAATTTAAGAAGAGCTAGCCAGGCAGTGGTGGCGCACGCCTTTAATCCCAGCACTTGGGAGGCAGAGGCAGGTGGATTTTTGAGTTCGGGGCTAGCCTGGTCTACAGAGTGAGTTCCAGGACAGCCAGGGCTATACAGAGAAACCCTGTCTCAAAAAAATTTTTTTAAAAAGTGCTATGGATTAATATATCCATGATGTTCATTTCGCTTCTAATATTCAAGGTAGCAAGCTCAGTCACTGAGAGAACAGAGCAGAAAAATGATGCCAGTTAAGTTTTGATGAACAAAGTGAAAAGTTAATTTTCAACTTCTCCACTGCGCATTATTTATTTAACTTAAAAGACAAAACCTTAAGAATATTATTAAAGAATGAGAATCTTGCCTTTCATTAATAAACGATGCCTTCAGAGGTGCTAAAGTTGGTCTGGAAATGTCCTTTACTTTTGACCTTAACGACTGCTAAAGTACTTTGATTATCTTCCAGTATTGATGTAAGTTACTTCCAAATTAGGCTTAGTCCCATTCTTTCCTGGGAGTCACAGTTTGTTTATATCTTTGCTCTAAGATCTTTGCTTAGTGTGTTTATAAGTTCATGCACTTTGAAATGATCTGGGAAGGTCACTTACTTCAAACATTTTTAAGATGATTTGGAGTATTTATAGGGTTCTGCAAACACAGAAAAAGGTTTTGTAGGGGGTGGAGGGGTTGTGAACTCTTCTAATGAGACCTGAGGGGGAAACATATCCTGCTTGTCCACAGTGAGAGAGAATATTTGCAGTTTCAAGAGAAAGCTTGTAGCAACTGGCAGTAAATTTGCAAGTTCAAATAGGGCAATTTTGGCCTTGACCAAACACTTGGGCAAATAATTTACTTAAGGTGGTGTCTCAATTTCTAACATTAGTCTTTCCAAGAGTAAGAACCTCTTGGAGCATATCCTGAGAATAGAAGAATGGTAGAATTTGGCAGTGTTTGAACCTATTTCATAATGAATTAAAATAGGAAAGCACCACACTCATTGTATGAGTTGCTGGGAAAACATTCTACTCAAAGGAAACGTACCTCTTTGCTGTTTGTTTATCCAGAGTACCAGAAAATGAGTGTTCTCCTGAGGTTATCAGGAAGAGAATTGAAGTAAATCATATTGGGGAAAAAAATTTTGAGAATTGTGATAGAAAGAAACAAAATACAGAGAAAAATTAAATAAGGAATACAGATTCTATTTACATGCTCAATTACAATCTCTAAGAACACAGAAAACTAAAGTCTTTTATTTAACATGTCAGGGTACTAATCAACAGCATGATGAATACGCAGCGTCAGAGTTAGAGGCAATACGTGAAGAGGAAGGTATTGAGCAGGCAGAGGGAAAGGGTAGGGCTCATGAACCCTCAAAAGAATAAAGATGCCAAGTGAGATTGCTCTTGTTTCTCCTGGGATTGGTGATAAATTCCTTAGCTGAAAACAAGAACTACATGTAACCTGTACTCTAAATGGAGGAGACACATCTTCACTGTGTATGTGAAAAGGCAGAGCTCCACTTCCCACCTTGGTTCTGGGTCCTCTTCAGGAATAAGTGACCTCTGGAAGGGTGCAGGCTGGTAAAGTGGCTGGGTGCTTCACCAACTTCCTATGCCCAAGGGCCTTGAGGATGGGTGGAATGTTACCAAGAGAATCACCTGTAATGCTCAACAGCCCTGGGCATGGCCTCTTCGTCTCCAGTTGGGGGGCAACCTGTTATTAGGCTCCAAATAAGCCATTCACCTTAGGACGCATCCTGGCTCCTCAGCAATAGTGAAATCAAGCAGAGAGTAATATTCCCAAGAAATATTAAAGATGTTGTCTAGTCAATGGTGAATGTGATGGAAAGCTGCAGACACTCTGAGCCACAACGGGAAAGCAGAAAAGGCATGCACATCACACAACGGTGGTTTTTGTCTTAGTGGGATGTAATTGAGATTGAAAACGACCCAAGGAAGCCATTTTTGACTATGCCCATATAGGCAGGGTCATTTGTACACTTTGCCTACCTATGCCCAGGCTGCAATGATTCTATGAATTGAATCAGTTGCAGTGACTAAGAAAGGGGACCCTTAATGACAACTTTCCCCAGAAACTGTGCCAGTGAAGGGAACATCACAACCAATCAGAAAGAGGGCACACAACCTCATGAGGAAGCCTTGCTTTCCCCCTCTTATGTGTTCTGATGGTAGGAAACAGGAACGAGAAGTGTAGATTAAGAGAATGTGATTGGAGAAGGAGAGCGAGTCCTGCCTGCTATAGGTTGAGAGAGAGAGAGAGAGAGAGAGAGAGAGAGAGAGAGAGAGAGAGAGAGAGAGAGAGAGAGAGCTACTAATGCGGTTGAAGCGCTGATGGATACATTTCCACACAGAGTGTTGTAAGACCAGGAACCCACTCTGCAGTAGAAAAGAGAAATCAGTGGAACATAGTTGATAGACATTTAGGGAAACAAGTTCACTACATATGTATATGCAGTCAAATAGGTATCAGAAGAACCTATTCAGTTACCCACAGTGCAAGACAGGCACCTTTAGGACCAAACTCCTGTGTTGATACATCTTCAAACTGTTTTTCATCTTTAACTAAACTTTTGTTTTCCAAGCTAAGCATGCTTACATTCTTGGTCCTCACTTCAATATTTTAAACATATGCCTCATGATGTCGAGATCAGCATGCCGCAAGATGTAGCTATGTTTTTTTTTTCTGTCTTAAATTATAGCTTAAAACTGAGCATACTTAAGAATGTACTTCTTAAGTACACTGGAATGGCCAGCCAGTATGAGTTTGAGTAGGATCCCTGAATAAAACCCCCATGCTGCTTCTGTTGAAAGAGGACATCATTTTGGAAGCAGTTCCTGCAATTTCCTTTTGTGGTGTAGGCAGAAGACCCATCGATCTCTGCACTTCACTCATGGCTGTGTTCTGCACCTGCCAGCGTGACCCCACTGTGTTCATTTGCACTGCTGAGCTGCTAAGAAGTCACTGCGGGAGCTGACTCTTCCTAGTCTTGCTTTGGTGCCTGATAAAACCTTAATGTCTTTGTTCTCATCCTATGGGACGTCTGCTAGTCCTTCTCATTCAAACTTAATATAGCCCAGTATCAATTACTCACCTTAATGGTCCTTAGACACTCCAATGCTAATATTCTAATAACTAAAGAAAATCTGAGAGACATTGCTCAGTAGACATTCTCTGGTAGGTAGTATTTGAATCAACTATTCGCTGGAGGAAATGGCAAATTAAATTACTTTATCTTTTACAATGTGATAGCTTTAGTGAGCAAGCTCTGGGGTAGCTTCTATTTCTAATGAGGTCAAGCATCACTGAAAATTGAAGGCAACCTTATTTGCATTCTAATTAAAGTCATTTCATTAACAATTCAACATTGAAATATTTAGAAGCACAGAGGTTTATTAAGAATGTCGTGTCCTTTCTAGACCATCTCACTCTCCAGAAGTAAGATACGGTTTGTGATACACATGTTTATTTCCCATGAATAGGTATGCATGTGTGTTATATATACCATATAAAATGTGCACAATAATTAATGTATCATATGTAATTTCATTTCTGTCTTTTTGATAACTCATAAGTATTTTGTTGGGAGATGTCTAACTAGGCTCTGAACTAGTAGGTATCTAAGCTCACTTCATTATTTTCTATGAAAATATTCAGTGCAATTATATTATGAGATAGTGTGATGGTTAATATTGTCAGCTCTAGAGGCTCTGGATCTGAAGTCACATAAGAGATAAACCCATGAGGGATTACTTATAACCATGTGAATCTCTGGGCAGGCCTAAGAGGGATAATCTTGATTGGGTTCATTTAGGTTGGAAGATCCACCCTAAAGAAGAGAGACTCCATGCCCTGGACTTGAGTCCTGACCTGGACTGTGTAAAAGGAAAGTTTTAGCTGAACATGATACTTCACTGTTCTTGGTTTCTTGACTATGAGGTCATGTGACCAGTTGTCTCCTTATGTGCTCACCACCCTGACTCCCCTGCCATAATGGACTGCACCGTCAAACTGAGAGCTAAAATAAACCCTTTGCTTTAGATTGCTGTTGTCAAGGCTTTTTAAAACAAAACACAGCAACAAGAAAAATAAATGGAAAATGAAATCATGCCCTGTCCAGGGACAGATCTGAAGTACAAGACATCGATAGCTTTATGAACTATTTCCATGATTACAGGTAATCCAAATTGTTTTCTATAAACAACTTAAAGATCATCCAGTTCAGACAAGATACTGTGCAGGCCCAAAGATCTGCTTCCCTTGCTAAGTGACTGAACACCAAGAATTTAGCCGGCAAAGCAGTGTCCTAGCTGCGTTCTATCCTACCTGCAGATAAGATTTAGTGAGAGAAACATTTGTAGGATTTCTGCCTCTTCCTGACAGCATGCAGCACAAAGCATAATTCTCTAAATTGTCCCGCCACAAATTAAATCCTATGTTGTGTGCATTCCAGTGTCTCTTCCAGGTAATATATTTAAAACTATAATTCCTGGGTTAAAGGGATACACAAACAAAAGGGATAGTATTGCCTTCCAAGTACTGTACAATTGAAAACTGCTCTCCAATAGTCTTTCTATTGGTGGCTAGCCTTTGGTTATGGCTATAATGTACTTTCTTTGTTGTAATGATTACATTGATTGTACTGGCCTCCTCTTCCTCCTTTCCTCTTCTTGCCTGCTTATTTGTTTGAGATGGTCTCACTGTGTACCTCAGAATGACTCTGAACCCAAGACTCTTTTGCCTTAGCTTCTCAAGTGCAGGGCTCAGTGTTACTGGCTCGAACCAAGCACTTTAAAAAGCAATTCCATAAATAATCTTTTAGAATCTCCACAAGCAGCCTACTTAATCCTCATAGCAATCCTGTAATGTAAATTATGTCACTTATATTTTAATTAATTAAAATGAAACGGGGGACTGAACCCAGGCTCCTGTACATGGCAAGCAAGTACTCTGCCGACACTTATGGGCAAATACACCCAAGAGGAGTAGAAGTGATTAGAGAGGTGCAGTTTGTGAAGGCACATGGCCAGAAAGTCCTGGGGGTGATATTTGAACAATCTGGCTCCAAAGCCCTTGCTTGTAAACATTGCACCGTGGTATCTCATTACCATGTTTGAGATGTTGAAGATCTACATGCAAAAAAAAAAAAAAAAAAAAAAAGAAAGATAAAAACCATACTCACAGGCATAAAAATGTCCGGACTAAATGAAAAGTCACACTATGTTCTTGCACAAAAAGATACTATGTTTGCATAAACGAATTCACAAGATTTCTACCCAAATCAGGTCTTTTACAGACTTGATTTTAATATTCAAGTAGAAGAATAAACATGCAAGAGTAATCAGGAAAAGTCTGAATAATAATAATAATAATAATATATCAAAAATTACCTCTCCTGGTTATTAAATTTTACTATAAAATAGTCTAAGAGCATAGAGCCAGTGTGGGAATCACAGAATTAATGGCAGAGACAAAACCTCAATAGAGACCCAGGTACAAACAGTATTTAGTAACCAAGGAGAAATAATCAGGAGACAATGATTGTACAATTGATTAACTTTATTAGAAAACCTATTACCTGCTTACAGTCGCTAAGAATCCCAAATGAGGCACCAGCCTCCCCTTGGCGACCTCTGCTCCGGGGATCGACTGCACTGAGCATCCAGGTACCCAAGGACTCCCCAATATAACATTGCTGGGACACAGCCTGTTGGGCTTCCATCTGCGCCCAAGAGCAGGGCAGCTCTGCGGTCATCTGGGCGCCAGCTCTGCTGTGGGACATCTGCCCTGCAGAGTGATCTGCTCTGAGAGGGTGCAGAGTGCACTCCGCCATCTTTGCTCCAGCAACAGGGCAACTGGGACCTCCAGGCACAGGACAATCAAGCATAATATCGCTTGGGTCTCAGCCAGCTTGTGTGCTCCCTGCTCCCAAGAGCTGGGCAGTTCTGTGATCACCTACGAGCCAGCTCTGCTGTGGGACATCTGCCCTGCAGAGGGACCCACACTGGGAGAGAGCGCACCTGCACAGGGCAGGAGCGCACCAGCCTCCCCTTGGCGACCTCTGCTCCGGGGATCGACTACACTGAGCCTTTGGATGTGCAGGAATTCCCCAATACAACATCACTTGGGGCAAGGCACATCAGGGCTCCAAAGTCACTTAGGAGCAGGGCAGGCCCCAGCAATCAGTGCCAGGGGAATCCCGGTAATCCAGGGGGGGTCAGAAATAGCCTTGCAGGCTCACAGGAGGTCCAACCAACAGCCAGTGACAGCAGGACCAGCTAACACCAGAGGTAACCAGATGGCAAAAGGCAAATGTAGGAACGTTACTAACAGAAATCAAGGCAATATGGCATCATCTGAACCCAACTCTCCAACAGCAGCAAGTCCTGGATACCCCATCACACCCGAAAGGCAAGATATAGATTTAAAATCACTTCTCATGATGCTATTAGAGGATTTCAAGAAGGACACAAATAAATCTCATAAAGAAATACAGGAGAACATGAATCAATGGGTAGAAGCCCTTACAAAGGAAACACAAAAATTGCTTAGAGAAATGCAGGAGAATATGGGTCAACTGATGGAGGCCCATAAGTAGGCAACACAAAAATCGCTTAAAGAAATGAATCAACGGAAAAATCCACCAAGAAGAACTCTCAATTCTGAACATCTATGCTCCAAATGCAAGGGCACCCTCATTTGTAAAAGAAACCTTACTAAAGCTCAAAGCACACATCACACCTCACACAATAATAGTGGGTGACCTCAGCACCCTGCTCTCTGAAATGGATCGTTCAGGAAAGCAGAAACTAAACAGGGAAACAGTGAATCTAATTGAAGCCTTGGACCAAATGGAACTAACAGATATATATAGAACATTTCATCCTAGAGCTAAAGAATACACCTTCTTCTCAGCACCTCATGGTACCTTCTCCAAAATCGACCATATAATTGGTCACAAAACAGACCTCAACAGATATAAGAAGAGCGAACTAATCCCATGCCTCCTATCAGATCACTATGGAATAAGGGTGGTCTTCAATAACAACAAAAACAACAGAAAGCCCACATACACGTGGAAGCTGAACAATGCTCTACTCAATGATACCTTGGTGAAGGAAGAAATAAAGAAATCAAAGACTTTTTAAAATTTAATGAAAATGAAGGCACAACATATCCTAATTTATGGGACACAATAAAAGTGGTGCTAAGAGGAAATTTCATAGCCCTGAGTGCCTACAAAAAGAAACGGGAGACAGCATACACTAACAGCTTAATGGCACACCTGAAAGCGCTGGAACAGAAAGAAGCAAATACACCCAAGAGGAGTAGAAGGCAGGAAATCATCAAACTCAGGGATGAAATCAATCAAGTAGAAACAAATAAAACCATACAAAGAATCAACAAAACTAGGAGTTGGTTCTTTGAGAAAATCAACAAGATTGATAAGCCTGTAGCCAGACTAGCCAGAGGGCACAGAGACAGTATCCAAATCAACAAAACCAGAAATGAAAAGGGAGAGATAACAACAGAAACTGAGGAAATTCAAAAAATCATCAGATCCTACTACAAAAGCCTGTATTCAACACAACTAGAAAATCTTGAGGAAATGGACAATTTCCTAGATAGATACCAAATACCAAAATTAAATCAGGATCAAATAGACCATCTAAACTGTCCTATAACCCCTGAATGAATAGAAGTGGTCATTGGAAGTCTTCCAACCAAAAAAAAAAAAAAAAAAGCACAGGTCCAGACGGTTTTAGTGCAGAATTCTATCAGACCTTCAAAGAAGACCTAACACCAATAGTCTTCAAACTATTCCACAAAATAGAAACAGAAGGAACACTACCCAATTTGTTCTATGAAGTCACAATTATGCTAATACCAAAATCACACAAAGATCCGACAAAGAAAGAGAATCTCAGGCCAATCTCTCTTATGAATATCGATGCAAAAATACTCAATAAAATTCTTGCCACCCGAATCCAAGAACACATCAAAACGATCATTCACCACGATCAAGTAGGCTTTATCCCAGGGATGCAGGGATGGTTCAATATAAGGAAGTCCATCAATGTAATCCACTACATAAACAATCTCAAAGAAAAAAACCATATGGTCATTTAATTAGATGCTGAGAAAGCATTTGACAAAATTCAGCATCCTTTCATGTTAAAGGTCTTGGAGAGATCAGGAATTCGAGGCCCATATCTAAACAAAGTAAAAGCAATTTACAGCAAACCAGTAGCCAACATCAATCTAAATGGAGAGAAACTTGAAGCAATCCCACTAAAATCAGGGGCTAGACAAGACTGCCCTCTCTCTCCATATCTTTTCAATATAGTACTTGAAGTTCTAGCTAGAGCAATTAGGCAACAAAAGGAGGTCAAAGGGATACAAATTGGAAAGGAAGAAGTTAAACTATCACTATTTGTAGATGATATGATAGTATACTTAAGCGACCCAAAGAACTCCACCAGAGAACTCCTATAGCTGATAAACAACTTCAGCAAAGTTATAAAATCAACTCAAGCAAGTCAGTAGCCTTCCTATACTCAAAGGATAAGCAGGTTGAGAAAGAAGTAAGAGAAATGATACCCTTCACGATAGCCAGAAACAATATAAAGTATCTTGGTGTGACTCTAACCAAACAAATGAAAGATCTGTATGACAAGAACTTCAAGTCTCTGAAGAAAGAAATTGAAGAAGACCTCAGAAATGGAAAAATCTTCCATGCTCATGAATTGGCAGAATTAATATAGTAAAATGACCATCTTGCCAAAAGCAATATACAGATTCAATGCAATCCCCATCAAAATCCCAACTCAATTCTTCATAGAGTTAGAAAGAGCAATTCAAAAATCATCTGGAATAACAGAAAACCCAGGATAGCTAAAACTATTCTCAAGCATAAAAGAACTTCTGGGGGAATCAGTATCCCAGACCTCAAGCTGTACTACAGAGCAATAGTGTTAAAAACTGCATGGTATTGGTACAGTGACAGGCATGTAGATCAATGGAACAGAATTGAAGACCCAGAAATGAATCCACACTCCTATGGTCACTTGATCTTTGACAAAGGAGCTAAAACCATCCAGTGGAAAAAAGATAGCCTTTTCAACAAATGGTGCTGGTTCAACTGGAGGTCAACATGCAGAAGAATGCAAATTGACCCATTCTTATCTCCTTGCACTAAGCTCAATTCCAAGTGGATCAAGGACCTCCACATAAAACCAAACACACTGAAACTAATAGAAAGGAAACTAGGGAAGAACCTTGAACATATGGGCACAGGGGAGAATTTCCTGAACAGAACTCCAATAGCTTTTGCTCTAAGATCAAAAATTGACAAATGGGACCTCATAAAATTACAAATTTTCTGTAAGGCAAAGGACCCTGCCAAAAGGACAAAGCGGCAACCAACTAACTGGGAAATGGTCTTTACCAACCCTACATCTGACAGAGGACTAATATCCAATATATATACAAAGAACTCAAGAAGTTAGACTCCAGAGAGCCATGTAACCCTATTAAAAATGGGGTACAGAGCTAAACAAAGAGTTCTCACCTGAAGAATATCTAATGTTTGAGAAGCACCTAAAGAGATGTCCAACATCCTTAGTCATTAGGGAAATGCAAATCAAAACAACCCTGAGATTCCATCTCACACCAGTCAGAATGGCTAAGATCAAAAACACAGGAGACAGCAGTTGTTATCGAGGATGTGGAGAAAGAGGAACACTCCTCCACTGCTGGTGGGATTGAAAGCTGGTACAACCACTCTGGAAAGCAGTCTGGTGGTTCCTCAGAAAACTGGGCATTACACTCCCGGAGGATCCTGCTATACCACTCCTGGGCATATACCCAGAGGCTTCCCCTGCATGCAAAAAGGACACATGTTCCACTATGTTCATAGCAGCCTTATTTATAATAGCCAGAAGCTGGAAAGAACCCAGATGTCCCTCAATGGAGCAATGGATTCAGAAGATGTGGTATATTTACACAATGGGATACTACTCTGCAATTAAAAACAAAGAATTCACGAAATTCCTAGGCAAATGGTCAGAACTTGAAAATATCATCCTTAGTGAGGTAACCCAATCACAAAAGAACACACATAGTATGCAGTCACTGATAAGGGGATATTAACCCAGAATCTCAGAATACCCTAGACACAATTCGCATTTCAATAGATTTCCAAGAAGATGGAAGGAGAGATCCCTGGTCCTGGAAAGACTGGATGTAGGGGAATACCAGGACAGAGAAGCGAGAGGGGGTTGAATGGGGAACAGAGGGAGGGAAGGGGGCTTATGGGACTTTTGGGGAGGGAGGAAACGGGAAAGTGGAAATCATTTGGTATGTAAATAAAAAAACTTAGAAAATAAAAAAAATTAAAAAAAAAGAATCCCAAATGAATAAAAAATTAACCACAAAAAGTTATATCATCTATTTAGGAAAAATTTTTATTGTATCTGGTTTTCCTTGCATAACAAAAAATTTCAAGGTTCATCTTTCTTACATCATATATTAGTTTCTTAGTACATCATTTTTTATGCTGTAGATACAGTAGATTTTATTTATTCATTTACTAATTGATGGACATTTGGGTTGTCTCTACTTTTTTGAGTCATGAATAAAGCTATTACAAATTTCATTTTTATGTGAATGAACAAGTTTTTTGCTTAACAGTCTGTTTTTCTTTTAAATTACTATTTAAAGGAAAAAACATTAAGGTACAAGTTGTATACCTTAAAACTCAGTCACTTAAGTTTAAAAGCCAATAATTTTTATTAACCTTATAGATTTAGGGCTGGCAAGATGGCTCAGTGAGTAGAGGCTCTTACCACCACATCTTACGACTTGAGTTCAATTCCTAGTTTCCCCATGTTAAAAGGAGAGAACTGATTCCCACAAGTTGTCTGCTGACCTCACATTCATGTAGTGGCACATGTATGCCTCACCCCTGATAAATAAATAAGTTTAATATGCGTCCACCAAATAAATTAATAGAGTTGTATAACAATCAAGACAACTCTTCAGAGTTGAACTCTCACTCATTGTTACTAGAAACGTAAACTACCCAGCCATTCTGGAAAACAGTATGGAGCTGGAAATACAACTACAGTGTGATCTAGCAATCTCCCTACTATGTGCATATTCAAAGGATAGCACACAAGTCCTCTGGGGTGCTCTACTCCATGGTTACTGCAGTTCTCCCTAACATAACCAGGATATGGAATCAGTATTGGTGTCTGTGGATGGGTGAATGCATAAAGAGAAATGAGGCATATGTATACAACACAATATTATTCAGCCAGAAAAAGAGTCAAACCCTTACATCAGTAACAACAGATGACACTAGGTGATTATGCTAGATTAAATAAATCAGGCACAGCAAGACAAAAACTGCATGGGCTCCCTTACAACCGTTGATCTCAGAGAAGTACCATCTAGAAAATTGATTGCCAGAGGCTAGGAGAGGGAGAGGCAGTGCTGGGGAGAAGCTGCTTAAAGGATACAGGTGCAGCTGGCCAGGAGTGGTAACTCCTAAAGTTCTATAGCAGAGTAGTTAAATGAATTGGTAGGCAGAATTTTGGGTGTTCCTAACACGAAAATGACAAACATTTGAAATGATTGTTATAGTTCAAATTTTAAATTCAAACTATAGCTGTTAGGATGCTGTGGAGCCTTTGAGAAGTAAGGCATAACTGGCTGAGTAGGGGAGGCCTTTGATGACTCAGCCTGATCCTGGCCCTTCCTTGCTCCCCCAGCTTCCTGACTCATGCCATGTGAGCTAGTGTCCATCATATACTCCCACCGTCATGAACTCTGCTTGCCTTGCCAGCCGTGAAGGACTGAAATCCCTGGGAAACCATGAGCCAAACAAACAAACAAACAAACAACAACAAAACAAAACAAAAATGCTTTCCTTCCAGAACTTCTTACTATGAGATATTTGGTCAGTATACTTGCTAGTTTGGCACCAACCTGACTCAACCTAGAGTCATCAGCAAGGAGGGAGTCTCAGTGGAGAAAAATACCTCCATAAGATCTGGCTGTAACAGAGACTGACCCACCTGGGGATCCAGCCCAATGCAGACACCAAACCCAGACACTGTTGCTGATGCCAAGAAGTGCTGGCTGACAAGAGCCTGATACAGCTCAGCTGTCTCCTGAGAGGCTCTGTCAAATTCTGACCTATACAGATGCAGATGCTCGAAGCCAACCATCGGACTGAGCACAGGGACCCCAATGGAGGAGTTAGGGGAAGGACTGAAGGAGCTAAAGGAACCTTATCTGACATCAATGGAAGGGGAGACCCTTGGTCCTGTGAAGGCTTAATGCCCCAGTGTAGAGGAGTGCTAGGGTGTTGAGGTGGAAGTGGGTGGGTGGGTGGGGGAGCACCCTCATAGAAACAGCGAAGGGGGGGGGAGGATAAGAGGTTTGCAGAGGGGAAACCAGGATAGGGGATAACATTTGAAATGTAAATAAAGAAAATATCCAATTTAAAACAAAGATCTGGCTGTAAGGCATTTTTTAAATTAGTGAATAGTAGGGGAGCACCCCACCCACTTTGGGTGGTGCCATCCCTGGGCTGGTGGTCCTGAGTTCTCTAAGAAAGCAAGCTGAGCAAGCCATGTAAGCAGTACTCCTTTGTGGCCTCTGCATCAACTCCTGCCTCCAGGTTCTTTCTGTCTATGTCTTCCCTCAGTATTTTTGATGGTGAATTGTTATACGGAAGTGTGAGCAAAGTAAACTCTTTCCTCCTCAAGTTGCCTTTCGTCATGGTGTTTCATCACAGCAACAGTAATCCTAAGACAGTCACAGTGACTCAAAAATAAGTCACACATTGACGAGTATGCAAATTACCCTTATGAGATCATTACAGGATGTGTTGGAATGTCACATAGCACTCAACTAAACATACAGTGGATTAATTAAAAAATGATAGAATTATCAACAGACATTCTTTTCTATTCAGTTTTTTAAAACATTTAAACATTATCACTTTCTCCATCAAAAAATCCAAATGTTAATATTTTTCCTCCTTAAGACAGGGCATGGCTCAGACCAGAAAAGAAAAAAAATGTGCAGAGAAGTGAAGCCAGGTCCTATATAACTCACTGAACACTTTTCTGGACTTTAAGATGTGAAATCTCTCTCCCTGATCCTCGGGGACATTCCCTTTTATTTAACTTTTCACATTGTATTTATCTCAGCTGTCTGAGGATTAATTTATCTTGTGCTAGGTGTCAGAAGACTAATTATGTATTATTTCAAGTTTAATGAACTGAGTAGATAAAAAGAAAATGTAGTGGGTGGGGGAAGTTAAGTTGAGCTGAAATTAAGCCTCTCAATGATTTGTGTTTTGTTAGTGTCACAATATAGGCATGTCCCCTGCCTCGAGCTTTGCTGCCTTTAGGGATGACAAGGAAATTCCTGTCTGAGGAGCATTCCAGACAAATCACACACTGCACTGTTACGAACTCTGACCCCAATGCCTGTGTCCGCTCTTTCCTGCCTGAGAGCCAGAACTTAGCATAAACTATTCCTTTCCTAAAAACTAAAATTTTTCTTTAACTTCATATAGGACTTCAGAATAGTGGGACATCTTTTGAAACCACAAAATAGAATATTGATTTTCTTTTCTTTAACAACATTGAGTTTTGAACTTTATGAAGATTACTAAGATAAATGTATCAATTGTATAGGAAGGAAAAAAGGAACACACTTGATACATTGAGATTATTAAAATCTGCTTTATGAAAATACTATGAAATCTTTCCCCAACTTGCCAAAAGAGATCTGGAGTGTCTTTTCCTTTTGCCCACGGTAGTACTCTGACTCACTGAAGACTGGACTCTGTGACAGACGTGCCCAGCCTTCTCCAGCCTCCCTCTTATCTTCCTGTCCCTGGACTTCCTCTACCACTACTGCCTCATTGAATGCTTGTCTCTTTCATTTGGCTCCCCATATAAGGGAAGCTCTTGAGAACAAGTCCTCTGTCTCCTCAGTGTATTCCCCGTACTTATACTGAATATTGTTTGTGCTATTTGTGGAGTAATTAGTTGTTGAATAAATTAACAAAGCAAAACAAAATCCTGTGCAGTGGTAGAAGTTATTTTTTAATATCTCTGACTATGATTGAAGCTTTAATAAATCTTAGGTGTGATTCTTAGCCCAGTGACAATTTTCCCCCTTGCTCCTAAGGACATTTCACAATTTGTAGTTCACAATTTGTAGAGGTATGTCTATTTATCATAACAGAAGAGGTCTACTAATGTCAGTAAGTAGAGATCAAGCGTGTTGATGAACAAATTCTGATGTCTAGGGAAGCCATTGTACAGGAACAGATTATCTGGCTTAAAATGTTGATCATTTCACTCTCAAGAAAACGCATCCTGGCAGCTTAAAAGGAGATGAGGTAACATAACTGCTGAAATTTATTTTAATCTCTTATTGTAAGTCATCCTCACATTTAGAGTCACAGTGTTATGGTTTGAATGTCCCCAAATGCTCATGGTTGGCATGCTTGGCGCTCAGCTGGTGGCACACTTTTTTGGGTAGTGGACATCTTAGCGGTGGGTATAGCTGGGTAAAGTGGTTCTCAGGGACGTGCAATCTTGGGATACTCTCTCCCCGCATCTGCCTCTGGTCCACCCTCAAGTGAAGAAGCTTCTACACAGAGCCCTGCAATCATGATGTTCTGTTTTACCATATACCCAGAATCTACAAAGCCAAGGACTGAACAAACCCGTGAAATGATGAGCCAAACAAATCCTCCCCTTCTTAAACTGTTTTTAGTCAGGCATTTTCTTACGCTGGTGAGAAAGAGTTGAAAACCCATATACATTCTACTGAATATCATTCATATGATGCTTTCTGATTTTTTTTTTATGAAAAATTTTATATGGCCTGATATGATTTCTGGGACCTTCAAGGAGTACCAGAATAAAGAGTGATGCACGTGGTTTAAACAAATTTGTTGCAAATCTAATGACCTGTGACTGTACGCTATTTACCTAAGCTGCATTCTACTATCCACCAAAAACCTACCAATGTACTTACCACAGTATCTCAGAACTCTGAGGGAGACTATCATGTCTGCTGTTAACAATTTACATACAGCCCGGCAGTGGTGGCGCACGCCTTTAATCCCAGCATTTGGGAGGCAGAGGCAGGTGGATTTCTGAGTTCGAGGCCAGCCTGGTCTACAGAGTGAGTTCCAGGACAGCCAGGGCTACACAGAGAAACCCTGTCTTGAAAAACCAAAAAAGAAAAAAAAACAATATACATACATACATACATACATACATACAGGTGTGTGTATTGTTAAGAAAGAAACTTTTGTCACATATTCTTTCATGTTTGTTTTAACAGAACATCTTTTCTCCTACTTCTGCTTCAGCTAAACGTTCTATCACGTGTTTGCCCCAACAAAAAACATAGAACTGACTTTCCAAAGAACCCTTAAGCATTCACTTGAGTGTTACCCTTTTCCTTTTCCTCTCTGTGCTTCCAGGGATGGAAGCAAGCAGCTACCGTATTGTATTCTCTCGCTGGTATGTTGTGGAGTCACCTGTTGCCATGCCTCTCTGGATATTGTGGACTATATTTATGATCTCTAGAACAAATAATTAAAAAAAAACCTGTGTCCAGGTGACCAATGAATCTATTTGGACTAATGCTTACAGGTCCCTTGATGATACCTACCATAAGATGGCATGTCTTTTGTTTTTTGCTAGAAATCCTTCTGTTATACAATAATCTTATGAGGTTTAGGGCATCATGGAGCTCAGTTTATAGTGATCCAGTAGTAGCCTTCTGGGAAGCACAAAATAACATACCTTCTAAAGTCAGCAATGTGACTCAGTTCCTATAATTCTGTTGTTCCAGTCCTTTGCTCTACAGGCTTCTGACTATGAAGTAGGGAGTTCAGATTTAAGGCCTCCATGTCCTGTACTGTCTAACTAGTTGCTAACCCCCACCCCATGGTTAAGAATTGAGACCCAAAATTAAGTCAGGAAACGGGGATTTCAGATCTTATAGAGAATGCCTCTTACACTCATGTGGTTATCAGTAAAGACTTGTATTTAAATCACTGATGATGCGGCACTTGTATATAAACTATGCTTGCTAATCTTCACCAGAATATGGCCCATGTCACTGGACTGGAGCCAGCATCAGAGGAGATTTTCAGATTCCTAGGGATTAGTAACAGCACAGAGAGCACTGGTTTTGAAATCTGATCAGTATTATAAAGTTCTTTGCTACAGAACACCTGTTTACAAATTTAGTACCATTGATGTTGGCTTAGACAGCAGAAATCATGTAATTTCTTACTGGTTTTCTCTAGATTTGGAAAGAAGAAGGGTTTTCTGATTGAAGTCACCCATCTGCTTCTTATTTACACCCTTAGGGTAAGGCCTAGGTAATTTCTCTTGGTTTATAAGTTGGACAAGGAAGATGAGATGGAATTAAAGTAACATGACTGAACCAAGAGATTTACTTGCCCATTTGGCTGTTGTATCTATCTCTTATTTCCTTATGTGTCCCTGTTTCTTGGCACCTACAATGGACTATTGCTGTTGCAGCTGGTAAATGTATTGCTTTCAATGAGGCTGGAACCGGAGGCCTACCTCTGATGGAAGTACTGTTAACATTAAAGCAACGTCTCTCTTATCAGGCAGTGTGTACAATACCAGGATGACATATTCAGGGTTGGTATACATTGTGTACTATTTCCCCTAGCTAAGTTTCAAAGCATGAGTTAAGACTATTAACTCAATCAGCTGTTTTGAGGTTTGGGGGGGGGGGCAGAGATTAGGTATCTAGAATGTTCTAAAGGGAAACAGCTCATTGTCCCCCAGTTTTCACATAGGAATGGCCACCAGTGAGCCAAATATATTTGATTTATCAAAAAAGTGTATCTTGTAAGTCTTCTTTACTAAAATGAACTAAACTAATAACATGAAGGTGATTGTGAATGAGTGTCCCCTGAGTGTCCTCTGAGCTATGTACACAATTCTTTGCAGGTAGGCAAGTAAGTACCAGTGTTGATGTTGTACTATCAGCATTAAAATAGTTCAGCACTGTCAAGTAAAAAGGCTTGGTAAAGCAAGAGAAGAACATCTCTAAATCAGTGGATCCTTTGGGTTCTAACAGGGGTTATTTAGTATGAAGAACAAACAAGCAAAGGAGAACCCAGAATTAATTCATGAGGTTCTTCTATAGCTGCTACTGTGCTTGTGCAACACAGTCATTCTTGGGCCACCAGGTCAGGCTGTTTTGATAATTATCAAAAATGGGTTAATAATGGGCTTGACGCAAAGCCTGGGTGAGGACTTCCAGGGCTGTACCTTGGTATTTAGTAGCATACGATTGAGAAAGCCTGTTTGGTGTGGTAGATCTGAAGTTGGAGCCTGGAGTCAAGAGGGCTCTGTTGTTTTTTGTTCCCAGAAAAGGAAAATATTGTCATTACAAAGGCTTAGCCATAAGGCTGTATCTGGGAATGTAAAGTCAACATTAACCTGTTAATTCCAAAAAAGCTGTTTTACAGTGCTGGATGTTGGAAGGGTGTGCAGAACTTGAATTTGATCAGCCAAAGAATTATATGCCCCACCTCTAGTTTCCTTCTGTGCTGGGAACTGACCCTGTGCCACAGCTCTCCATATCCAACTTGCTTCTGGAGAGAACTGATCTCCCAGGAGTACTGACACACAGGATTGCAGGAGCTACAAGCCGCAGTCAGAGTTAGCAAGACCAGCTAACACCACAGATAACCAGATGGTGAGAGGCAAGGGCAAGACAATAAGCAACAGAAACCAAGGCTAATTGGCATCATGAGAATCCAGTTTTCCCACCACAGCAAGCCCTGGATACCCCAACACAGCAGAAAAGCAAGATTCTGATTTAAAATCACATTTCATGATGATGATAGAGGACTCTAAGAAGGACATAAATAATTCCCTTAAAGAAAGACAGGAGAACACAGATAAACAGCTAGAATCCCTTAAAGAAGCAACACAAAAATCCCTTAATGTATTACAGGAAAACACAACCAAACAGGTGAAGGAATTGAACAAAACTACCCAGCATCTAATAATGGAAATAGGAACAATAAATAAATCACAAAAGAAGACAACCCTTGAGATAGAAAACCCAGGAAAGAGACCAGGAGTCATAGATACAAGCATCACCAACAGAATACAAGAGATAGAAGAGAGAATCTCGGGTGCACAAGATACCATAGAAAACATTGACACAACAGTCAAAGAAAATGCAAAATGCAAAAAGCTCCTAACCCAAAACATCCAGGAAATCCAGAACACAATGAGAAGACCAAACCTAAGGATAATAGGTATAGAAGAGAGCAAAGATTCCCAACTTAAAGGGCCAATAAATATCTTCAACCAAATTATAGAAGAAAACTTTCCTAACCTAAAGAAAGAGATGCCCATGAACATACAAAAAGCCTACAGAACTCCAAATAGATTGGACCAGAAAAGAAATTCCTCCCATCACATAATAGTCAAAACACCAAATGCACTAAACAAAGAAAGAATATTAAGAGCAGTAAAGGAAAAAGGTCAAGTAACATATAAAGGCAGACCTATCAGAATTACACCACAATTCTCACCAGAGACTCTGAAGGCTAGAAGAGCCTGGACAGATATTATACAGACCCTAAGAGAACACAAATGCCAGCCCAGGTTACTATGCCCAGCAAAACTCTCAATTATCATAGGTAGAGAAACCACGATATTCCATGACAAAAACAAATTTATACAAAATCCAACCCTACAAAGGATAAAAGATGGAAAACACCAACACAAGGAGGGGGACTACACCCTAGAAAAAGCAAGAAATTATTCTTCTTTCAACAAACCCAAGACAAGATAGCCACATAAACATAAAAATAACATCAAAAATAACAGGAAGAAACAATCACTATTCCTTAATATCTCTTAACATCAATGGATTCAGTTCCCCAATAAAAAGACATAGACTAACAGACTGGATACATAAACAGGACCCAGCATTTTGTTGCATACAGGAAACATACCTCAGGCACAAAGACAGACACTACCTCAGAGTAAAGGGCTGGAAAAGAATTTTCCAAGCAAATGGTCCCAAGAAAGAAGCTGGAGTATCCATTCTAACATCAAATAAAAACAACTTTCAACCAATAGTTATCAAAAAAGATAAGGAAGGACACTTCATACTCATCAAAGGAAAAATCTACCAAGAAGAACTCTCAATTCTGAACAAGGGCACCCACATTCATAAAAGAAACTTTACTAAAGCTCAAAGCACATATTGCACCTCAAACAATAATAGATTTCAACACCCCACTCTCAACAATGGATAGATCATGGAAACATAAACTAAACAGAGACACATTGAAACTAACAGAAGTTATGGACCAAATGGATTTAACAGATATCTATAGAACATTTCATCCTAACACAAAAGAATATGCCTTTCTCAGCACCTTGTGGTACCTTCTCCAAAACTGACCATATGAACAAATGAGGCCTCAACAGATACAAGAAGATGAAATAATCTCATGCATCCTATCAGATCACTACAGACTAAGGCTAGTCTTCAATAGCAACAAAATCAAAAGAAAACCCACATACACATGGAAGCTGAACAATGCTCTACTCAATGATAACTTGGTCAAGGAGGAAATAAAGACATTAAAGAATTTAGAACTTAATGAAAATGAAGGTACAACATACCCAATGTACGGACACAATGAAAGCAGTGCTAAGAGGAAAACTCATAGCTCTGTGTGCCTCCTAAAAGAAACTGGAAAGAGCATACACTAACAGCTTGACAGCACATCTGAAGGCTCTAGAACAAAAAGAAGCAAATACACCCAAGAGGAGTAGACAGCAGGAAATAAACTCAGGGCTGAAATCAACCAAGTAGAAACAAAGAGACCTATACAAAGAATCAACCAAACCAGGAGCTGGTTCTTTGAGAAAATCAACAAGATAGATAAACCCTTAGCTAGACTAACCAGAGGGCACAGAGTCAGTATCCAAATTAACAAAATCAGAAATGAAAAGGGAGATATAACAACAGAAACTGAAGAAATTAAAAAAATCATCAGATCCTACTACAAAAGCCTATATTCAACAAAACTGGAAAATCTGGATGAAATGGATAATTTATTAGACAGATACCAAATACCAAAGTTAAACAGAATCAGATAAACAGTCCCATACCCCCTAAAGAAATAGAAACATTCATTAAAAGTTTCCCAATCCCCCCTCCCCCCCAAAAAAGCACAGGACCAGATGGGTTTAGTGCAGAAGTCTATCAGACCTTCAAAGAAGACCTAATACAAATACTCATCAATCTATTCCACAAAATAGAAACGGAAGGAACACTACCCAATTCATTCTATAAAGCCACAGTTACACTGTGTATTCTCCCTTGGAGATAGAACAGTTTCTATCTAATCAGGAACTTGTCACCATTTCCTTTCATAGAGGACTTCATAAGAGATATTTTTCTACTTCTATCATGTTTAGTGTTCAAAATAGATTCTAAAAACTGGTTGAGTGCATATTACTTTTAACTTCAGAAGGTATCATGTATATATATATATATATATATTTTGGTTTTTCGAGACAGGGTTTCTCTGTATAGTTCTGGCTGTCCTGGAACTCACTCTGTAGACCAGGCTGGCCTCGAACTCAGAAATCCGCCTGCCTCTGCCTCCCAAGTGCTGGGATTAAAGGCGTGCGCCACCACCGCCCGGCGGTATCATGTATATTTAAGAGGCATTTAACTTGGGACTGGAGAGATGGCTCAGCGGTTAAGAGCACTGACTGCTCTTCTGAAGGTCCTGGGTTCAAATCTCAACAACCACACGGTCCATCTGTAATGAGATCGGACGCCCTCTTCTGGGGTGTCTGAAGACAGCTATAGTGTACTTACATATATATACTTGCATATAAGACAGCTATAGTGTACTTACTTATAGTGTATTTATATATATTTATATATATAAATAAATCTTTTTTAAAAAGAGACATTTAATGATTATAAATTATTTTGATGACTTAAAAAAATGTCAATATTGAGTTGTGTGTTTTAAAACAAATTTTATTACTTTAATAAAAGGAAAAAAGAAAGAAAAAAGAAAGACCCAAATAAATAAAAAAGGCAAAAATGGGGCATCACAAAGATAGTAAGAAGAGTTTGAAAGTATATATGGCAACTGGAAGTTTCCAGTCACAGGACCTTCAAAACTGAACCAAGAGGCAATGTAAAAAACCAAGAGATGCTTAACAAAAATGAGGCCAAAGCAGCAATTAATCTACCAACTAAGAAAAGGACAAGATCAAGACAGGCTCTTTCCTGATTTCAATCAGCCGTAACTGAACATCAGTGGGTCGCTGTGGCATCTCCATGCATGCATATGCCTTGCCTTAACCACGGCTGCCCTTGTACCCTTTCTTACCCTGTGTTCAGCCCCTTCCCATTCCCTGGTGTCCCTGTGAGCTTTCAGATCATCTTTTTGTTTGTTTGTTTCTTTTGTTTTGTTTTTAATGCTAGCTTCCACATGTTAGAGAAACCATGTGGTACCTGTCTTTTTGTACCTAGTTTATTTCACTTAAAATGATATTAACCAGTTTTAAAAAAAAAGAACTGTCTGCCCCAGAGTTAAGATGGGTCCCAGATAAAATGCCTTTAGGTTAACAATTGGGCCTTGGTCTTGGATATCAAATTATTTACTATTAGAGACTTAAATCCTGTTAAGGGTGATTTAGGACGTTCTTAAACAAAGGAGATTATTTACACGTTGTAAAAATTACTGCATTTTCTAAAGTTAAGTTATTTATGTCCCTGACTAAGGCCTATCTGAAAATATAAGGCTGTCTCTAAACCCTGGGGAAAGAAGGGTTCAGCCTTTATGCACCAACCCATTGAAAGGCAGAGAAATTGAGATCCAGGGGCTACTGGGATACAAAAATGTCATCTAGTCATCTTAAAATCTGGAACTGTGAATCATTGAGTGTTAGATGGAATTGATGTAAGCTCTTACAAAGGTCAGGGTTTAATCATTGGATGTATGAAACTAGCTGCTTTGTTTGTAACATGGAAATCTTGCACCAACTGATGGCTTTTGTTAGACATTTTGAAGACTGTCACTGGGGCATTACCATTGCAAGGTGATTGGTAAAAAGCTAAACTCTGTAATAGAAGGACTTACTGCCCAAGGCTCAGAATGAAGAACGTACTATTTAAAATTAGAAAAACATGGAAATATTTTAATTTAATGGTTTCTGGGGGGTGACTGTGACTGTCCTGTTGACATGTCTGTAGCCTGTACCTGGGAATTAATAGGGAGGTCCACAAGGAACTGAGTCATTGCTTGTTCCTTTAAGAGAGGTGCTATCATCGTTACAATGGGATTATTTAGCGAACTGAAGGTAATGTGGGCTCTGGGTTTGTTAATAGGTCTCTGCCTAATAAAGGGAGTAGACATTCAGGCATCACTCAGAAAGCACAGATGAACCATAAACTATCCCATAGTCAGCATAAAAGCAGCATGATCATAGAATAGTCATAGGAATCTCACTGATGCTGTAACCAGTCAGAAGCCAATGCTCTGGAACATATACATGGTGAACACAATTGAGAGCCCAACTATAAAGGAAAAGAATAGCTATAGTCCTACATTTAATTTTCAGATTTACCTGAGACTCTCTCCCATTGGTGGTGGTGGCTGAGTTGGAGGCCAACTGGAGCTATAGACTTCCTAATCCCAGAGACAATATTTGGGGCTCTGGTCTAGGAGCCCTTTGACTGTTAGAGTAAGGAGTCCTCATCTATCCTGCTTTTACCACATTCAGTGAAAGGATTCTTAGGAAAATGTCTGATATTTGGGAAATCTTTCTTCTCCGACACGCCTACCAAAAAATAATGGCATTTGTCTATCAGTTCATTTTCTCCAGAATTAGCCACCCCCAGTGGGAATCTTGAGTCATCCCATGAGGCTATTCAGGTGTTTCATCTTGTTTTATTTTCTCTCTTTTTGATAGTTTTGGCCTCCATTTGTGTTTTGTTCCTTCTCTACACCCTGACTGCAGAAAGCATTATTTTCTACATCTAGTTGGTCCTCAGTAGGAGGAGTCTTGGATCTCATTGACAATTTCTGTAGTTTCTTCATGGTATCGGGGCAGATTGGGTGAGTAATGTGCTACAGGGCAGGATTTCCACCCAAGGGAGGTGGGAACAGTTGTATGTACTTTTAAATAGGCTCTCTAAGGCACTGTAGCTTTTCATTTTTCCTCATCAGAAAGCCTCTTATTCTATAATAATCTTATGCAGCTTAGAACTCTATGGAGTCCTGTTTAGAAAGTTATCCATTAACAGCCTTCCAGGCAGTCTGGGATTTGCATCTCCTCCCAGAGGCTGAATATGACACAGGCACATTCTTCTGAGTAATTAAAATCTTTTCATTCCAGTCCTTTGTTCCATAGGCTGTTGACTATGACAAAAGGAATCTAGTTTCAAGGTCCCCTACGCACATTAGTATCAAGCTAGCTATCTAACAATGTTGGGAGGAAGGGGCTTCCTAAGAATGGCCAAGGTTGATAGTGAAGAAGCTACTTTGTTTGTCTGTTAAGTTTGTTTCGCAATGTGCTCTCAAAATGGATGAGCTCTGAACATTTTTGCCCTAAGGAGAAAATTAAAAAATAGTGATATATCAACAAGGAATATTTTCAATGAATTAAAACAAATTAGTAGTTTTAAAAGGAGTCAAGATGAGTTGAGGATGTGGTTCTGTAGGTAAAGTTGTTGCTGTACAAATACAAGACCTGAGTTTTATCTCCAGCACCTATGTTGAATGTTAAGTTAAAATTTAGAAAGCTGAGCATGGCGACATATGCCTATAATCCAAGGACTGAGATGGTAGAAGAGGCAGATACATCCCTGGGGCCTACTGGCCAGCCAATCTAGCCACATGTGTGAGCTCCAGGGACAGTGAGAGATGCTAAGGAGAGGGGAGTATCAACCTTTGACTGCCATGCACGCGCGTGCGTGCGCGCACACACACACACACACACACACACAGAGAGAGAGGGAGAGAGAGAGAGAGAGAGAGAGAGAGAGAGAGAGAGAGAGAGAGAGAGAGAGAGGCAGGCAGGCTACTGGCATTTGTTCATGATACTATTAAAGGGCAGATTCTCTAATACTCTTTCTTGGCCTTTTGTTCATTACTTGTTTTACTCAAACAACAGAGGGAAAGAACATGGGGCTAGTTGTCAAGAAAGAGAAGATGCCTCAGAAAATACCATAACATTTATGCCTTTAACACTTTGGTAAGAAGTAGGATGTCTAGCCATTTGTCACACAAGAGAAGCTCAGGAACCAGGCATCTGGCTTTCTGACCTCAAGGGTAGCAATGTTGTGCCAGGAACCATTACCCCCAAAAGACCACGAAGGAGTTGATTCCAGTGTAATTGCATTAGGGTCTCTTTATTCAAGCTGGAGCTTGGGCCACACCACTGGCTCTGATGCAGGAGAACAGGAGTGGGCACCAAGCCCAGTTCCAGGCAAGCATTTATAGAGGCAAGAATGGGGTTTCTAGCCTGGTACACATCTGATTTTGTGTGTGTGTGGGGGGGAGGCTATTATGGCTGGTACTGGAAGCCAAACCATAAACTTAACATCTACTTTTCTCCTGGTTGGTGGTTGTTAGGAAGTGAAGTGTAAGGAGCAGGCTTGTAACATAGAGGTGCAGATTTGTTGGGGACTAACCTGGAAACTGATGCTAAATGTAGGTTTTGTTAGGGGGTAACCTGGAAACTGGTGCTAGGTGTCAGTTTGTTAGTTAACTTGAGTGCAACCTTAGGTCAGGTTCTTTAAGATGGAGTCTGAACCCAAAAGATTTGGTCTCTCAGCAAAATGAGCGAAGCAGTTGGGGATGAATTGGGTCAATTAGCCAACAACATCTGCCACATTGACCAAATGAGAGTTGGCAACCCGAAGTGGGATGAACAAGGTCCATCCAGATGTGGATCTCTGAAATAAACAATAGTGAATTTAAAGTACTCAAAGAATGTGTTATCATTACACAATGATGACTTTCATCGTTGCCTGTAATTTTAAGAAACACCCTACCACCTTCCCAGGAGCTCTGCTCACGCTCCCGGCTTAGCTCCAGACTGAACACAACCGTCCCTCAACCTGGGAATTGGGAGCTGCTGTCCGTACCCCACCGGTTCCCTTTTGCTTTTCCTTTATTCCTGCCAGCTAGCTTCTCCAAGCCGCCAATCAACTGCTCCATCTTCTCTCTTTCTCCTGCCCACCTTAGCTCTTTGAAAGAAACACACTAGACCACTTTATTATTTTAAAACTTTCCAGATAACACAATTTGGGGGCACAAAAACCTCCAGCCCTAGACTTATCAGCTAACTTATACCAGCTATTCGCAGGTGGTGGAGGCTGCCAGTTTTGGTTGCCCTAAGACCTTACACAGTTCTTGCATCCTTCTTGTTCCAAAGTCTGGTCTGAAGACCCTCCTCTCTCCCTGCATGGGCTCGTCCTCCTCCTGGAACCCGGAAGTTCAACTTTTTTCCTTTTGCCCAGCAATTGACTTTCGTCTTCTTTATGGACCAAATCAAGAACCAATTAGGGAAATAGATTTTAGTATCAGCTCCTCCCCCTAATTTCATGGTATATTTTAACACATTAGTAACAACTGCATCAAGAGACCTCTTGCACTGAGGGATTTTAAAGCAATTTTATAGCCAATAACATCAACCTAACTTTTAGTTTCAGTCTAATGCTTATCTTTTCTGTATTTGGCTATCTAGAAGAAAAAATGATGTAAGATATTTTTATTTTATACTCTTTGAAGTAGACATTTTCATACAGTTTGTGGTTTGTGTTAAAACTTGCAGCTTGAAGAGTCTTTAAGCAAGGTTAGAGAAGTGGGTTAGTGGGAGGAGCAGTAGAGAAAAGAGTAAGCTGGTGAGTGCACACTTCCAGAGCACAGAGCCTCAGAGTTAGGATGCGAAGGCTATGGGACAAAGTATTATTGATAATGCTGCAGGAGAAGACAGTGAGGCATAGCATGCTTTTTTTGAATAAGGAAATTTAGTTTTTAAAATCTCCAAAGTCAGAGCACTGAAAGTTGATTATGTGTTTATGCCTCATACATATGTTGAAGTTCTTTAGTTTTAATAAAAGCTTACGTGTGTGTGTGTGTGTGTGTGGTGTAAATATGAATGTTATGATGTATATGTATAGGTGAGAGGATAATTTGTGGGGTTAGTTCACTCCTTCCAACACATGGGTCCTGGGAATTGAATCAGGTTGTCAGGCTTGGTGCTAAGTGCCTTTAATCCACAGAACCTATCCCACCAGCCCCCATATGTTAAAGTTCTAATCCAGTGTGATGATGTTGGGATGTTGGATCTTTGACAGATATGATGATTAATCTTGTCAAGTTGATGGGATTTAGAGTCACCATGGAAACAAACCTTTGGGCATATCTGTGAAGGATTATCTAGACTAGGTTACCTGAATTAGGAATGCCCACACTTAAATGGAGTTGCAAGCCTGAGGTTCCAAACTGAATAGAAGGGTGAAGGCAAGCAGTACAAACTTACACTGTCTGCTGCTGACTGACAATGCCCTGGGACCAGCTGCCTCAGGCTCCTGCGGCCATGACCACCCACTGTGGTGGACCGTAGCCTCCAGCTGTGAACCAAACAAATGGTTCCGCTCTCATTTTGTTCTTATCAGGTATTTTATACAACGAGACAAGAATTTAATACAGTGAGTGATTAGATCAGGAGGTGACTTCCCAGATGGTTATCTCGGCCCATCCTGAACTTTCACTCTCATGGCCATCTGTCAGTCTTGACAGTGTGTTCCTTCCTTCCTGCTCTGCACTGTTGCTTCGATTTGAATGGAGTGTCCTTGCCACCGTTACGAACCTTTTATCCCTTATTTAACTTCTTTGATTAAGAGGCCGAGAATTGGGAAGGCCCTAGACCCTTGCCCACCTATAGCAGAATGACTTCTATCTCTAGAAGCAGACAATTAGGGAAAGTCAGATGAAGGCAAGTTAGTAAAGCTTGCTTCTCTGGGTTCCTCTGGTACCTGCCCAGAAGAAGGGGCTGAGGCTGTCTTCAGTGGTTAACTTTTGTCAGGGCTAGTGGGAGGGAAGTAGAATATCTTTTGCTGTAAGTCAGTGTCTTTCCCTTGGCCAGAAGGAGAACAAATGGGAGTGGCTTCTTACCATCAACTCCAACAAGTCTTGTGCATATATGGGGTGACCTAACTGCCCTCTATATCACTACGAATACAGAACTTTGATTTTATCAAAACTAGGTTGCTATATATTTATTTTAGCCTTAGAGACATACCAGAACACCTTTCAACAAAACAAAATACTACCTGTAGCACAAGATGAGTCTTTAGAATAGTAACAGTATCCAGCTACGAATATATACAGTTGTCACTGTGAATCTTTATTATCTTTTAAGTAAATGTCATAGTAAATAATGGAGGATATTAAACAGCTATTAGAAACAGCTCAGGGGTTTGCAGGTTTGCAGCCCTCTCTCTGTTGGTGTGATGGTTTGTATATGCTCCGCCCAGGGAGTGTCACTATTAGAAGGTGTGGACCTGTTGGGAGTAGGCGTCCCACTGTGGGTGTGGGCTTGAGACCCTCATCCTAGCTGCCTTGAAGCCAGTATTCTGCAAGCAGCCTTCAGATGCTGATGTAGAACTCTCAGTTCCTCCTGTACCATGCCTGCCATGTTCCCACCTTAGTGATAATGGATTGAACCTCTGAAGCTGTAAGCTAGCCCCAATTAAATGTTGTCCTTATAAGAGTTGTCTTGGTCATGGTGTCTGTTCACAGCAGTTACACCCTAAGACAGCTGGATCAACAATGGGTCTGGGTCACTTTTTTTGCCCTTTCACTTTCTGTCCTGCCCTGAGAGTGAGTTGAGAGCTCCTCAGGAGACATAAGCACCATGCTGTGTGCTCATCTGTTTCCCGTGACTCAGGGGGTTTTCTGCCCACCAGTCCTTGCTTCTGTCTCTGTCTCTAGGCTTGCGTTCTGGCTTCAACTGCTCGGGTTTGTGGTCACCTCTGTGGCCTTCAGTTTCAAGGTCTAGACATTCCTTTTCTGTCCCAAACACATGCTTGTTCTGCTTTCTAGCCCTTTCTACCCGTCTGCAGCCCATGTTCCTCTACTCCATCCACAGGGGCTTAGGGGAACCTTTGGATCTTTTCTACCTGGGGAGGGTATTCAGGACTTTCCCAGACAAATTGGCCCTGTCCATGAAAATTATGGTGATGTAATTAAGCATAATAACAAGAAACTTCCTGGGCAGAGCTCTTTATAAAATCTCGAACTCCTTTTCACAAAGTTATGAAAGTTCTGATTACTATGTTGCTTCTAACAGTACTGGGGTTATTTGATATCTCCTTGGATAAGGAAAGAAGTCAAAGATAAGATACTGTTGCCTTGAGAAAAGACATTTGCTCTCAGTGCTTTTCCGGGAGCTAGTCTTGAGAATTTGACTCAGGGCTGAGCCTACATTGATTTGGGGGGTAGCCAGTAAGCATGGAAAACATTGATTCTTAAATAAAACTCTGACATATTCTATTTATCTCTCCAGTCTCCAAATGGTCTGTTAGCTATGTATTGATAGTAAAGCCTCTTTTTTTTTTTTAAAGTGGAGCTGGGAGCCAATAGTTTCTCAGTTTCTAAGTGTCCTTTCATGCAGGTTAAAAGCAAGTGTTGAATGATGATGGTCCATGCATTTAAGTATGCTTCCCTTTGAAATGTAATATTTCAGTTAATGGGAAGCTTTAGGTGGAGAAAAACCTTCTGTTAAAAGCTTCAGACTAAGTAGACTTCACAGAGTGTATTTGGACATCAAAGGCATTGGGAGTTGGGAAGTGATTCAGAGAGTCCCTGAACTGGGAGGCGAAGTAGAGAGATCACTTACTTGACTGTCTGCAGTCGGGCTTTTGATTTATCTGGGTGTGGTCAGGCAGGAAGTCCCTAGAAGAGTCTAGTTGGCAGATCCTGATTGGTTAAGTCTGAGGTCTGTTATACTGTTTGCATGAAACTTTTAGTTTGTTTGCTCAGGTAAGAACACAAGGCACAGGAACCACCCAGGCAAAAGGCCTCTGCTCACTGTTTCAACACTAAACAAGGCTAATAGAGGGGGAAAATGGCAGGAATTGTTTCTGGCCTCCTGTCTTGATGGAAGAAAAGTGATAGGGAGGTATAAATTGCTATTTAGGCCTCTGAAAATGACACATTTTGTGTCCTTAAGCAAGTTATTTATGGAGTTTGTGTATTATACAAGTAAGGTTTACTGATGGATAAGGAGGATGGTATTATCTGAATGACTGGAGACCTTCTCAAAGGGATACTGACACCAACTGACTAAGTCCAACCCTCTTGCATGCTGGTGAGCAGGGTATTAACCCATCAGACCTGGTCATCCAGCCCAGATCTCTCAGTTGGCAGATAGGAAACTTCCAGAACATAATTTTTTACCAAGGTCATATGACCAGGGGAAGCAGAACTGAGCCCATGATTCAGGCTGATTATCACTGTCCAATAATAGATAAGAGGTTTGTGTTTTTGTTTTTGTTTTTTGTTTTTTTTTTGGTTTTTCGAGATACAGTTTCTCTGTGTAGCCCTGGCTGTCCTGGAACTCACTTTGTAGACCAGGCTGGCCTTGAACTCAGAAATCCTCCTGCCTCTGCCTCCCAAGTGCTGGGATTAAAGGCGTGCACCACCACTGCCCGGCAGATAAGAGTTTTTATTTTGCCATTAAACATAAAGCACAATGCTCTCAGCAATGCCCCCAGCTCTGTGTCCAGGAGGGCAGAGAGAGAATTTAAGAAAACATTACTAATTAGTCTAGCAAAAGTTGTTCAGGATGTGAATTTGACTCAATGTTGTCATCCTGAGGAATGGGCCATCTCAGCAGCTCTGCAACTGTTGATTGTAGACAGACCCATGTGAGACAGGAGCTCCTCACCACAGAGACTTAGGACTAAGGCAGGGGGATCACCAAGTCAGCAAAGCAGAGTTGAGGGCAGGGGCAGAGGCTGCTGACTCTGACATAGCACAGAGGAGTTGTTGACAGAGCTTTACAGCACATACCTGTTGGCCTGTTTCTCTGAACCCAACTTATCTTGTAGGTAGAGGGAACTCTTTCTCCATATATGTGGGGCTCTTCAGAGTAACAAAAGGTGGAAAAACAAGGGAAACATGAAAAGTTTTTTGGCATATCTACCATACATACACGGGGTACTCAGACATGAGTGACTCAAAGGGCTGTCTAGAACTTGAGTTCATGTGGCATTTTGACAAAAGAAAAGCAAGGTTTCAGTGATGCAACAAGGCAAAGGGTGGAGTCTTTGAGCTTTCGGGGTAGCTGATTTGGGGAAGTGAAATATATGGAGAAGTAATGGCACCCAAAGGTGAGGCAGAAGGTTTGCTCTCTAGAGTCTCCTAGTAGGGAGTATAGAAGCACAGGTCTTGGGGTGTCTCTTCCTTGTTTTCATGGTAGGAGACAGAGTCTGTTTGGTTTTTAAATATATTCCCAACTGTCTTCAGCTCAAAAATAATCCTGATGGCAAAGTGATATGTTGTAGGGTAGCATACTCTACAGTCCTTCGCTCTGCCCATTGGCAGATGGAGGGATTAACTCGCTGTACTTAAGGCAGATGACACTCTGATTCCTGATTAGAAAAGTAGGGTTGGGATGAGAGTTCAGTGCTCGAGCCCTTGCCTAATGTTTGTGAGACTCCAGGTTCAATTCCCAGCACTGAAAATGTAGTGTCCTCTGGTTCAGACTGAGCAACCCTGAATGGATGGGTTGACAGTCATGATCCTAGCAGGAGAAAGTAAGGTGGGGTTGAGGAAGGACAGAATCTAGCAGAGAAAGGGTGAGTGTTTCTCACTGGTTAGTAGACAGCTGGAGATTAGTAAGGACTTAGGAGAAGCACTGAGCTTCGTGGGCTCCAGGCCAGGTCCTAGCCTCAAGGCCAGAATTGTGCCAACATGGAAGGAGAATGTATTCAGTGGTATCAAATTGGAGAACAGTGTCAAATTTGAGCCCTCCCAAGAGAGTTCCCAGGGAGCTGACTACTCAGAAAGGCTTTGAGAACAAGTATAATCTAGATCTACAAAGGACTCTATCCATGAGATATAATCATCTGAGGCCTACAGGATCCAGACTTTATAATGAGTGATAACAGTATTCACTCAGTTACTTTTATGAATGTGAAATACAATAAGTATGACTTTCATTTCTACCTTAACACAATCTTCGAGTAATATAGTATTTCCGTTTCACAGATAAGGAGACTGAGATTCATAGACAATTCAATCAAGAGCCTACGGCCTTTCATCAGCAAGCATAGATTCCAATTCAATTCTCATTACAAAATCTAATTTTAATCATTATACTACATTGTCTTCTAATGGATGGGTTACAGCCTCTTCGGGAGGAACTATAGGAACTAGATGATTTTGGAGAAGTCAATACCCAGGTATAACAGTAGGGTTTAAGTTCAGAATTCAAGTGGTCTCTGGGCTGTGGACGGAGGCAGGTGAATGTGTGGAGACCTTATATATGAGGACTCTGCCCATGAGATCTGGTTTGAATATTTCCTTAACGTGATAGCGATTATGTGTTTTCTGAATCTGTCTATCCTGGGCTTCTCATCAGGATTGGAACCTGACAGGGGATCAGGAGAAAGAGTGAAAATGAAATTATACAATGGGGTGTGTATGGGGGGGGAGGGGTGAATAGTAAGGAGTGAGCATGCCAAACATGATCCTGGCTTCAGAGCAGGCTCTGTCTTAGGGCTTTGTCTCTTTGTAGCATTTGAGTTTTACCTGCAGGGGTGCCAAAGGACAGGATCAGATCAAATAGGAGAGCCTGGGCCCAGGTGGCTAATCAGGCCATAGACATTGATTTAGGTAGAAAGGAGAGCAGCTAGTGGAGAAACAGTTTGTGGTGGATCAGGAAGGGAAGGCAGAATCTAAACTGTGGGATCAGCCTGGCAGGGGGAGCCAAGCAGTAGGAGGTCTGGAGCAGATGGGGGTCTATTATCTGCGATGTTATCATTGTCAGAAGGAAGCAAGCATGCTTTCCGGAAGAGAAGCCAGGCTAACAAACTTGGACCTTTGACAAAAACAACAACTCGGTGGGCTCTAGGTGGCACATTTTGGCATCTAGCTGAGCTAAGCAAGTGCTAAGAGAGGGAGGAACCAGCCAGACCAATTACTCTAGGACAGATGTGTGCTGTGCGTCCTTGCTCTTCTTCTCCCTGTGGGTAGTAAAACTGACCACAAGAGGGCAGTGGGGGCCATGAATTTTACCAGACTGATTCCTGCTGAGGACTGAGCACTCTAGAGAGATGCCTTAGAGAAAGGTAGAGGATTCTCCCGCTCTGCTCTGAAAATTCGAATTCTCCAGGGTGTGTGGGGTCTGGAGTCTGAGCTTTTAACATGTGATATGAGAACAGTTTTCCCTAGAGAATGCAAAATCTTCTTATACTGAGATCACTAATAAATACCTCTAAACGTGTTTTATTGGAAAAATAATTCAGGTATTAGTGGTTATTGAAAGCACATGGTGATTTCAAAGAGTGAAAAGGCCTAGCTGAGCAAATACCTCTTAGGTCAAATGACAGAGAATCAGCAGCATTGAGAGCCCCCACCCATTTCCTGTCTCCCCTGAAGGTAACTCCAATCCTAACTTTTTATGAGAATCGCCCTCTCTTTCTCCTTGCAAGGTGAACACCTATACTATTATATTTTAAAACACATTACTTAACTCAGAGTAACTGAGTTTTGATAATATTTTTTCATTTACAGTATCTTTGTGAGACTCATCCACACATGGAAACCTGTTTGTGGTCTGTTGTCTTATTCTAATAAGCCTGCATATTTTATTTCTTCTGTTGATAGACATTTGGGAAATTTCCAACTTTTGCCTCCACCCCTGTTCCTACTTTCCTGGTAGGAAAAATGCTACCATAAACAATCTCTCTTGTTTTTAAGTATAGAATAGGGTTTATTCAGGACATTGGGGGATTCAGAGGATAGTAGAAACAGAGAAAGGCAGAGAGAGAGAGAGAGAGAGAGAGAGAGAGAGAGAGAGAGAGAGAGAGAGAGACAGAGAGACAGAGAGACAGAGAGATAGAGACAGAAAGAGAGAGAGAGAAGGAAGGAAGGAAGGAGAAGGAGGAGGAGAGGCCAGCCATGAGCATATGGGGAGAGGGAGGAGGGGAATGGGGTGAGAGAGAGTAAGGAGCAGAAACAGGAGAGCAAGAGAGTTGCTTTTGGGGGGAGGGTGGAGAAAGAGAGAGAGAGGTGATAAGCACTAATCTTTTAAAAAGAGAATGATAAATTTGGCAATATCAAATTTTGGGGAACCTTCCTTCCAGCACTAGAGACTGAGCTCAGGGCTTTGTGTATATTAGGCAAGTTCTTTATCACTGACTGCATCTAATTACATCCCCAGACCACAGAATCATTCTTTTAAAGGTTCTGGGAAGGCAACCCATTCACTGGAATATTTGAAACATGTTTAATTGATGAAGGACCAACACATAGAATATGTAAAGAACAATGAATCAATAAGAAAAAAATAGGAGAAATGAGTAATCATGTTATTCACACGTTACAAACAAGGAAAGCTAGACAATCACTATAACTATTAAAAGATGCCAACCTCATTACTCATCAGGAAAATGCTAGTTAAAGTCATAAGGAGATACCAGCACCTAGCTTACAGACAGGGCACAATTAAGAATCAGCCAATACCAAGTGTTGTTGAGATTATGGAATAACAGAAACATACTCATTGCAAACTTGATACAAGCACTTCAAGAAAGTCTATCTAACTATTCATCTCAAGAAAACAGGATAGAGAAAACTTTGGTAACTCAGAATCCCATTGTTCACAGCTGAAGTGAGTCTAGTGGGTGGGGTATGTGTAGAAGCCACGAGAAGTTTTGCCTCTCCGGTCCATAGGCAAGCACTTCCCATGGGTTGCTGTCCATCACTGGGACTAGTGGAAGAAAAGCTAGACACAGTGCAGAGGGTAGGGTCATCCCTGATGGGACCTCATCTTCTCACAGAGCTTCAGAGAACAATAGCCCTGGTTTCACCATCTTGATTGCTGTCCGTGTTCCTCTTCTGGCACTGTCTAGCCAGAAACACAGAAGAAAGGGGCTGTGAAGAAGGTGGTTTCTGTGATATTGGTTTCCTGTGACAGCTATAACAAATCACACAAACTTAATGGCTTAAAATGCAGCTTTATTACCTTTGCAGTGCATAAGGTCAGAAGATTGAAGTGGGGTGTGCTGGACTAAAATCTAGGCATTGGCAGAAATAGCCTTCCTCTAGAAGCATTGTGGGAGAACCGATTTCCTTGCTTGATCAGTTTCCAGGTGCTGTCTGAGTTCTTGGCTTCTCCACCATCTAACTGAATCACTTCAGTTCCCTGCTTTCCACTGTCCTCTCTCCTGAGTCTGATTCTCTTGACTCCCTGCTACAAGGTCTCTTATGATTGTATGAAGCCCACCTGGATAATTCATCTCAGAATTCTTAATTAATTGTATTTGTTGAATGCCTTTTACCATGTAAGGCAATGTAGTCATGGGTTCTAGAGATTAGAATGTGGTGCCTTGTTTTTCAGTCTATTGTCATCTGCATGTCTAAGTGGACAGCCACACAGGGAAGCCATCTTCCCCCCCACTAGATTGGAGTCTTATTAACTATTTTTCAGTGCATTTACTTGGGTCTTCATGAAGTGTATGATCCTCTCCTTTCAGGCATGTGTTTTGTTCGTAAGGTACAGATTCTGTAGCTTGTAAGATGTCTCTGGGCTTTATTTTCTCTCTCAGGTTCTTCTGTTGTTGCTGCTTGGTCTCATCCACCTCAGTCCTGGGGGTTGGAAATAGTTTTTATATATGGTCTTCTTCTCCTTCATGACCCTGCTTGTTAAGCTAATTTTCTCTGTCTTTCCTTCTTTCTTTCTTTCTTTCCTTCTCTTTTTTTAATGATTTGGGAAGAGGAAATGAATCTATATTATACACGTATGTTATTGCCAAAGAATAAAGAATCCAAATACAAAAATCCAAACTGTTAGCCCCACATATTTGAAATCTGAATGAATGCTTTATATTCTTGTCTTGTTTTGAACCAATGGCTTGAGTACTTTATATATTGAAGTTAGGAAACATGTACTCTGATAAAGATTAATGAAGCTCTTTCAAAAAGACCTTTTCTGAGAACAGATTTTCTTGAAAGTCTTTCCCCAAATCATTCCCTAAATTATAATTTGGCATAAAACTTCAAAGCCAAGTATTTATACTCCTAGAAATAAAATTGGATATAAGGATGATATAGCCAGGACATTCCTCAGTTATGGTGAGTAATGAAATTGCTTGTTTAATGTTGAGATGTTTTCTTAGTTGGAATATTAGTTACAAATACCTGTTTTGGAGACTCTCAGAGTGGTCAGATCTCTGATTGCCCTTTGAGTGTCTGGTGTCTGGCTCAACTTCATTCCAAATAGAGGTTTCAGACTGTCAACCACATTAAAGGAATCCCTTGGACCACCCACCTCTAAGCTTCTGCCTGCACCACCCCCTCCACTCGAAGTGTTTGCCTAGTATGTGGCCATCTTTGTGGTTGTAACTTTCAAGTATCTATTTCTGTTTTCTTTTGTGGAGAGAAAATTTGAATTTCAAGTAGAAAATACTCTTTGAACAAAACATACCCATTGCATTTGGGCAACAGACCACAGACCACCTGGAGAGCCTTCAAAGACCAAAACTTCAAAATCTATCATTTGGAGCAGAACAGGAACCATGGTGAGTTGAGAAGGATGGAAAAGATGCCTGATATGATCTCCTCCCAAGAACTGCCTTAAGTGATTAACTGTGGGATCTAGATGTTAATGAGATGTGCTTGCCTTTCAGGGATACAGGAACCCCTTGATGAGATGGCATCCTACCCATCCTTGCATTCATAGATGCCAGTTTTTTTTTAATGTCTCCCTTGAACTGGGTAAACCTAAGCACCTTGTGGGGTTCTATGACTTTTCAATCATCTCTTGAATTAATGACATCAGAGTCTTGAGAGATCTTGCACTAGTGCACCCAACATTCTGCCACCTCATATCTTCTTTCTTCTCCCACCCTTCACTCCTAACTTGCTCCATCATCAAATAACCCCAAATCCCGATTCCTGCTCCTTGTATTTTGCACACATGGTCTCAGGTCTCATCACCCACCCTGAGACCCCAGTGACCCTTTGAGTTGTTCCCCAACAAGTATGAGACCCTTATTAGAAGTAATCTATCTGAGAGTGTTGGCAGACAGAAAAAGTTTACAAAGAAGACTTTAGAGCCAAGAATCCACACTCAATGCCCCCCTCCCACACCCAGTCAGTTTGATGCTGAAGGAATTTCCCTCCATCACACCATCCTCTAAGGAGTTCAGCAAGCATTCTGTGGTCTACACCTCTCTGTGCGCGGCAGAGCAAGATACTTCTTCTCTTCTACTTTCTTTCCCAGTCCTAGGACTTTCCTTTTCTCTGTTGACTAAATGTTTTATTCTAACTGTTCTCTCTCTCTCTCTCTCTCTCTCTCTCTCTCTCTCTCTCTCTCTCTCTCTTTATGCTTGTATAGGAAGCCCTTTACTGGTTAAGCCATCTCTCCAGCACCAAATCCCAAACCTTTGAGTGTCAGAATGAGGTTACTAGAGAAAAATTCCACACAACTTTATATTTTGGATGAATATCTTCACTAAAAACACTGTACAGAATCACCCCTAGGTTTTGTGAATAAGGTACATGTAAGATGGAAGTGAGTTTTGTATTTTGATTTAGGTCCTATCTCCCAAGATATTTCATTATGCATATGTAGATATTCCCAAATCTTACAAAATCTGAAGCATTTCTAGCCTTAAACATTGTAGATACAGGAGTCTCAACTTGTCAATGTTTTCTCAAAGAGACTTGTGTTTTAACTGGGTCAGGATGAAGATGCCTAACAGATGCACCCCCAGTCCAGGGTTTCAGGCGAGGAAACATGAAGAGAGATTTGCAGTGTTTCTCAGAGCAGCTTCAGTGTGCTTGGCTGGGCTGGGCATTTGCAGTCAAATAGGCTGAACTCTACAGGAACAATGCCCACAGAGCCTTATAAAGCCACCAACCTCCCCTCGCCAGTTAGTTGCTCTTCGCAGCATGTCTTAGTCCTGACAGACTGCTCAGAATTATCATCAGCTTCTTACTCATCAAATCCATCATGGTGTCCAGCTGGTTTTCTCTGCAGAAGCCAGTTCATGTCCACCCTCTTGCTTAAAGTTTCCTCTCCCATTACAGTGGAGCTTCATAGCCTACGCCCCACTTTAAGCCTACATCACCTCCTCTCCACAGGCTCAGTGTAGGTGCCCTCTTATCAGTAACGCACATGCCAGCCACAGCTTGTGGCTAGAACTCTGCCTAAAAGTTTACATGGTTATTCGGTAGCCTCTGTGGAAAGTTTAGTATTTCCCTTCATTCTGGATGTAGGGGAAAAAAAAGGACAGAGGGAAGGAATGAATGGAAAATATCAATTCATCAATAAAATCACAGCCAGGTTAGTAGCACCTGTGACCTTGACAGGATACTTGCTTGTCACATTGCAGATGATGGAACTGTGGAGTAAGGTGGTTCTCCTGCAAGGCCAGCTGCTCTAGTTAGCATACGAAAGAATGTGGGGGATTTTGCTAAGGTCAGGCTTGCTCCACAGTTCCACCCTCACTCTCGTTCAGTGTAGGAGAACCTTTAGCCTGTGATCAAACTACCTTTTACCTCTCCTGATAGACACTAGCAGCTGCACCCCTAAGATGAATAAACTGATGCACGCTATAAACCATGCTCTGCCGCTTTGCTTTAGGAAGTGCACTGACTATGCGCAGGCTTTGGGATCTACACAACTGACTGGAACACCATCACATGAAAGGCTAGACAGTAGGGTTGGGCTCTATGGCCCAGGAGACCTGCCCTCTGGGCTGCTTCCACAGCAGTGTTAACACAAGGTTCCAGGGATCCACCCTCAACTCCAGAAAGCAAATTCCGAGCCCCAGAAAATAATAATAAAAAAAAACCTTCAAATGATACACACCTGAGGTGATGGCTGGTCCCTTCACTGATTAAGCAGAGGGCACAATGACAGCATTGGGCAGAAGATGAAAGGAGACCACTGCAACTACATAGACAAGAGTGTCAACACTGGAACCAATATCGGGCCAAGCAGGGACCTGGCCTAATTTTCCAGCCAAGTGGAAGCATTGTTGTCAATCCACAACTACCTCTGCGTCATAACTGTCTAATCCTAATTGTAATGTCATCTGTTCCAATCAGGTCCCTTTTAACACAGGGCTCTCCTTCCCGGGCCCGTACAGTTTTAGTGGCCAAACTTCCTTTAGCCCTTTCAGTTGGCAACAGTTTCTCCATATCTGTCTGAAGGCTGGAGACCGGCTGTAGAACATTCAGTGTGAGGTATCTGTAAGGCATCTCTTCATGATTTGGCTCAGGTTAACACTTCCACATAGTAGTCCCTTATTGAAGGAAGTCAGGACAGGAACTCAAGCAGGGCTGGAGGCAGGAGCTGATGCAGAAGCCAAGGAGGAATGCTGCTTAATGGTTTGCTCCGTTCTCTCTTGTTAAAGGCAGACAGTCAAAAGAAAATTTTCTACTGCTAAGGTTTGAATCTGTTTTTAACCTGTTGTCAAAGAAGCAAAGAACTGAATGTGTCTGTTGGGTTTCCACTCAGAGAAACCAGTAGGTTCCTATGATAAAAGTAAGATAGATTCTCACCATTTTCTTTAAAAGTTGCAAGTAGACAAATATTTTATGGACCCATCAGCAAGCTCCTGGAATCTTGAATTTATTTTTAAGTTCCATCAGTCTAGCAGACTGCCACCTTCTTGCTTCAGAATGTACGGGAATCATTAAACTTCACAAGGCTGATTCCAATTAAGTCAAACAAAACAGAACACTGTCTTTAGTCAAAGGACACTAAGATACAACATAATTTAGTTGGTCACATGGACTTAAAGTGTGAGGATCTGTCTTCGAAATGAGTGTGGGCTTGTTACAGAATTTCTCTGAGTTTTCCCAATTTCTTGCTAATCATTGCTTGGCACAGGGCCATTGTGAGAATCAAATCTGACTGTGCATGATAAATCTCCTCGGAGACTGCAAAAAACATCTAGCAATGTTAAGCCATCAAGTCAGCTCAGAGTCAAGAATACAAGTACTAAATGGGATGTGGAGGGAAAGGCGAGTCTTGAGATCATTTGCATGGTGTTGTTTCAAATCCTTCTGTTCTTGGGCTGTGATATGATAATGGACACAGCCTAGGTCAGCTGGATAATGTCGAACTTCGTCCCCTGAAAGAAGGTCTCACTACTCACCAGCTATTTCTGAGTAATCTGGTTTGCTTTCCAAATTGTGAGCTCCAAGCGTATCCCTGTGGATTGTCTTCTTCTTTTCCAGGTCTTGCTTAGGCAGCACTCCAGTCCTATGTAGACATACAATCTGGATGGCCATGCTGGGTAATTCAGATCTCAGGAAATACTTGTCTCTAGGATCTGACCCCATTCTCACAAGACTCTCTGAATAGTCTCTTTGTGTACCCTGAGGCAGAAGATTGCAAGATTTAGTTAGGAGCTCAGCAAGGGTGGCCATGCCGGTGTCTTAGTTGGGGTGTAGGGCTAGGTTGGCTCTAAAGTTCTTTGCTGGGTTGGGACGGAAATCTTTAACTTGCTAGATTGTGGAGCAATCCAAGTGGAAGAGAGGAGCAGGAACAGTGGACAGAAGTAGAGAGGAAGAGATTAGGGAGGAGTTTTTAGGAGACTTGAGGCTATTTGCTAATTTAGTATTTCAGTGTTACTATTGGAGTGCATTTCTGAAAGTACACAGGTCTAATGGAGCCCTGTGTTTGATTTGCAAACACTTACTCTTGTAATTCACATCAACAAAACTTTATTAGTCAGCTACTGTGGGCACACAGTCCTGGAGTCTACAGCAGGTACAGAGAACCAAGGGGCTTCTGACCTTAAGTGGGCAGAAATGAACAAAGATCTTACCAGAGGGAATCCAGGAAATCTGAAGAACAAAGTAGAGGCATGTTGGGTCAGGGAACACCCCAGACTGACGTGGAGATAGAAAGAGCTGGATAAAGCACGTTCCTGTGAGAAAGGGGATGCCTTTGTAGTTTGACAAATAGCAACAAACCAAAGTAGCACTGAGGGGCAATGCAAACAGGAGTAAGGGAAGGCAGTTTCTAACTTTTTTCAAAAGTAGATCTTACATTAAAGCTGAAAATGTAAAGTTTTCCAGTAAAGGCAGAACCAGAAAGTGGGATGAAGACCATCTTGGAAGGGCGGAGCTCCAGGAACACCAACAGGGAGCCATTGGGAGAAAGGCCCTTGATAACAGCTCGTGACAGTTAGTTCATGCCAGGATTTCCAATGCAAGACTTCAGATTCATGGGGCCCTGAGAGGGGCTTTGGTTCATGCCTAATTAAATAAAACTCAGGACAACTATTCTGTTGTAATTGAGCAAAACGTATGGAACCAATTTACACATTTTCCCAAAAGTTAACTGTATGGCAAACTAAATCACAACCAGGAAAGACTTTATTAATTTACTATAAGGAATCATGTTCCATGGTCTGAAAACATTCAAGGTTTGAATTATCAACATTCTCTGTTCGTATGTACATATATACATATACGGAAGGACATAATCAGAAAGAATTAACAGAGGGTGGGAATTAAATTCTTTTTAAAATTGGGGGTGCAGAAATGTCTCAGCATCTAAGAGCACTTACCTGGTTTTCTGGAGCACAGGAGGTCTTGTGGAATGGGCTATAGTCACCTCTAACTCACTTGCAGAGGATCTGACACACACACACACACACACACACACACACACACACACACACACGCACGCACACACGCACGTATGTGTAAATAAAAAATAAAAGTAAATCTTTAAAAAAAATTTCAAGTCTTTAAAAAACACAACAGGCTAAAATATTGAAGTATTTTTCTTTTCTTTTCTTTTTTTTTTTGATTTTGTTTTCCTTTTATTTTTTTACATCAAAGCATCGACCCCCTCCCCGCACTTACCAACACATTTTTATAAACCAAATGAAAAGTACGGGCCACACTTTTCATGCCAGTACTAGGGAGGCAGGTGGATCTCTGTGAGTTCGAGGCTAGCCGGACTACCCAGCGAATTCTAGGGCCGTTAGAGGTACATAGTGACACCCTGTCTCAAAAATAAGAATAAATATATGTATCTTTCAACACCCAAATACATTTGGCTTTTGTATAATAACTTGCCTTCAAAGGGGAAACCCTGGAAGCCCCCACAGGGGAAGTGGAAGCCCTGGGCCAGGCAGTGACACTAGCCAAGAAGGTAGGAAGGACTCCGGGCGGCCACGTGAGCCCGGCGGGGGGTGGGAGGACCCGGCTATTTTTATTTTCTAAGTCAGCGGACCCAAAACTTTGTTTATCATGCATTTCAACTAACAGAAAGTACAGGGACCTTAATATTCATATGCTCGTATATGAACCATGGATACTCACTAGTATTTCAAATAGTAAATATTTATAAAATTCAATTTAAAATTGGAGTCTAGTGATTTCTTCTCTCATTACAATGGAATATATAAATTATCATCTGATCATCTGCTGATAGACGTTGATTGATTCTGTTCCTCTGCATTTCCTATACGTGAGTCTTTGATGGAAAAATTTCAAAGCACACTGTAATGTAAAATGCAGAAGGTAGGCAACAACTTTCCCCCACTGTGCTTATTAACATTACCAAATACTTCACATGTGACTGTTGTCATCTCAAACTGTAGAGACATGTGATTGCACATGCCAAGTCTTTGTGTTTGTCCTTTCATGTTAATACTGGTGAAAATATTGTGATCATTAAAAGTACCAAAAGGCATCAAACAGATGAGAAGATAATATCCACAGGAGCTAGAACTAAGGCCACTTCTTAGAGAACCTTTTGGGTTCACTTTAAAGTTCAAACATTCTTGATTGATAGCACTTTTTCCAATAACAGACGTGCCTAATGAACATGGAAAACGTGTATGAGAACCTATTTCGTTTCTTTGCAATCATTTCCATTTTCAACATGTGATTAACATCTACTCAAAGTCAGTGAATTTTGTCTTTTTAACATCATCAGCCACAAAAAGAGACAGAACATATATATTTCTGTTTAGCAACTGAGTAGTACATTGGATTCTAGGAAATGGGCACTTTCTATGCACATTTATATAAGACTGATTTCTTAAAACAAACAACAAAACAATGGAAGCTTACTTCACTGGTTATCAATTAAGATAAAAATAGGCTATGTAGATTTAACATTTTAAATATAGTTAATAACATTGGTTGTGAAGTGTTTTTCAACTTCTGTTTATTTTGTTTTATTTTATTATTTCAAGACAGAGTCCAGGCCGGCTTTGAATTTCTGAGCCTCTTGTCTCAATCTCCCCTATGTGGGATTTATATGCCACCATTGGGCTTAAGAAAAAAAAAAGTTAATCTAATTAAAAAGTATTGAGCCATGAGGCCCATTCGCTGCTATGAGACTTGGGCAGGCATGCATATGAATAAGTGTGTGGTGGAGAAATGGGAGAGGAAAAGAGGCAGGATGGTTTGTGTATTATGAAAAGAGGCGGGACTGGAGACATGAGGTGATGGAGAGCAAGAAGCCCGCTGTGAGTAGCCTACACCTACTACCTGAGGCCGTGGTAATGTCCAGGCCAGTGCTGCCACCAAGGGCTATGGTTGGATCTGTGACTCTGCAGCAGCAGGGGACAGTGGTTCTGGGTCAATAGCAATTGCCCATGTTAGCACCAATGGCATGTGGATGTCCCTGATCTGGTCTGCATACTGGGGCCCCTCCTCTCACCTGGACAGAGCAGGAAGGCTGGCTCTGCAGGCGGGAGCATGGGAGAGATGAGCTCGCCCAGCACCTTTCATCTGTGCAGTGGCAACGAACGTTTGCAAGTAAAGCTGTGTGGGTAAAACAGCATATTGTATGACACACCACAGGCTCCACAGTAAGACGGTTGCTGTTTTAATCTTTCAAAATCTTTAATATTTTATTTTTACTTTTTGTTTTCTTTTAGTGGGGGGAGGTTGCAAGGGCAGAGGGTGGATATGGATGACAGGGAGTTGAGTGGGATTGGGGTGCATGATGTGAAATTCACAAAGAATCAAGAAAAAAAGAAAAATAAAAGCGTTGAGCCAGGAGTTGAGATTAAAGTCACTCACTATTCTAGACGTATAAGTAAACTGAATGAATTATCAGTTGTTTATTTTAAAAGTAACATGGTCATGAATATAATGACTAGAATACTTAAGAGTTGGCTCCCCTTCCTCCCATAATGCTACACACTGCTCGCTCTGCACTGACCCCTTAGTCTGCAGCTGGAGTCCTGCGACTCAGCAAGAGTCAGATAGCACCCGAGGAAGTTCAGGAAGATGGCTCCCTGTGGCAGGAGCAACAAGGTCAGCTTTCCATAAAGTCATCTCAACTATTACTCTCAACTTCTGAACTCATTAGAGGGTGTAGAGCAGAGAGCTTGGAGTTTGTCGTGTGTCTGTAGCCAGTCACTCATGATCCTGTTCTGAGGAAACCACACTATTGCTCCATGTACTTAATCTAACTGGATGTTCTGAACTATCATGATCCTCTTGACCCAACACACACACACACACACACACACACACACACACACACACACACACACTACATGCCTGGATTGAGTGGAGAAGTATGCTTTCTATCTGAGAATTTCAATCTCTTTATCTTTTTTCTACACTTCCCTTGACTAAAGAGAAAATCTTTTCTCTCTCATTTCTTACTTCCCAGAGAGGCATTTATTGGTAAGGTCTGAATTTTTCAGATGTTAAGGAAGGAGATCAAAGAATTCAGCTAGCTCTCTCTATGAACAATGCTTGGTTTTCAAGCTACATGCTTCAAAATCATATTTTGAGTCACTAATGTTGCTATTCAAAATGTAATTTTTCATACTTTACATTCCTGCTATCGATAATATTGATCCTAGAGACAGACACATTTCAGGCCACCTAGGAAGAAGAGCATATACCCTAAAAAGATAAAAGTACCCTGGGATTTGGGGGGGGGGCTCTTTCTTCACAAGCTCTGTCAGCTAACTGCCGTAGAAGTTCCATAGTGCACTCTGCAAACTGGGCTTTGCCTGCTGTTTTGATAGCAGTGGCCTCTCAGGCTGCAATGCTCTCCCAAGACTCTGACTGGGTTGTCTGTTCTGATCAGTGTTTCCCCTCTAGCTTCAGAGGGTCTGGAGTTTGCTCTTTAATCCCTCCCTGCCCTTTCCCACCAGAGACACTCTTACCCACCACAGGAAATCTTCGGTTTCTAAATGGTCTGTGTCTCGAATGCCTGTGAGTATAGCATTTCAAAACCAGAACTCATTTTTTTTCCTACAGAGAGAATATTATAAGTATGTGTTGGGTCTCCAGGTCAACCCACAAAGGTTCATTCAACTCCTAATGCAGGTAATGCATTTTCCCTTGGCTCTTTAATATATCCTAGAGCACTAGAATATCTTAGCAAAAATCGAATTTAGAACATCATACTATATACTGGTGTGTCAGTGTATTCTGTTACAAATGCCTACAGTCCATCTACTTTAGACATTAAGTAGGGCCCTGCGGTTCAGCCTGGGAATCCAGTTACATTTTCAAACAATATAAATCATATTGTCATAAATATAGAAATGACCTTGCCACAGACAACTTTATCTTGACTACTTTTCTTTACATGCTTTGAGGCACACGGCAAAATCAGACTCTATGATGTCTGCATGTCTATATGCACAGACATGGTCAGTATTTACACGTACGTACCTTAAACTGTAGGTTTATAAAGCTACCCTAAAGGAAACAAACAAACCAAAATCTCAGATATGACCATTCACAATGAAAGGACTGGCTCTTGGTGTATGTTGAGCCAAATGAACCTCTGTCATAGAGGAGCCTGATTCTTTCCCCCTCTTTCTGAGAAAATCCTCTCCAGGTCACGCCCCCTCCATCATTTCATCAACTCTTTGCTCACTGGTCCCCAAAGACTATTCTTGTCATTCCTGGTGTCCTTTGATCTCCTATCTCCTTTGTTTTTTTCTATGGCAGTTCTTATTAGCTTATTTGGTATAGTCCTCACTAGCACTTGAATACCCTCACTGACCCCAACTTTAATCTAGGTACTACAGTGGTAGGGCTTTGTTCTTTTTCTTTGTTGTACCATTCATACCTAGAACACTTTCTACCTGGCACATAGGAGTGTTAGGGCTTAGAAAGCAGTGCCCCTAATTATGGTGTTTTGGCATGCAGAGAATGATGAACTACTGAAGGACACTGGTAGGCCTTAGACTTAGAGGTAAAGTCTCTATGACTCTCTCCTGCCCTACTGTGTCCAAATCCTCTCCCCTAAAGCAACTCACAGAAATTAGAGTTGTTGCCCTCTAAAGCAAGTCATAACATCTGGAAAGATAATTTTCTTTCTCCTCTTCCTTGCAGACTCTGATTACCCAAGAGAAAAGGGTTCTTCATGAGAGGCCAAGAAAGATCAGGACAGACCTTCCTTGCTGGCTGCCTCTTCAGTCTATGGGTATCAGATTGTATTCTGTTGTCCAATCAAATTTATAAACAGCCGACTCCAAAAACAGAGGGAAGAGAAAGAGGAGGAGCAGGAAGAGGAGGAGGAGAGACAGGGAGGGGGGAAGAGGAAGAGGAGAGACAGGAGGGGAGGAAGAGGAGGAGGAGAAACAGGAGGGGAGGAAGAGGAGGAGGAGAGACAGGAGGGGAGGAAGAGGAGGAGGAGAGACAGGAGGGGAGGAAGAGGAGGAGGAGAAACAGGGAGGGGGAAGAGGAGGAGGAGAGACGGGGGGGAAGAGGAGGAGGAGAGACAGGGAGGGGGGAAGAGGAAGAGGAGAGACAGGAGGGGAGGAAGAGGAGGAGGAGAAACAGGAGGGGAGGAAGAGGAGGAGGAGAGACAGGAGGGGAGGAAGAGGAGGAGGAGAGACAGGAGGGGAGGAAGAGGAGGAGGAGAGACAGGAGGGGAGGAAGAGGAGGAGGAGAAACAGGGAGGGGGGGAAGAGGAGGAGGAGAGACAGGAGGGGAGGAAGAGGAGGAGGAGAAACAGGAGGGGAGGAAGAGGAGGAGGAGAGACAGGAGGGGAGGAAGAGGAGGAGGAGAGACAGGAGGGGAGGAAGAGGAGGAGGAGAGACAGGAGGGGAGGAAGAGGAGGAGGAGAAACAGGGAGGGGGGAAGAGGAGGAGGAGAGACAGGAGGGGAGGAAGAGGAGGAGGAGAAACAGGAGGGGAGGAAGAGGAGGAGGAGAGACAGGAGGGGAGGAAGAGGAGGAGGAGAGACAGGAGGGGAGGAAGAGGAGGAGGAGAGACAGGAGGGGAGGAAGAGGAGGAGGAGAGACAGGGAGGGGAGGAAGAGGAGGAGGAGAGACAGGGAGGGGGAAGAGGAGGAGGAGAGACAGGAGGGGAGGAAGAGGAGGAGGGAGAGAAGGAGGAAAAAAAAACAACTAATTTTCCTGAGTCCTTGGGTTTCATTCTCAAAGCCTCTATCTCCCATATCTTATTACATAGATATTTGGTGCTTCCTTTATTAGTCTGTTTGCTGTTGGTACAGAAGTGTCAGCCATGACCCTTTATGATGAAGAAAAGACTCACACCTGTCTACCCTGTGATCATAAATCTCAATTGTCAATTTGCTGGGACTTAGATTCACATGATACTAAATGTCTGGCTGTGCCTGTGAAGGAGCTTCTAGACTAGGTTGAAGTGGGAAGACCTGCTCTAACTGGGGTACCGTCATCCCATGGGCCTGGCTCAGAATGACTATAAAGGAGAACGGGACATGAGCACCAACGTTCAGCTGTTTGTGCTTCCTGACTGAAGATGCAATGTGACCAGCTGCCTCCTGCTGCTACCTTTCTTCTCTGCCTTGAAGAACTATTTTAGAGTCTTCTAGAATTCATTCTTTTAATAACACAGTTAGGAAAACTTGGGCCAGATCTGCAATATGGTCCATTCATCAAAGCACAATGGTCAGAGTCCATGCCAATATGTAAAAAGCAAATTTTCATTAGAGGACCTGAGGTGAGCATGCACTGGGATTCATGAGGTGGGGATTCTGAGTCCTGTTTTGTGATGTAATATATGAGATGAGAATAACTGTGAAATCAGGTGAATAATCCGTCCTAGTCCTAGCCTTAGCTTGGCTTCGTCATTCTGGCATTTGTACCTGCCATCTTAGAGACTATTCGTCTAGCACATGGCTGAGAAGAAGGCTCCTAGCACAGTCTGACACCTACCATCCTCCCAAGCACACACCATATAACTCTAGTAGTTTTTGTTATGCTTGCTTTGGATGTAAATTTTACACATTGTTTAGTTAGTGAAACCACTTCATAAGTATAATTGTGTCTTACAGATGTGAAGACTGGGCCTAAGAGAGTTGTGTAGCTATTGAGTTGTTCCCTGAGTTTGTTTTTATTTTAATTAACACTGCTTCCAAAGGTGGAGGTCTGAAACATTACATAATTAGGAATCAGATATGACTATATAGGTTGCTTACAAAATAAATCCATGTCTAAGAATCTGTATTTATTAATAAGTCTCAGACTGTGAAATTGCTTTTCCCTTCCTAAACCTAGATTTTCATTGACAGGTTGTTACTTCATGATTTTAGTACTTGACAGTAGATGGCACTGCTGATTGTCAAAAGATACAAAAAATTTCCCTGTATACACCAATCTCTTCTATTTTTAGCCATTAAAAAAACCCATCAGAACAAAACACACAAAAAAATTGGTATAAAAGTAAATATTTTTATTCCAATGAAAGGTTAAAATTAAGCACATAATTGAGCTAGACATTTATGTGATTTATATACAGTTTATTTGAGAATCTAGGAGAAACCATATTATGACCAGTGGTTCTCAATCTGCGGGTTGCAATCCCCCTTGGCAAACATTTATCTCCAAAAAATTTACGTTATGATTTATAACAGTAGCAAAATTACAGTGATGAAATAGCAACAAAATAGATTTTTGGTTGAGGGTCACCACAATATGAGGAACTGTATTAAAGGGTCATGACATTAGGAAGGTTGAGAAGCAGTTATGTGCAAATTCTCATTATCAAGAGTAAAACTAAAACTTCATTACCCATACAAGCATTTTATTTCTGTACCATAACTTTAGGGAAAAATGAATATTAACGCAACTGTGAATTTAGTTGTCAAGAACAAACCAGAAGATAAAACGAAAGCACTCAGCTGTGGGCTCTGGAGTCTCACAGATGGTATACAAGGATGCATTGTGTAAAATAAAAACAAAACAGCTAAACAAAGAGTCTCACCTGAAGAATATCTAATGGCTGAGAAGCACCTAAAGAGATGTTCATCATCCTTAGTCATTAGGGAAATGCAAATCAAAACAACCCTGAGATTCCACCTCACACCAGTCAGAATGGCTAAGATCAAAAACACAGGAGACAGCAGTTGTTGGCGAGGATGTGGAGAAAGAGGAACACTCCTCCACTGCTGGTGGAATTGCAAGTTGGTACAACCACTCTGGAAAGCAGTCTGGCGGCTCCTCAGAAAACTGGGCATGACACTCCCAGAGGATCCGGCTATACCACTCCTGGGCATATACCCAGAGACTTTACCTGCATGCAATAAGGACACATGCTCCACTATGTTCATAGCAGCCTTATTTATAATAGCCAGAAGCTGGAAAGAACCCAGATGTCCCTCAACGGAGGAATGGATTCAGAAGATGTGGTATATCTACACAATGGAATACTACTCTGCAATTAAAAACAATGAATTCACGAAATTCCTAGGCAAATGGTCAGAACTTGAAAATATCATCCTTAGTGAGGTAACCCAATCACAAAAGAACACACATGGTATGCAGTCACTGATAAGGGGATATTAACCCAGAATCTCGGAATACCCTAGACACAATCCGCATATCAATAGATTTCTAAGAAGATGGAAGGAGAGACCCCTGGTCCTGGAAAGACTGGATGCAGGGGAATTCCAGGACAGAGAAGCGAGAGGGGGTTGAATGGGGAACAGAGGGAGGGAAGGGGGCTTATGGGACTTTCGGGGAGGGAGGAAATGGGAAAGGGGAAATCATTTGGAATGTAAATAAAAAATATGGAAAATAATAAAAATGAATAAAAAAAAGAAAAAAACAAATACGTGTCCTGAACTTTGGATAAGTCACTCAGTGTTTCATGGCAGGGGTCTCTCATCTGTAGACAGAACTGCTTATCTCTTGATCAATTTGTAGCAATATAGCTTTAAAAATGTTGCCAGGCGGTGGTAGCACACACCTTTGATCCCATCACTCAGGAGGCAGAGACAGTCGGATCTCTGAGTTTGAGCCCAAGCTGGTCTGCAGAGTGAGTTCTAGGGTAGCTGGGGCTATTACACAGAAAAAGCCTGTCTTGAGGAACCACACACACACACACACACACACACACACACACACACATACACACACACACGTCCACAGTTTTCATCTTCATCTGCTTTTAAACTAACCCTCTATAGATAAAATCATGGTGTGAGGAAAGCTGAGGTTCAGAATATACAGTGCATGGAGGCAGCAGAACTGGTGTCATTGGGGGGAACAGATACTGCATTCCTTACTCTTCTCCCTCCTCCTCCTCCTTCTTCTTCTTCTTCTTTTTCTTGTCACATTTGATGTTAATTTATTTTTATTTTTATTTTATTAAATTTACTTATATTTCAAGTGTTCTCCCCTTACCTGGTTTCCTCCTTTCCCAGAAACCCCCTATCCCATACCCCCTCTTCCTGCTTCTATGAGGGTGTTCCTCCACTCACCCACTCACTCTCACCTCCCCACCCTCGATTCCCCTACCCTGGGGCATCTATCAAACCTTCATAGGACCAAGGACCTCTCCTCCCATTGATGCCTGACAAGGCCATCCTCTGCTAGATATATAGCTGGAGCCATGTGTACTCTTTGGTTGGTGGTTTAGTCCCTGGGAGCTCTGGGGGTGGGGGTCTGGTTGGTTGATATTGTTGTTCTTCCTATGGGGTTGTAAACCCCTTCAGCTCTTTCAGTCCTTTCTCTAGCTCCTTCATTGGGGACACCACAATCAGTGCAATGGTTGGCTGCAAACATCCAACTTTGTATTTGTAATGCTCTGATAGGACCTTTCAGGAGACAGCTATACCAGGCTTCTTTGAGCAAGCATTCTTAGCATGCACAATAGTGTTGGAGTTTGGTGTCTACATCTGGGATAAATCTCCAGGTGGGACAGTCTCTAGATGGCCTTTCCTTCAGTCTCTGCTCTGCACTTTGTCTCCATATTTGCTCCCATGAGTATTTTGTTCCCCTGTCTAAGAAGGACTGAAGCACCCACACTTTGGTCTTCCTATTTCTTGTCTTTATGTGGTCTGTGAATTGTATCTTGGGTATTTGGAACTTTTGGGCTAACATCCACTTATCAGTGAGTACATACTTCGTGTGTTCTTTTGTGATTGGGTTGCCTCACTCAATATGATATTTTCTAGTTCCATCCATTTGCCTAAGAATTTCACGAATTCATCATTCTTAATAGCTGAACAGTACTCCATTGTGTAAATATACCACATTTTCTGTATCAATTCCTCTGTTGAAGGACATCTGTGTTTTTTCCAGCTTCTGGCTATTATAAATAAAGCTGCTATGAAAATAGTGGAGCATGTGTCCTTGTTATATGTTGGAGCATCTTTTGGGTATATGCCCAGGAGTGGTATAGCTGGGTCCTCAGGTAATGCTATGTCCAATTTTCTGAGGAACCACCAGACTGATTTCTAGAGAAATTGTACCAATCCCACCAGCAGTGGAGGAGTGTTCTTCTTTCTCCACATCCTTGCCACCATCTTCTGTCACCTGAGGTTTTGATCTTAGTCATTCTGACTGGGGTGAGGTGGAATCTCAGGGTTGTTTTGATTTGCATTTCCCTGATGACTAAGGATGTTGGGCATTTCTTTAGGTGCTTCTCGTTACTTTTCTAATGCTGTGACAGAATGTCTGACAGCAACTTAAGGAAGGAAAGACATCTCAGCTCATGACTTCAGTCCATCATGGTGCTGAAGGCATGGCAAACGCACTCACAGTACAGCTGGATGGGAAGTGCAGCGCAAACCAGAACTAAAAGCAGATATAATTGTAGGGTCAAAGGTCTTAGGCCACTTCCTGGGGAAAATCCTTGACCTGAGGTGTCCTTGTTATTGAATGCTGCTTCGCCAGCTTTTTGCTTAGAGCAGTGGTTCTCAACCTTCTTAATGCCACGGTCCTTTAATACAGTTCTTCACACTGTGGTGATCCCCAACCCTAAAATTATTTTTGTTGCTACTTCATAATTGTACTTTTTGCTATTGTTATGAATTATAACATAAATATATGATATGCAAAATATTTGATATGCAACCCATGTGGAAGGGTCATTTGATCCCTCGAGGGTTTGCAACCTACAGGTTGAGAACCGCTGGCTTAGACAAATTGATTCTATCAATATTTGCTTAGAAAACACTCTGCCTGTACCCCAAGAGATGTTTCTTTAGGACCCTAACATATTCGTGATTAGAGGTGAGTGGGTGACTTGTAGAATAAACCTGGTTTTCATAGGTTGATTTGGTTTGGTTTTGTTTTTTACAGCCGCAGCTTATCATTCTCTCTGTAAGCTGCAAAATGAAGAATACTCCATTTTAGTCTTTCTGGTATCAAAAGGTTGAGCCAAAATCCTGACTAGCCTTTTTGCCCTCTTGAAAGATTTTTATATGGGGACAAGGAGTAAAGGTTGTTGGAGGAGGAGGAGGAGGAGGAGGAGGAGGAGGAGGAGGAGGAGGCGGAGGGAAGGGTTTTGGCAGAGAGAGACTGGGCTGGGGGCCTGTAGGCCGGGAGGCTTTGTGCTTTGGAGCCTCTCCTGCCAAGGCAGCACCTGGGGGGCTGGCTCCTCTTTCCCTCCCTGCCCACTATGTGGATGGCTGGCAAGGAGCTGAGCTCCAAGTAACAGTATGTTTAATAGGAAGCAAATGTTTCTCCATGAAGGAGGTGTTTCCTCCTCAGAGAAGTTATAAAGAGCTCTTTCAGAGAAAAGAAGGCAGGCAGAGTGTGTGGCCACCTTGCTCTCTGCCCTGTGTAGTCCTGTGTGAATCCAGGGCTTTCTTTCTGTCCTAGATAGGACGTTGTCAGATGTGGGCAGAGGCGTGCAAAGCTCTGTCACTTTGTTTATACACATACAAGAACATTCTTGAAGTTCCGGGGTCATTGTGAAACCAGCTTTCTTTCTGTGGCTCCTGGTACTCAACAGCTGGGTCTTTGTCAGACTCTCTTCGTTTTCTGGCAACCCCGGTTCTCCTATGATGCCACTGAGTCTATGCCTCTTCTTATCCTATCAAAGTTTATTCTTATTAAATCCAAAGCTAAACCCTTGGTCTTGTCTTCTGCAGTGACCAACCTGCCTTTCTCTCATCGCAGTATGAGACTCACCCCAAACCTTACAACCATTCCCAAGTCTCCTTTGCCTCATAGCTCACACTGAATTCCCAGCAAGGTCTGTCAGCTCCCCCTTCAAAATGCAGCTCCCCAACCTACCGTACCTCATCACCACATCTCAAACATCCTGGGCCTAGCTGGAGGCCCTGCCACTCCACTGTACTCAGCGCCATTGAAACACTCTTGTTCTCCTGCAGCATTTCTTACTATGGTAGCCAGAGCGAGCTTTTAACCTACCCAACCATGTCACTTCCACTTGGACACCCTATACCGAGAATGGAATTCAGACTTTACACAATAGTCTGACAGGCCTTCCTGGCTTGTGTTTCTGCTTGTCCTGATTTCCTACATTAGCCTTTTCTGTAAGGAAGTTTTAAATTTACTGTTGCCCCACTGAAGTTATAGCCCACGAAATGATCAGACAAGAGACATATTGCCCAGACATTATTACAACTTTAGTATGCTCCTTAACATAGGACCCTTAACACTGGATAATAGTTAAATGACGGGAGAGAGCTCTGATGGGAGAGGAGGGTGACAGCTGTAGACTATAGAAGGCGGAGTGAAGGAGCAGGTGTATAGCGAGCAGAGGTTGCTTACTGTTCTTAGTCCCCTGAGTAGCTGTCACTTGTGGTCAGTTTTGTCAGACCCTCATATTTCTCCATGAGAAGATCTTCCCTAGGCAGAAAAAAAAGGAGCCCTGTCTGCTCCTGCTGTTGACTTCACTGAGCAGATGCTTGTAAACTTTTTCAGAGGAATGGCCTTTCAGTGCTGACCCAGTGTCTGTGGCTCCCTGAATATCTGTCTGAAAATGAACTGAAGACATCGATTTTCTAATGGCGTTGGTGGGTCCCCTGATGACATCGTCAGACACTCAGCCTATTTCATCTCACTGTGCACTATATCCTCCATTTGGAATCCTCTGTCCTACAGTCTGTCTGTCACAAGAGCTATCAGGTCAAAACTTGGCCCCTGGTGGATCTAAGAAGCTGGGCTGGGGCACTAGCCTCCAACAAGCCAATCACAGACAAGTAGTAGTGAGAAACAGAGAAAGGGGATTTATTCAAGATGGCCATGCTAATAGCAGGGGGAAAGGGTGTCCAGTGATCACCTCCTCTCCCAGCCTGTCTTCAGAGTCTTAATATGCAGTTTTATTTAAATCGATTGCAAGAGGTTTGTGGAGTGAAGCAGTCCTCATCAAGGTGCAGCCCTAGTCCTCAGGGCCAGATTTTGTCTCCAATGCAGTGCTTGGAGACACTGGCAGAGTTGTATGGTTATTTTTTTCCAGGTGATGAGTCCTTCCTCCCACTGACACTGGCCCCGTCCTTTCCTTTCCCTAGTGTGAGACTCCTGAGGAAATTCTAATTCTTGGGTCCATTGTTTCAGTAGTATTATAGCTAGAAGAAGAAGGGGAGGAGGAGGAGGAGGAGGACGAAGACGACGAAGGAGGAGAAGGAGGAGGAGGACTAAGGAGGAGAAGGAGAAGGAGAAGGAGAAGGAGGAGGAGGAGGAGGAGGAGGAGGAGGAGGAGGAGGAGGAGGAGGAGGTTTCCTTAAAATGTTTACTCCTGCCAGGACAGTTATGTTCATGTGGCTCTACTGACTTGTCACCTAAGGAGACTGAGCAATTATGTCTGTAAGGAGACTGAGTGTGTTCACCTCCAAGATGTACTCCTGAGGCTGTGCCCTTTGGAAACTGCACTTTTCACTGTTTGGATTAAGTCCTTGGGTAAAAGCAAAGAGACACCCTGACTGGTTCAGCAGACGGCTTTAATTCCTGATGTAAGCAACTCAAGGAAAGCTGCTGAGGGTTCAGCAGTGCAGGATCAAGAAGAAAGCATGGTTGCACCAATTCAGGGCAAGAAGAGAGAAGAAGGAGGAGAGATGGCTCTTATACATCGATAGCTGATTGTAATGTTCCTGTCTCTTGTCCCTGCCTAGCTCCCCCCTAGGGTAGAAGCAGCACATGTTCGGGGCCTTTGAGTGGTCTTCTCCCTGCTTCTCTGGAGTCCAGAACAGCAGCTGCACAGAGGCAACTCCAGATAAACATTTGTTGAATGAGTGTCGGACACTGCAAAGATTAAGCATCCCAGATATTAGCTGTCTTTCCTTTGTGGAAATAGATATGTTTGGCTCCTCTTCTGGCTGCTCTCTCCCTCTCCTGACTTTTTAGGGTCTGGATGAAGTGACTCGACAGTATGGAGCAAACAGGAAGAGCAGGGCCAGGTGCTCTGTTGCCAGAGAAGGGATGGCAATAGTGACAAACGGGAATTGAGGTTTCAGGAAGGGGAGATATGATACTCATGGATAATGGTCCATATCATGATCAAAGGAGATCTCAGAGATGCTGATAGTACCATCACCTATTGCCAGCTTCCCTGAGGAGAAAGGGGAGAGTCCCAGGAGGCTTTTTAGAATGACTCTATGCCTTCGGACTCTGGGACACAAAAGGAGAGCTATGTCTGAGTCAGAGTGGGGAGCTTAGTAGCTAGAGAGCTGGCCATTAAAAAGTCAGAAAAGTCTTTGTTCTGTCTCCTTGGTGTTCATAAGCCTTCTCTTGTTTCCAAGTCTGGTGGCTGCCTTTGAAATGGCACTTCCAGGGACTGAAGGTCCTGAAAGAGAGGGTGGTTGAGGTAGAACAGAGAAGGCATGAACACATGCCAGGATGGATGGGTGGCGGTAGAAGACAGCATTTCTGTACTTCCAAGGGAGGCACTGAGCTGTCTTGTAACTCCTCCCCAGTCTCTGCTGCAAACATTCAGTAATTCAACCTATTGCCTGTTTCTAACAGTGAATTCTTTGTAGGAGTACTGGCAGTGTTGGAAATGGTTGGTTTCAATGTAACCCTGCAGCTCTGGATGAGCTATGTGTAGAAAAGCATGTGCTAAGAGTTTAGGGCCACTTGTGCTAGCCTTAATTGTCCTACGGCATGCACTGGGGTCACAAGGTTAATGCTATGATAGGACACAGGCCTGCCAGCCAGCTGGGGCTGCCACTTACTTTCCATGCTCTTGTCCAACCCCTCCCCCACACTATCAAAGCATAGCACCATGGAAAATAAACTCTAGAGCCCCTTTCCACCCACCTCCAATCCTAGCTTTTAACCCTTAGACACCGTAGTTCCTGAGTCCAGCTGACGTCTACAGGGCTGGAGGGCTGGAGCATCAGGGATTCCATTACAGAACCTTAAGAAAGAGCACACTGCACACTGTAGTATGTTGGTGGGCATGGAGAGGAGATGCAAGCTTTTGTCTTCTGATGAGAAGAAATTGAAAGGGAAGGGCAGCAACTGGGCTCAGTGGGCTGCAGGGGGGAAGGGACAGAAAGAGTGGAGATTCAGAACCAAAAATAAGTCACTTTGGAGAAGGACTTAAGCTGAATTCCATGTGTATGAGATACTGAGCACAGTTTATTTTTAGATCCTGGAGCATTTCTAAGAGGTAGAGCGAGATGCTTTGGCTGTGTTAAAAGACAAGTAATTACAGTTATTTGTGGGCCCTGCCACTTAGCATCCTCAGTTGATCACTCTCTAGGCTGGATTGCCCCTCTCATCACTATCTGTAACCATTTCTTGTGTTGTCAATTTTATTTGATTGCAACACCTACTCATAAAGATTCTCCTTATCCTTATGCAGCTTAGCGAGCAACTCAGAACAAAAGAAAAACAGTTCAGGAATGGTGAGGGGTGCTGTGTGAAAAGAAAGAGAAGCAAATGCCTGCGTGCTGCAGTTAATTTTTAGTATTTGAATACTGATTGGACAAGGCCAACAAAATGCTAAGAATTTTTTTTTGCTGTTTTTGCAGCTTCATGTATTCCTCTTTCCTAGCCTTACTACTTTCCCATGTATACATGTATGTGTGTGTGTGTGTGTGTGTGTATATATATATATATATATATATATATACAGATGCATGCAAGCATGGCTATGTACATATACATGTACACACACACACACACACACGCACACGCACACAGACACAGAATTCTTTGGTCCATGATAGTTTTAAAACTTCAGAAAGTGCAGAGCCATCTGTTCTTTTACCTATGGTTTTTTGGACATGAAAAATGTTGTTTTCCCTACTAAAAATACATTTGAAATACTGCTGGTGTCACTCAAGAAACCTGAGCCATATCAATCACTGATTAGAACAAAAGGTCGTAGTACATCAAAGTTAAATTGTCCTGATTTTTGTAGCTTGAAAATGTGTGTTTCCTGAACTGGAGCCATGCTTTGAAAAGTAGCATTTCATGGGTACATGTAGACATGCCCTTCTTTGAATAATTTGGAGAAAACTAGGCCAATGTGGATCTGATCTTTTCTCCAGAGCACATTGCCACCATCTTTGTGCAAGGGTGACAACCTGGGGCAATGGGTCAAGGCTTCTCTGGCAACAGTAAGAATTTAGACAGAACTGTATATAGAAAAAGGGGAAACGGAGTTGGATAGCTTAGTTCCTTTACAATTTCATTAATGTCCAGCCAGGCAACACTTGGCACTGTCACACAGATCATTCAGCAAAGAACTGTTGTTCAGATGAAAAGATTATAAAACAAAAAAAACATACCAAGTCCTCTGACATGGAAGCAGGTAGGAGATAAAATTCAGATGCTGGTCAGAATATGAACAAGCTATAATGGTGATCTCATTGATCACCAAAAAAAACCAAAAGACAAAAACCAAACAAACAAACAAAAAACAGAAAACAAAATAAAAACAAAAAACCAACCAAACAAAAAACCAATCAAACCAAGACAAAAACAAAACCTAAAACTAAAAAAAAGACAACCCAAACTAGGAATCAGAAAATGGGGCCTGTTTATCCCTGAGGAAGAAGTTAGATGTTGCTTTGCCAGCCTCCCTTGCAGCTATTTGCGTGTGATCCAGATTCCCTGACCACAGTCAACCATACAAAGCTGGGATTTGGCAACTATGGTAATGAAGACACATGATGCTGCTGCAGCTACTCTGGGTACAATGACATCCAGCATTTCAGAAACAGGTAGGGAGTATCCTGATCTTGGAGTTGGAGAGATTAATTGAAGTACCAGTGGAAAGTAGAATAATGACCTCCCAAAGATATCCATGTCCAAGTTTCCCCGGCACCCGAATAGGTACTTCACATAGACAAAGGTGAGACCAAGTTAAGGATTTGGGAGTTGAGAGGCTCTATTGGTTTATCTGGGTGGCACTGATGAAAGAAGGATGCCAGCAGCCCTTAGGACCTAGAAAAGGCAAAGAAAATCCTATGAACCCAGAACTGTCCAAAATGTAGTATAACCCTCACAGAACCTTTTAAATTTTATTTACTTTATTTGGCACTATTGAAGAATGACCCTAGGACCTCATGCATATGAGGCAAGAGCCCTACCACTGAGCTAAGGCACAGCCTTGATATTGGAATACTTATACAGATTTCTGTAAGAATGACTCTGTGTTAGTTTAAACTAAAAACTTTGTGGTACTTGGCCATATCAGCAATAGGAAGCCAGTACTCAGATACCAAACTGCCTAAGCCTAGATATGAACAGTTTCAGTTGATGCAATTCAAGTCTAGCTTTGTCTGAAGCATTTTTAAACCTGGCTTTCTGGCTCTCCTAAAGATTTTGTAAATTATTATCTAACTTAAAAATGTTTGTTTCTTCTTGAATTGTCTTAGATACATAGCTTCCATGGCTGTAAGAATGAACCAAGTTAATGCCATTCCTCAACCCCCACCAATACACAGTCATACTTACTTATAGCTGGCATCCCCATCCTTTTCTGTTTATTTCTGATTGATCTGTAAGTTGATGTTTATGTTCTATAATTATGTCTTCTTTTAGCTCCTTGCTGTTTCCACATCCTTATGATTGGCTTTCCTGTCTCTTCTCTTCTCACTCCAACTCTGGTTCCACTTCCTGTCATGCAGCTACCTTCTTGAAACTCAGTCAGCACTCTTCACTGCTCTATTAGAAGGAAGTTAGAGGTGTCCTTCAGCACAAGACAAAGTCCAAAAACTTTACAGGACATGGAAGGACTCAGATGATCATGCCTGACAGATTTATACAGCCATTAAGATCAAATTTTTGAAGTCTGTGATGCCTGACAAACCCTTAGACCTGGAATGAGTTCTTGAGTCATACAGAGTCTCAACAAGTGACAACACTTTCCTCACTTATAAGGTGATTTTTAAAAAGTACTACTTTATAGTGCTCTCATGAAAATGAAATTAAGTAGTGAAGAACATACATAGTCCTGTGTTTGACATGCAGTAGGCCTTTAGTTCATGAGTGTGTCTCACTAACTACCCTCCCCACCTAATCTCCACATCACTCAGCCCTGCATTTTATGCCAATATATCTTTGACATAAAGCCTGTCTATTGTGATAAAACACTATGACCAAATCAACTTAGGGAGGAAAGGGTTTCATTTATCTTACACTTTGTATAATCAAAGGAGGCAAGGGCAGGAACTCAAGGCAGGAACCTGGAAGCAGGAACTAAAGCAGAAGTCATGGAGGAGTGCTGCTTACTGGCTTACTCCTCCTTGTTCCCACCCCTTTTCATATGTCACCAGGACCAGGGGTGGCACTACTCACAATGGCCTGAACCCTCCTATATTAATCACTAATATAAAAATGCCTGACAGGTTTGCCCACAGAACTGTCTATGGAGGAATTTTCTTACTAAAGATTCCCTCTTCCCAAATGACTCGAGCTTCTGTCAAGTTAATAAAAAAACTAGTCAGCTCAAAACCCTCCCTCTTTCTCTCTGGCCTGATAAGCTCTTGCAAGTTTTAGTTTAAATGTCATCCACTTGCAGAGTAAACTTAGGAGGTCATCTCTCCCTGGTGGCAAGCCCTTGATTCCACTTCAAATATTTGAGTAGAAAGTCATTTCTTCCATCCACAGTCTTTTCCATTTTGGAATCAAGAAGGCCCAGCGTGGCATCTAACATTCAAGAGCACCCAATGAATGTCACAGGGACCTTGAGGAGGATAGGTTAGGATCAAAGGGCCAAAAAGTTCATACTTGAAATATCACATGACTGAGGAACAATTCTATGTAGTTGCTCAAAGGATACATCAAGGAAAAGTACCTAGGAAGGTTGAAGGTTATGTAATGTGTGGTAAAGAGTAGTTACTTTAACAAGAATTTTTAAGTAAACAAAATTAATGGTTTTTAAACCTTTTTTTTTAAAATATGGAGTTTGAGCAGTTGCTAAGAGTAATGATTTACTCAAGCAAGCATTTCAAGTGTTGGCAGGCGAAGCGTCTGTGAGAGATGTCAGCCCCCATTGATGTTCTACCCCTAAAGAAGACAAAGAACCTCAGAAAAGGATACAAACACATAGAGAAGGACCATCTCTGTATTCCACCATGACCTCTCTGTGTACATAGAGGAATGTTTGAGTGACAGCTGATTGCTATTCTCACCAACACCAGTGAGAAGCTTCAAGCTATTGAATGAGCCAAACTGATAACTAAGATGGATGAGAAAAGCTTTATTTTTTTAAAGAGTTACCTTTACTCCCAAAGCAAATACATAAACCTAGATGCAACCTTTCCCAGGCTCCTTCAGGACAGTATGAACCAACTATATAAATGTAGCTCACAAAGCATGCTTTTTCATCAATAAAAGCCATGCCTGTTTTTCTAGATTTTTCCATAGGTGTAAGTTGCAACTAGAATGGATAGCCATTTCTGCTGAACTTGGCAGCCAAGTTCAAAGGCACCATGACACTTGGATGGGGTCACCAAGGCCATGGAACCATTTTAAGAACAAAACCCAGAAGGTTTTGACCTTGGTTGCTTCTAAAATAAAGCCTTTCCTGCTTTTGATTAGAAACTGGTTTGGATGCAAACCAGCTGATACGTGGACAATCTGATGGCTTCAGCAGGCTTTTCAAACCTTGTAATCATCTCCTTCCTAAAGTAAATGTTAGCATAACCATTGACATTTGATAAGTCACTCTGAGTGCTCCAAGACAGGGGAGAGATAAACTTATATTGCTATTGAGTAGTTAATTTGCATTTCTTATCACACTCACTCTTTATTGTATGGAAATACATATATGTAGCTAATCTGACACAGTTGTATATGTGGGTACCTTTTTGTGTTTGTGTGTGTGTGTGTGTGTGTGTGTGTGCTCTTTGTCTCTTCATGGTTTAGTATGTTCATAGCACTCCTAGAAGATAAGTGATGACTTTCTCTGATGCTCAGGGGGTGGCAATGCAGAGAGGGATTTAGAAGGGACCGCAGGCTTTTGAGGCTACATTTTTTACGGAGACTGATTACATCTTGCTTCTCTCCAGCATCATGCAGAGTATCACATCTCAAATTATTGAGAGCAAAAAGATTGCCAAATGATAAACCCCACACCAGTCTGTCAGAATCACACACGAATACAAAACTGTAACTAGAGGAACATAATCATTAACAACCATTAATTTCTCCAGTCCCCTTTGAAACCATCTAGAAGAAGAGGCAACTGAAAAGGAGTTCACTCAGAGAGACATGGGTAAACTGGGGACTCCTGCCAGCTCTACAGAATCTAAGTCCATTGGCAACTAAGCAACGGGTGGATTCCAGGCCCTGAAGCAACTGTGCACATCAGAGGAATGGGCCTCCACTTGGGGGCCCAGTTAATCCTGCGGTCTTCCTTGGCAGACAGTTCTGCCTTGAGGTCAGCCAACTAACACTTGACAAAAGCCAGCTGGGGGAGCAGCCTGGCCAAGCTGGTACCCACACACTGCTACTGCAAATGTCTCCAAGACCCCAGAACATCTCATTTACTCTTTCAGCAAGAGAAAAGCTCATGTCTTCCTGCTTTCAGAACAGCTTAACTTAACTGGTTTTGTTTTGTTGTTGTTGTTGTTTTTGTTTCTTTCTTATTTTTTTTTTTATTTTTAGATCAGTTAGTATAAGTTCCCATCGTGGATATTATCAACTTGTGTTGGAAGCTGACTGAGACATGTTTATTTCATGTTCAACAAATAGTTCCAAAACACTCATGTTGTTTAGGGTTCAGGAAGAAATAATAAAAGTGAAAAGTCTTTCAATAAGTAATGTTTACTAACAAGAGTCAGGTGACACAGCATGCACACTGATCTCCATTTGATCCCCAAACAGTGCAGGGAGGTATGTGCTGCTATTCATTCCTAACATATGGGAAAAGGAGCCAGGGTTCAGAGAAAGGGTGAGAGTTCGTAAAGTTGAGACTATCAGATGTTGAAGTGAATTGATTCAGTAGTGGATGGGGGGGTCTGGGGGCTATCACTAGAAAAACAGATCCAGTCTAACCTAAAGAGGAATATGAAATGCTGATAAGAAAAACTAAGAGATAAAACCGTTGGCTAGGATGCCAGCTGTCAGTTGATGAATGTCGTCACATGGATCTAAGCAACACAGGTGTGTGTATGCATGCATATTCTGAGAATGGAACCAACTGTAATAAAAACTATTAAAAACACAGAGTATCTCAGTAGTTACTGGGAAGTGTAGGTCAATGAAAGGATGCAATTAATTTGGAATAGAGTACCTGGGGGCTTAAACAGCATTTGAATGCTTTATTTTTGAAGTATTTTGTAGAGTTTGAGATCCATTTATCAATTTCACAAACTCTTTTGGTTCATGATGTTCTTAGACCCTTTGACAACTTATTCAACATTCCAAGGTGAGACCAAATACTTAGTCTTTTAACTATTAAGTAGTTACATCTAAATAACCCAAAAGTAGGAGCTTGTATACTTTCCCTTAGGGAGGAAGAAACTATATTATGCCCTAGTGAACTCACTTTGATGTTTGGGTTGCTTCAGTATGCAAACTGGGAACCACAACAGTACAAAATCTGCTCTAGCCATGTGTATGAAATATTCCACAATAGATGCATGAATGCGTACACACATATATTGTATTAATCATAATAATGGCTTGTTCCAGGACAAGGTTAACAGGGACAGGAAGTAGGTGCAGGATCTTATTGGTTGGATGAAGGGGGAGGAGTCAAAAATCTCACTCTCATCTTACCCTTTTAATACTCCTTTTAACAAATTAACTTATAGAGACCTGAGGAGTTTTTGCCATGTTTTATAAACAAGAAATTTTCCATGCTCATTTACAGGTGGAGAAAATGAAGAAATAGAAAGGAAAGTTTTGAAACAGGAAAACCAGAAGATTATTGGAGTAAAGTTCCAGGAGGCCCAAGAGTGCAGAACAAGACAGATGGATGTTCCCACCTCTCAGAAGAGAAAATAAGAATAAATGAATGCCTAAGGAGAGACGAGAACATTCCTGTCTGTGGCCGAGTTGACTCAGGAAAGGCAGATGTAAACCTAGAGGAGCAGGGGAAAGGGAATTGACCTAAAAGAACCAAGGTTAGAGACGACAACAATCCACAAACAGTCTTGGTCAGTATGTGATAGTCTCCAGATATTCCTTTTGCTCAAACATCTGAGTGCTTTTTGTCTGCATCTAGTGGAGTTTCACTAGTATAGAATGAAATAAGTCAACTTCCTCCCTTGGAGCCTGCTCCGTTTTCATTCCTTTGCTTCATGTTAGAATAGTAAAGGGACAGTTCAAGAAAGAATCTCCAGGGAGCCAGGTGAGGGGAGGGCATCACAGCCTCATGGTTAACTGGATTATCCAGCGAAAGCTTCCCCTCCACCCTTCCGAAGCTGTGTAGATAGATCCAGAGCAAAAGAACTGTGAGTATGTCATCACACACATAGCTCTCTGGCCTCAGTTTACGTCTTCTTCCACGAGTCTTAATACTTAAGATCTCCTTCCAGCCCCTCTGAGTCAACTTATTTCACCTGCAGGGAGTTTCTATTTAACTAGAAAAAGCAATACCAAAAATTACATCTAGACCATAGGAGTTTGGGGATCTTTTGGGGGTGGTTTGAGTTTGCATAGACAGGGAAGAAGGCGGCATCTGGGAATGGGAAGGTGAAATGTGGAAATGGGGAACATGAGCAGGGAAGGAAGGCGTACTCAGAACAGACAGTGGGCACCTCGGTCTGACAACAGAAAGTTAGGCAGGTAGGCTGGATCTGAGACATTGAGACTGGCAGACTGTGCATCTGGACTTTACCCAGAACTCCATGAGAAAGAGTCCTGAGCACAGCTAGAGCATGTTGCTAACAAAACTAAAGCCTCAAGGTGGTAGTTGGGTGAATAATGGATCAGAGGCAGGTGAGGAGGCCTTGCAATAGTCAGGCATGGTGTGATGAGAACAGGGACTAGAGTTGTGGCAGGGGACCAAGGAAATTAGGAAGGATTCCACAGGAGTAAACTGATGGGTTAGGCGAGCTATGAGAGATGGATGAGCTTTAAGCAAGATTTCTCTGTTGGAAATACTTCCAAAATGTATAATTTATTAGTTATATCGAGATATTTATGAGCTCTCTTATGTCATTACCTAACTAACATATAATCCAGGAATCCACAGCCACTTTATCCATCACATTCCTTCTTCCTGTATCTTCACAGATAGATTAACTTTAACCTTTAAAAAAGTCTTTATATCATCACCGTGTGCAATTAATTTTCAAAAGCCAAAGCGTTCAGGGTTCTAGCAGTCCTAGCTGCAGGCTTGACCAAGAATTACTAGAGAGTTTCAGAATGGGTTGTAAAAGAGTTACTCCATTTGCCTGACTAGAAGATAGGCAGTAATGCCTCTGTGGGGCAGCTCAGGTCAAGTGCATAACAGTTCGAATCACAGTGCCTCAATTAGGAGCCAATTCAACTCACCCCTCTATTATAGAAGATGGTTACATTCACTGGAAAAGAAATCCCAGTTATTCTGCACTAAATACTTTTGGCATTGAGTCTTTTCCTATCAAGAGGTTCTGTAGGTAAATTAAAGCCTTACATTTTCAAGTATACATGAAATAGGCCAAGATAGTATAAATATATAAGGGCAGATTGGGATATAGAGAATGTAAATGGAATAAGGGAGAACCAGATTGATCTGGTCTACAGAGGAGCAGAAATTCGATTGCCTATGCTGGAAATTTTTCTTCCCTGAGCAGCATAGGCTAATGATGCAGTGGTAACATGTTAGGATAATGATGCAGTGGTAACATGTTAGGCTAATGATGCAGTGGTAACATGTTAGGATAATGATGCAGTGGTAACATGTTAGGATAATGATGCAGTGGTAACATGTTAGGGTAATGATGCAGTGGTAACATGTTAGGCTAATGATGCAGTGGCAACATGTTAGGCTAATGATGCAGTGGTAACATGTTAGGATAATGATGCAGTGGTAACATGTTAGGCTAATGATGCAGTGGTAACATGTTAGGATAATGATGCAGTGGTAACATGTTAAGATATTGATGCAATTGTAATATGTTACGAAAATGATGCAATTGTAACATGTTAGGATAATGATACTGTGATAACATATTAGGATAATGACGGAGTGGTAACATGTTAGGATAATGCAATTGTAACATGTTAGGATAATGATGCTGTGATAACATGTTAGGATAATGATGCAGTGGTAACATGTTAGGATAATGATGCTCTGGTAACATGATAGGATAATGATGCTATAGTAACGACATGTTACTATTGCTTTTTATCAGATTATGGTTTGCCCACTGTATATCATCATCATATCCTTAAAGGCAGAATTTCTATGGAAAAATATATCAGGCAGTTGAAAGCCTATGAGCAGCAGGAAACAGTCACCCTGGAAAGTATCCTTTAAGCCACTACACTTATCTTAGGAAAGAGATGCTAGGCCCCTGCTCTGCTCCCCATGGCAGACCCTCTGCACTCACAGACAAGTTCTTAACTGCCATCACTTCCTCTTTCCATGCTCTTCTGCTGAAGGGTCATAAGCTTCATATTCATACTTTGGTCTTTTCATCAACTCAAAGCAAAATGTGCCATTCTAGTGTTGACTTGAGACTTCTTGGTAACACCTGATGCCCTAAAACAGTATCTACTTTTAAAGAATGGTCATTTACTGTGTAATAAACTAGTGTTAACAACAAACTGCCCTTGATTATTTAAAACTTACTTTATATTTATTACTTTAATTTATACATGTATACATGTGCAACACATGGATGCCTGGTACCCATGCAGTCCAAAAGAATGCTTTGGATCCTCTGGAACTAGAGTTACAAATGGTTGTGAGCCACCATGTGGGAGTTGAGAATTGAATCCATGTCCCCTGAAAGAGCAGCAAGTGTTCATTGACCACCCTAATACCCTTGACTTAAAAAGCATTCTGGTAGGATCTTGGTTGGGATAATTTATTCATTTGGTGAACACTTAGTGAGACCTGAGTACTGAGCACTATGCTAGGTGCTAAAATTCTACACTGAAATTCTTATGTCTTTTGGTATTTAGGTTCAACAGGGCAGAGTGTAAACCAGACAAGCATCTGTATACAGTTTGGTAGGAATCTTCTACCTTTGGAACTTGGTGCCCAGTTTGAAGGATAGGATGAAGTCCTGGGGGAGTGTGCAGTATTCACATGAGCACAACCATGTTGAGGAATCCAGTGTCTCAGTCCAGTGGGAATTGGTGCAGCTTTCCTCTGGTCCAAACGTTGGTAGTGTACAGAAAGAAGCTTCTTTTTCTTGGGTGTTTATATCCTGAAACTTGCCCCATGGAAACTAACTAACCTCTCCTCCTGTGCCATCTGTTATAAACATTCTGAGGTTCTAGATTGCTATGTAGTAGGTATTCTCCATCAAAGGGAGCACAGACCACTCACACCCAGCTTTTCTGTACGTGTGCTAGTGTATCTATCCTTTGAAGTTTCCAGACCAAACCATGCTGGATGTGGCATCCAATCTCAGTCAAAAGTGATCAAAAGTAACATCAGTTGCATTTGCCTATCAGTGATGATCTGTATTTTTAATTAAATTTCATATAATAATAAAACAATATTTGTGCAATAAATAAGATCATAAAATTTGAATTCATGTCCCTGTAACTTGGAGCCCATACCTCCCTGGCATGTCTGATGGATATGTCTAATGGATGAGATTAGACCACAACACTGTCTCAGAATCCCACCTGGAAGCTGTGGATACTTCCTTAATGGAACTCAATTGCAAGAGTCCTCTAAAAGAGCTTAAATGAGCAAATAATGAGTTAGAGCCCTCCTCTGTCTGTTCTCCTGTACCTTTACACCTCCCTTTTTGTGTCCTCTCCCAGTCTGAGAACACTAACTGCTTATCTGACTTTGATGAGCCCAGCAGTGTGGTAGGCATCTAGGCATATGCAGAAGATATGACATCATGGTCTTCTCAAAGTGAGCCTAAACACAGTGAGAAAGGCACAAGATCTGGTGGGAGATACCAAGAGTAGACAATGTCTGTGCTATAAAAGTCTGCCCATCAATGCCCATCGAAAGAGAAAGAGACAGATGATCTGGGAACTATTTCTTTCCATAGCAGTACTAGTCGGGGTAGGTACCACACTGCACTATCCCATAGGGAACACCAATCAATTGGCAATGCTTTCTTTTGTCCAAACTTCCAAGGGATTTCTCCCTTAGGAAGGCTGGTTAATGCTATTAATGTATACTGGGTCCGCCAACAGGCCCCACTTCAAGGAATGGGGTGAACCAAAGCTTTAAAGCTCATTCTAGGGAGCGCTGGAAAGCAGCTGGCGAGTTAACTGGAGGTGCTCATTGTGTAACCAGGGCTAGAGAGTGTCTCTTAGAGAGTTCATGGCAGGACAGTGAGGGCTTACTGTCAGGATTTGCTCTGTGGTCACTTCCAAATTAGGAAGCCCAGCTAGCCTGGGACCCAAGGAATGCAGCAGGAGAAAAGGGAATGTCCTTAAGAGAGGCTGGGTTGTTCTCATCCCATAGCCTAGAAAGGAAGGGCCACAGATAATTTCCTCTATCTCCCTGCCCAGGATTCTGGTGGTCCCTTTTTCTATGAGTCATGACCAAATGGGCATTTATTTTTTAAATGTTAGTCTGACAATGAATATATGTATCTTTATTAAAATCACCAAGAGAAGATATCTACAGCTTCACAACTTTTTATGCTGTTCAGAGTCTGTGAAAGAGAGTATTGTTCTAGGCTTATTACTAATTCCTATGAGTAAATCACAATGTATTTATGTTTCATTAAGCATCAGGGAGCCAGACTTATGCAACACTGGCCACTGATTAATAAATTAAATTACTAATGCTCATGAATAAATCATATGTTTAGGATTCACTGGGCATCAGGGAGCCAGGATTATGCGATGCTGGGCTGCTGATTGATATTTATGCTTGAAGTTAGAAACAGTCTAGAAAGTTCCATTTTAAATAACAAGTCTTAGACTCTAGAGGAAAGTCTGACTACTACTATTATCCCGCTAAGTGGGATTAAATTGACTTTTAATTACTGTTTGTTCTTGTAATAGATAGCGATTAACACGGAGACCCACAACTGGTCTAGGTACACAAAAATAAAAGATTGTAGAATGTTCAACTCTAAACAAGGCATCTGCAAAGGACATACACAAACACTCCCAAGGTTCAGGGATTATCACATTGGATGGAGCTGAAAAATCACGAGAGGCAGAGGCAGTGGGTGACTACAAGGAAAGAGTATTTTCTGGCCACAGTAGGGCAGTTGCATAGATCAACTCACAGTAGTTGTGACAGCATGGGCAAGTCCTATGCAAACCCAAGCAAGACAAAACTGTAGCAGAGGAAGGAGGTTGGCACGTAGTCCCACCCTTAGCTGGGGGAGCTATTGGCAAGTGATACCTGCTTGGAGAAGGACAATCAGTTTTCTTTAAGATTGTGGTCCTTAGTAAGTTCAGTGGATGGTCACATACTCATGGCAGCATGCATAAATGGACTTAAATTTTTTTAATAAGGAAACAAAGTTGAGTGGGTGTGAAAGGGGAGTGGATCAGAGAGGAACTGGGTGAGGTAGTCAAATACGATCAAAGTTGGAGTAAGTGTGTCACTGTGGATGTGGGCTTTAAGACCCTCATTCTAGCTGCCTGGAAGCCAGTATTCTGTTAGCAACCTTCAGATTAAGATGTAGAACTCTCAGTTCCTCCTGTACCATGCCTGACTGGACGCTGCCATGCTCCCATCTTGATGATAATGGACTGAACCTCTGAACCTGTAAGCCAGCCCCAATGAAATGTCCTTATAAGAGTAGCCTTGGTCATGGTTTCTGTTTACAGCAGTAAAACCATAACTAAAACAGTGCCTATGTATTTTACATTTACACAGAAACTCAAAGACAAAGCAGCTCTGGTATTTTGGCTTGAAGTACATGGTAGCTAGTATGTTGACAAAGAGGAGAAAGAGAAAGGCAGTCCACGATGCAGTCTGCCCTAATGAGGACTCATTTTATTAGACCATACACACCCACATAAGATGTCTCAGAACTGGCAGTGAACCATCCTTCTGGTTCACTTTGTGCCTTGGGCAACACCCTTGTCTTGGCCTCCAAGTAATGTGAAGGAGTGTGTACAGGGCAGAGGCTCTGTGTCTTTAAATTACTAAGACACAGTGACTAGAAGCATGGAATGTCACATATGAAGAACCTGGGGAAATATCCCTGGACACCTGACCTGGCAAGACTGCTTTCCTCTCTATGTTTTCTTCCTGGGTTGGCCTGCTGCACACCCATCCACCAGGTCCCTAGCCCTGTGCAAAATAGTTCCTCAGACCCAGATGAGTGGTGACATCCAGAGCTTGTCTGAACAAATGTCCAAATAATTTAGGCGATTTCATTAATTTTGTTAATTAACTTCCTTCAACTAAAAAAAAAATATATTTGCTGGTCATTTGGTAAGTTCCAGGACCTGTGCAAGACAACTTGGCATAGTGCTTACTGTTGAGTGAATTGGGTGCAGGGGTATTTGCTGGGATCCCCAGGAGATTACTATCCCCTGTGATAAGAGCTCCAGTATCAGGGCTCTAAGAACTGTGAGACAGGAAGTTGGATTTAAGTAGCCTGTGATGGGGAAGATAGGCATCCAGAATGAGTAGCAATTATTCAGGTAAACCTGATTCTGCTGGAAGACAAAGGGGATACTGAGACAGTGTCCATCACAAAGAGAGCAGCAAACTCAGGGTAACTTCTTGTTGGCAGGAGGAAGTCTGCTGGATCCCAATATAGGAAGAGGCTGGGTAAGCCTGGCACATTGAATGTGAGGGAGCAAGCATGGAGATAGATGCATAAAAGAGACTGAGGCAGGGTGCATTTGAGGACCTGGGGGACCATTTCAGGACTAAGTAGAATAACCATTGGATTTACATGTGAAAACCTGCTCCTTCTGGCTTCAGGATGGAGACTGGGTTGGATGAGTGTGGAAAGGGAGGTTGCAAGTCACTGCTGGATAGGTGAGAGGAAGTGGGCTCTGCGTACTGGCCCACGGCACTTATCCTGATTCCGTCCTGTGTATATTCAGTGGGCCTCCTAGGTGTTCCAATGCCAAACCATTGCTCACCCTGTCAGAACTCTGGTCAAATGGTCTCTAATCTCCTTATAGGCCCACACATGGCTGAGATCTTAAAACAGGGGTGGAGAAGAGAGATAGGAAGACATAGCGGCCAAGAGGAGCAGAGCTGTTGTCTCGAAGGCTGCTTTCTTCTGCTCTCTGGAGGTTACTAGAAGTTGGCAGGTACATTATGGGTCAAGGCCTTCTGAGGCCGTTGCCACTTGTTCTTAATTTCTAGAATGTCTTAATAAATGTCATTTTATCTCAGGAAATGTTTCTGAAATTTTGCAGACACACCATGCCTAGGGTGGCTCTGGCTACATGAGAGGCTACCCCCTGACCCTGACATTGAGGTCACTGCCGGGTCCCCTGCTAAACCCAGACACTCCCTCGCTGTGGCACGGTGACTAAGTCATGGAACTTGGAGGTGTTTTGTTCAGTAGACCTCTTCCCTTGATTTGGACTCTGAAGGAGGAAACCTTGTTGCTTCTCCTGGATACAAGCCTACAGCTTCCTCCTCTGTGTGTCTGCCTTCAGATAGGCCGCCTGCCACCTCACCCTGACATCTGGCTGAGCAGTAGGAACGGTGTGTGTTGGACAGAGCAGTTCAGAGCTGAAAGGCCTTGGCAGAGAGGTGGGAGGCAGCTTTTCTGGCCTGAATTCCATCTACTGGCTTTGAGCCAACATTTCTTTTTCCTTCCCTTTGCAAACAGCCTGTTCCCTGACAAGACTTGGCCAAGGGAGAACTCATTTACATAATCAAGACTCAGGGAGCAGAGATGAGGAAGGAGCCTTGGGACACAAGCGATGTGTTGAGTTCAGAGCCCCACTACTTTGTGTGAGGGCATCTTCACTGGCTCCTGACCATGAACAACCGACTTGGGAACTCCAACAATAAGCATTCCTCCTGCCACAGAAAGCTGGCTGACATCCTGGAGGGCAACACCCAGCTGCTCCCATCTTTGGCAAGAGACACAGGGCAGGCAGGAGCTCTGAAACACACAAAGACCCAACAAGCTGACGAGTACCCAGTGTTCATTACGTTTCTAGGCAGAGTTAACTTATCCTGGGTTCACATCTTGCGTGTTGAATTAAGTAGGGATATAGTCTCTGTGACATAGTCCTGAACAATGTACATGGAGAGAAAGCCGAGAAAGGGAATATTAATAACATAGGCTTAAATACTACAGGTAACATGGAATCATTGAGTTTGTGCATGGAAAAATGAAGTCTATAGCAAAATAAAGCCAGCTTGTTTCTTTTGAATCACTGGTTAATAGGTTCCAGTGCAAATATTCACATCTTGTTTATTACAGGACCACTTGGTCAAGGGGTAGACATTTATAGGGTACTACTTCATGTCCTGTTCAGGACAGATGTTGGTGGAACATAAGGATAAAGGATCCCCTTAAAGGGATCACCTATGGACACCATGGATGCTGATAAAGCTTTGCTTCTGTGCATAGCCCCCATGTGACCTATCTTGTGAGCAAGGCTAACCTTACTACATTGTTGAGTTGGCCCATGCACAAGAAACAAGGGCAAATTAAATGTGCAAATTAACAAGTACAAATTAAATGACACCATTGGGTTTTTTTAAAAATATGTAATAAATCAACAGAAAGATTCTTTTGAAACATTTTCTGTAGCAGCCAAGGAAGCCAGGCACACTTCCCTTATCACTCTCTACCACCATGCTTCCTGACAGAATATCTAGGTTTGAGGTCTGGCTTATCTTGCTTCCCAACTCTGGGATGTTATTCCTGTTGCATGCCTTAACTTCACTAATGGTACAAGAACATAAGAATGACACAACCTCAAATGAGCAAAAATTAAATTGGATACAATAAAGGTAAAGTACGAAGTATCTAATAATATGGTATCACAATAATAACACTAAGATACCATCCTAATAGGATGATAATATGAGGAATCTGGCACAAGCATCATACGAAGCTGCAGGATACTTAGGCTGTACATTTAGTTCCCTTCAAACAATAAATACTCGAGAGTGTATAAGCTAAAAGAAAAACACACCAAACTACCTTAGACGTTAGGACACATGGCAGGCGACAAACTTTCCATTTAGGTGTGCTAGAGTCCCGATTGCCATTGCAGAAGGAGGTGACATTTAGCCCTCAGGCCGTTTTGGGTTAAAGGGACAGGAGGAAAGCAGAAGAAACCATACAGAGAAGTCGAGGCAATGACTTCAGCAGTGAGAGTGGTCTGTGAGGAAACACATGGGCTCCGCAGCTAGAAGAGCTCTTCAGAGCACCCAAAAAAAAAATTGTACATATCTTAACTACTTTGCACTGATCTGTTGTTTACTTTTAAAATTGCTTCAAATCGTGTTTTTGACAATTTCACACATGTATATAAGTTTGATCATATTTATTCATCACATTCCTCCCTATAAAGCCCTTTCCATGAAACTCCACCAGGAAATCTTTTACTTCTAAGAAAGTTCTTTTCTTATTTTGATATCTTAAAAAAAATGAGAATAACCCCTGAGTTTGATTCTGATTGCTTACAAGTGTGGGGTCATTTCCTGGCTCTTGGGATCTTGTCAGTGGATGCATCTGGAAAAAAACAAGATTCCATCCTCCAACAGCCACCAGCTGGTGGTAACTCCTTAGCTAGGCCTGGGGACTCATGGTCCCCTACCTATCTGATGCCGTCATGTTGACTGGTTTAGTCTTGGGCAGATCTTCTGGGAACCATGGTTCCGTGTCTTATCCACGAGTGTGTTGTCCATGTCATACTCAGAAGTCAGCCCTTCACAGGATTTCTCATTCTGCTTCAGTTCTTACAACCTCCTAGCTCTCCTGAATTTTGTGATGTTCCCCGAGTCTTCAAGGAGGTTGATAGAGATGTCCAGGTTAAAGGCTGAGGATTCATCAGTTATTTATTCTTAGCACTTTGAGCAGTTATGAGATTCTTCCTTGACTGCTGTTGACTACAAAACAATGCTTCTCTGACCAAGGTTAAGAGCAGCACCAATCTACAGGTATCAACATACATATTAAGAGGCATTTTGACATGTCTATTTAAAAAAACAATACGAATAAACTCCTCCTTGGGGCTTCTGACCTCCTCAGCTGTGGTTTTGACAAGGTTTACAGTACCAGGTGTGAATTTTTTCCTATGTAGAAGACCTCAAATTTAATTTAGAACAGCAGTTGATTACCTGCATAACATGCCCGCCATGATTGTAGCAGTGGGCATATTTTAATTGGCAGGTTAGTATTCTTGTATGCAAGGTCCACAGCTCACTAAGTGCGTTGACAATCCTTCCTCCCAGAAGCCTGCATTGCAACGTTGAACACTTTGAAAACTAGCCAGCAGGGAGGAAGTTTTCAAGGCAGTTCTAGCTTGATTTCTCTATGTTCTGGGCTCAAAGTGTGTAATACCTTCAGTAATATGGTCTCACCATCTGTTCTCATGGACATCCAAAAGAATGGCAATAGCCTGTGTTGTTTTAGGCACCTCTGGGCCCTCTCTGATCAGCAAATCCATAAGGAGGTATTTCATCCCTGGTACTAGAATCTTTGCTTAACAACCATTGGCCTTCAGTAGAAGCATTATCCACCCATACGGGATAACTTTACTTAGATTCCTTTAAAAATTATACATTCTAATTACTGTACAAAGTAGTGAGTTTCCATAAGACTTTTTACACATCTTTAGCATTGGTTAGACCTTTTCCTATACACTCCTTGTCTGCATATTCCCATCCTTGATTAAACCTTTCCACTCTCAGTATTTACACCTCCCCCATCTACTTTTGTATTACATGCATTCAACTATCCCTTACCTAGCTTTCTCCTCCAGCATTCTAGAGACCCTTTCTAGTTTCTGACATCTATAATAAAATATCTTGATTTTTTTAGCCTCTGATTGAGAAACAAGTAGAAGCTCGGAGCAACTTCTCCAACCCTAAGAAAAATCGAGTTAAGACTCAACTCTAGACCTTTCATATCTGGTCCAATGTGACTTAGTAAGTGGGAGGATGCAGGAAGATGAAGGAGTAAAGGAGGACTTGTATGGTACAAGACGTCATCTGCCACAAAGTCTCCTAGTCTCTCATTTTATCCACTCCATTACTTAACAAATATGTCATATGCTTACTTTCCTACACACAGTGATGGCTGAGGCATGAATCAGTGACCATCATTGTCCTCCCTGAGTGCACATTTTCCAGACTTCTTTTTCGCCAAGGTTTCTTTGGAGAATCTACAAGATCAATGAATGAGTCTCGTCTTTTAGCATGCTTGCAGCTCCGTCAGATCTTAACGACCAGTCTCTGAGTCAGTAGATATGGGGTGACTTCAGGTTCTGACTAAGAAAACTTATGACATGGATGCTGGACCATTTTGAGCAGCAAAAGCGTAGTCTTCAAAATATTTTAAAATTAATTGTTTTCAAGTCAATGCCACTAAACAATCTTCATTTGAAGGAGACCTGGTGGATGCCATGAGAAAGGCCATCATTTCTAGATAACTTTCTGCTGTCAGCAGTTCTAAAAAAATCTAAGGCCATATTGGACCTCTTGGGATCCAAACCAAAAAACTTTTGGGGACTTTTCTATGATTTCTACAAGGCTATTGTATGCAATTACCTCTAGTTTGTCAAGAGAGGTAGCTATTGGGTTTTTTGACTGTTAGGAGGTAGTTAGTTCTGGAAAAACATACTGGCTCATATGAACCCTGACTAATAACAGGAACTAGATACTTAGCTAACCACTGAAATTGCTCAAGATAATAGGATTGGAATGAGCAGTCAGCTTTATGGAATCTCTTCAGTCACCTTGGCCAAAGTCAACAGGGAAATGAGGAAATTTTCTGAAATTTGTATATAACTATTTCCAATGCTATTTATGTGACTAGCAACTACTATGTTTAACTGTAATTCTTTTTCTTTTTCAGTTCAACAGTTACTATTGATGCTATTCAATTATAGTGTTTGTATATGCTTGTTTCCCCCACATATGCAGATGCCAAACATGTTTCTAACCTAACATTTGGTATATCTTCAAGAACATTGAGGTTCAGTTCTGGGAGGATACACAGTTCCGGGGATGGTTGATGTTAATTCATGGGTTGCTTTTGCTTTTGTCTCACTAAAAAGTAGGTTGCTATAGTAACATATTTTGGGGAGATTTTATCTCACGGGGTGAGTAGAAAATATCTGGTATTGATAGCAATAATTCCTAAAGTTCCAAATCTTAAAATATCATTTCTATGGATTGTACTAATGAGTTCTGTAAGTTTAAAAAAAATTACATTACACTTTCCCCCTGCCAAAGCAAGCATACAAGCAGCAAGGAGGGCCAAATTATTTCAGATTCTTTAAAAGCTCAGAATTTTAAGATATAAGATTTGATAAATATAAGTAGCACAAATGTAATTGTATTAGGAGAGAGAGAGAGAGAGAGAGAGAGAGAACATAAGACAGAAAGAGGTCTGACCTCAGGGAGTGTAGTAAAGGCTGGACATAGATAAGGAACAGCCTGACAAATAAGTTCACATCCTGATCAGGACTGTAAACTAAATGGCAGGAAATGTACTTAAGAAAAATATAGACACCGCCTACTTGGCAGTGGCTAACATAGACCTAGCTGAGAAAGTTACATTAAAACTGAGACCTGGAAGCTGAGAAGGTCCAAGAAGGGTGTGTCCTCTTTTTCCTGCAGGAAAGATTATGGTCATGAGAGAAGTGGAATGAATAATTGACCATCTTCCTGGACAAGTTAATTTTCCAACTCCTTCTCACTGCTGACAACTAACATTTCAATGCTATTTCCTTATCCTTCTTAACCCCAAAAGCCATGAGATTTGTTCACCCCATCTCACAAGAGGACCATGATTATGATGTTGAGAAATTTGGCCAGGGAGGTGCAGAAAATATAACTGACTTAGGTAAGAAATGAAGTGCAAGGAGGAATAGAATCCTTGCTGTGTTTCCCCAAAAATCTGAGGCTAACTTTTTTTTTTGATAAGTGTTTAGTTTAGGCACAACTTGAGACACAAACCCAAATGCATCTCAAAGTAGCCCATCTATCCGGTTTCATCCATGGCTTCATGTCTCTGCCTTTTCATCTTCTAGGCTCTGCAGCTGATGTTGGTATCTTGGCCTGGAGATTAGGGAGAGGGGTTATCTGAGTTTTCCATTCTTGTCAACAGTGACTATTGTCTGGTTTCAGTTTACCGACCCATGCAATGTTATTCTCTGTTGCTTTCACCAGTCTAAGCTGAAAAAGCCCCCATCTTTGCTCTCATTGACTGGAAGAAGTTAGGCTGGATCCTCCTAGCCTACTCAATCTCCCATCTTCCTTAAGTTCTACTTCCTCACATTATAGAAAGACACAGTCACAAGTCCTTAAGACAAGAGAGTGAGGGAGCTGGTATGGACAAAAAAATGGGCTCTTCATTATGTAGAAAGAGACAAAGAAGCTATGCTTTCCTCTGGACCAGTTGTTCTCAACCTTCCTGAAGCTGCAACCCTTTGATACAGTTCCTCATGTTGAGTTGACCCCCAGTCATAAAATTATTTTCATTGCTGCTTTATAACTGTGATTTTGCCACTGTTATAAATCATAATGTAACTATCTGCTATGTAGGACATCTGATATCTGACCCCTGTGAAAGAATTGTTCGACCTTTGAATGGGGTAACAATCCACAGGTTGAGAACCACTGCTCTAGGCTACTTAATAAAGGTGACAGGATCCATGGGCTCGTTTCCTCAGAGAAACCCTGTGGCAGGGTGCAATACTTTCATTCTTAGTTGTGAGATATCTGCCAAGGCTCACACTGGATTTCAGGACTTTTGGTCCATACTTAATATTCTTGTATTTCAGAAAGAATATGATCTAGCATATATGTTCTCCTTGAATTCCTATGATGTTAAATCTTACAGCAAGATAGCAGAGACTGATAAGGTACACCAGACCAAAGCAAAGAGGGAAGCCATCAGGACTGAAAACTGTGTCAAGCAGACTGTATCCAACACCCACATTCCAACTCACGTCAAGCATAAAGTAGCAGTTTATGCCGAGAGCAAGCTGATTTTGAGGATGGAAAGATGTACAGGCTGGACAGAGGGGCTACCACCAAGAGAAATGGGATTGTTATTTTCTTTACAGTCAAGGAGCCATCTGGCAGTCTCCACACCCTTGCCACTAAGTATGTCTCCACCGAAAACAGGTATTATCTGCATCTGACTAACACACTCAGATCCTTTACAATTTCTCTTTCCCACTATTTAAGCCCTGGATTTTTGCCTCTGATGATAGTAAACTGTGGTATCCGAGCTGAGCATCACAAGTCAGGGTGTGATGTGTGCATGGACCCACACAGCCGTATTTCCTTGCATTCTCCCTGCACAGTGCTAGGAAATTCAGAGATCCACTGCATCCCATTTGAATCACAATGACTTTTTAAAACATGTATTCCTTGTGAACATTCACTGATAATAGCTCAGTAGGTTGCCAAGGGGAGAGACTTTTTATGTGACACACTTTACACTCTCAAGATCCATGGAAAGAAGATTCTACATACTTGTTATATTTTGAACCTGGTTCTTTAAGATGTGAGCCAACCTAAGAGGCCAGATCCCACAGTCTGAATCAGACCACATCCCTCTGGTTATCCCTCTCTCAGACAGAGCTACGTAGCGGTTCTGTGCTATGGTTCTTTTTTTTTTTTTAATTTTCTAAGTTTTTTTTTATTTACATTCCAAATCATTTCCCCTTTCCCGTTTCCTTCCTCCCCGAAAGTCCCATAAGCCCCCTTCCCTCCCTCTTTTCTCCATTCAACCCCCTCTCGTTTCTCTGTCCTGGCATTCCCCTACATCCAGTCTTTCCAGGACCAGGGGTCTCTCCTTCCATCTTCTTTGTGCTATGGTTCTTACAAGTCTGTAATTTATGGTTTTACCCAGCACCTGGCTCTTCTGTGTTCTTTGTCATACTATGAACTAAGTCATGTGGGAGGAAACTTCCCAACTTCCCATCACTCCTTGAAATGATATAAAAGTTAGATACTCTCCTTTGTTTGGGGGGTTTCTCTGAAGGCTTCCTTTTAACCCTCCCCATCATTCTGTCTCGGATGGCTACCTCTCATATTCTTAATCTAAACTATCCCTCTTAATGAAGCTTCTCTCTAGATCTTAAAGGGAAATGCCTCTTTCCTTTTAATATGTAATTCATGCTGTCTCTGTTATAATGTATTATTCCCTTCTAATGGACTCTCTCCTCGAATCCTGATCACAGTCTTAGGGCTCTTTTTCCTAATAAAGCCCGTTCTTGAAGGAGCTGTTTGTGTCAGTTCCTTTCCCAAATGAACGTATTGCCATTCCTCTTCCCAATCTGACAAGATGTGGCAAGGTCTGTTTGTAAATAATTTTAAAAATTAAGAGTCAGAAGACTGAGTTCATCCCTCTAGGAAGAGGGAAGAGGAGGAGGAGAAGGAAGAGAAGGAGAAGGGGAGGGAGGGGGAGGAGAACAGCAGGGAGCTATGCTAAGTGTTTTGTATATGAGTAGGAGTCAAGCCTGTAATGTATGTCAACAATTTCCTAGACAGACGGACTACAAAGAGCGAAAGTGTGGAGAGGAAGTCCAGAGCACATATGCAACCAGCATGTGCTGGAATGTAGGATGCACAAAGGGCTAAAAAGGCAGAAAAATAGTCGGAAAAATGCTGTGGGATTCCTTTGTTCTGTAGAGGAGGAGTCACAAGTGGGTTCAGAGTGATTCTTGTAATGACCCCCACTTCCCTCGTATAGTTCCCAGTGTTTTTCTTTTGAGACAGGGTTTGTCACAGATGCAGATGCTCACTGTTTTGGCTATGTTGACTGGCTAACATGCTTTGGGGAACCACCTGTTTCAGGCACACACAACCATGCCCCACTTTGCCCCCTTAGATTTTATTCAGTTTTATTTGTGTGTGTGTTGGGGGGGGCATTTTTTTCTGCATGTATGTCTGTGTACAATGTGTGTGCAGTGTACAATGTGTGTGCAGTGTCCAAAGAGGCCAAAAGAGAGCTATGGGTACTTATAGAACTGGAGTTTGAGATGGATATTAATCACCATGTCCTTTCTGAGAACCAAATGTGGTCCCTCTGGAAGAGCAGCTAAGGCTCTTAACCACTGAAACCTCTCTCCAGCCTCCATGACTGATTTCTCATGCTGTGAGATTCAATTCAAACTTAAGTCCTTATGTTTTCAGATTAAATGCTTGTTAAGCCAAGCCGCATTCCCAGCTTCTCTCATAAAGTTGTATGTATTTGGATAGAACAAATGTCCTAATTCTAGAATTTTATCTTCACATCCAAACAATGAAATCAGCAGTAGTTTCATGCTTTGAGCAATCAGAGGAGTTGATCCTCTATCATTAACTAAAACTGAGAGGACAGAGATTCGGGCATGATTAATTAGAAAGTCAGCTTTGGACAGGATATGTGTGACATGCTTTGTTAGCTAATCTATTGCAGCTGTTAAGTGAGAAGTTTAGTTTAGTGTATGAATCTGTCCATGAGTGGTATGTGTACACATACACACACACACACACACACACACACACACACACACACACACACACACACACATTATATATATATATATATATATATATATATATATATATATATATATGATATCAGCTTGTGAATAGCTTTTAAAGCCTGTAAGGGGAGGTGCTGATTCTTTAATTGGTTCTTGATTGTGTCAATAAAAAAGTCCTAGAGCCAATTGCTGGGTGAAGGACAAAGGTGGGACTTCTGGGTCCCAGGAGGAAGAGAGGACACAGGGAAAGAGAAGAGGCTCTTTGACCAGACTTTGGAATGAGGAGCATGCAACAACCATGTAAGATCTTAGGGTACCTAGGACTGGCAGCCTCCACCAGCAGCAGATGGCTGATACAGGTAGCTAATAAATTTAGGGCAGGAGATTCTGTGCCCAGCAATTGCGTTATCTGACAAGTGCTAAGATAATAAAGTTGTCTGAGTGGTTTCCATTCTCCGGAGCAAAGTTGGGTAGAGAGAGTAGGCAGGTCTCTGATGGCAGTTTGGTGAGCTAGCTGGGAGGAACAAAGAGAAGCCAAGAGGGAGCCAGTAGCTCCCAGCTTTTCCAGGGTGGGGGGATGAATGCTAAGATCCTAGGCTAAGCCAGATGGAGGTAAGGGAACCAGGAGTGGTCAGAGTGAGGACTGAGACCCCCGCCCTGAGCAGGCGACATCATGTTTTTACGCACAACAAAACGCTTGAGACTAAATGGAATATTCAGTGGACTCAGTGTGGGTAGGACAGAGAAGACCTTTAAGGATTGAATTTAGGTATTTTATAGCTTTATATGAGACTGAGAAGTAGCTGATAAGAGAAAAGGAAAGCAAAAGTAAAAACAAAAACAAAAACTTGGATTCCTGAGTACTAAAGATCAAAGTTCTTCCACAAGGGGATCTTCTATTATATCACAGTATGCACAATATATTTATTGAGAGCAAAATTAGCAATATGGAAATCACTAGTGACTTTGAAAAGAATAGTTCTGCTAGAATGATGAGAGCAGTGCCTCCATTAAAGTGGATGTTTAAAAAAAATTGGACAGGAACTGGAGACAGAAACTGAGGAGTTTTATGTAGAGAGATGAGGGACAGTAGACCTGTAAGGGTCCAGAAGAATCTTCTTTGAAATGAAATGTATCAGCTTGTTTATATCAACTAGAGTCATCCTGAAAGAAGGAGAAATTAGTGTCAAGATAAAAGAGTATTACTAAGTTGATGCCTTTGATCAGCAGAGCAGGTACTGACCTCACAGGCATGGGTGGGTCTCCGCTAGTAGCAGAAGAATGGGTGGAGGGCAGTGGATGGATGTGGAAGTCGATGATAGGGGAGGTTAGGGGAGTTCCCTTATTTCTTCCATTTTCAAGGGAGAAGGAGAAACGCAAAATAAAGAAGACAGAGTGGTAAGAAAGCAAGTTTTACTGCTTATACGTGGGGAGGAGGTGGAGATTGGCCATGCTTCTTCCTGGCTTGAAGTCTGACAGCTATTCAGGGACAGAGAAGAGATCATGGGCATACACAAAGGGCCAGTAGGTCTGCATGGACTCTTACAGGCTACCAGTGGAAGACTGGATGAGAAAATGTCCTGTGAGGTGGTGATAGATGGATTATCCACAACTAAAGATATGTAAAAGGGCTATGGAAAGCCAAATCATTACTCTGCAAGTTACTTTTAGAAGTATAGGATTTTTAATGAGTTTAAAAGGACTATCCTGTATGAATCAAAAAAAATGGTTTCCCCAGAAAACATAGTTATTACAAAGATTCCATTGCTAGGAATCCTCTAAATACCAACCTGTAAGGCAAGATATACCCATTGGTGGAATAATAGCATGAATATTATGTGAGTAATCACCTGATTTTTTTTAAATGGATTTGAGGCTTGCTACACACAAGGGAATCCAGGTCTAGTATTGTAAACTTGATCAAAAGTCCATGGCTGGGAAAGTCAAAGGTCCTAGGGAAGAACCTGCTACAACTGTTTTTCTCAATGGATGTGCTCTCAAACTGTATTTTAAATACTTACATTTATATTAATAAATTATTGTTATCACTGACATCAACCTTGGTCAGAAAGCTTCTTCTTCTTCTTCTTCTTCTTCTTCTTCTTCTTCTTCTTCTTCTTCTTCTTCTTCTTCTCCTCCTCCTCCTCCTCCTCCTCCTCCTCCTCCTTCTTCTTCTTCTTCTTCTTCTTCTTCTTCTTTGCCGTGAGCAGTGGTCAACCAGGAAACCTATAACTGGCCAAAGTGCTGGGAATAAGAGACTGTCGAGAGGCTGGAAGATGGCTCAGTCTTTAAAGGCTAGGCTCACAACCAAAAATTATAAGAGACTGTGGAAACCTCAGTCCTAAAGAGGACACTTGTGTCAAATTCCACCACAAGGCTCAGGAAACATCATGGAAGACAGGGTAGAAAGAATCTAAGAGCAAGGGGATGGGGGAGGTGCTGTGAAATGCTATGTTCTGGACATGCCATGGCTGTTATGCTCATGACCTCATAGCAGCTGTGGTCACCTACACAAGACCGAGTCAGTCAACAGCATTCAAGCACCAATGGTGGAGGAGGTTATGTGGCCTTGTCCCTAGTTGAGGAGTTATTGGGACTGCTGCAAGAGAAGAAGTGATTGTTTCTGCAGTGTTGCGGCTGCTGGTGGGCTTGCCCATGCTGTGGTGCATGGTTCTAACACATCCAGGTCCATGTAGGAAACACTAATTGAATTAAGTAAGTGGGGGGTGGGGTGGGGATGATGAGAGGCTCGGTGAGTGGGGAAAGTTATGAATGGATATGACCAAAATGTATTGCATACACATATAAGATTGTCAAAGGGTAATTAAAATATATTGTTAAAACACTGAGAGAAAATGCCCTGTAGATCAGGATAATCATGGGAAACTCATGAAGTAGGCTCTGAGTGACTGAAGTAACCTTGCAAAATGTAGATCTCATCCTAAGCTGTGGCTAAGTTAGTGATTCAACAATGAGCAACTGTGCTATCCAAAGAGCCTCAAAGTTGGTGATTCCCATGAAGCCCTATAGCAAATGAAGAAGTCTTGAAGCTAGGTGTCTGCAACCAAGGCTTTTCCTAAGAAACTTAAGAAGAGAAATCTCTCAGAGAGTAATCCTGTGTTAAAATATTGAAAAAAATTTGAGAGGTTAAAACAGTCTATGATGGTTTGTATATGCTTGCCTCAGGGCATGGCACCATAAGGTGGTGTGGCCTTGTTGGAGTAGGTGTGCCACTGTAGATGTGACCTTTAAAATCCTCTTCCTAGGTCCTTGGGAGTCAGTCTTCTCCTAGCTGCTTTCAGAACCAGAGATGGAACTCTCATCTTCTCTAACCCCATGTCTGCCTGGATGCTGCCATGCTCCTATCTTGATGATTACATCTAAACCTGTAAGTCGGCCTCAATTAAATGTTGTCTTTTATAAGAGTTGCCTTCATCATAGTGTCTGTTCACAGCAGTAAAACCCTAACTAAGACACAATCAATAAACATGAACAGATCCTACTCATGGGAGGTTTGGGTGTCTAAATACTTCAGATAGAATAAGAATTTCCTAAAGACTATAAAAATATGTATTTAAAACAATGAGGATAGGGGCTGGAGAGATGGCTCAGCAGTGAAGAGCACTGACTGTTCTTCCAAAGGTCCTGAGTTCATTTCCCAGCAACCACATGGTGGCTCACAACCATCTGCAATTGGATCCGATGACCTCTTCTGGTGTGTCTGAAGACAGCTACAGTGTACTCATATACATAAAATGAATAAATCATTCTTAAAAAATATTGAGGGTATAAAAGAAGAACTCAGAAGCACAAGAAAATCACAGTACAATTGAAAGAGAACTTACAGATATCAAAGAAAAATAATATTGAAATCTCAGACTAGACAAAATAAAAGCTTAGATATGAATAAAGAAAACAATCAACAAATTGGGAAATCCATGTGAGGAGTAGAAATAATCAACATAGGCAAATAGAGACTGAGACTAATAGACAGACATTCAAAGCATGGGGCAGAATAAGAGGCCTAATTTATGTCTAACAGAAATTTTAGACAAGGGAAAAAGAGAGGAAATGAGAGAGGAAAGAGGAAGGGAGAGATAAGAGGAAAGGCAAAAGAGGAGAGGAAAAGGGGAGAGAGAGAGAGAGAGAGAGAGAGAGAGAGAGAGAGAGAGAGAGAGAGAGAGAGAGAGAGAGAAAGAGAAAGAGAGAGAAAGGGAGGATAGGAGAGGGGAGAGGGAGAGGGAGAAAAGGGGAGAGGGAGGGAGGGAGAGGAAGAGAGAATTAAAAAACCCTCATGATAAGGTTTTTCCACAAACTGAAGACATATTAGTCCAGAGACAAGAAATACAAGGTTTCTAAAGAGCAAAAATGCATTCAATTATCACCCAGATTCATCAAGCATGGACATGCTGAACACCATTGAGAAAGAGAAGCTCCACGAGAATAGCTAGCTTATCTTAAACAGAGTATTCAGACTTCTACCAAGCTTCTCAACAACCACAATGAAGCCTAAAACAACAATGTGCCAGATACACAGTCAAGTACAGTATTTAAGAGTGAGCAGAAACATAGATGCTTTCAGACAAAAGTTGAGTTTAAGAGAGAGTGCTCTGGGGGTGGACAGGTGACTCAGGTAAAAGCTTACTCTGATCTTGTAGAAAACTTGAGTTCCACTCCCAGTACCCATGTTGGGTGACTTGCAGACTGTGACTTAATCTCCTGGTGACCTCACTCCCTTTTCTTGACTCTGAAGACACCTGTATTCACACATGCACAGACCTCCATGCAAACATACACATAGTTAAAAAAATACAATCTAAAAACAAGAGAATGTTGTTAATAGAATCTCTAAAGGGTCTACTGTAAAAAGTAGGTGTGAGGGAAAAGGACAATGGTGTCTGTTGTATTATTGTCTATATCTTCCTGTTTTTCTGTCCATACACGTAGATATATTTCATATATCATATACATATATAAACATGAATATACATATATCATATTTATCATATACATACACACACATATATATATACACACCATATACATACATATTCGTCATATACACACATATACATATGTACACATATACATATACATCATATACATATATGCCTACATATACATCATATACATATTCTTTATAAAATAAAAATGAAAATGAAAAAAATGGAAACTGGCATTAGGTCTCTAGGGAATTATTTTCTGGTTGAAATTTGTGATATTTAAAACACCTGAAAAATAGACTTCTAGAGGCCACCTCTGGCAAGAAAACTAAAGACCATAAACAGACAGACAGACAGACAGACCGACCGACCAAAAAATATTGAAATTCTCTACAAACAGGCAAATCACTCACGTGGGAAGGACCTGGAGTCCCAGGACTTTTCTAAAGAGGGTGAATGAGTTGAAATTAATGCTGAGCATCTGCTTCATATATACTATTTTTTTTTGACCAAATATTTCTGAGTGGATGACGCGAAGGATCTCTGTGGGATAGTAAAAGTTTGTCAACATAAGAAATTACTGAGACATTGTTAGGAGGGATAGAAAAGAACAATCTTTGAGTAGAGACTCAGAAGAGCGGCTGTAGGGTGATGGATGCTGAGAATGACATGTTAAAAACCCGTGAGGAATGACAAGTTACCAATAAAGAGAGCAGCGTTGTACAAGGAGATGGAACATGAAGCACGCAATAAAGATCCCTTTTAGGAGAGTGCTCCAAGGAGGTGAGTCTGTAACTCTACCATCTGGCAAAGATCGGAGCCCTCGTTCTGGTTGCCAGGAAAGATGCTTAAATCACATTTTTTAATGCTTTCCTTCAATGAAACTTCATGAAAACGGCCGGATATACACAGCTGAGTGTGGATCCAACTCTCACAGGCTGAGTTGTACGCTCTATTGGGTCTTGAGTTGTTTCCAATTTGCCTCTTTCCTTTTCTTTTCTTGTGTCATTAGTCATTTGGAGGGGTGTAGTTACTTATTGAGCCTAGCTGTCCAGCAAGTGGAAGTCACCTAGTGATGCTATTTCATTTTTCTAGGTTCGCATTCTCCTTGGCAGTCACTGTGCAACTCTCCTCTTTCCTTAACCTTCCAATATGTCTCCCAACCTCAGCTCATGAGAGAACTCCCACAATTCAGGCAGACTATAGCCACATACCCATACCTGTTTTACCCTCTGGTTACAGTGAATTAACCATGCTCCTACTTGAGGCCAGTTCCTCTGCAGGGTCACTGCATTCATTTCCTCCTTCCCTCATCAACTTGAAATATATGGCTCTAATCATCCACCCCTCTTTATCTACCCAGTACTTCTCTCTGTATCTGGACCATTTCCAAAGTCGCTCAGGCACATCCTTAATGCCATACAGTCCCACTTCCTTCTTTGAAGGAAGAGGATGAGGAGGAGGAGGAGGAGGATGAGGAGAAGGAGGAGGAAGAAAAGGAAGAAGAGGAGAGTGGCAATTACAGTAATAAAGCCTCGATATAGTTTGTAAATTTATAGTCACCAGTTTTCTCATTCTTCCATGAAACCTTCTAATCAGACTTTTATACCCACAACTCTCTCCTATAGTAACTCTTGCCCCAAATGTCCGACTTTCCGACTCCAAGGCTCAAGAGTAATGGCTTGGTCTTCATCATTGGACACTCGGGCCACTCTTTCTTTTTGAAACAGTTTCTCTCTCCACTTAGTCCCCAGTCACCACCTCTTCTGGCCCTTCCTATTCCAGATAGTGACGCCTCCCAAAATTTTCGCTTCTTCTGATTCCTCTTCATGTCCTGGTCTCTGGCAATCAGGATGCCCTATGTCGCTCTGTCCCCAAGCCTTCCCTGGGTTGTTTCACACCATCGTTTTACTTTATGATTTTATTTATTTTTCGGGTACCATCCATTGTTTTCAGATAAGGCCGCCCAGGTAATTAGGAACCCATGTATCTAACCTCTATCCCCCTCAGTGCTCTTTTTACTCTCTGCAGCAGAAGTCACCCAAGTGCCACGATTCCTCCTGACTGCTGCTTCCCAAATCAACCACACTGCTGGGAGCCTCCCTTCCTTCTTGTCTTCCCTCAATTATCTCAGAATTAAGAGATGGCACTCCCTCTGTCACTATCTATCATAGGTTTTATACATTCACACATCCTTAGGGCATAGAATTTTCTTTGACTTTCAAGACAGAGTTTGCTCTCAACAGAACATTTAAAAAATGGGACTTCATTAATTTGAGACTAGTGATAATCCTAGTGGTAATTAATGATCTTAGTAGTTTTTATTGCTTACTTTTTTAACCCTTAAGTATGAACCAGCTTTAAGGGACTGTTTTATGTTTGATGAAAAGGGAAACTGTTGGGGATTTAGATAAGCTTGATTCTATCTAGTCTCAGGTCTGCTACCTAAGACTATGCCATGAGGTCCTTCTCCTACCTCCCTGGGATAAGTTCACCTCCCTGCCCAATGTCTTCTTTGTAAAATGAGGGTGTTCAGTAGAACAGTCACTAAGAAATCAAAGGTAAGGAACTGCTCTAAATTCCTACTGGTAACCCTTCCTTTCCAAGCAGTAAATATTTGTCAAAGGATTGTCATGATCATGGTACTTTGTTAATGATAATATGAAGTGAAAAGATATGCCCCATCATTAACTCATAGATAGCAGGGGAAAGACCAACTTATATATTAGAATTAAAATAAATTCATTGTAGAAAGGTGATATAGTTTAATACTTTACACTCATCTTTAGATGAAGAAACTAAGCTGAAGTTTAGAACGTGAGACAACTTATTTAAAAACACAGTGTTAACCAGTTCCAGTGGAACTGGAACTTTCCAAAGAGGTGAACAAATCTGGCTCACTTCAAAGATAGCATTGAATTCATTTCCTCAACAGTAGCCCCTTTAAAGTAATCCTTGTCTAGATTCCAGACCTGAATGTTTCTTGTCTATTTTGATAACCTCTGAGAAACTGTCTCTGGGCAATCATTGGGTGATGGTTGTTGTATTTTGGCAGCTTGATAGTCGATCTATACTGATATGCAAAAGCAGCCAGGATTTAAATGCTTAAGGATAAATGGTCTGTCCACCTGTGTACACAGCTCAGTATTTGGACAGGATGAGCTATGATTACTTTAAATCAATGATTGAAGACAGAGCTCACCCATCCCATAAGAAAGGTCAGTGGGATCAGAGAATTAACTAAAAGCACCAGAACCCATCCATTAAAAAAAAGGGCACAACTGTTGTCCAGGTCAATACAATCCACCTTTGCTTTAACTCACAGAAATCTAATGAAAGTGAAGGCATTGGTATGTGGGTGGGTGGGTTGTGGGGGGTTGTCTCAACACATAATTCTAGCTACAAAGTAATTTCTCCCAGAAGATTAGGGAACCCATTTCTTAGGAATTCACTTTCCTGAATTTGACCTTGCTCAGTAACTTTGGAGTGAAGGAGAAAATGACTGGCAGTTTGAGTGAGAGAAGTCTTTTATTCTTCAGCCAGACTCTGATCAGCCAAGAAATAAGATAATGATGTCTGCTGAGTAAACGCTTGGGAGGAGCCATCCCTGATTTTAAATAGTTTTGAGAAGCAAAAACAAGCCTTGTGGAGCCATGGGCAGCTGGAGGTTTTACATCATGGCCTTCATGTCTTAACTAGAAAGGATCTGCCTATTACCTGTCAATCTCTTCCCTTCATGCACATGTTTTAAAGTCTATGAAGACTAACCATAGCATCAATACATAGACGCCTAGAATGGTCTGTAGGGAAGGAAGAAATACTTCCATACTAGATAAGCAAATGAACTTAAAAGGGGTCCACAGGCTGACAGTGGTGGTGCAAGTCTTAAATCCCAACACTCAGGAGGCAGAGCCAAGGAGGCAGATCTCTGAGTTCAAGGCCAGCCTGATGTACAGAGTGAATTCCAGGACAGCCAGAGCTGCACAGAGAAATCCTGTATCAAAAATACACACACACACACACACACACACACACACACACACACACACACACACACACAGACACGAAGGTCCACAGATTTGTTCAAGATCATAGGGAGTTGGTATGTCAGAAAGTCAGGGGTAAAGCTATGCCAGGCATTTAGAAACTTCTTTTTCTAGAGAAGCTACCCCTAAGCTACAGTGAGCCTTCAGGACCAACCCATCCTGAATATGAGAGGCTGAATTAAGAAGGCAAGGATAATAGAGGCACAGATACTCTCTGGAGCAAGAATCATATTGGTTCTTGATTACTCTGGAGTAAGAAACATATTGGGCCCTTCAGACTACGATAGTGGTTAGTAAATTATCCATTTATGAACAATTCAGGACCGTAAATAAGATGATGGGGAAGGCAATGCTTTGACCAAGACTGTTTAGTTATGCATACCTCTTACCCATGGTCAGTTCTTCCCCTAGTTAGATTTAAAGCTCATGTCAATACCCTGAGGGTCGAGGATACCTTTATCTACTCTCAGTGTGGCCACACTGATTAAAGCTCTCTCCACTCTTGCTTATCACTCATCTCTAACTGGCATATTGTGATAGGTAGCCAGGCCTAGCTTGTTGGAACTGGGAGGGCTGGCGCTTTTGCTGTGAAATTCCAGTTACAGACCCACAATTGTGTCCTATGACTTTGGTAACTGGCCATGGCCAGTCTTACAGAAAAGGACCCAAAGCTTAAAGTGAGGTGGCTTTCCACTGTTACCAGTGTGTATTTACTGGAGCAAAAGTCACTATCTACCAATGCCAAAGTGAGCAGTCATTGAGTAAAGAATGAACCCTGTCATTCTGCTTCTTTCCTTCCTGTCCTTAATTGCCCCAGGGATTTTCCCATCTGCCCTTTCAATGGCTAGTGTTAGCAGCAGCAGAACAGAGCAGGAAACAGCTCCAGGGAGCCTCCTGTAGAAGCCCCAGGGCATCTTTCAGAGACTTCTCTGAGGTGAAGTTGGGAGTCTTGAGTCTTGAATTTGCTTCGGAAAAGAATTTTAGGATGAGTTGATATGCAACAGAGTTGGAATTTACTAAGAAGAGATTATTTATTTATTTATTTATTTATTTTAGTGTACTACATTACAGTGATTATTGGAAATAGAAGGGCTTGAGGGAAGGATGAGACTCACCAAGTGTGGGCGTGGGAGTATTGGGAGAGAGAGTCACAGTTAAGTGCTGTTATAATAGCCGTGTGTACAATTTTAGTGACTTCTGAAGTCACGTCTCAAAAGGTTGCTAAATAATTTAATGAAATCATAGGGTGGTTCCTGAGGTATATGGGCTGGCATTACAGTTTATATGGTAAAGGTCACAAGGATGGCATAAGGAATTGTGACAAAATTTATGGTCCTGTCTGTGAGATTCCCAGACAATATCTGGGAAAGGAGTAAAGGTCATATTCGAGGTCATGTGTGCCCAGGCCTTAAGTGGCATTCATTGCCATGGTGCCTTTCATATTGAAGGTATATTGTTCGAATACAGGTAAGCTTCATAGCAAATGTTAATTGTGCTAGAATTCTGGACTCTCAGCAAGGGACTCCAACCAGACTCAAAACATGAACTCCTTTCCTTTCCATGCCCTCTTCATTTTCCCTGCCCTTTTGTGCGGTCTCACTATCAACTATTTTTCTTTTTTTCATTTAGATCCCATCAAAGAGTATGTCACCAAACCCTGACACACATAGTCTTCTTAATTACCCTCCCCTGGGAATCAGGAACAGCACTTTCAGTTTTATGAAGTCTGTTGCTGTTTTGTTCTGTTTTCTAATGTAACAGCCATCGGGAGATAAGGTAACAGAGTCCCAGCGGTACCAGGACATTTTAAAATGATGGCAATCATTTTCCTGTGATCAAAACTCACAAGTCCTGAATGCTCCACACAGGCTTTGGCCTGCTTACCTCATGCTCAGTCGGTGGGAGACAGTCTCATCACCATCATCGTTATTATTGGTCACTCAGCTAATTAGAAGAGCCAATATTTGGAGGCAGGCCTTCCGACTTCCCGGGGTTCAGTGAGGGTGGCCTCACCTCGTTCCTATTGAGTTTAGCAGCACAGAAAAGAGAAGCCATAGATTTGAGGACAGGCGGTGGGGTGGGGGAACAGTGAGGCATGGGACATTAACAAATGTGAGAAAATTTGCTACTTACCAGTTATTGGGGTAGAGTCATCTAGGGCTGGATCCTGCATAGATGCCTGCAAAGGAAATCCTGACACTGAATGAATATATTGTTTGAGTTCTTGATGAGAATAGAAAAGCAGAAGGCTTTGCTTGCATGGAGAGGAAAAAGGATGAGGGGGAGGAACCAACTTACTTAACTTGCTCGTTTTGCCAGTAGGGGATTGACCTTTTTTTCCCTTGGGATCTAGAGTTAAGGAGTGGAGGTTGTTTAGAGAATTTGGAAAGATTGGAGGCTGGACAAAGCAGAAAGGTGCTGTCTGTCACTGTGAACCGCTTCCAGACTGTATCAATTTGATAGATTAGACAAGGAATCCCCTGGCTTCCCCATCTACAAAACTCAAGATGTTACCCAAGCAAACCTTTTCCAAGATGCCCTCCCAAAAGCAGGCCATGTGGACTGTGTCTTTCCCCTCCCATCTCCTTACACTTGAGCATTTGGTCTTTGACACGAAGGCTGACCCCACATGTTCTATTACAGTGTGCGGAGCACGCTCAGCAGACAGACGACTTAAGGCACAGGCTCTGTCTGCTGTTCTTTCTATTAGGGGTGTGATTTAGAAGATGGATGTTTATAACATGAACCAAAGAATTTCATCCTCCTCTGGAAAACTGTGTAGGAGAGAATCCTAATGGACAAAGAATAATGTCTCCTGGGCTCCAGCCAATGTTTGGACTTATTTTTAAAAGCCTCGATAGCTTCCATCTTCTCCTGTTTATTACAAGTTCACCACGTTGCCATTGTCCCTCACTTGTCTGGAGGAAGGTGGTGACAAGCAAGCTCTCCTGTCATTTATTTTCATGGAGGAACCACGTTTTAGTAGTGATGTACTGTTGCCGAGAGAAACAATTCCATGACTAGCTACCTTCAAAGGTCTCAGGGATCTCCTTCCCTGCATTGCAGTTTAAGAGGGGTGTGGGGGTGAGATATAACTCTGAAATGTGGATCAGGCTGAACTACTTGGGGTACTCAGGCAGAGGAACAAATTCTTGCCAGTGGAAGATAGCTCAACAGTGTCTGCCTTCCCAATTCCTGGCAAGGTAGCTTACCACAGGAGAATGGCGCCAGAGTTTTCCATCAATCTTGCTTCAGTGTCAAGAAGTGAAACAACCACCATCAACCTCAGGTTTTTTCGTTTTTGAGAACTACTTCCCAGGGCTGATGCAAAGGATAAACTAGCTAAGATATGTGTAAAGAAGGTGTCTTTGTCAGTGATCTATTACTGTGGAGGGGCCATGACTACGGCAACTCTTATAAAAGAAAGCATTTAACTGGTGCTGGCTTACAGTTTTAAAGGCTTAGTCCATTGTCATCATGGCAGGGAGCATGGTGGCATGCAGGCAGATATAGGGATGGAGCAGGAACTGAAAGCTATACACCCTATACACCGTGATCTGTATGGAGCCAGAGAGAGAGAGAGAGAGAGAGAGAGAGAGAGAGAGAGAGAGAGAGAGAGAGAGAGAGACTGGGCTTGGAATGGGCTTTTGAATCCTCAAAGTTTACTCCCAGTGATACCCTTCCACCAACATGATCACACCTTCCAGTCCTTTCAAATAGTGCCACTCCCTGGTGACCATGTATTTAAATCTATGGGTCTATGGGGGCCATTCTCACCCAAGTCACCGTAGCAGACACTGAACAATGAACACTGTTATTACACAAACAATGGGTAAAGACTTACTTGCTGTTCTGGGTTTTCATTGTCCTCAGATAGAACATCATCCTCTTCTGCTCTAGCACACAGCTGCCTGCTCAAACCCATTTTTCCAGCCTTAGTGCAGTACAGGCAGAAGCTTTCTGTGCTGAAACTGCTGACTTAGGGACTAGTTTTTTCTTTCATCATATTTCTTTTGAATTTTGTTGACTATTTTTATTGAAAATCTCTTTCTCCTCAGGAGTCGTTTTGCTTCCTTTGTTCCAGCAGAGGGGTGCACAGTGGTGTTTGGCATCATTTGCTGTCTGTGTGCACAGTGCAGTTCTCACCACTTGTCATGGTATAAGTCAGGCTTTACACTGGAGGCCTTGTGGACAGCATCCCCACTTTAGCCTCCACCTCCCATGTCTGTGGTTTATGTGGTAGCTGTTGTGAGAGATGCTGGCTGGAAAGAACAGAAGACAATAGTTTCAAAATGCATTTTGTGTTTTTTCTTTTGACATGTGATGTATGTGGCATGCATAGGTGTGTGTGTGTGTGTGTGTGTGTGTGTGTGAGTGTTTACATTTGTGTGGGTATATATGCACATGTATGTGCAAGTGTGTGTGAGTCTATAGTTAATATCAGGTGTCTTTGGTTGTTAGTCACTTTACTTATTGAGGCAAGTTCTCTCACTTGAACCAAGATCTCAATAAGCCAGCTTGCTCCAGGGATCCCCTGTCTCTGTTTCTTGAGTGCTGGGATTACAGGCAGGGGACCACACCTGCCCACCTTTTTAATGTGGGAATTGGACTTAAACTCTGGTTCTCAGGTCTGCACTGCAATCACATTGGTCAGTGAGTCAACTCACCAGCCCTGACCCCCCCTTTTTTTTCTTTCAATGTATTTCATTATAATACATTTCAGGCACATATTTGGAATGATGGGCAGGATCTCAAAACAAAGTCTTTATTCCTTAAGTTGCTGCTATCAGCTGTCTCATCATAGCACTGAGAAAAGTAAATCGTCCATAAAATTGATATCAAAGAGCAGGACTGTTGTCTGTGATAAACATGGTCATGCCACTTGTTGGCTTTTGGAACTGGTTTTCCAGAGGAATGTGGAAGAGTTTGGAACTGCAGATTAGAAAACCCTAGAGTGCTATAAGCAGGGCATAGTGAGTCATTCTGGGACTGTGGAGGACCGGAAGGCTGGAACTGTGGAGGACCGCAGGGTTAGAAAGAATGTGGATAGTGGAGGCCCCACTCCAGAGGCTAAGCATGGAACTTGGTTAGAGGTCGTTCATGTTACATCTTGTCAACGACTCTGACTGTCTTCTCTTTATGCACTGTAAACTTCAGTGAGGCTGAAATGAAAAGTGATGGACTACGTTGTATGGCTGAGGGTATTTCAAGGCAGCCTGAGTCAGGCTGTGGCCTATTTATCACTAACTTCATTTACTGACATTTACAATGAAAGTTCAACGTTAGAGAGATATGAAAAAAAATGTTCAGTTTGCTGTAGAATGGAGAACGAGCCAATTTAAGCCTGTGGATAAAGAGAATGAAGACAAAGTCCTGTCACCATGAAAGAGTTTAGCACAGCTACTCATGAAAAGTCTCTGCTCTTCACAGGAAGGCGACTTGAGGGCACAACCCTACCATCTGAAAGCTCCAACAGCAGTGTGAGGAGCCTAAGTGCAGAAGGCACTCAAGGGCTGCAACAAAGCAGCTGTCTTGGGAAGAGTTTGGCTTCAGCAGTGACTGGAGGGGATAGACTACACTTTGAACTGGTAGTAGAGGGTGATGGTACTGTTTACTTGGTTTTTTTTGGCAATGAAAAACACAAGAGTTGTGGGATTATAGAGGCTGGAAATCTGCTGAGGAGATGGAGTAGCCTGATAATCTGGTCAAGGGCCTAGATCGTCATAAAAAGTGAAATCAACAAATGAGAATTTCAAAGCATCTTGGGACTTAGGGAAAGTTTACCAGCCTCAGAGAAAGCTTTTCCATATAGAGAGCAAGAAACAGCCCTCCCCCCAACACACACACACACACACACACACACACACACACACACACACACACACAAATGGCTATCACGTGGACCCTACTGCCAGGTATGGGGGAGTAGAAGGTCATGTCAATAGTGTCAGGAAGATCTGAAACAGGTATCTGCTACAGAGAAGAATTACATTAAGGAGCTAGAAATTATAGCCAAAACTCAAACCACTGGAGGCTACCAGTAGGTGGAGCTGAGAGCAAACAAACAGATCATGTGATTCATTGCTCATGGGCCTTTAACCCCAGACATCAGGTACAAAGGCACAGACCTAGTGCAGCACACTGGATTAGAAACCGGGCTGCTGTGTCCTTTCCCCATCATAACAAAGAAACATGAGCTTCCTTTCAGCAGGACATCATCCTGTTGGTGGTGTAGAGAATCTAAATGATTAAACATTTCCCCAGAGACACTTGGGTTACTCTAAATAATCTGGTTAAATGTGAGGAGAAAGGTTGAAGTCCAAAGACTCTTATAAATGGGAAATTTCTTATCCATTGTTTCTTTGCCATCTTCTGGCCCCATAGGATGGGGACTTGTGAAGATTAGCTGCAGCTCTGTTATGCAGAGATGAAAAGTTCAACTATCTTAAATGTCATTATGTTTTAACTTCGATATGCATTTAATTGCATCACAGATAGGAGACATTGCATGTAAGTTTCTTTAAGTGCCATTGAAATTATCAAATGTAGGAAGAATATCAAATTGTAGGATGAAATCACAATATGAAAAGCTCCTCATTTCTGATACATTCAGGTCATAAAACTCAGTATATATACATGCATATATTATAAATTGATTTTATATCATTGAAGGAAAAGAAAACTGGAAATAGTTATCTTTCAGTTTTAAATACTTCTATATTGAACATTGTTAAAATAGATAAAAATTGTAAGAGAGAGAAACATTTTGCTACTGTTTATTTTCCTAGTGGTGACTCTTGTGTGCCCCACGGCTCTCCTTCCCAGTGCTCCGGAGCTGAGGTCATCATCCAACCCAAATGTTAATGTAGTTTTCTACAGACTCTGTCCAACGTCATTTGTGATTTTCTTCCCCTTTGTCATTCTTTTTTCTTAGTTAAACTTGTATGTACATTCTCCGTGAAACCTATCATTGCTTCTGTTTTAGAGCAAAGGAAAACAACGGACCAAGGGATTCAAGAGAAGATATTGCTGACTATTATTGTGCATTGTGAAAGGTGAGAAGTTTGCTTTGAGTGGTCGTCCTTCTGGGAAGTATGATCCTTAGAAGAGCCTGACCTCTGCACCTATACTGCAGAGTTGAAAATTGATGGCAGCACTTTCTACCAAGGGTTTACCAACTTCTTTTTTATGAATCCCTCTTGGTGAAGAAAAAAAATATGTCTACTTTTTTTTTCCTCAGAAATTTCCCAAGAGAAGACCAGCACCTGGGGCCAGGATGTGACCCATTTGTAGACACTGACTTTGCTATGTAGGTGATAAAAATGCCAGGAATCCCCAGAAGGGAATGTGGATAGTTTTACCTTTTTTCCACCATCAAAGCAGAAGATTGGACTTCTCAAGGGACTCCCTGAAGTCAGAAGGAAACCAAAGGCCTGCTTATCTGCCAGTCAAAAGCCCAGGGTTTTCCCCTCAGTTGTTTGTATGTGTGTGTTGAGACTTAACAGGGACAGTGATGGTAGAATTACTTTCCATTTAACTCGGGGACACTGCAAGTTTAAAGCCCATGATCACCAAATTAGCAATTAGATATGTAATCGTGACCCTTCTTTCAGATATACTTCACCTAGAAATATGTTCTGGTAGAAAGAGCATGGACATGATCTTGTCTCCTCCCGGGATGACGTGACAAGGAAGTGGCTTAACTGATGGTTTTCAGACTTTCCCCTAAGGGTAATACCAAAGGGAAGGTCAGTTCCTACTACAGCCAATGGCAGGCAGCTCCGGGTGAAAGAGGAGGCTGACAGGAGCCCTGTTGTCTGTCCTGTCCCTCCAGCCTAACCTGGGATGCTATTTTAGAATCCCAAGTGCTTCTTGGGGTATAGTTTAGAAATCACTACATACATGAAAAATGTGAGCAACAAAACCACACATGAAGAATTATTGCCAGAGGCTCCCATAAGCATCAAGATAGTACTTTGGAGAATTATAATTCATACATTATGCACACAGATTTATTGCATTGCCAGAGTGGTCATTTTTTAATCTTAGTCAATGTTGTCTTTCACTTTGGTTTTATTTAAATATACAAATTAAGTGCCCGAGTGATGGTTCAGTGGTTAGAGTACTTTCTGCTCTTGCAGAGGACCTAGGCTCAATTCCCAGCACCCACCTGACATCTCAAAATTGTCTATTACACTAGTTCCAGGGCAGCCAACACCATATTCTGATCTCTACAGCCCCAGACCCGCATATGGCACATACACCAACATATAGGCAGGCAAATACATGATATAAAGCAAAATCCAAAAATAAACCTAAAAAAAAACCCCATGTTATAAAATAAATGTAAAAAAAAATCAAATTAGAAGTGCTTTTTAGTTATTCAGAAGCTATGCTAAAGAACAGGAGTCATTAAAATGTCTAAAACCAGATGTATCTCAGTTATGAGCAGTATGAAAACCACGAATATTTGTAAAGTGAAATAGAAATAAAAGGTGTGGTAACTCAAGGCAAGTGGGATCAATGGGTGTGTGGAGGAGCAAATCAAGCTGAAGAAATAATTCCCACAGGAGTGGGCAGTGATACTGACCTGTGTCTCATTGGAATTCTAACTATGGCATCTAGGAAAATGAAGGATGGCTGACTCTTCTCTCTTTGCTCTAGTGATTTCTTACCTGAAATGGTAGCTTAGTTATTATCACTCTGCTTTACGAGTAGTATGGCCCAAGGATAATAAGCTTAGACATTGTCTTCATTATGGTTACTCTTGCTGTGATAAAACACCATGACCAAAAGCAAACTGGGGAGGAAAGAGTTTACTTCCCTTACATTTACATACCATGGCTTACCATCAAAGGAAGTCAGAGCAAGAACTCAAACAGGGCAGGAATCTGGAGTCAGGAGGAGATCCAGAGGTCATAGAGGAGGGCTGCTTACTGGCTTGCTCACTCTGACTTGTTAAGCCTGTTTTCCTATAGAACTCAGGACCACTAACCAAGCCAGGGACGGCACCATGGGCTGGCCCTCCGCCATCAGTCGCTAATTAAGAAATTGCTGCACAGGTTTACTGCCTACGGTCTGATTTTATAGAGGCATTTCTTTCTGTTCTCAGATGACTTCAGCTTGTGTCAAGCTGAGATAAAACTAGCCAGAATGCATACTAAATCCTGTCTGTGGGGTGTTGGGAGAGTCCTAAGTGCTTTGTCAGGAGAAGGTATGGCATCTGTGTGATCTTTCTTTCTCTGGGAAAGCTTCACAAAAAGGAGTGTATCTAGTCTTTCTGTAACTTTTCATCTCCATCCTTGTTTCCCTCTCCAGTGGGGTTGACACCAGGGCTGCCCTTGATAGAAAGTACAGTGCTGCCATTAGGAAACCAATAATAAATGGCTTCCATTGAAAAAATTCATTAGCTGCCATTTGTGGATAGGGAGATGGCTCTGCAAGTGAGGAGCCTGCTCACATCCATAAGGGCTAGAATTTGGACGCCTACAACCCATCCAAATGCTAGGTGGCCATGGCAATTCAGGCAGAGAAAGGTAATTCCCGTGTGCAGGAAGCCTAGTCAAAATGGGTTCAATAAGGTACTTTGCCTCCTTATCTTAAGGTGGACAGCAATGGAGGAAGACGCTTGAGATCAACCTTACTTCTCTACATGCATATGCACACGTGCACACACCTGCACATGTATGTGTACTCTCATATACATGGACACACATGCCCACACATCACACACAAGTGCAAAACTAAAGGGAAACTGAAATTTCCTATATGACACCAAAAAAAAAAAAAAAGTAAAAGAAGAAAAAAAAGATCCAGAAGACAAGAGTAGTAGATTTGTAGATTAAGATGAGATTCTAAAAGCAAAGGGACCTGTCTAGCTGTATTTAGAAAGGACCTGGGGATGGTCTGCATGATAGGAAATAGTGAATTCGTGTTTTTATCATGTGACTGTCCTTGTGATTTTCTTGCTTTTTCTAAGTGTCTGCCTTGCCAATCATTGTGGTCCAGCAGGCTCCATAATTGTGTTTTTTGTCTAAATCAAGAGGCCGAGGCTCACAGAATACATGCTGCTTCCCTGGGTCACACAGAAAACAGATAAATCCAGGCATTTGAGCTCGTGTTTCTCTTGTTCCAGAATGCAAATTAAAGCTTTAGTCATGATGACACATTGCCTCTCAACAAAAAGTTACAAGAATCTCATTTTTCTTACTATGTTTAATTGCCTTGACTTGTATATCAGAAAGAAGAGCATTTCTGTTAAACAGGCATTGGCAAGGTGGGCAGCTCATGTTCTCACTGCTACTGACAGCTCTGTCTGGGTCTAAGGCATGAACCTGTGCACCTGGGCTCCAGATGGGGAGAGCTGCCTACGCCTCCGGAACTAACTCTACTCCTGCAGGCAGCCAGTGTATCATGATGTGCAAAGGCTCCTGTATGCTAGTTTGATGCTGTCATTTCCCAAATGCCCTCTCCAAAAATAATACACTAGGAAGCCAAGATGTGGCTCCTGTAGGGTACATCAGAGCTGCTGGTGGCCTCTGAAGAGAACAGAGCCAACCAGAACACATCCAGTGCCCACTATCACATTGCAAACACTTAGGAGAACTGGAGAAGCAGAACTCTGTGTGCATCTGACAGCTGCAGCTTCTAGATCTCTAAGGCTGTGTCTGAGCAGGGAAGACAACGGTGAGGCCTTCACAGTGGCTCTGTTAGTGCTGAAACAGATGTGCCTTCAGCACTCCCATCTTAGGTGGTCACTTTCATGGGGTGGAAAGGGAGAATCTAAACCTTCCTTTTCTTGCCAAAATAACCATGTGCAGGTCTTTGTTCTGCACGTCCCTGGAACACACAGATTTTCGAAGCAGTGGGAAACTCCTGCCCTTTTTGGTCTTTGGACAAATTCTTGTCCTGCTCATTTCACCCCTGTTTGCTGAAGTCCCAGAAGGAGGGGTTCATGGCTGCAGCCTCTAAGAGTCTCCTCTGTGAGGGGAGTTACCACAAATCAAGCCATCAAGACAGGCCACAAGAGACACTGGACTTCCAGCCAGGATAGCTGAGAGGTTGCCACTCTGCAGGTCTGCTTGTCTCCTCTGGCTTTACTCCAGGGATAAAGGAGGAGAGGCTCCGTCAGGGATGCTACTGTGAACTTTGCCTGATTGCAATAGTGAATAGAAGAGGAGCAGTCTATTGTTGGCTCCAGACTTAAGGTTTCTTCTTTTGTTCTTTAAGTTGATAAAAGAGCAAGCTAAGAAACAATGACACCAATTCTCCACAGTAGTTCAAACATGAGAAAATGAGAAATTTATACTTAAAACTTGCCTCTATTCTCTCACAGCATTCCAAGAAAGTCAATGGACTGAAATGGGTTTATTCTTTCTTTTTCTTTAAATAGTCAAGTCACACACACACACACACACACACACACACACACACACACACACACACACAGAGAGAGGCACCATGAGACAGCAGAAACAGAATGAATGTGGTTCAGGAACACTCAGATCTGGGTCTGTCTCCACATGCTTGTGCAGCCCTAAGAAAATTGCTTTTTACCTATAAGGTTTGTGACTGCAAGGTCCATTATAGGAACAGAATTTTTCCAAGACCAAAACTCTTCCCCAAATCAGGAATTATTTATAAAGTAAACACCAGCATATGATTTTCTGAAGTTAAGAGCCAGAAATGTGGTCCTTATGGTCTAGACGGCTGGGACATGGACCAATGACAAAGTATGTGAGATCTAAAATGCTGACTGAGTCATAACATTAATTCATAGTATGGATACTATGAATTGAAACAGCCTTTTCCAAGAGTCCATAGCATGGGACTTCGTGTGATAGAAGTCTCTGGAACTACTGACTTTATCATGATACCTTCTGTTTTGACTGTTCAAATACCAGGGCCCCTCAGGCTGTTTCTCCCATGGGCACAATTCAAGCATCTACAATGCAAAACTATGGGGCCCCTGCCATTTGCAACAGACATAAAAGAGAGGTAGGATCTCTGGGTTGATAACCAGAAATACTGGAGGCCAAAACTATGTAGGTACTTTTAACAAAATGAATTTATTTTTTAAATCTTGCTTTTCTTTGTTTGTGAATGTCCTACATAGATATGATGTGTCTTGATCAAATCCAGCCCCATTTCCTCCCCACCAATCAAATCCAACCTCATTACCTCCCTATCAATCAAATCAACCCCCATTTCCTCTCCACCAATCAAATCCAGCCCATTTCCTCCTACCAATTACTCTCCCATTCTTCTCCACCACTTCCCCTCCTAACTTCATGTACTCTTTTTTTTTTCTTTTAAATTCACTTCCTCTACTTGGTGCTTCCGGTGTGTGCATGGGTAGAGGACCATCTATTGGAGAATGGGTAGCCTCTTGGAATTTTTCTTTATGGATGGCTAAGACTAAGACTGTTTAAATGATTTAACCAATATTCAGGAAGGAGAAGAATCAGGATTCAGGTCCAGGCTACCAGACTTCAGCTCAAACAACCCTAACCACCTTTCTGTGTTGCCTACTTGGGAATGCTTCCAGTCCATGCAGCCATGACTGCCACTCCTGACGGAGGGAGATCATCATTGTTGGATCTCAGGCCACACTGCAGCCTGGACTCTCTTGAAGAACCCTGTCTTGCCCAGAGTCCTGTCTTTGTTGTTGTTTGTTTGTTTGTTTGATAGGTGCCTGGGCATCATTAAACTTTAAAATGTTTCTCCAGTGATTTAAAAGCAGTTAGAGAATGTCCACAATGCAAAAATGTTAGACTCCAAGAAGATGAAGCTAAGTTCAGGGCTGCCTCGGGATAAGGGCCCATGGCACAAGCTTATTGCTTGATAGCTTGTGAAAATAGATAAAAGTCTTGGTGAAGCTTTGGACCCAGGGAGACTCTTGTTCTGATGAAAACATTTTGTGACATAGGCTTCCCCTGGAGAGCCATCCAAAGGAGCATCACTTGGAATTCAGTCTGGCACCAAGTAATTACCCAGACAGTTGTAAGTTGATTTAATATGTAAATACCTGTTAGTAAATGAACACTTGCTCCTTTCTCTCTGTTGCCAGGGGCAGAAAATTTCTCCCAATCTCTTTCACTTCTTTCTTACTTTACTGGTGAAGCCACATGAAATACAGTCAGTCACCAAACAGCAAGTAAAGGACATGAATCTACAAGTACAATGGAGACTCTTCCTCCATTCCATCTGTAGACAAAAAAAGCCTTCTGCTCTGCTCTCTCATTTTCTCCAGGCCCTTATATACAATGTTAGGTGTTTGTTTGCTTGTTTGTTTGTTTTTCAGTTTTTTAGTTTTTCTAAGTCAGCTCCTAAGAGTGATGAGTTCTCCCAACCCCAGAGCACAGAGATAACTCTAGCATCCCTTAGCTCGTCTCAGGACCCAGGTCGCCTTTTATTTCTTGTCTAGTTCTTACTGAGTTGATAACATAGATGTGTATATTTGAGGTATGTACACACGTATAGAGAGAGATATTGATGTCATTTCTCTACTTTAAATGTCATCTCCTTAGTTAATTCTTCACATAATGGGAGAAAGGAAAACATTGCACACTTTCTCTCTACTCACATCATTCCACAGTCACACCACAACTTCTATCAACATGTATTAGCTTTTCCTCCTTAAATTTTCTATTAGTTTTTTTCTTAAAATAACAACAATCAAACCATTTGCAATCCATATGTTTCTACCCGCGAGTGGCAACCAGAGTTTCAGGATTAATTATGAGAGCTATGAAGAACTCTTTGGACATTTCCCCTAAGAGCATCCATAAATAGTAAAAAGATGAGTACTGACTCCAGGCTTCAGCTGTCCCTACTGCCACGTCAGATTCTGATACTTTCTTTCCTAAGCAGAAGCCAAAAGAAATGGCTTTTCAGGTCTTCCAGAGTCTGCAAGACACGAAAATCTCATCATCCAATAAAGGGAACCAGAGCCTTGTCTTTTGATACTAATGAGGTGCCCTTCTCTCTGTATACAAGACCCTGCAGGAGAAGCAGCAGATAACCTTTAGCCTACATCAGTAATATCATCATGATTCTGGAATTTCTCTGTAGCATGGCTGATTGCAGTATAGAATTCCACAAGGCACGTGCCCCTCTTGGATGCCATCCAAAAGAAGAAGCTATCAGAAGGACCTCATTATAATACAGGCTCCAGGGATGGTGCTGTTGGTAAGCCTCAGGGTAGCTGGTGGGACACTGGGGCTTGTCATATGTGCTTGCTCACACAGTCAAGTCTCGGTTACATAGACATCCACAACCTTCCCTACCACTTGTTTATCCCTTGTTTCTTCATTGATTGGTTGAGTGCCTAGCTTGTTCTTTGACCATTCTGAATGTTGAGTTTAGGTATGATTGTTACTTGTTTGAATGCTTAATCTGCGTGATTTTCTAACAATTTGTTGTTTTCTATCAGCGCCGCCTCTGCTCTACATCATGTTCTTGACTAATTATGGTTGCTAAAGACATGGGATTCTGCTAATGGACTCTGCTTCCCACAGGGGTCTAACACCAAGACAACGGTCAAAGTCACCTGACCAGGCTCAGGTAAGTAAGGTTTACAGAATCTGCCTGGAGGCTCTCGCTGCCTTTAGCTTGCAAACTGGCTCGACTCCATCTACCGTTTAAAGCCTTTTAATGACAGTTTAAAACTGCCAAGCCCAGACAGAGAGGAGAAATGAGTGCTGCGCAGAAGTTGGCCTGCAGAATAGCTGCCTAAGCACAGATTATTTTTCTACGGTATTTGATGAGAACAAACCAAGTAAGGATTTCCCCTTTGTTCCTCTGGCCTCTGGCATTGTTTACCGCCTTTTCTATCATTCCAAACTGCACTTGGAGCTCTGACAGCCTTCTGTCCTCAACTCTCCCTGTCTGAAGTTTATTTTTCAGCTGTTTCACATCATATGTGATAGAGGGAATGCTTCGCCGGCGCTCATCACTACTTCAGAGGAAATGAAGTTCCTGCTTTGGCGACAATCTTGATTGTCCACAGCTTTACAATTTCTACACTTAAGTAGCAGGCTTCACTGAAGAATCTGCTTTCCTTCACCACCAAAGAGTGGCGGGAGGAAATCTACCTCAGTTGGCACCTGAGTAATGACCCCACAACTGGACTTCGGACTATCGCTACTTTATGCTGGGATTCCGCAGCATAGGTTGTAATTCACCTTCAGCATTGGCTTTTGTCAGTAGTGGTGGCTTTGGGACAACAAGGTTTTATATTTGTTCATGGTGTTTTGAAAATACACAAGCCTTTGGCATTCATGGGGCTTAACTCAGTCCTATCTGAAAGCTGATTTGCTGTTGTTAATCTCCTCTGATGTGGGACGTTGGGGCACTGTAGACTCTATGTGCAGCCTTTGTAGAACATGAACAGAATGTCAGAACAAAAAAAAAGTATAGAGCCCTCCAGGTCTGTGCTGATTTGTGAAATACTCACATAATTTAGCGGCCTGTGAGAAGCAAGGATGTAAGGGAGAGTTCAGTAGAGGCTTCAGGGCAACACAATGTCCATGTAATTGCTTAATGCATGGGAGTTGGGCTGCTTGAATTATATCCCATCTGCTAAGCTGTAAGGGATGGTGGAATTGTGGCTCCCAAAGTTCCCTGTGCCTCCTAATCCCTGCAGTTTGACAATGAGTCAGCAGGTGTAATCATGTAAAGTGAGAACTGAGATGATATCATCTTGGATTACCAAGGAGGGTCCTGGATTTGGGAACCCCTGCTCTTGTGAGAGACACAAGAAGAGGTCGAGACACAGGAATGAAAGTGTGTGTGGAGGATTCAGAGATCAGAGTAATGCTGCTACAGTCCAAGGAATGCCCAGGGCCACCAGGTGCCAGGATGGGCAAGGAATGCTCAGGGCCACCAGACACTAGGATAGGCAAAGAAGGATTTTTCTCTCAGGGCCTTAGAAAGGAAGCATGACTGTGTATATCTTGACCTTTTGCTTCTGAACAATAGAATTGTGAGAGATGAAGGCTTTGTCTGAGGCCATAATTTGTTGAGGTAAGACAGGAAACTACTTATTACTTGGGAGACTTAGACCTTTACTTAAGTTCCATGAATCAAAACTCTCAGGAAAAATCTCCCAGGATTGTTGTAAAGATGAAATAGCTTTACTTCAGGGCTGTCTCAGTGCAGGACCTTAGGACCTACTGAGAGCTATACAAGTGTTTCTCCACAGGCTTCTAAGACTATTTGCAGTGATCTGAGCCATTCAGCAGCAGTTCTCAAGCACCTGGAGAACATGAAGCAGATGCAGGAATCTGCTTATGAGCCACTATTTAAGTGTCCCTCACATGGACTGCTGTTGGGGAAGTGTAACTCCTTGAGACTTGTGTGCTGAGACTTTTAACAGTATATCTGCTAAAACGTGCTTGCATACCTTCTTAATCCTTGACCTTGCATCTGCCTACCTTCTGTAGGATTCCTGCTTGTTTGCTGAGAGATGTTAACTGGTGGGTCAATGCAAAGCATGTTAGGAACTGTGGAGGTGAGTGGTACCTAAGGGGCTGCCCTAAAACAACCTCATTCTGCTTTCAGGTTTCACGTTTTTGCCATGACTTGCATAGACACCATTCTGAGAATGAATTGTAGATGTAAATACCCCACGTCTTCATCAAGACTTTGAAAAAAGGATGCTCAATGAAGCAAAATAAGGGACCCAAGACAGGCATTGGGAACCAGAACAAGCTCTTGTATTGCTGACAGCCCTCTTTAAGGCTGGATTTGATTCTGTTACAGAGTGCTCCAACTGTTAATGTATACAGAAGAAGGCAGTATATGGCAGGGTTATCACCATCATTGTCAAATGACTTAATCATGGCTCATTTATTTAACAGTTGATGGTTATGGAGCAAGTGGATTTGGAAGGCACAGGAGTATCATGTGTATGCAAATCAACATCAAGCTAGAAGCTTTTAAAAACTAGTTTCATTTTGACAGTTTCTTCTTAGTAAACAATGTTATTTTGATTGTTTAATTGATTGCTCCAATTGCCTTCTCTTGTCTCCCTCCTACTCCTGTTGACTGCTTTTTCTTCCTGACCAATTCCCTCTGACTTTCAGTCCTTTTTCGTGTGTTCAGGTTTTATGCAGATGGTCACAGTTTTCGATCACAATGGTGATGTCATATCTAAATGATAACATTTTATAAAACTACATTCTATCTTCTGGCTCTTATAGTGCCACTACGTCTTCTTCTGAGATGTTCCCTGGGCCACAGAGTGGGTGATAGAGATGTTCCATTTAAGTCTTAGTACTCAGCACTTTATCAATGCTTTAATCATTGCCCACTGCCAAGATAGGTTTCTCTGACTAAGCCTGAGAGCTGCACCAGTCTATGGGTGTAAATATACTTTGGTAGGAAGTTTAACTACCTACACATTTATCAAAACATCAATAGAGATTCCTACACAGGATCCATGACCTTAGTAGCCATTGGACTTTTGACCATGCTTCTAATACCATGTATGAGTTCCTTCCTGAGTAGAAAACCTTAGATTCAGTAGAGAGGCAGTGTTCCAGGAACAATGGTGCCACTATTATAACTCTGTAGTTATACCTTGAGTTTTAGATGGGGATTGATATGAGATACCATTGCTGGATTATAGTGTTCATGACTTTTTTTCTTCAGAGGTTTGCATAAACCTTCTGGCATTACTGATGATAGTCAACAGAGAGGAAGGGGGACCAGGTTTTTAAGCGTATTCTTAGGTAGGTTTCTAAGGTTAATGATTTAAAGTCAAACCATTGCTGTAGAGTGACATGTCTGTGAAACCCTGAGTAAAGAGGGTATGTTGCCTTCAGGGCATCTTCTCTGCTGAGAATGGACAGGGGTTATATTCCAGGGCCTATGTTGATGTATGGGGAAGAACTCTTTGACCATAGTTAATTAGCTTTGTGCTGAACTCCTCCAATAGCCCCAGAATTTTTCACACGGGTCTGAAGAAATAGAAATAATTCAACCCATACACTTTCAGTAGACTGCCTGTTTTAGTTCATTACTTTGAATTGGTATTTTTGTCACTTGAGAGCAGCAGAGAGTTCAGACAGGCCAAGCATCTCTTATCCACAACAATTTTTCTTACCCTCTCCCCTACCCAGCATAGTCTAAGATCTTGCACCTTGCATCTGCCTTTCTAAAACTGTCCTTATCTGCTCAGAAGTACCAGGCTTCTTATGGGCAGAAACCAAGACTTAGTTTTCCCAGGTGTCCATCATCTGACCTGGACCTGAGGCTTTGTCAAACTGTGATGGATATAAGGCAGTCAAACAGTCCATATTGCCACCAAGATCTCCAAACCGGAGAATCTCATACATAAATCTGGGTTGTTTGTGGAAGGAGATTCTAAACAGACCGAGTGGATGCTTCTAGAATGTCATACATTGGCGGTCTCAATTTCATAGGGTTGAAATTTCTGTGTGTCTTGCTGCTTCCTTGACAAGGCATATCTAACATCACATTGTGTGGTTTGGAGTATTGGATTACTAGAGTCGCTCTTAGAATAACCAATGAAGTAGGGAAAGATGAAGGAGGGAGGTAGATTTGCGAGAGAAAATTTTTAAGAAAAGTTAAGGGGATGCTTATGTGAGAGAACTGTTCCAGAAGTAAAGTGAATCATAAGCCCTGCAGTTCAAAGGGAGAAGAGAAGATCTGGCTCCTGCAGATTTATCAGCTGGTCAGTCAAACAAGCTAAGTAAATTTGCTGCAGTCATGGGGTATTGGAACTCTTCATTCCTACCTCTCTTCCTGGTTTCTTAAGTATTCACTTCCTTGTGGGACAGACTTGCTTGGAGAGAGCCTGGTTGCTCAGGCTTGTGGATGAGCAAATCTATTACTTCTTGAAGCTCCTATCCTAGCTTCGTGGCATTGTTTAGGTGCATCTGCTTTTTAATCTTTAAAGTCAAATTTCTTGATGTTTAATTTGGACCATCTATTTCACAAGCTTTCATGGAACCTTCCATTGGTACCTATTAGGAAAAAATGTTGTTTTGATTCCTGTCTCTTTTGTCTTCCCATTCGAGTTAGCTGTAGGAAAGGAAAATGGAAGATTAGACACAGAAGTGCCAACCTTATGTGCAGCATATCTCCTGACAGGTTGGTCACTTCTTTCTCTCACTCTATGACAGGAAAGAAGGAAATACAGTTTTATGAACACTTAACATCTAGGCCATTTAGTTCAGTTATGGTGGTAAGGCACAGGGACTCTGGGATCTGCAACAGCCATTCCTTGCTAAGTGCTGGGGCAAGTCAGCTGACCTGACAGAACCAGTCTCAGTCTGTGATGTGCCACAGTGATAGCTATCTCACTCAGATGACATTTCAGAGTGTCACGTCAATCACTTCTCCATTACTTTTTATCTGCTAAGCTCCAATACATGATAGTTATTTCTTGTGATAATGTGTTAAAAAAGAAAGAAAGAAAGAAAGAAAGAAAGAAAGAAAGAAAGAAAGAAAGAAAGAAAGAAAGAAAGAAAGAAAGAAAACAAGACATTGTGCTCTGAATTGGGCAGAGAACTTTAAGCAGAGACAATGTTGGTGAAGCATATAGGCCTTTACTTAGGTTCAACCTCAGAGGATTTTGTCTTATTTTATAGGGATACAAAGATCCAAAATGGCCAATTCCAAATTGGTACAGACCTTAGTAATTTTCTTTTCTTTTCTTTGATTCATTGCTTTCCATTTTAAGTAGTCATGGACATTTCAGGGCATCAATAAACTAGGGGACAATGTAAAGTGGGAAGCCAGTCCTATCTTAATGGAAGTTGCAGAAACCATCCATGGTGGTTTGGAGATAGTCCCTTCACGGTTCTCTGGTGAGTATGATAGGGACCCTCATGTCCAGAGACTTTGTGGATTTTGTTGCATAATTCTGGTAAAGTACAGGCTGTAAAAACTTGAACTCCCCCAACAAAAAGATCATAGTTGATGTAAGAGATGCAAGAACTAACACTTCCACCCAATCCCCAGCTTGTGGCCACTACTCATTGCATGAGATTTCAGATGTTGGTGATAAAAAGGCAAGTTTATAGAGACACTATGATACCATATAAAAATGAAGCAATCTCTGGGGAAAATATACCAAAGCAAACTGAACCTTGAATGTATAACTATGCAGTCCATACTCAGCCCAAATTCCCAATGAGTTAAAGCACAGACTGCATAATTACAGCTTGTACACAAATGGCTTTAAAGTTCTTCCATAAATTTAGAAGAAAAAAGAATGCTCTGTTTAAAGCTACTCAAACAACATTCCTTGCTGTGGGTTTATAGACACCAGCACAAGGGGTCCCCAAATACTTTTAAAATATTTTTAATTATAAATAAGAAAGGAGAGATTCTACTTTTACAATTTTTATTTCATTGTAGCTTCCAGGCATACACACACACACACACACACACACACACACACAATAGAGAGAGGGAAGAGGAAGGGAGGAAGGGAGAGGGAGAGAGAAAGACGGAGACAGAGACAGAAAGACAAAGAGAGAGACACAAAGGGAAAGAGGAGACGGAGACAGACACACACACAGAATCAGAGACAGAGAGACACATACACAGAAAGAGACAGAGACATACACACATACACATATTCACACAGAGACATAAGACAGACAGAGACAGAGAAACAGATGTCAAACACACAGAGAGAGATAGAGAGGGAAGGGAGACAGAGACAGACACAGAGACAGAGACAGGGAGACACACATGGGGGGGAAGAGAGAGAGAGAGAGAGAGAGAGAGAGAGAGAGAGAGAGAGAGAGAGAGAGAGAGAGAGAGAGAGAGAGAGAGAGAATTCTAGGAAAACAAGAATAGTTTTATCCATTCCAGGCCTCTGATAGTGAAGTTTAGTTTGACAAACATGGATTACATTTAAATCCACCATATTTTTCCCTTGAAAAAAAACACACACTATTTAACATCTTGAATGTTTTACATTGAATTTGTTGAAGGATTTTCTGCATAGTTTTGAACCTGTATCATAATTTTTGCCTTTATTTATCTTCTTTTTCAAATAAGGAAGATGATCAAGTTGAGTGAACAATAAATGCATGCCATCCACTGAACGCAGAAATGCTGGCAGTTGTGACTCTCTTGTGGCGCTTGCTCTCTTTCCATGTGTTGAAACCCAGCAGTTTCCACATAGACAAACCCATTACTAGAGGAAAGGAGTGAGTCTTAGACCTTTGTTGTAAGGAAGCTGATGGCTGCTACTGCACCCAGAAGTATGGCTGATAAAGATGAAGGAAGTGGCTATTGAATAACTGAAGTCCTAAACTAAATTATGATTGGCCATATCACCTCATCCCCAACATCCAACATTCCTGAGGATGAGATGTGGAGATATCCATATAGATGGCATGGAGCATCTCTCTGAGCATCCCTTCATTACAGCTCATAATGCTACTGAATTCTTGTTATGTAACATGTGTGGGATGAAGGAAGGCAGGGGCGAAGCTGCCTTTGTTCCCACAGCCCTATGAGAGTCTGATTTAGCTATATATAAATATCTGCAAACTAATTGAGATCATAAGAGTCATGTCTCTAAATATATAATGTGATTGAATTCATAAAAAAAATCCATAATTGATTTATAAAGATTCCCAATATCTCCACAATATAGGAAAGTTTTTATTCTCATTTTCCAGTGAAAAGAGTCTCAATACTAATTGTATTATGAGCATTTGGTCTCACTAGAATGATTAAACTCAAGCCAAGAAAAGTATATTTTAACCTTTAGAGTAGAAAATATGTGGAGACCATCAAATAAGCAAGACTTCAACAATTGTCTTACATTGGCAAAGTTGGCAAGGTTCTCTTGTGATGGGAATTCCCTGTGTGGGATGATACATTGAGTCATTCTGAAGAGCAATTTGCAATGTACATTAGGCCCTTGGAATTTCATATCCCTGGGTATAGTCATTTTATTTCTTAGATTTCCTTCTAAGGAATTAATACGAAATGAAGGCAAATTTTATATACGGTTATGATTCTTACAATGTTCTTTATGATGGTGAATACGTGGCAACCACCTAAGTGTTTAACCCCAAGAATATAGTCACAACAGCCTCTAGACTGTAGTATTGTGGAGTCCTTGAAAACATTTCAGAGAACATTTAACGATGCAAAGAAGTGTTCAGAGCATAAAGTAAAAAATCAAATATATTATCCTACTCAAGAGCATGGCCCGGTCACATAAAACCATGCATCAATCCAGTCAAACTAGACGTGATGGAAATAGAATATAGTCAGAAACCTGACTCTAGTGTAGCTGCCAGCACAGAACAGTTAGCACCCAAGCCCCGTGCTTCTGACACTGATCCTCGAGTTCTTTTCTCATGTGACATTTGGTTTGAGCTACATATAGTTGGGTGTTTAAATATTTAGAAAAACAACATTTGTGCAATTATTCTAGAGCCCCATTGATAAATGTGAGAGTGCAAGTAAGCCTTTGATGTTGCTTAACATCTCTTGTCCTGTAAGATGCTGATGATCTCTTAACATTTAGTATATGCAAATATGATAATTGTACTCAGGACTCAGTTTTCAGATCAAGCAACTTGTACTACACATGGAACCCCTAAAGAATCCATAAAAAAAAAAGAATATAACCTAGAAAGGTTATTTGTTTATCCAGAAGCTTCTAAATTGAACTGAATGACAAAAATTGTCAGGCTGTTTTCTAAAAATTCAGATCCAGTTCCCACCACAAGAGGTACTATTCTAGTATGTCTGGGGTGGAGTTCTGACCTCAGCATTTTTAATAGTAATCTCACAGAACCATCTTCAAACCGTCCTGAGGAATGGTAGAAGTGTGTGAGGAATCCCTGCATGCACAATGAGTTACACATGGTGACTCCACTGTTTAAACTTAGAAAAAACTCCTCCTCAAAGCCAGGACTTATTTATAACTCAAGTCTTCTGGCCGCTGAGTCTTGCAACCACTTGACTCATCCATACACTGGTTATTCTTCCATTGCCCCCAAGTTGGTTGATTGTTTCTGCTTGATTAACAAATGACCCCAGATCTCAGTGGCTTTAAATAACAAATGCTGTCTCCTAATTTATTTTTCTTTCTTTCTTTCTTTCTTTCTTTCTTTCTTTCTTTCTTTCTTTCTTTCTTTCTTTCTTTCTTTCTTTCTTTCTTTCTTTCTCTCTCTCTCTCTCTTTCTTTCTTTCTTTCTTTCTCTCTTTCTTTCTTTTTTATCTATATGAGCATAATCATAGCTGTCTTCAGATTCACCAGAAGAGGACATCAGATCTCACTATGGATGGTTGTGAGCCACCATGTGGTTGCTGGGAATTGAACTCAGAACCTCCAGAAGAGCAGTCAGTGCTCTTAACCACTGAGCCATCTCTCCAGCCCTATGGGTCAAAAACTGAGTGAGGGAAATCCAGACAGGGGAGGAAGAGGGAAAGCTGTTTTCAGGATTAGTTATATATATTTTATTGGCAGGTCTATATCTTTCTCCACTAGACTAGTTTATACAGCAGGGCATCTGATTTCCCTGTTATCAGAGAGAAAAAGAACGAAAGAGTAAAAGCAAGATGATAAAGGAGACAGAGAGGAAACTAAATGAGAGAAATGTACATGAATATGAAAGACTCTGTGAATAACCTAAATTCAAGCATGATGGCCTCATCTTTTTTCACATTTGTTAGAAGCAAGTCAACTTTAGCACACACTCAAAAAAGAGAATTACACAAGTGCAATTACTAGGACCAGAGGTCGCTATGGAATATCTTAGAAGGAACTTGCCACACACTGTTAGAAAATAGCAGAGTTAACAGCCTACACAAGACAGCTTTCACGTCCATCTTTCCATTGATATTTTTAATGATCTCTGACTATTGGTGGCAGTTAAATAAGCAGGCTCAAAGAAAGAAAAGTAGTCTGGTTAGAGTCAAAGCATGAGTGTTTCTCAGTTTAGTAAGAAGTTATAGATGTCACCTCAGGAACTAGAGAGCTCAGCAGCTCTCATTCTGTCTTTTAAAGAAATGTACATATCAGAGGGCTCTGGAATCTACTGACTTCAACTCTTATCTCTTAGGACCTAACAGGTGGACCAATTCTTTGAAAAGAAGACACTCAAACTTCAAGTCCTGACCTCAAATGTAACTTGTTCAGGGGTAATGCAAATCTCTTTGGATGATAGTCAAGAATTATTGAGTAAAATATTTATTTACATTTTATATACCTAAAATTTGTCTATACATACAACCACACACATTATGGGGCCATCCAGGATGTCTCAGTTTTCCTCACTGTGTAGCTCTGTTTGGTAGCCTAGACTTCTTCTAGTGATGTGAATGAAGTTAGGTGTCCAGAGCCCTCTAGTTTAATCACTAGACCTACCGTGCAAAGTTTCATCCACTTGCCATCTGGTAGCCAGATGACCAGGGCTACAATCATTTTCCAGCATCTCAGCTTGCTGTTGAGCCAGAGCCACAAATTAAAGCAGAAAATAACAGCTGCCCCGTGGCAGCTTTTAGCACAGAGTGTGTTCTGTCTCTCTCCATGAACTCACTGGTGAGAAGAGGGTCTCCTTTGTCATTTCAGCTGCCAGGACATTTCATGCTAACGAACTGTGAAAGGGAAGTCACTAATGATATGAAATCCCTTTTTATGGCCAGGCCTGGGCCAAGGCCACTAGAGGGGCAGTGCTTTTTTCCCTGTGGGACTGTTAAAAGACATCTCAGCAACCAAGGCTAAGCTGTTCATGGAAGGTGAGAGGACAGGCTAATCCAGGGCAGTGTCTAAGGACTCTGGGGACATTGGCTTGTGTCCGTAGGCTACTATCCTCTCTGTCTACAACATCTCAGCATTTGGCTATATTCAGAGGAAAGGAGAAGGTGAGGCCCATTTGACAGACCAATCAGGCCAACTAGGCCAATTAAAAGTAATCCTCAAGGTACCTATTTGAGTTACAGAGAGTCCCATAAAAATGGCTATCCCATTGAAGTTCATGTCTGCCTTAATTCAAACCAGCTAATGGCCTGAAGACTTGCACAAAGGGGCAGTTAAAGGAAAGTCTTGCAGGATAGTAGAAAGATTTGTGCTTTGGAGTCAGAGTGCCCGGCTAACATCATGTATTGGTTTTGCCTATGTAATTTTATGTCAAATGTTAGAAATGTCTGGGTTTCATTCCACCCTCTGGAAGATAGTTGAGAAATATTGAGTTTATATACAGAGACTGGTATATTTTAAAGCCATTAAAAAGTGTCATTTAAACCATTCTGCCCTTGTGATTGAAGGTTTGATATTGGAAGTATAACTCTGTGAGGTACAGTTTTTTTTTTAACCAAAGCCTTTTGTTTTTAAGAGCAAGTGTCTTTGGCAGTGGTGGCATATGCCTTTAATCCCAGCACTTGGGAGGCAGAGGCAGGCAGATTTCTAAATTTGAGCCCAGCCTGGTCTACAGAGTGAGTTCCAGGACAGCCAGGGCTATACAGAGAAACTCTGTCTTGAAAAACCAAAAAAAAAAAAAAAAAAAAAAAAAAAAGTAAGTGTCTTTGAAAAAATTTAAGGTAGACTATGTTAATGTTTAGTCACGAGGGCTCCACAGCACATGGGAAAAATAATTAAAGGAATGGGTTCGGTGAAGATTTGAGAAGCTTCTTGAATCCCCTTTGTGATCCTTCTTCCCACCTGGTCCTGATCACACCCGTACCATCTACCTACTCCCACACTTCCTGCCACTATGGATTCATTGTACGGATTCTCTTCCATCTGGTTTCTCCACTCAGCCATGATTATTTTAAGACTAACCCATGCTTCTCTACAAAAAATACATTGCATTTATTTTATTTTTTTTTGCTAACTATATAGCATGTATGGGTTCACCATAGTTTGTCTTTCCATTTACTTGATAATCATTTGATCGGTTTTCCATTTTCCTACACTTTGTATGGAAGGTTTTTTTTTTATAAAAATGGGTTGTATCTTTTAAAAAGATTTTAGAATTTATTTCTGTATAAATTTGTCTATAACTCTGCCTGCCTGAGTATTATTGTATCACATGCATGAAGGTGCTGAAGGAGGTCAGAAGAGGATGCTGGATCCCTTAAAGCTAGACTTATAGGAGGATGTAAGTCACATGATATGGGTGCTGGGACCTGAAAGTGGGTCCTCTGCTAAGAGCAGTTTCCCTCTTTCCCAAGCAAGGGAGTTTTTATAATAGATATTTTGTCTCCTTTAGCCCATAGACTGGTGGTTCTCATAGACTTACCTAATGCCATGACACTTTAATACAGTTCTTCATTTTGTGGTGACTCCCAACCATAACATTATTTTCATTGTTACTTCATAACCATAATTTTGGTACTGTTATGATCATAATGTTAATATTTGTGTTTACAGTGGTCTTAGGAAACCCCTGTGAAAGAATCTATCAATCACCAAAGGGGTCACCACTCACAAGTTACTGCCATAGAATACGATTCAGAAAATCTGCTGTCTGGAAATGGCCAGAAGTCGTTTGATGTTCCCTTGTGTGTACACAGCCCAATCCTATCTCAGAGCAATTACAACTGAAGGGTTCCTTGGGCCGATTGAACAATATCCACAACAGGCTGATCCCAATGCTTTGGGGTAGGGCAGTTTCCAAGTGAGCCCAGATATCAGGGCACTGTCTTGATTTGGTAAACTGATGTTTCAGAACTCAGTTGGCACCAGATGGTGGTGGTAGTACATGCTTTAATTCCAGTACTTAGGAGGCAGAGACATGTGGATATCTATGAGTTCTAGGCCATCCTGGTCTACAGAGTGAGTTCCAGGACAGCCAGGGCTACACAGAGAAACCCTGCCTCAAAAACAGAACTCATTTGGCTTATTTTCCAGTGTGACATTTGGTGGAAGTAATTTCCAGGACAGCTGCCCAGAACATTTCTCATTAAAGCTTTTTCTGATCTCCTCCAGACCCCAACACAAGGCATCAGGCTACACTGGAGAGGTAGGGATGGGAGAGTTGGCCACCAGACAGGAAAGAACAATGGAGAGAATGCCAGGGGAAGAAGGTGAGACATGGGAGGCAAGCTCTGTTTTACAGTCACTGTCCTAGAACAGATGGAGTAAGCCTTTCCTTTGCAGCTCCTATAGGTGCTGGTGGAACTGAGGACTTGTAACAAAAGTTCTCAAGGGACAATGCACCTCTGATATGCTCAGTTTAGAGACCTCTGTACTTATGTGTAGTCTGAGTAGAGGCTTTCAATTTATTAAATAGAAAGTCTCAAAGTTAGCTAGCTCTGTATTAGTGTTGTATAGACATTAATGCTGACACTCAAATATCCACTCTTTGTCTTCAGTTACAGAACTATACCTTCCCCATGTTGTGTCTACTGCTGGTCCTAATGGAGCTAGAGCTCAGTGTTATATGTCAGCAAACTAGGCTTCATTCACATCCAGAAGAGGCTTGAAAGTCTGTCCTTTTACCACCAAATAGCAGGCTCAGAAGGAAATGTCCATGTAAATGACACTTTGGTAGCCTATGTTCAGCCAAGCAAGAGAGAGAGAGAGAGAGTGCTGCTACACGTATAAGTAAAAGAAACACACATTTATAATGTGTCAGAAAACCTTGTTAGGAACATGTATTGGAAGGGCACATGTGAGAAACAGCATGAAGAAGGATGGGTCTTGCCAGATCTAAGTAATTTATGTGATTCCTTTCATAGAGTCTTTATAACACAAAATTGGTCCTTTCTAAAGATGTCAGTTCCCCACTCCATGGGCTGTAAATAGTCAGACCTTGCACACATGCATATGCATGTACACATGCAGAATGCAGAAAACTACGAGCTCATGAATAAGGGCTCAATAGCAAATGGCCTCAGGCAAGTCTTCCCAACTTCAGTTTTCTCATATACAACCTATGAACACTAATTGGCTTCTTTTCCAAGTTTTCTGTGAAGATTGGGTATGGCTCTAGGTGTGAGGGGGCTGAGGAGGCATCTGAGATAGCAGCATCTCTGCTCTCACCCCCAATTGAGATGTTCTCCAGCTTCAAACAGAAAAGCTGCTCTCAAGGGAGCAAAAAGGCTGGAAACAAAACCCCAGTGAGCCCTTGGAGCTCTCCTGGAGGAAGGGAGCAACTGGCAACATCTTTGCCTAGGCAGCTCCAGTGGCATGCAGATAAAGCTTTGTTTGCTCATCTCTATGGAGATGGATATGACGGGAAAGTCAGAGTGCCTGGAAAATTTCTTCATAAGAATATTTATACAATACCCAGAACAAGGTCTGGTTTTATCCTTGTGACTAGAGATCACTACAACACAGAGGATATAAAGGCACACTGTGTATAAAGTGAACATCTCTTTACTTGTTCTGAAAGGACATCTGCTCAAGCGTAGGCTTAATGCCCTGAGATATTTATATTAAATACCCATACTCCCTGTACCATGCACATGCACACAATACCACCTAAGCTCACTAACAAACTGTTGAGATAGTCTCTAGAGAAAGACTCAAATCTGAAACCTTGGAAAATAGATGCCTCCTGCTCTTATTATATTTTGAATGTTCTTCCCTTATCCTCTCCATATGTGTGTGAGGATGTGACGCTATGTCTGCATTGCTTGAATGACTTAGTTAGCCACTCAGGTCTCAGCAGAAGATAAAAATCTGCTGAACTCAGCAGGAACTCAGATTCCATTCACACTAAGCTTTTCTTCAGTTGGAGGGCATCTTTATTGTCCATGATAATTGCTTTCTGTGTTCTCTTCCAGCTTGGCTCACAGTAAACTTCATCTGACAGCTCATCTGGAAACAAATCCAATCACCAGTGTGCGGGCAAAGGCATGTAGGTGAATATTCCATTTCCTTTTATTAATGTACGGACCACTTCTCACCGTAGTCTCTAGCTTTGCAGCCAATAGAGTACAGGGCTCTTATTGATTTTTTTTATGTGACCCGAAGTTGGATTTTTCTCAATGAAAACTAAACATATTCAGGTCAATCACAGGAAGCATGGAACAAGTAAAGGAATGAGTCACGTTCCAGGTGCGCCCAAGTCAACGCTTGACATGCACTGACTCTTGGTTTGGGTTCTGGCCAAGTTATGTATTTGAGTTGAAACTGCCTGAAACAAGACATATTTTTGGACCTTTTTGCTATGAAATATAATTTCTGTACTCACAAGTTCTAGCGAAAGGAAGTAAGTACCTACATAGGTCGAGTAGAACTCAGTCCACATAGAACGAAAGTTCTGAGGCCAACAAACTTGAATTGAGCAGTACGCTATGCTCCTTTGTATTTCTTACTGTTGGGCACAGATGTTCGAGGGGAAGAGATGATGTTCTTATTCTGTATTCAAACTGCACATGGAATTATGATCTTAGGAACTAATAAGGCTTTTTTTTTTAAGTCAATGAAAGCAACTTGGGGAAAGATGCAGGCAGTATGTGTTCTAGTTAGGTTTGTGCTGCTGGGATAATCACACAAGCAACTTGGGGAAAGAAAAAGATTTATTTCATCATGCAGGTTACATTTCTCTCTGGTGGGAAAACGTGGAAGTCAAGTCAAGAATTCCGCTTACTGGCTTTGCCACTGGCCTCATGTTAAGCTGTTTTTCCTTACACAGTCCTGGCCCCCTACCCAGGGATGGTTCTTCCTACATGAGCTGGGCTTATCGTCATCAATTAGTAATTAAGAACATAACTATAGACACACCTACAGGCCAATCTGTTGGAGGCAAAGCTGAGGTTCCTCTTCTTGGCTGAGTCAAGTTGACAACCAATATTTGCCATCACAGAGCATCTCTGATGTTTCTATTGGGAAATGCCAGAATGACCCCAAACTGTTGAAGTACTGGATGTGGTATCACTTCTGTGATAAACTCTTATGTTTCAGGGATGGATGGGGTGTTTCTGCATTTGTAGAAAGCAATGTGTTTCTTTTATTTTAGGAGAAAGAACATTCAGATTTCATCCTTCCTCTTTTGGGCTCCCAAAAGGAAGCTGATCAACCGCAGAGAGCAGAGGCCAAGAAGCAACATGAACCCCGACTTCACAGCAGGCCAGAAAGCTAAACCCCATCTTTGTGGTTTCCAATTCTCTACACCTTCCAAGAAGATTTTTTTTTTTTGGTAACAAATACAGAAATGATCACTGGAATCTGGTTTTTCTCACCTAGTAGGAGCTATCTAGCCATTCCTACTCCAGGGGTAGTCAGCCTGGGGTCTGCTCCCATCTTCATTTCCAGAGACTAAATCCCACAGAACTTTCTCCCTTGGACTTCTGCGTTTTGGAAGGAGTGCAGCCTGCAGAAGCCAGGCATTTGAGAATTGCTCTTTTTAATTATTTTCTCAGTGATAGAAAGACACTGCTGGCTGCTTGTTTGTTGTTTTTAAATGACATTTCTGTGAAGCGAGTCAAGGTAGAATTTCCTCTCTGTGTTTTCTTTGCTTCCTTGCTTCCCACTTCTCTTTGCTCAACTTGCCAAAACTAACGTTTCTCTACAGCTTTGGTATGCTTTCTCCACTGTCAGGACTTTTGATCTACAGAGATTTGAAGTTTGGAACAGCATTGGTGGCCACGAGTTGGACAAAAAAAGAAACCTACATTCTTAATGTCCTCAATGGCTTGTGTTTTAAAGCATGGCACCTCTCCGTAAGCATGTCTCTTCTTAGGTAAGGTCTAACTAAGCAAATCAAATGGTGTTGGGAAAATATCTGGTGAATATGGAATGTGATAGATAACCTGAGTAAGTTTTTGAGAAGCCATGATTAAATCTCTGGACACTGCATGAGACTTAGCAATCTAGCAGGAATCTGATCCAAGGGAAGAACAACTTTCTCATTCTTAATTCTGCATGATACTGGTCTAGCTACTCTTACAGAGTTATTATTTTTTCTTTTTCTTTAATCTGTTACCCATTCTTCTTTGGAGGAAAAGAAGGTCTGATTTCCTGGATGTTGTACAACATCTTAAGCATAGAACCAGTAAGATGACTGTTCATGGGTAATTGCTGTGTGGGCAACAGTTTTAGTCTGTGCTACCAGCAGGGCCCATACTTGCAGTGGCTCTGAGAGTTTAAGCTACTGAGAATGAGGTGAGCAAGTGTGTGGAGAAGCTGAGCTCATCCATGGATTCACATGGATTCCTATGAGTGCAGCATCAGAGAGAAATCACTCCTCTTAAACATCTTTATCATATGAGTTGAAAATCTCATTAAGAAAGGTGACTTTGGGCCATCATCTTCACTCCTGCGACTGAGCTGGCTGTTACAGACAGGAACGCAGGGAACACCTGAGTATAAGATCAGTGGGGACTCAGTTCGCCAGGGCCCCACCTGCAGCCAGGAGCTGGACAGTGCCACAGCCGTCTGTGCACCTATCCTGCCAGGGGACATCTGCCCTGCAGGGAGTCCCGAATTTAGAGGTGAGGCCACCATCTCTGCTCCTGTGACTGAGCAGACAGGTGCAGCCGGGAACGCAGGGAACACCCGAGTGTAAGATCACTTGGGACATGGTCCACCAAGACCCTGCCTGCACCCAGGAGCTGGGCAGCGCCACAGCACTCTGTGCCAGAGGAGAGCCGGTCACCCAGGGGTGCAGAGACAGGCTTGCAGGCACACAGGAAGAACAAGCACCAGCCAGAGACAGCAGGACCAACTAACACCAGAGATAACCAGATGGCAAAAGGCAAACATAGGAAAGTTACTAACAGAAATCAAGGCAAAATGGAATCATCTGAACCCAATTCTCCCACAACAGCAAGTCCTGGATACCCCAACACACCAGAAAAGCAAGATTTGGATTTAAAATCACAACTCATGATGCTGATAGAGTGCTTCAAGAAGGACATAAATAACTCCTTTAAAAAATACAGGAGAACAAAATCAGGAAGAGGCCCTTAAAGAAGTACAGGAAAACACAACAAAACAGGTGAAGGAATTGAACAAAAACATCCAGGAACTAAAAATGGAGGTAAAAACAATAAAGCACAAAGGAAAATAACTCTGGACATAGAAAACCTAGGAAAGAAGCCAGGAGTCATGGATGCAAGCATAAATAACAGAATACAAGAGATAGAAGAGAATCTCAGATGCAGAAGATACCATAGAAAGCATTGACACAACAGTCAAAGAAAATGCAAAATGCAAACAGCTCCTGACCCAAAACATCCAGGAAATCCAGGACAAAATGAGAAGACAAACCTAGGATTATAGGTAGAGAAGAGACTCCAAACAGATTGGACCAGAATAGAAAGTCTCCCCGTCACATAATAATTAAAACTAGAAATGCACTAAAAAAAAAAGAATATTAAAAGGAGTAAGGGAGAAAGGTCAAGTAACATATAAAGGTAAAAGTAGACTTATCAGAATTAAACCAGACTTCTCAACAGAGACTATGAAAGCCAGAAGAGCCTGGGGCAGACGTCATACAGATCCTAAGGGAACACAAATGCCAACCCAGGCTGCTATACCCAGCAAATCTCTCAATTACCATAAATGGAGAAACCAAGGTATTACATGACAAAAACAAATTTATGCAATATCTTTCTACAAATCCAGCACTTCAAAGGATAATGAATGGAAAACACCAACAAAAGGAGGGAAACTACACATTAGAAAAAGCAGGAAATTAATCTTCTTTCAACAAACCCAAAAGATAAACACACAAACATAAAAATTACACCAAGAATAACAGGAAGCAACAATCACTATTCCTTAATATCTCTTAACATCAATGGACTCAATTCCCCAATAAAAAAGACATATTCTAAGAGACTGGATACGTAAGCAGGACCCAACATTTAGCTGCATACAGGAAATGCATCTCAGTGTCAAAGACAAACACTACCTCAGAGTAAAAGGCTGGAAGATAATGTTACAAGCAAATGGTCCCAGGAAACAAGCTGGAGTAGTCATTCTAATATCCAGTAAAATAGGCTTTCAACCAAAAGTTATCAAAAAAGACATGGAAGGACACTTTATACTCATCAAAGGAAAAATCTACCAAGAAGAACTCTCAATTCTGAACATCTATGCTCCAAATACAAGGGCACCCTCATTCATAAAAGAACATTTACTAAAGCTTAAAGCACACATTGCACCTCACACAATAATTGTGGGTGACTTCAACACCCCACTCTCCTCAATGGACAGATCAGGGAAACACAAACTAAACAGAGACACAGTCAAACTAATAGAAGTTTTGGACCAAATGGATTTCATATATATCTATAGCACATTTCATCCTAAAGCAAAAGAATATACCTTCTTCTCAGCACTTCATGGTACCTTCTCCAAAATTGACCATTAATTGGTCACAAAACAGACCTCAACAGATATAAGAAGATCAAACTAATCCCATGCCTTCTATCAGATCACTATGAGTAAGGGTGGTCTTCAATAGCAACAAAAACAACAGAAAGCCCACATACACATGGAAACTGAACAATGTTCTACTCAATGATATCTTGGTCAAGGAAGAAATAAGGAAAGAAATCAAAGATTTTTTTTAGAATTTAATGAAAATGAAGGCACAACATACCCAAATTTATGGGACACAATGAAAGCAGTGCTAAGAGGAAAACTCGTAGCTCTGAGTGCCTCCAAAAAGAAGCTGGAGAAAGCATACACTAGCAGCTTAACAACACACCGAAAGCTTTAGAACAGAAAGAAGCTAATACACCAAAGAGGAGTAGAAGGCAGGAAATCATCAAATTCAGGGCTGAAATCAACCAAGTAGAAACAAAAAGAACCATACAAAGAATCAACAAAACCAGGAGCTGTTCTTTAAGAAAATCAACAAGATAGATAAACCCTTAGCCAAACTAGCCAGAGGGCACAGAGACAGTATCCAAACTAACAAAATAAGAAATGAAAAGGGAGATATAACAACAGAAACTGAGAAAATTAAAAAAATCATCAGATCCTACTACAAAAGCCTATACTCAATACAATTGTAAAATCTGGGTGAAATGGACAACTTCCTAGACAGATACCAAATACCAAAGCTAAATCAGGATCAGATAGACCATCTAAACAGCTCCATGACCTCTAAAGAAATAGAAGCAGTCATTGAAAGTCTCCCAAGCAAAACAAGCACAGGATCAGATGGTTTTAGTGCAGAATTCTATCAGACTATCAAAGAAGACCTAACACCAATACTCTTCAAACTATTCCACAAAATAGAAACAGAAGGAACACTACCCAACTTGTTCTATGATTACGCTGATACCAAAACCACACAAAGATCCAACAAAGAGAACTTTAGACCAATTTTGCTTATGATTATCAATGCAAAAATACTCAATAAAATTCTTGCCAACCGAATCCAAGAACACATCAAAACAATCATTCACCACGATCAAGCAGGCTTCATCCCAGGGATGCAGGGATGGTTCAATATAGGGAAATCCTTCAATGTAATCCACTACATAAACAAACTCAAAGAAAAAAGCCACATGGTCATTTCATTAGATGCTGAAAAAGCATTTGACAAAATTCAGCATCCTTTCGTGTTAAAAGTCTTGGAAAGAACAGGAATTAAAGGCCAATACTAAATATAGTTAAAGCAATTTATAGCAAACCAATAGCCAACACCAAAGTAAACGGAGAGAAACTTGAAGGAATCCCACTAAAATCAGGGACCAGACAAGGCTGCCCTCTCCCTCTTCATATTTATTCAATATGGTACTTGAAGTTCTAACTAGAGCAATTAGACAACAAAAGGAGGTCAAAGGGATACAAATTGGAAAGCAAGAAGTCAAATTATCACTATTTGCAGATGATATGATAGTATACTCAAGTGACCCAAAAAACTCTACCAGAGAACTCCTACAGCTGATAAACAACTTCAGCAAAATGGCAGGATATAAAATTAACTCAAACAAATCAGTAGCCTTCCTATACTCAAAGGATAAACAGGCTGAGAAAGAAATTAGGGAAACGACACCCTTTACAATAGTCATAAACAATATCTTGGTGTGACTCTAGCCAAACAAGTGAAAGAACTGTATAAGAACTTCAAGTCTCTGAAGAAAGAACTCGAAGAAGACCTCAGAAGATGGAACGATCTCCCATGCTCGTGGTTTGGCAGGATTAATATAGTAAAAATGGCCATCTTGCCAAAAGCAATATACAGATTCAGTGCAATTCCCATCAAAATTCCAACCTAGGAACTCTTCATAGAGGTAGAGCAATTCTCAGATTCATCTGGAATAACAAAAAACCCAGAATAGCTAAAACTTTTCTCAACAGTAAAAGAACTTCTGGGGGAATCAATATCCCGGACCTCAAGCAGTACTACAGAGCAACAGTGTTAAAAAGTGCATGGTATTGGTACAGTGACAGGCAGATAGATCAATGGAGTAAAATTGAAGACCCAGACACCTATGAACCCACACACCTATGGTCACTTGATTTAGCAAAGGAGCTAAAACCATCCAGTGGAAAAATGATAGATTTTTCAACAAATGGTGCTGGTTCAACTGGCGGCTAGCATGCAGAAGAATGCAAATCAATCCATTCTTATCTTCTTGTACTAAGCTCAAGTCCAAGTGGATCAAGGACCTTCACATGAAACCAGACACACTGAAACTAATAGAAAAGAAACTGGGGAATAGCCTTGAGCACATGGGCACAGGGGAAAACTTCCTGAAGAGAACACCAATAGCTTATGCTCTAAGATCAAGAACTGAAAATGGGACCTCATAAAATTACAAAGTTTCTGTAAGGCAAAGGACACTGTCAATAGGACAAAACAGCAACCAACAAATTGGGAAAAGATCTTTGCCAACCCTACATCTGACAGAGAGCTAATATCCAATATATACAAAGAACTCAAGAAGTTTGACTCCAGAGAGCCAAATAACCCTATTAAAAATGGGGTATGGAGCTAAACAAATAATTTTCACCTGAGGAATATTGAATGGCTGAGAAGCACCTAAGGAAATGTTCAACATCCTTACTCATCAGGGAAATGCAAATCAAAACAATCCTGAGATTTCACTTCACACCAGTCAGAATGGCTAAGATCAAAACCTCAGGAGATAGAAGGTGCTGGCGAGGATGTGGAGAAAGAGGAACACTCCTCCACTGCTGGTGGGATTGCAAGCTGGTACAACCACTCTGGAAATCAGTCTGTTGGTTCCTCAGAAAACTGGGCATGATACTACTGGAGGACCCTGTTATACCACTCCTGGGCATATACCCAGAGGATTCCCCAGCTTTTAATAAGGACACATGCTCCACTATGTTCATAGCAGCTGTATTTATAATATCCAGAAGCTAGAAAGAACCCAGATGTCCCTCAACAGAGGAATGGATATAGAAAATGTGTTATATTTATACAATGGAATACTACTTAGCTATTAAAAACAATGAATTCATGAAATTTTTAGGTAAATGGGTGGAACTGGAAAATATCATCCTAAGTGAGGTAATCCAATCACAAAAGAACACACATGGTATGCACTCACTGATAAGTGGATACTAGCCCAGAATCTTGGAATACCTAAGACACAATTCACATATCAAATGATGCCCAAGAAGAAGGCAGAACAAAGTATGGATACTCTGGTCCTTCTTAGAAGGGGGAACAAAATACGCACAGAAGGAGATACAGAGACAAAGAGTGGAGCAGAGACTGAGGGAAAGACCATCCAGAGACTACCCCACCCAGTGATCCATCCCAGTACAGTTACAAAACCCAGACACTATTATTGATGCCCACAAGTACTTGCTGATTGGAGCCGGATATAGCTGTCACCTGGGAGGCTCTGCTAGTGCATGACAAATACAGAGAGGGACACTCTCAGCCAGCCATTGAACTGAGCACATGGTCGCCAATGGAGGAGCTGAAGGGGTTTCCAGCACCATAAGAGAAACAACAATTAGCCACCCAGTACTCCCAGAGCTCCCAGGGACAAAACCATTAACCAAAGAGTACACATGGAGTTAGGTACCCATGGCTCCAGTCGCATAGGCAGCAGAGGATGGCTTTGTTGGACATCAAAGGGAGGAGAGGCCTTTGGTCCTGGGAAGGCTCAATGGGCAGTGTAGGGGAATACCAGGACAGGGAAGCAGGAGGGGGTTGATTAGGGAACAGGGGGAGGGGAGATGACTTATGGGTCTTTCGAGGGGGGGGGGAACCTGGAAAGGGAAAATCATCTGAATGTAAATAAAGAATATATCTAATTAAAAAAAAGAAATGTGACTTTAAAAAACAGTATCAATCAACCAGATCCCCCCACCCCACCCCCGAGCTCCCAGGAGCTAAACCACCAGTCAAAAAGTACACATGGAGAGACCCATGTTTCCAGCTGCATATGTAGCAGAGGATGGCCTTATCTGGCATCACCGGGAGGGGAACCCCTTGGTCCTGCGGAGGCTTGATGCTGCATTGAAGAGGAATGCTAGGGTGGTGAGGAAGGAGTAGATGGGTAGGTGGGGGAGCACCCTCATAGAAGCAGGGGTATGGGGGATAAGATGGGGGTACGTGAAGGGGAAACTGGGAAGGGTGATAACATTTGAAATGTAAATAACCAATAAAAATATATTAAAACAAAAAACAAAACAAAACGAACAAACAAAACACTAAATGAGTTGTAAGGAAACCAGGCCTATTCAACACCATGTAAGAGTCACATTTTTGCTTTAAAGACAAACAAGTGTTTACTTTTGCTTCAGTAACAAGGTCTATAGTTCCTGAAATCTGAGTTTTCTGTTCCCAATAAGACTGGGTGTTTCTTGGTAAGGGCTCTAAGTTGCCAAAACAGAATCCATTCTGTTCAGTCTAAGCAGAAAAAAAGAGGTTTATTCGAATATGCCAGGGGGGTTACAAAAATCCAGGGAGGGCCAGAGCCCTGTAGGTACTATGCATAATCATAGCACTGCAGGTAAAATGGGTTTATTTCTCTCACAGGTTATGCTCCATCATCCAGGGAAGCCAGAGAAAGAGCTCAGGGCAGGAACCTGGAGAAACTCTCTTTGCTATCTGAGAAAACTGGGATGAATTCTAGTAGCTCTGCTATGTCAGTCTTAAAGATTGTCACCACACCTTGCAGACAGTTTCTCTGACAGCCTACTTTCAGAACTCCTGTGAATGAACATCACTGTTAAAATCTAGATTTAGATGGCTATTTGTGATGAATGACCCTTACTGAAAATCAACACTTCCTTCAACAGAGAAACAACGATTTCTGGTTTCCAGTGTATTTAATATGTTCTGTGCTTGTTAGGTTTTGTTTGCTTGACACAAACTAGGAAACTTCCTGGCAGTGGGTGGGATGGGGAGATGAGTAGCCTGATTCTAGGTGACCTCGAAGTATTCAGTGTGAGCATGGTGTCATTCTATTGACCATAATGCCATTGTCTTCCTGAAGGGAACAAAAGTGTACTGGCCATAATGGATGCCATCTCCTCGATGTCCAGGGTAAATGTGACTGCTCTCTTGAGTGCCCCTTTCCATGACCAGAGCTCTGACTAAATCTTCAGGAGTCAGTGGAGTATGTAGGAGGATCATCTTCTGGACCCTGGAATGTGTTTATACCCCAGGTAAATGTGATCTAGGCTACAAATTCAGTTGGAACAAAGAAGAACATCTCTGGCAGATTGGACAAAGCCTATCCTTGGTTATTTATTTCACAACTTTTGGTGGTATTATCCCTTAATCCCCATTTGGCCCTTTGATTGCAGGACCTCTGGCTTTTCATCTGTACTAGGGATCTTTTTCAGATGCTGGTTACTTGCCCTGTTTGTTTAGCTTGCAGTATATTTCATATTTCCCCTATGAATATGTTTAAAGTTGCTGTAACACATTATGTACAAAAGAGTGTACTTAGTAATGGGTGAGGGGCAGGAAGAGCCAATGGAAGTTTCCTCAAGTACAATGTTTTCAGTTTTGGCTTTTCAAGGACAGTCAGGAGGGTCAGGGGAAGGGAAGTAGGCAGTGAAGAGAAGGAAAGGATCCTTGAGGCAGAATGAGCCACAGGAGAAGTCATGGGCCTCTGGGAGTGAGCAGTCCCCAGGGCAGTGGTGAGAAGTTTGATTTGGCTTCCATGAAGGAAGAGGGAGGAGGAGGGAGACAAGGGGTAAAGCCTGGTTGGGTAGACTGGGCTAAATAAAATCAATCAGAGAGAGGGAGAGGGAGAGGGAGAGTTCTCCAGGCCGACTCAGTCACAACACATCTCTAAGGTAAAACTAAGAACTGAGAGGTTGCCAAATGTACCTCATGGACCAGCCTCTGTGGATTCTTATTACAGTCACCATAATTAGGTGAGAAAATAGATTCCTGGGGGGAATGTGTATGTGTGAAATAATGCAAAGGACATTGATTAGTAATTAAATCACTTAAAATTGACAAAGGTAGGCAGAGAAGAAAGCAGAGTGGCATTGTTATAGTCACTGTGTGGTAGGAAAGTTATTTTTTGATACCTGAGAATATGTCACCCCAGTTCCTATGGGTTTCAAGAAAATACATTCTGGAAAATAAACCAAAGAAGATGCAAATGAATGCTAACAAGTTTCAAACAATGTTTCCTGGGTCCATCCATGTTACACTGTCCTCTGTCTGTCTTAGATCTAGAGTTTCCAGTCAGGGCAACCATTTACATAGTTATCTATACATCCATCTACCTCCTTACCCATCCATTTATCCACCCACTCATAAACCCCTTCGACTTTGAATCCTATATAACATATAAGCTCACTAATGAACACTTATTTTGTGTCAGGTTAGTGAGTTCCTAACAATGGAAACTCTAACCTACCCCAAAAGTGCCAGGGACAATGTTGGTCTCTGAATGTCTTAACTTTTGAGTCGGGTCACCCCTTTTCTCCCCCATCTTCCCCCCTCTATTGATTTAGATCTTAAATGAGCCCCAACATTTCACAGGTTAAAGGCTTGGTGCCCATGTACCGTGTACAGTGCTTTTGGGAGGAAAGGGACCTTTCAGAGGTAGCCGGAAGGAAGTTAGGTCATTAGGGACGTTCGAATGAGGTCTGTCTTTCTCCTCTGTCTCACGCTCTTCCCATGATGAGCTTTGTTGCCAGAAGATCAAAGTAACCTTAGTGATCACAGAGGAAACTTCTGAATTCATGAACCTAAATAAAATTGTCCTTTATATAAGTTGCTTATCTCAATAACAAGAAGGTGACTGGCAAAAAAGAAAGTCAACCTCCTACATAAGTGCCAAGGATAGCATTTATTATCAGGTAAATATGTAGCAAGGACATTTTCACTTCCTCTGAGCATCTTATTTATAAACACTCATGCTTTTAAATTAGCTTCAATAAACTAAATGAAGCCCCCCCTTTTTTTAACAGAACAGCACATACTTTAATCCTGAGCTACACACTTTTTGTTTTCTTTGATGCACACTCCATTTCCAACTCCAATTGTGGGCAGGAATTCTCATGTCTGGGCATTTGCCCAAGAAGAGTCGCTTAGTGTTTCTGCTCCTCCAAACCTCTGTCATTTCTGGCAAAGCCATCTCACTTCTGTTTACGAATACAATGCATTTATGCATGTATTGCTGCAGTCTCTCTTTTAGGCACGAGGAGTTGCAGGGTTGTTTCGCCAGTCCTATTTGATAAAGGCACAGACTGGATAAGGTTTATGAGAATCATACGGAGAACAGGTGAACATTGCCCTGACCACACATCTACCAGAATCAGTACTCTTCCTCCTCTGGAATCCCTAGATGGAGAAATTACAGAAGATAGAAAAGAGATATTTTTTTTCACTTATTAGAAAGACTTTGCTAAAACTCTTTGTGTGTGTGTGTGTGTGTGTGTGTGTGTGTGTGTGTGTGTGTTTGGCCTCAAACCTAGTCTAGTTGTCAAGAACCCTACAGGCTTGTGCATAACCCACAGAGCTTGAGCATGCGCCTAGATGGGTCTAGAAAGGGCAAGACAATGGGACTTCCTAAAGCTTATAGAAAAAGACAGCCCTAGAGGCACCTTGACTTTAGCATGGTAAAACTGATTTGAGATCTCCAATTTCTAGAACTTTCCAAGAATAAATTTGGGTTAGCTTAAGTCATTGAGTTTATTGATGATTTGCCACAGCCACCTAGGACACAGAAGCATTAACTAAATGACATTTCTGCTTACAATCTATCTCTTTAGATAGAGATCACAAGCTTACCTCTGTGTCCTATCCCTGGGCATACCAGCACACAGTCTGTTAGATCCTTTTAGGATGCTAGTAATAGCAACACATTCCCATGAACTCTGATAAAAGATGCTCATTGCAGGTGCTCTATGGGAGGAAGAGTCATGGGCAAAGCTGTCCCAGCAGCTGTTCTACTGAGCTTTGTGCCTACCGGAACATGTTTTTTGTTGTTGTATTTTGTTGTTATGTGCGCTCACACATGTGAAGGTCGGAGGATAATTCATGTCAGTTTGTTCTGTCCTTCCATTTTGCGAGATTTCGTGATCAAACTCAGGTCTTCAGGTTTAGCTGCAAGCACCATTACCTGCTGAGACATCTTGTTGGCTCGCTGGAACACTTTTTAACAATGTGTTAGTTTTGATTCCTGAGCAGCAGGATTAGTAAATCAACATCAGTGATGAGTCAATCTGCCACTTGAGTCCATCAAAGGGGCTCAAGTTCTCTTTTTCATGCTACTATCTCTTATTTCTAATCTCTAATCCAAGTTGGCCCAAGGAAAAGTCCTGGTCTTCTGTACAACACTCATTGTGAACTTCTCCTGGAGGACGAAGTTGTCTCACTGGTATGATTCTGTGATGCTGGTAACCAAAACATCACTGTCTTTGGTTGGATGTTCACTCCCTAGTTTGACCAGCCGCAGTCATGAGAACAAAGTTACAAATTACAACAACTAGAAACCTAAAGGTGGGTTGTTGCATTGCAAAGTGACTATGGATTTGGAAGATCAGATATACCCTTAAATCCATAACCAGCTCTCAGCAAATGCTTCTTGAATAGAAATGACTCATGTAGGTATGAAAGAAAGGCAGTCTCTATAAAGACTCTCTGTCTATAAGGACTGTCACAGAAGAGAAAAGGGGGGCTGTACATGGAGCTATGAGAAGACAGCAGCACATTCAATAGCTTTCTATCCTAACAAAGTACTCTTTGCTATGTAAATACATTGGTGTATGTTATATTAGCAATGACTTCCTGCTCTCCTAATGAGAGCTTTTGTTAGGTGTGAGCTTATTTTTGTTTACTTTTTCTGAGATCATTTGTAGGTTTACCTTCCAATAGATGTTGTAGGTAGTAGTAAAGCTATGAAATTGGTCAAGTAAGCTGGGGCCTGCTATTTTCCTTTACCTCTGTAGTAGTGGAGGTGTGGTGTTTAGGATAGTAATTTAAACATGATACACTGGCTGTTAATGTATCATATGAAACAGATTATAATTGTATGAGAAGTTTAGGGCTCTAAATGCTTGTGAAAGAGTCATAGCATCTGACTTGAAGGATTACCAATGGAGACTAGTTAGGAGTCACTTAAAAAAATGCCATGGTGAAGAGTGCTCAATTTTAGAAATTTGAAGAAGACATCTCAGTACAAAGTACCAAATTTCTACCATTGAAAGGACTACAACAGCCCCTTCCCTTCCTGGAGTCTGCAGCCAGTCACTGAGGAGGAGGCTGGAGGCATCCAGAGAATGCCTGACACAGCCCAGCTACACATCACTGCAAATCTTGGGGCCCAAAGCCAAATAATTCCTATAGGAAAAAAAGAGACTGGGGGGAGGGGGGAGGGGGAAAGAAGAAACTTTAAAGGAACAAAGCACCAAATAAATAATGGTCTGAGGGAGGGAAAGAGAAAGAAGGAAGGGTGAGTTCAAAAAATACGTGGTGTCTCTGCAGGGTAGTGGGTCCCATCTGTGCAGTTTTAGAGAGAGAGTAGCTTCACCTGGCCCACTTGATGGATTTCTTCTTCTAAAGAGGTGGGGTATAGTATCATGAAAAAAACAGAGTCTTTCAGTAATGACAGGCTGAACCCTTCATTCAGGTTCAGTGAGATCTTAGTGTGGAAGAACAGAAGAAAACAAAGGCAGGGCAGGGTAAGGGTCATGATTGTGGGTCTCCTGTGGACAACAGGCAAATATAGGTCACTTTCTTCAAGGGTTCCTGGGAAAGGAAGACCATAGCTCAAGTCACCACATCAAAGGGCAGAAGATGTTTGGGTAGAGGAGCCAGTACAGACAAGATGACTCTGGCACTGGCCCTTACAAAGAAAACAGAACACCTAGGCCTCATTTTAACTCTGCGTGGGCAGAGTTTCCAATGTACAAAGATCGTAAATGTAATGTACTATTTTTACTACAGTGATATGCGTAAAATATGACTAGCATCTCTTAGTTTAGTGTTCTGCCTTAATAAATTAAACCTTATTTACAATTTGTATATTTTCACCTGACCTCAGTTTCTCTAGTCTTGAATTCTGACACCGCAAAAGTTGCCACAAAATCTCCACAGTTGGTCACAAGCTGAATGTAATTTGGGCAAATTATGGAGCATTGCTTCTGGCTGGTGATGAACTACAGATGAGCAGATAATGATGAGAGACTTGTAATAATGACCACCATCTGGTAATGGATAGATACTTGCAAACTACTAGACTCTACATTTTATCTCAGTTAATTCTCCCTAAAACATGGTATGGGGGTGGGTGGGTTCTCTCCACATTGCAGATGTGGGATAAGTGAGCTGTCCATCTCAAAACTAATAAGTAACAGAGACCCATCTGAGTCTAAAGTGCATAGGAGTTGCCTACTGATGGATAGTAATACAGCACAGAGGGCTTGGGATAGCCATTGAAAAATGAATGAAGATTAATTTATGGAAGGGAGTAGAGGATAATTCGAAATGAGTTGAGACACAGGAGAGCCAAGGAGGACATATAGCTTGGGATTGAGTTCATGCTAGTTCCTAGCAAGCCATGAGTTTGGCAAGGAAGAGAGAGCCAAATGGGGAAGCTGTTGAAATGCAGCCTGAGAAATTTGCCCACACAATTCATCATGGGATAAGGAAGACTTGAGTGTCTTAGTCATAGAGTGATGCAAGCAGTTCATCTGATTTAATTTTTTCAGACTAGTTTTAGACTATTGGGGGAGGGCAACCATTGTTTTAGCACGAAATTAGAAGCTGGAGAGAGGAGAGGGATACAGGACGAGGGAGAGGTAACATTCAGTAGACAATATTCAAGAGCCTGAAGGGAGGTTTTAGTTGTTGTTGTTGTTGTTGGTTTTTTTTTGACAAACTTAGTCACTGACAAAATTTCAGGTCATTAAATACAGGAAGAGGGGAGAAAGTGTAGGGAAAATAAATGTCTTCACCCCTTTAAACACCATTAGCTTGGATTCTACTGGCAAATATGGGCCTGTCAACATTGCATTCAAGTTCGGTGTGTTTTGCCTAAGTGTAGACCTGCTTAGATGGTCACAGCAGCTAACTGCTGTTCCTAAGGCAGGTATTCTAGCTGAGTGGACTCGAGGTCTGAAGTGGGCTGATCACCATGAGACACATTCCAGAAGTGACTTTAGTCAAGGGAGTGAAAACTGCTGCCTCTGTGCCAGAAGCTTCCATATGTGTTGGATCCCTCCAGTGACATCATAAAGTTACCACTCCTCTGTAATAGCTGCAGAAATAGGTAGAGAACATGAACTAGAGGCCAAAAGCTACACAGATAGAGAAAGAGGGATTTTGAACCTGACCTGTCCTTTCTCTATTCCTGTCCTGCCTTGTTTGTCTCTGTCCTGTCCTCCCTCCCTCCTTCCCTCCCTCCCTCCCTCCCTCCCTCCCTCCCTCCCTCCCTCCCTCTCTCCCTACCTTCCCTCCTTCCTTCCATCCCTTTTCCCTCATTTTCCCTTCTACCCATCCCCCTCTGCAAATCCCTCACTCTACTTCTTTCGAGTGTCTTATATAGCCCAGGCTGCCCTTGAATTCTCTAAGTGTCAATGCTGGTCTTGATCTCTTGATCTTCCTGTCTCAGCCTCCCTAGTCCTAGGCTTGAGGGTATGTGCTTCCATGTCTAGCGGATCCTGGGAATCAAAGCCAGGGCTTTGTACTTGCAGCCACGCTACCACTGAGCACTATCTCCAACTTGAACTGGGTTCTTTCTAACCCAAAGTATAATGCTCTATCTCATCTGGGTTAGCACTAATAAACAAACAAAAAGCCAAAGCCTGGGAGGAAAAGGAAGTAAAATAATGAGATTAGAGGGGAATTTTAAAAATCCAAGTAATTTTCCTTGTTTTGATGTAAGCTTTAGTTTGAACCTATATTTTGTGATCTATAGGGGACTGATCTACACTGTTGTAGCTATGGTAAATATGTGTATAACTCCCCCAGCACTGGAGTTTATGAAAAGGAATCGCCCTCTTTGTCTCTTCCTTAGAAAGAGGGGAACTCGGGGGAGTCATCCTTGATACAAGCATGCAGGCTTGCTGAAATGGCCTTAAGCCTGGAAAATTTATGTTGGTGACTTCATTATAAAAACAAACCTATTTTACCTGACTTTTCAGTAGGCAACAATTAGAAGAAGAATGTAAAGTTTGCTTTTGACAAAGCATGTGATTCTTAACAGAGCCTCTTTTACTAGTAGAATGATTTGTAGCTAAAATATAAAGACTGCAGGCTAACGAGAAAAAAGATAGTGAAAACAGGAGTTCCTATTAATCCACTATTAAACAGGGAAGAGGGAAGGGCTTTGGGATAAAATATGGCACACTTGATACATTTTTTATGCTGTATGATGAAAGTCAGCCTGCCTATGCGTGTTGATCTTTTATTCATATAGGGTGGGTCTGTTCCCCCAATCTTTATGAAAACATCTCAAAGCATGTATGACTGGGAATGCCACCAATCCTTGAACCACTGCAGATAACAGCACAGTGATATGGATTGTACATGAACTGATTACGATTCCAGTCTAGACCTGTGAGGATAATGGAACTTTCATTATTATTGTTGTTAGGTGGGTAAATGGCTTGACGCAAGATTAAAGTAAGATTGAGCCATACTGCATAAGGACAGTAGGGACAAAAGTAGGTAGCCAGGCTGTAGCCTGAACAGTTAGGCAGTCTGGAATTGGTAGTATTCAGCATCATAATCAGGTGTGTGGAAGAATCTAACTTGAATACTCTGCATTGCAATGATTAGAGCTCTCAGAAGTGCCTGTAGTTGGTTGTACAAGAAAGGAGAGCACCAACAGGGGGCAATGGAATTGCCAAGACCTGCTATTGATTGCCTTTTAAAATTAAGAACCATGCTTTATATATGACCCCTTCCCCCAAAGCCTAGCACAGATTCTCATTCTACACTACATATCAAAGGCTGGTTGGGCATGAGACTTCTTTGACCACCATTTAAATTTGTGGACTTTGGGTCTATGGGTCTATGTGACCAAAGGAAAGTCATGGGAAAAGTAGTATCCTAGAATTCTAAGTTGGCAATCTTGTCTATGAGTCTATGAGCTTGTAATTCCAAAGCTGAAATCTGTCTAGCTTTCTCTACTTGAAGTAGAAATACAGAATGTCTGGAGTGGGCTAGGTGTTTCATTTCCTAAAAATGGACTTGCTGAATCCCAGTATAGTCTAAAGTTAGTAACTAGGATCTTGACTTCTCCAGCAGAAAACTCTCTGCTCCAGGGACAATCATTGCTTACCAATTGTTTGCCTACCTCAATCTACCAAAAAGCTCAATTGCACAAACTCTAGAGCTGGTGGTATTTGAGGGAAAATAGCAGGCCTCCTATTCAAGGCAAAACCAAATGTGTCAATCACTTTATAGTTTTGCCCTTCCTTCCCCTAGACCCCTGCAATAATTATGTACTTCCATCAGCCCTAATTATGTATTTCTGACAGCCCTTAGCAAGTACTGTTTTAGTGTCTTAATTCTTTACCAGGAACTCTTTGTGAATAGAGGCCAGGGGTAGTACTCAGTACATGGTGGAACACCAATATTCATTATGATGAATTTAAGAGCAATGAGTTCATGAGGTTATAGTGGGAAACTGGATAGGAAACTGAGTCACTGAGATTCAGTCAGCTGGGTGAATTGTCTTCTAGGTAGAGAGCTTCTCGTAATCTTCCCCCTTCCCTCTTCCCTGTTCAATAGTGAATTAATAGGAACTCTTGTTTTCACTATCTTTTTTCTCATTAGCCTGTAGTATTTATATTTAGAGGATCTCAGCATTTTCTTTTCTTATGCTTTTCCTGACTGTGATTGTCAAGCTGTTCACAGTCCACTTCAAGAGAAAATCTGAGGTTCACGTGCATGAGAAGTAGTTCGAAGGGAGCGACCATCTGCAATACTCTTGTATCCCACCCTTAGCAACAGAGCTAATTTACTGCTGTGCCACTGAGGCTCCCAGGCAATGGCTGAGCTTGGTGGAAATCTCGGGTGTGGTCATATCTGACTACAATTGGACTTCCCTGTTGAACAATGTTCCTGATGGGGCAGAGGCTCCTTTGCCCCCACTTTCTTCCTCTCTCCTCCCCCTTCAATATTAGACAATCATCATAGTCTAAAGATTCCCTGCCCAACATGTTCCTCCCTTTGTGCCTTACTGTCTTCACTTCACAATAAATCTCTTACACATCAATCTTCCACTTCATAATCTTCTCCAGGGATCTGAACTAGAACATCTACACACTACCTTGTTAGATACGTTTTCCTTCTTAAAACACAATGGAGCAATTTTATTAACTTGATTGCCCAGCATCTCACACTACAGCTATAGCCTTATTGACATGCCTGTCCCCAGAAAGAGCCATTTATCACACCAACTAAGTCTATTAAAAAATCAAGTTTTGGTTCCTCATACTGTTTGGGATAAAATGCCATCTCCTGGGGGTGGCTTATCGAGAGAATGAGCCATTTTAAGTCAACACCCCACACACTAATGCTTTGCCAAGGCTTTACAAGTCAGATTGCAGCTTGAAGAGAACAAGCACTGGGTGTGGGGAGGGCCCCTGAACATGTCCAGAGGTGATAAAACAAGCAGCCATGTTTCAGAGGGGTTTATGAGGGTTGTTAGATGGGGCCCTTGAGAAGTCTACCACTTTTAGCCACTTGGCATCTTGTAGTTTTTGGCACAAGCTATGTTAGAGCTTGGAATGAGGTTATCACAGTCTATTTGTTCTGCCAAAGAGTTCACTACTGCTTCAAGTCTTATGTTCCTCTCATCTTATTTGCTTCTATCTTGCCAGACACACTGCTCCCCTGTGGTTCCTGGTAGCTCTGCTGGTATCTGATAGTGTGACTGGTAGAGGTACAAGTAGAAGACAGAGCCAAGAAAGTCTCACAACCAGCACTCCATTAGCTATCCACTTGGTGTCTGCTGTTTGGCATTCCTATGACTGTTGGAACCCCAGTCCTCACTAGAAGGCATTATCAGCTAGACACCAGACACATACCTCTCCTATTATATAATGCCTTTGCACTAGGTGTTGAAAACATCAATTCCTTCAATGGTGTTTTGATGTGTCCAAGTACATGGAAGCAAGAAAAACATTACAACACATCAATTCAGACATGATTTAATTTATGGTAGCAATCACATGACTAACAAGCACTTTCAAGGAAGCAGAATATAAAACATCAATGCAGATGACAGCCACCTCCAGAAAGCACTCCACAACTACACATTGGCATCATCCAGATATCAATCCAATGGGCCTTTTGGCATTTGTTAAACTATGGTTGATTTTGCTTATTTTTATGCCTGCTTTGGAAATTGGAAGAGCCTGGATATCATCATAGAATAACTCCCATCTAAAGGCAGGAATCCATCTCCTCTGGAGTGGCCATATCCCAAGCACTAAGTCCGAGAACTCGGGCTTCACCCTTCCATCCTGCTATGTCAGTGATGGTGGTGAGCCCAAGCTCCAGCTTCAATAAAAGTCCTAATGCGATTGCATTAGAATTGACTCCTTGGTGGTTTTCTGGGGTTCACAAATGCTTCGTGAACAGGCATCTCAGAGATGTATGCATCAAAAGCAGCTGCCACAGGCAAGTTCATAGTAATAACACCTATACTTCAAAAATGAATGGTCTCAAATAAGGACCTAACATTACACTTTATAGAACAAGAAGTTTAACCTAAGTCCAAAGTTCCTAGAAGGAGAGGAATAAGCAAAAACAAGTGAAAAAAATAATACAAAAAGTATAAAAGAGCAACAAAGCAAAGAGTTACTCTTTAAAAATTTAGGAATAGACATGTAAACACACACACATATGTACATACACATACCTACACACACACACACACACACACATATATGTATATATATATATATATATATATATATATATATATATATATATATAATATAACACTAACCAATGTTAAAAAAAGATCATGAATTTGACAAAGAGCAAGGAGGGGTATATAGGAGGGTTTGGAGGAGGAAATAATATAATTACAATTAAAAATAAAATGTTTACCCTTCACAATAGCCACAAACCATATTAAGTATCTTGGCGTGATTCTAACCAAACAAGTGAAAGATCTGTATGACAAGAACTTCAAGTCTCTGAAGAGAGAAATTGAAGAAGACCTCAGAAGATGGAAAAATCTGCCATGCTCATGGACTGGCAGGATTAATATAGTAAAAATGAGCATCTTACCAAAAGTAATACACAGATTCAATGCAATCCCCATCAAAATCCCAACTCAATTCTTCATAGAGTTAGAAAGAGCAATTCAAAAATTCATCTGGAATAACAGAAAACCCAGAATAGCTAAAACTATTCTCAAGAGTAAAAGAACCTCTGGGGGAATCAGTATCCCGGACCTCAAGCTGGACTACAGAGCAATAGTGTTAAAAACCGCATGGTATTGGTACAGTGACAGGCATGTAGATCAATGGAACAGAATTGAAGACCCAGAAATGAATCCACACTCCTATGGTCACTTGATCTTTGACAAAGGAGCTAAAACCATCCAGTGGAATAAAGATAGCCTTTTCAACAAATGGTGCTGGCTCAGCTGGAGGTCAACATGCAGAAGAATGCAAATTGACCCATCCTTATCTCCTTGCACTAAGCTCAATTCTAAGTGGATCAAAGATCTCCACATAAAACCAGACACACTGAAACTAATAGAAGGGAAACTAGGGAAGAACCTTGAACATATGGGCACAGGGGAGAATTTCCTGAACAGAACTCCAATAGCTTATGCTCTAAGATCAAGAATAGACAAATGGGACCTCATTAAATTACAAAGTTTTTGCAAGGCAAAAGACACTGTCAAAAAGACAAAGCGGCAACCCACTAACTGGGAAATGATCTTTACCAACCTTACATCCGACAGAGGGCTAATATCCAATATATACAAAGAACTCAAGAAGTTAAACTCCAGAGAGGCAAGTAACCCTATTAAAAAATGGGGTACAGAGCTAAACAAAGTGTTCTCACCTGAAGAATATCTAATGGCTGAGAAGCACCTAAAGAGATGTTCATCATCCTTAGTCATTAGGGAAATGCAAATCAAAACAACCCTGAGATTCCATCTCACACCAGTCAGGATGGCTAAGATCAAAAACACAGGAGACAGCAGTTGTTGGCGAGGATGTGGAGAAAGAGGAACACTCCTCCACTGCTGGTGGAATTGCAAGCTGGTACAACCACTCTGGAAAGCAGTCTAGCGGTTCCTCAGAAAACTGGGCATGACACTCCTGGAGGATCCGGCTATACCACTCCTGGGCATGTACCCAGAGGCTTTACCTGCATGCAATAAGGACACATGCTCCACTATGTTCATAGCAGCCTTATTTATAATAGCCAGAAGCTGGAAAGAACCCAGATGTCCCTCAACGGAGGAATGGATTCAGAAGATGTGCTATATTTACACAATGGAATACTACTCTGCAATTAAAAACAATGAATTCACGAAATTCCTAGGCAAATGGTCAGATCTTGAAAATATCATCCTTAGTGAGGTAACCCAATCACAAAAGAACACACATGGTATGCAGTCACTGATAAGGGGATATTGACCCAGAATCTCGGAATACCCTAGACACAATTCGCATATCAATAGATTTCTAAGAAGATGGAAGGAGAGACCCCTGGTCCTGGAAAGACTGGATGTAGGGGAACGCCAGGACAGAGTAACGAGAGGGGGTTGAATGGAGAAAAGAGGGAGGGAAGGGTGCTTATGGGACTTTCGGGGAGGGAGGAAACGGGAAAGGGGAAATGATTTGGAATGTAAATTAAAAAAAATATATAAAATAAAATAAATAATTAAAAGAAAAAAAAATAAAATATTTAATTAAACATATATAACCTAGGTTAGAGATGTGACTTGAGGTTCTTTACTTTCCTAGCATACACAAGGCCCTTGGTTCAGTCCCTGAAAATGATAATCATGATATCTATTTGTCTTAGCTGATTTTCTATTTCTTTGAAGCAACACTATGACCAAGGTTACTTATAGAAGAGTTTCCTGGGCTTTTTTTTTTCAGCTTCAGAGGATTAGAATCCATGAGCATCATGGTGGGAAGTGAGGCATCAGGCATGGTGCTGGAGCAGAACTGAGGGCTTACATCCTAATCCACATGAGACAGAGAAAGGGAAAACTGGAAATGATATGGACTTTTCCTTAAGCCCAGTGACATACCTCCTCCAACAAGACTACACTTCCTAATTCTTCCCAAACAGTTCCACTAACTGCATGCAAGTATTCAAGCATATAAGCCTATGAGGTCCATTCTTATTAAAAACCACTGTACTATTGTTTTTAAAGTTTATGTATATGTACATATAAGCGAAATTAACAAAACTTTAGGTGTCTCAGCAAAGCAGGGCTGGGATGAAAATTCTAATAAAATCAGAAGTGAAAGTGGAGAGACTAGTAAGAAAAGTTTCACAATGATTAAATAACATAAAATAATTGAATGTATTCCTAGAAAGCTTTGGCTTTACAAAGCTGATTCATGAAGACATAGAAAACTCAAACAAACTGATTAGCAAATGTGGAGAACAGAATTAATAAGTAAGTCTCTCATTAAAGAAAAACTCATGATGGCATCAAGGTGAAATTCTATACAACATTTAAAGAAAAGGCAATGAGAATCTTTCTCAAGGTCTTCCAAATAATTAAAGATAAAGGGTTATTCCAGACATGTTTCACAAAACCTTAATACCAGGTCTGAGAACATAGAAACATTGTTACAAGAAAACCAATGGCAGAACACTGTCAGTGATGAACTCAGATGTAAAAATCTTCCATATAACACAGGCAAACTGATGCAAGTTCACGGTAGGAACATCTCTCGCAGGACTAATTGGGATCTTTCCTTGGGATGTAATTAACATACGCAAATCAAACAACAGATGCATTATCCTGTTAGCAGAATGAAGGCTGACTACTACCATGTGACTCAACAAATGCAGAAGAATTTGACAAAACCTAAACGTCGTTCATGATAAAATCTCTCTGCAAGTTAGGTCTTGAGTGACTACTGCCTAATGCAGTAGCCGTGCGTCTAAGCCAGCAGCGAACACTGTACTTGAAAACTTTTCCTCTAAGACCAGAAAAAGCCTAGGAAACCTGCTGTTCTCAGCCCTACTTCTTGTAGTTCTGGTGGCACCAGTCGGCAATTAGACGAGAAAGAGCTATAGACAGCATCCAACTGAGGAGTTACTATGGCTGTCATTGTCTTCTCATGCCCACCTTTGTGAGTTAACTTCTTTAAAACACCCAGGGATTTAGGAGGGAGTGGGAAGGCAGGTACTCCTTCTGCTCAGGAATGCTGGAACTTAGTCTCTTAGTGTCTTTGCTCTTCGCTTTTGGCTTATCACCAAGATTGGCTTTATTTAAGTTATATATTTTGTCTTACAGGGATTGTAATGATGTTTGCTGTATATCGTAAAACTTACAGCTCTTGATACCATTTGCTTTTTCAGTATGACCTAATGTGATAAAAGCTACCATCCTTCATGCCTAGAAGTTACAGAAGCTAACTTCCATCTGATGTTCATAAGTAGGTAAGGAGTTGGGATGAAACTGAACTAAACTTTCTGACTTCAATCTGAAGTTTCATTTGCTACTTGCACCAGATTGTTTTATAATAAATGTTAATCAATCTGCAAGGCAGCCTATCTCACCAGTGAATGAGTCTGCTATGACATTCTACTTAGCTGAAACCTGCATACTTTACTTCTTTCCTTCTTCTGCCTCCTTTAGATAAATGTTGTGTCTACTTTCATTTCCATATGTCAGGAACACATATAGACATATATAGACTCAGGGCACACTGAGTCTATAACCATGAGCAGTTCTCGACCTGTGGGTCATGACCACTTTGGGAGTTGAAAGACCCTGTCACAGGGGTCTCTCCTAAGACCATTAGAAAATACAGATATTTACATTATTATTTATAACAGTATCAAAATTGCAGTTTTCCTGACTGTAGCAACAAAAATAATTTTATGGTTGGGGGTCACCACAACATGAGGAACTGTTTTAAAAGACTGTAACATTAGGAAGGTTGAAAATCACTGCTCTAGAACATTGGAGAAGTTGTCCTTGGCACTGACAGGTATCTGGGAGGAGGAAGTTAAGATCCTCCAGGATGCAGTGACTGGTGGGAGAATGGAGGAGGAAAGCAACATGGTAGGACAGAGAGAACATGATGGGGCTGGGAAGCATGTACACTGCCTTTGAGTAGATAATCGTGCAAAGAGAAGACTGGAGAAGGCTGACTCTGCCTTCTGGCTTCTGACAGAATGAGGTCCACCACAAAACTGGAGGTAGCCAGCTAGCAGATAAAACAATAGGGTAGAACACTCTGTGTAAAGATTAAAAACGAGAGAGAGATATAGGGAAGAGAGCATTTTACTGATCCTTTCTGACCAGACTTTGTTTATTCCATTTGTCACTTTCAGGTCACAGTCCATCACTAAAAGTTAGGGCAGGAACTCAAAGCAGGACCCAGAAGGCAGGACTGATTGCCATTCCATAAAGCATTACCTCTAAGAAATTCACTCACAGTCACAAAAGTACAGTGGGAACCATGCAGAAATGCTATTTGGTGGCTCAATCACAGGCTCGTGCTTAGCTAGATTCCATATTTAGCCCAGGGCCACCTCCTAGAACTGATTCTACTCACAGTAGCATCTACATCAATTAACAACCAAGCCAGTCCACAATAGACATGTTTACAGACCAGTGTGATCTGACCTCCCTCTCAGGTGACTTCGAGCTGTGTCAAGTCTGGCAGAGGGTTTAAATAAGGATCTGTGTAAAGAAATAGTAGATAGAAATGTAAGCCCAGAGCAGTTCAATACCATATATGTGATCTTGAATCAAGAACAACAGCTACAACTAAATTCCATCTCCCATCCTGACCTGAGGATATTGGAGGGAACAGCAGTCCTGACTCCAATCCATTCTTACAGTAGAAGCAGGCCAGGTGGGAAAGGCTATAGCATGCTGGTCCTCACCTGCAGCCTGCCCTGGCTTGTCCACCTGCTTTGTGGTGCTCTCTTGTCTACAATCACCAAGATGTTGGGTAAAGGATTTGATCTAAGTCCAAAGCAAATAGCAGCTGAGAGACTAACAACAGTTGTTGTCTGGCCCTGGCTCGGATGGGCCCTGGCGCCTTCCTAGGTAACCCCCTTTCCCCACAAAAGTCTCTTTGGTGCCGTGAAAACAGCTGACTCTTCTGCAGTTGCTTCGGTGTTTACCAGTAGCTGCCACATACAGCCCTCGCCCTCACAGCTATGCTGTTGGTGAATATATACCAAAATGACATCGTCTTCTCCATTATCACAACTTCCTTAACAATAGAGTGGAATTTATACCTGCTGTAAAGTTGTATGGCGATTTAAATAGAATTTTTTTCCTGTTTTAGTCATGAATAATAGACTAAATGTGAACAAGATAAAATATAAGCTTTCAACTTCAGAGTCTATGATAGATTTATATGGATGGCTCCAGGAATTTCTTCCACATTTTGAAGTATATACTTCCTTGTGTTATTAACTTGTAATCCCTTCCAATTAAGGGCAGGTCTTATTTTCTGTCCTGGAATCCTGCATGGCTCTCTGACTTGTTTTGATCAGTAGAATATGGCAGAAATAGCAACAGGCCTTGAAGTCTACTCTCAACTTCTGGTGCCCTGTGACTCTCACAAAAGGAAACCCAAGTTGATGTACTTGGGTGTGAGTGACCCAGACATTGAGGTCAATAGGCAACCATCAGCCCCTTCCTGTATTCCTCATACCTCTCTCTGCTGAGTACAAGCATACATAATTCCATGTGCTGCCATCAGAATTACCCAGATAAATGAGGCCCAGTTTACAGAATTTTGAACAAATGTGGTTGTTAGTTTAGACCACTAAAGTAGGAAAATGACCCATGACGAAGGTGAAAAGGTTGGAGTGTTTAGATGGTAAGTTTATATAAACACTGGGAGGAGGCATGAAGTCAACAACTCATGATGTCATCTCTTAAACTATGGTGGATTCAACATCATTTAGTGGTTATTTTAACTAAAGACAGAAAGAGTTTGGAATTTGATGAATTTGTGAAGACACATTGCTATCGTGCATGTAATTCTTTGAGGAAACATATGCTATATGACCTCAAATTTAGTGAGCTCTGAGCTCAGGGGCTTATTAATGTCTCTGCCTTACCTATATGGCCAAAATAGTGTTTGAACATATGTGTCTGACCAAAGGTATTGAGAACACTTCCAATATCATGTCAGGTGTTCATAGTAAGGCTTAGCACCAAATTTTCCAGTCCTTAGGCCAGTCACCCCCAATTCTTTGGCCTTATGGTAGCAAGGCACTCACAGTATCATCCTATCTTCAGCTCCTCAGAGACTTCTAAATTATTCTCTAATAAATAATGCTTAGAAAGGGGGTGTGGAAGCAGGAAGGGTGAAAACATGATGTTTTAGGACAACCTGAGCATTCCAGGCCCAGACCCCAGTTTACATTGACTTGGAAATGTTGAAAGAATTTTGGGCAGAAGACTTCAGAAAATCCCTCAAGTCCTTCACTGCCAAGACAAAATGCCTAGAGCGGGCTTTCCTCTGAGCAGGGAGGCCTGTGATGCCATCAGAATTACCCAAATGAGTTTGGTTCAACTTACAGAATCGTGAACAAATGTTCATATCTTCTCAGGGGACATCATACTACTTTCTAGTCTGTGCTTGCCCATGGACAGGGAAATGGTAGAGTTAACTCTGTGTAGTCACCAGACTACATTCTCTCAAAATTCTGGAAGGAGAGTGATTTAGCGAAATTAATCAACAGGCCAATGGGGTACAGGTTGCTGGACAGAGTCTGAGATTTCTGCTTCACTCTTAGGCTCAATCCTGGTGGCACTCTCCCTATTACAGTAGGATCTGTTTTTGTTAGGTCCATTTGGCTTTAGTAAACATACAGGTAAGAGAATGGATCACAGACACAATGGCTCTAGTTTCTGGTCTTGGCTTCATTGGCATAATTCCAGTGAGTGGGGACAGGAGAAAAGGATAGGTGCCTTGTTTATTCTTCTGGTACTATTATGAAACACCATGACCAGGGTAACTTATAGAGGAAAGGAGTTCAGTTTGGCTTACAGTTCCAAGGGCATAAAGGTTGTCATGGCAGGGACACATGACAGCAAGCGGCAGGCACGGGAGCTGAGTGAGCACATCTTTTATGGTAAACTCGAAATAGAAAGAGCAACCTTGAAGTGGGCTAAGCCTTTAAATTCCCAAAACCCATCTCCAGTGATACTCTTCCTCCAGGAAGATCATCACACAACTCTGGTACTGGAAGCAATACCAGCATCTCAGGGAGAAAGCAATGGCATACTGGGAAGGAATGTCAGGGGCACTAAAACACAGCTCCAGCACTGACGCGTTCCATGCATTCAGGTAGGTTAATTAAATTAATATTTTGAGGCACATCACAATGTATGGCATACTTTCAAAAGCACTTTTGAAAAAAATCTGCATATACTGCCAGCAGGACTGTAAATTAGTCAAGCTACTGTGGAGAACACTATCAAGGTTCCTCCAAACCCTAAAATAGTCCTAGCATACAATGAAGTTGTACCAATCCTGAGTATACATTCAAAGGAATCAAAGTCACCGTGCACTAGACATGCCTTCACACCCTTGCTTATTGACAAGAGCCAAGTTACTGGATCAGCCTCAGTGCCCATCAGTAGACAGTAGATGAGAAAAATATGCTATATATACACAGTGCATACTATTAATTCAAAAAGAATGAAATCATTGTAGGACAATGGATGGAACTGGAGATTATCATATTAAGCAAAATTAGCCAGACTCTGAAACTCAGACAATTAACACATACTTACTTTCATACATGGAGTGTGTATAGTGGGATGGGGCAGGGAGGAGAGGCCACATGAGAATAAAACTGTGCCCAAAAGAGAATGGGAAGGGAACCAGAATAACAATATCAACCAACCAGACCCCACTCCCCCAGAGCTCCCAGGGACCAAGCCACCAACCAAGGAGTACACATGGCTCCAGCTGCATATGTAGCAGAGGATGGTCTTGTCAGGCATCAATGGGAGGAGAGGTCCTTGGTCTATGAAGGGTTGATAGATGCCCCGGTGTAGGGGAATCGAGAGCAGGAGGGTGGGTGTGGGTGGGTGGGTGGAAGAACACCCTCATAGAAGCGGGGGAAGGGGGATGGGATAGGGGGTTTCTGGGAAGGGGGAAAACTGGGAAAGGAGATAACACTTGAAATGTAAATAAAATATCAAATTTTATGTGTGTGTATGTGTGTGTAAATAAGAGCTCTTATATACACTACCCCTGAACTGATAAAGTAGAGCTGTCTCACTGAAGCTGACTCCCAGAAGTTTTTCCATCATATGCACTGCGCCCAAAGCCTGCTGGCCGTTTCTGCTTCCTCTGCCCTCATGGGTGGGTGGCCAGTGACCCGAGAGGAAAAGGGAGACCAACAACAACATAACCTGTTCTTCTGCTTGATTATATATGCTAATAAGAAATTGAATCAAGTGTTTCAGTGTAGTATATGTAATATATGATCCCATTATTTCTATTTAAAATATAAGGAAGTTAAAAGGTAAAGTGTCTCGGCTCCAGTGTCCAGGTAGTTGGGACCGCCAGGCTCGGAGACAGACAGGCATAATATCGCTTCGGTCTCAGGCAGCTTGTGTGTAACCTTCTCTAAGAGCTGGGCAGATCTGCAGTAACCAGCGCGCCAGCTCTGCGGTGGGACTTCTACCTTGCAGAGGGACCCCCCCCCCCCGCACTGGGCGGGAGCCTACCAGCTCCCCTTTGGCAACCTCTGTTCCGGGATCTACCGCACTGAAGAGACAGGTACCCAGGTTCACCCCAATATAACATTGCTTGGGACATGGCCTGTTGGGGCTTCCATCTGCTCCCAAGAACTGGACAGCAATGTGGTCTTCTGGGCGCCAGCTCTGCTGTGGGCCATCCCCCCTGCAGGGTGCCTGTGCCACCGAAAGAGTGTAGAGTGCATTCCGCCATCTTTGCTCCAGTGTCCAGGTAGTTGGGACCGCCAGACCCAGAGACAGACAGGCATAATATCGCTTGGGCCTCAGGCAGTTTGTGTGTAACCTGCTCCAAGAGCTGGGCAGGTCTGCAGTAATCGATGCCCCAGCCCTGCTGTGGGACTTCTGCCCTGCAGAGGGACGCCCCCTCGCCCCCTCCCCCAGAGATCACACACCACTGCACAGGGCGGGAGCTTACCAGCCTCCCTTTGGTGACGTCTGCTACGGGAATCCACTACGCTGAGCCTTTGGATGTGCAGGGAATCCCCAATATAACATCTCTTGGGGCAAGGCACATCAGGGCTCCAAAGTCACTCAGGAACAGGGCAGGCCCCAGAAATCAGTGCCAGGGGAATCCTGGCAATCCAGGGGGGCCAGAAATAGTTTTGCAGGCTCACAGGAGGTCCAACCAACAGCCAGTGACAGCAGGACCAACTAACACCAGAGGTAACCAGATGGCAAAAGGCAAACGTAGGAACGTTATTAACAGAAATCAAAGTAAAATGGCACCATCCGAACCCAACTCTCCAACAGCAGCAAGTCCTGGATACCCCACCACACCCGAGAGACAAGATCTGGATTTAAAATCACTTCTCATGATGCTATTAGAGCATTTCAATAAGGACACAAATAAATCTCATAAAGAATTACAGGAGATCATGAATCAAGGGTTAGAAGCCCTTACAAAGGAAACACAAAAATCGCTTAGAGAAATGCAGGAGAACATGGGTAAACAGATGGAGGCCCACAAGGAGACAACAGAAAAATCGCTTAAAGAAATGAATCAACGGGTAGATGCACTTCCAAAGGAATCACAAAAATCGCATAAAGAAATGCAGAAGAATATGGGTCAACAGACAAATGCCCATAGGGGGGCAACACAAAAATGGCTTAAAGAAATGAATCAACGGATAGATGCCCTTAGAAAGGAAACACGAGAACTGCTTAAAGAAATGCAGGAGACGATGGATCAACAGATGGAAGCCCATGAAGAGGAAACACAAAAATTGCTTAGAGAAATGCAGGAGAACTTGGGTCAACAGGCAGAAATCCTGAAAGAGGAAACGCAAAAATACCTTAAAGAAATACAGGAAAATACAAACAAACAAGTGAAGGATCTCAGCAAATCCATCCAGGATCTAAAAAAGGAAGTAGAAACAACTAAGAAATCACAAAGGTAGACAACATTGGAGATAGAAAACCTTGGGAAGAAATCAGGACTCATAGATGCAAACATCAACAATAGAATACAAGCGATGGAAGAAAGAATCTCAGGTGCTGAAGATACCATAGAAAGCATCGACTCAACAGTCAAAGAAAATGCAAAATGCAAAAAACGTGTAACCCAAAACATCCAGGAAATCCAGGACACAATGAGAAGACCAAACCTAAGGATTATAGGTATTGATGAGAGTGAAGATTTGCAACTTAAAGGGCCAGTAAACATCTTCAACAAAATTATGGAGGAAAACTTCCCTAACCTAAAGATAGAGATGCCGATGAATGTACGAGAAGCCTACAGAACTCCAAACAGACTGGACCAGAACAGAAATACCTCCCATCACATAATAATCAAAACATGAAATGTACTAAACAAAGAAAGAATATTAAGAGCAGTAAGAGAAAAGGGCCAAGTAACATACAAAGGAAGACCTATCCGAATCACATCAGACTTCTCTCCAGAGACTATGAAAGCCAGAAGATCCTGGGCAGATCTCATGCAGACACTAAGAGAACACAAATGCCAGCCTAGACTACTCTACCCAGCAAAACTCTCGATCACCATAGATGGAGAGACCAAGATATTCCATGATAAAACCAAATTTTCACAATATCTTTCCACAAACCCAGCCCTGCAAAGGATAATAGGTGGAAACCGCCAATACAAGGAGAGAAACAACACCCTGGAAAAAATGAGATAGTAACCTTCTTGCATCAAACCCGAAAGTAGATAACCACTCAAACATAAAGATAGCGTCAAGAATGGCAGGTGGCAATAATCACTATTCCTTAATCTCTCTTAACATCAATGGTCTCAATTCCCCAATAAAAAGATATAGACTAACATATTGGATACGTAATCAGGACCCAGCATTTTGCTGCATGCAGGAAATGCACCTCAGTGTCAAAGACAAACACTACCTCAGAGTAAAAGGCTGGAAAACAATTTTACAAGCAAATGGTCCCAAGAAACGAGCCGGTGTAGCCATCCTAATATCAGATAAAATTGACTTCCAACCTAAAGTCATTAAAACAGACACAGAAGGACACTACATACTGATCAAGGGGAAAATCCACCAACAAGAACTCTCAATTCTGAATATCTATGCTCCAAATGCAAGGGCACCCTCATTCATAAAAGAAACTTTACTAAAGCTCAAATCACACATCGCACCTCACACAATAATAAGGGCAAGAGTTGAATGACTCAAGAGAGCTCTGAATACATAGGCTATAGACCCATGGTTTAAAATAGAGTTAAGGGTATAGGAGAGCGGCTCAGTGGTTAACAGTGTTTGCGGTGGACCCGAGTTCAGTTCCCAGATTATATTGTAAGGCTCCAGTTCCAAAGGCTCTGATACCTTCTTCTGTCCTCTGAGAGCAAACACATGCATCCACGCGCACCTGCGCGTGCACACACACACACACACACATAAAAATAAAATAAATATGCTTTAAAATATATGCAACTAGACACACATAATGCCTGTGTGTTATCTTGACTGTTGGCTGTTGGGTATACCATGTGTGAGGGTAGTCTAGAGCATATTCCTTGGGTCATATAGCAATATTTTAGATGTTCGTTTATGTGTTCATCCATTCCCATCTCTTTAGCACATGCCTTGCCTACACATCTTGTGCCAACACTCACTGCCTTCAACCCTTAGGAATCTGGAAACAAAAGATGGGAGTAGAGATACTGAAGAGAAATAGGAGGTAGTATTTGAAATTATGACAGACATTCAAAGTCACTCTACAAGGCATTTTGAGTTACATGATCTAGAATAACTTTTATTTTCAACAAATAATACGGAGAAAAGTTGAGCTATTCATAGACAAAATATAAAATTGCACATATAACCTAATATTACACATAAAACTTGACTCAAAATGAAGCATATACCTAAATAAATGATCCCAAATGCTCACAGTTTTAGATGAAAATACGGGAGTACATTTTGGTCTTAGATAGAGGAATGGTTGGTTAGATAGATCACCAATTGCATAAGCAACAAAAGAAAGGCCCAAACTAGATTTCTTTCAAGGAAAAAAAGTCTTCAAATGAACATCAACAAGAAAATTAGATAACTCACACAGAGGGACAAAAAGCTTTAAAACCTCAACCTGACAAGAAATTTTGTATCTAGAATGTGGAAAACTTTCTTACAGCTTAATATCATCAAGACAAATAACCCACATGGAAAGTGTGCAAAGAATTTTCTGAAGAATATATACAAATGGTTCACAAACACATGAAAAGACACCCAACAGCACTACTCATCAAGGAAATGCAAAGGAAGGCCACTGAGAATCCAGCCAGGATGTCTACAATCAAAAGGACAGAAAACAACTAGTATTGGCAAGGTTGGAGAGGAATTGGAACCCTCTTACATTTCTGGAGAGCATGTAAAATGGTGTGTCTGCTTTGGAAAACATTTTGGCACTTCTTCACAATGTTAAACACAGAGTTATTATATGACCCAGCAATTCTGTTCCTAGGTATATGTATCCAAGAGAATTAAAAACATATGTCTACAGAAAGACTTGGACTCAAATGTTCCTGGTAGCTATGTTCATCGTAGCTTTTATTCACAATTGCCAAAAAGTGGGAACAATTTAATATCCATCAACTGCAGAGATAAATAAAATGCTGTGTGTCTGTGTGCAAACACATTTTATTAGAAAGACAGTCTTTTATTTTGAAGATTAGAAGCTGTACATATAGTCAGAGAGAACAAAACCCATTTACAATTCTATGAACTAGGTAGCAATATTTTAGATATTCGTTCATGTGTTCATCCATTCCCATCCCTTTAAATACTAGCAAAATTAGAACTGGCTGTCTGTAATAGCTTAATGCACACTCATTTTACAATAGAATATTGTGGATCCCTTTCCATGGCAATAAATATTATTTTACTTTAAAGTAGAAAAGTATTTCTTTGCGCCAATACCTGAAGCCAAGTATTTTAAATAGGAGTAACCTCTGCTTTCTTCTTTCCTTCATCCATTCTACTATATCTTTCCAAGAACACTATGTATGGCTTTCTTTCATTTTCTCTTCAACCAGTCAGATGACTTGAGTTTCTCAGATAGTTATTTTATTTGTTTAACTCTATAGGATTTCTTTGTATAATTATCTTCTAAAAACTTTCCTTAACATTTGTATTTTTTCTTTTTCTACACTTTTATTGTGACATAAAAAATACAACATGATATTAGCCTCTGAACATATTTTTAAGCATGCGATATATGGTTACTGATTCTAAGTACAGTGTTGTAGAGCAGATATTCACAGCTTCATTATCTTCATTATTTGAAATGTATGTGCTGTTCACCAGTGCCTCTCCATCTCTTTTCTTTCCAGTTCCAGGTAACCACCATTCCATTTACAGATTCTACTAATTTGACTACTTCTGATCCCAGCTATGGATGTGATCATGATGTCTTGTCTTCCTATGACTGGTTTGTTCTACCCAGCATGATGTCTTCAAAGTTCATTCATTTTGTTGCATATTTTAGCTTTTTTGTTTTTTAAGGTTGAGCAATACTCCACTAGGCAATGCACCCTCTTCTATCAATCCACATTTACAGTGTTTCCACATGGCTGTTGTGAGTAATGATCCAATCACAATGAGCTAGCAATATCTCTTTGATATCTTAATTTTGAGTGACCCACATGAACAGGTTGTAAATAAAGTGCAGAAGATGTAGAGGCCACAGTGGTTAGTATGCAGAAGAAGCTGAAACACAGTTCGCTATGATGAGGTTTCTCATAATGTGAGGTTCTTAAGGCCATGAGCTGGTCTTGGGGTGGGAGGAAGAGAGTTAGATGCAAATAATACAAGATAAAGAGGTCTAAACATGATAGTATCCAACAGGAAAGAAGGCTTTCTTTTAAACCTGAAAAAGAGTAAGAAGAGTTTCCCTGAAAGAGGGGAGAGAGAGAGAGAGAGAGAGAGAGAGAGAGAGAGAGAGAGAGAGAGAGAGAGGGAGGAGGCCAGAGAACCCTCTCTAGAGTGCAGGGGTCAGAGTATCTCTCCCAGCAAATCCTACTGAGGAGTCTCAGGCCAATCCCAAGAACAGAGGAAAATGAAAAATCTCACTTTCATAACTTTTAGAGGTGGTGGAGCATTTCATATCACATGAAATAAAGTTCAAACAAGCAAGGTTAAATACAAGGTTCTCTATTACAATAAAGGTTTGTGAAACAAGATACATAGTGTGACTATGGGGTCTCAGCAAGGATCAGGAACTACACAGTGGTGCATTCCTCAAGGTTCTTTGGAGTAACACAACTTACAGAATGCATCTCTCTATTCATAGAAATGGAGATTTATTAGAATAACTTATAGTTCCAGCTAATCCAACAATGGTTGGCTACAAACAGAAAATCCAGTAGCTGTTCAGCACACTGGCTGGATGTCTTAGTTGGTTTTCAGTATAAATTGGAATCCCAAAGAAGTAGGCTCTAATACCAGAGAAGAAATGGACTAGCTAGCAAGCCAAGGGCAAGCAGGCAAAGAGCCAAAGCTTCCTTCATCCCTGTCCTTACAAAGGCTTCTAGCAGAAGGTGTGGCCCAGACTGGAGGTAGATTTTTCCCAACTCAAAAGATCTGGATTACAGATGTGTCTTTCTACCTCAAAGATACAGATTAAAGTTGATCTTTCCACTTTAAGTTAAACAAAACTCTCACAAATGTGACCTCCAAGTAATTCCAGATATACTCAAGATGACAATCAAGAATAGCTATCACAGTGGATATTTGAAAGTAGTCCTTTTTAGTTTGTATGATTGTCTCTTTACTGAATGAAATTTTATTAGAACCGATGTATATTTGTTCATGTTTTGTCTATGAATTCTTTGTTTCAGGAGCTTGGAACATCTGGTCATACACAGCCAACAAGGAGAGAGTGATGGATACTTATGCTCAGTCTACTTTCTCCTTTGTGTATAGTCTGGGATTCCAGTGTAGGAAATGATGCCTCCCACTTTTAGATGGACCTTTCTTCATCAGCTTACCCTATTACCTGATCTTTCATAGACATGTCCACAGATGAAATCATTTTTCAGAGATGTGGCTGGAGGCTTATTTCCCAGGTGATTCCAGATTATTTCAACTTGGAAACAAACTCCAACCATACTTGCCTATTTTCACATCCTTTTTTTCTTTCTTTTTTAAAGGATACCTCATAGAGTTTAACTGGAGTTTAATTAGCTGATATATACAGAGGTATGGGGCTATTTACTGTATCATGGTCAATTTAACGGTGGCTCCATCTCTGAAAGACAATGACTCTCCATTCCTCAGTAGCCATTAACTATCAGTAGTTCTCAACTAGAGTGGGTCCTCATGAGTGGGTCCAATTCATACAGGAATGTTGACAGGCTCCACATTGTCCAGGCCTTGGGCAGGTAAGCACAGTATTTTGAGTTCATGAGTGCAATGGCCATGTCATGTTCAAAAGAAAAGGTTTCATAGTGCTCTTCTCCATCTTCCATGTCTAATATTCTTTTTAACTTTTTTTGCTTCTCAAGTGTCAGACTCCCACAAGCAGTCTTCTGCTTCATAGTTGGATAGGAAGATACTGGTGCCCTGTATCCTCACAGCCCAGGGTCCATTGAAATGAGAAGCCTAAAAACTTGGGGTTCCTATTCCTCAATACACTATTTAGAATTGTCTGGGCTCCTCAGGGTAAATGATAGAGAACAAGGTTCTCACTGTATCTCCGTGATACCTACAAAATGAAACCTATAGTGTCAGAGTTCTAGGGTCAATGTTAACAGCTTAAGATTGAAAATAGAAGCCTAAAAACTTGGGGCTCCTATTCCTCAATACACTGTTTAGAATTGTCTGGGCTCCTCAGGGTAAATGATAGAGAATAAGGTTCTCACTGTATCTCCGTGATACCTACAAAATGAAACTTATAGTGTCAGAGTTCTAGGGTCAATGTTAACAGCTTAAGAAATAGGGCTGCTTGATTACTTGCCTCCTACACTCAAAGAGATACTTGAGAAGGAAGATGGAGGCTGGAGGCGCAGTGCATGGCTCTTTCTTTTGCAATGCAACATTGTCATTGTCTATCTCAGAAATACCTTCCTCCCCCAGTCAGGAAACCTTCAAGTCAGTCACATATCAACACATCCTACAGAAAAGGTAACTAGCTGGCCTATTTGTCTAGACCTAGTTGTTGCTTATTGTGACAACATGACCACTCAAATATCTCTTCGCATCCTTGGGACTGTTCCTGTGTAGATGAATTATCCAGCCACTTGTCTCACAGGTATAGGGCACTAGTGTTCTTGAATTCCTGAGTCAAAACCCAACCCCTTTACCTCCTGATCTTGTGCCCTGACATGTGACCTATATTCTCTCTACTCCAGTCTACTCATCTATTACCTGAGGTGCTAATGACAATGTGAACCCTCTGGGATTGCTATGAGGGCTACATGTACCCATTCATATACTTATTATGATACCAAAGTGGAGTAAAAGCCATTCCAGTTGAGATCAATTGAGGTCATTGAACTGATTTATTGGTTGCTTGAACTTTCATAAATGCTTCAGTTTTCCTTCCTCTACATAAGAGTTATGTGATGTGGGAGAGAAATGCCCATTGCCTTCTCTATTATACAGCATGGGAAACTGAGGTCAAGTGGAAGTTGAGGATGTTCAGATCATCAAATGCTTAACGCATAGTAGGGGTTCACCCAGAAGTCCCCTGGACATTGTGATCAACTTTCAAGTCTATATAATGAAGGAAATTTTGGTCTAGACCAGGATCCCTCAGTGTGGAACCCGAGACCCCTGCAGCCATGTTTCACTTGCTATTTAAAGTAGATTGAGAGATGTCTTTCTACTTGCTTGTAAGAAGTTAAATAGAGTAACTTGCTTTAGTTAATGTTTTTACTTACATTCCAAATATTGATTCCTCCTTGTCCCCCTCCCAAAGTTCTTCACCCTATTCCCCCTTCCCTTTGCCTCTGAGAGGGTGCTTTCCCCACCCCAGGCATCCCCCTTCCCTGGAGCACCAAATCTTTACAGGATTAGCCTATCCTTTCCCTCTGAGGCCAGACAAGGCAGTCCTCTGCTACATATGTGTCTGGAGGCGGGGGGTGGGGGGGTGGGGGCGGCGGCACTCAGACCAGCCCGTGTATGCTCTTTGATTGGTGGCTTAGTCTCTGGGAGCTCCTAGGGGTCTGGATTAGTTGATGTTAACTTTTAAAGTTTTATATTTAAGTTTAAACTTTCACTGAATGAGTCAGAAAGTCTACACAGACCACAAGAAACCCAGATTGGAGACCAAGGCTTGGGAGATATCAAAGAAAGTGTTAGGGTTTAGTCTTCTGTGCATGCACAGCTCAGCACACCATGCACTCCAGGGCAGCTTGATCACCATGCACTTTACAGTTGTTTGTCCTTAGTCTTGCATTCTTTAAGTGCACTGTAACAAGTTACTTACTGAAACGTGATGCATAAAGAAAGCTCACGCTGAAACATGTTAACATGCATATAAGTGATGCTTGTCCTGCATACTGGCCTCCCAATGCTGCCTGCCAGAGTCTATTGTATTCATCTTTTCAGAGTCCCAAGTCTTAGTCTTTAGGAATATGACTGCATTTGAAAATGGGATCTTTGAAGTGGTCATTTTAAATGAGAACTGGGGAGATGGCTTTCATTTGGCAAACATTAATTCAAATCCCAAGAATCTGTCTGAAAGTTAAATAGAGTAGTGTGTGTCTATAATCCCACTACTTGTGTAGAGAGTTAGAGGTAGAGACGAGAGAATTCTGGAAGCTCAGGTACCAGCTAGTCTGGCATATATAGCAAGAACAACAAAAGAGAAACCTGGTCTCATGCAACCTGGAAAGTGAGAACCAACACCGTGGGTTTTCCTTTGATTTCTGTAACAAGAATATCCCTATACTCACACACACAGAGAACTACACACATCATAGACACTAAAACACCACACATGCACACACACAGGTGTGAATACACATTATACACACTCACACCACATACACACTCACAGATGTCCACACATCATTCACATACATTGCAGACATACAAAATAAATTGCTTTTTTAAAAGTAAGTAATTAGGTAAATCTGAGGTCCTGGGAGTGGCCACTAATCCATCATGACAGGTGGCCTCATAGGAAAAAGAGGTTATGATACAGGCAGAGAAAGAAGCCCAAGGGAAGACAGCGAGAGAAGCTAAGTCTCTGGAGGCAAAGAGAACTGAGCATTCCTGCTGGCGTCTTGACCTCAGCCTTGCTGCTTCCAGACTGTAAGACCGTAAAGCTCTGCTGTTTCGGGGACTTGGTCTGTGAACCTTCTTCGCTATCGCAGCCATGGGAAACTCATACTATATCTAAAATCAGGTGAAAACCACTATCGTCTAGGCATTTTGGCACAATTTTACAATATTGGTCATTAAAATTTAAGTCTATGATTTTTTTTCATTATCTTCTGATAGCACAATTCAGAAAGTTTTGGAAAGCAAGGAACAGCTTGTCTGTGTCACACAGATATTGAAGACTGTCAAAGGCTGTGTTAAAATCCAGTATGTTCAATCCTACCCACCATATAGGCCAGGCAAACACCTAGCAACAATATCTATACGTCATTTGCAAACAAATGTTTACAAATTTCAGCCTTAAAATGTCTCTCCAATGTTTCCATTTAAAGAAGACTACAAAAATAATCTCTGGGAATTGGTTATTATAAATATAATATGCAAAAAGTATTACAAACAGGCAAAGAGGGTATTGTGATATCATAGAATAAAGTATCCATTTGCATCTTAATGTGCATACATGGCTCAAATCATCTTATATACATAAGCCTCAATTGAAAAAAATGGAAAGCAAAAAATAAATGATTAAAAATTATAGCATATACATATGATTATGAAGGCATAGATTAAAATAAATATTGAAGTAGAAAAAAAATCATATTATAGAAACCAAACTTACACATTATGCCATAACGTATCCAAATGAAATTAATCCACCCATTCATTCATTTATCCCACAAATGTCTTCTGAGCTTTACTTACATTCCAAGCAACCAATTAAGCAAGACAGAGAGAGATTACAGAAGCTCTGTCTTTGCAGCGCTTACAGCCTCCAAACCAAACCCACCCGTCAGCAGAGCAGTTCAGTCCCTGTAAGTCATGAGAAGTGTCAGGGTGGGGATAAGCCAGGACACACGGTGGTAGACCCAGTGCTTCTGAGCCGCAGAAATGAGAGGGAAGAGCAGGGAGAAAAGAAAGGAGTGGTGGGGACCGGACCGTGCAGGGCCTGGGCTCCCTGAAGGGCAGAGCCTTTGGGTGTTAAGGGAGGGAGTAGAGGGTGAGGCCCCTGTGCTGAGAAAGCGTCTGGGGTGGTGTGTCACTGATGGCAGGAAGCAAAGCTCTTGTGTAACCCAGGAAAAGACTCTTGCCACTTCCCAAGTGTCGGCCAGTTTACCACAAGCATGGCAGCAGAGATAACAAGAAGATTGGTTTAAGATATCTTACTGAGAGAACTGACAGGACTGGATCATTAAACGCACAAGAGTGGAGAGGATCATAAAAGGGCAAGAGTCAGCCATGATCCTGAAAGCTCTAGGGAAGGGAGCTTCCTGAGATGAAGAAGTGCATGTGTGTGTGTGTTTGTGCACGCATGTATGTTTGTGTATGTGTGTGTATGCATGTGTGGATGGAGGTGTGTATATGTGTGTATGTGTAAGAGCACATGTATTTGTGTGTATGTGTGTACATATGCATTTGCATGTATTTGTGTGTGCATGTGTGTAAGTATGCATGTATGTGTATATGTGTATGTGTGTATATATACATGTACATGTGTGTATGTGTGTATATATGTGCATAAGTGTATGTGTGTATGTATATTTGTGTTTGCATATGTGTATGTATGTGTATGCATATTTGTGTTTATACGAGTATTTGTATATATATATTTAAGTATATGGAGGTGTGTATGTGTGTCTTTGTGTATATGTGTATTTGTGTGTATACCTGTGTGTGTGTCTATGCATGTGTATGTTTATGAATATGTGTATGTGTATATGTGAGTGTGTGTGTGTGTGTGTGTGTGTGTGTAGGTGATAGCTACAGAAAGAAGTTTCTCTAGGAATGCTGCTGTACAAGCTATCTGTGAAGATATTTAGCATCAGGCTTTCCTTTCTTCTGCTCTGCTCCTTGGCACACTGATATCTTCCATACACAAAATGACTGCTGGGCTTGCAGGCACACCTGTGATTAACTCCAGAAGATTAAATGGAAACAAGATGATGAGAAGCTGACTCTCTGAAAGGAAACTTTTGCTCATATTTTCTTAACAAAATTTCTGGCTCAAGAGATCCTGCCTATGAGCCATGGGTATTTTGATGCACTTTCCAAAAAGGATCAAAAAGTATCCACACTTTGGTCTTCCTTCCTCTTGAGCTTCATGTGCTCTGTGAGTTGTATCTTGGGTATTCCGAAGTTTTGGGCTAATATCCACTTATCAGCGAGTGTATAACATGTGTGTTCTTTTGTGATTGGGCTACCTCACTCAGGATGATATTTTCTAGCTCCATCGATTTGCTTAATAGACTGAACATAGGGTCCCCAGTGGAGCAGCTAGAGAAATGACCCAAGGAACTGAAGAGGTTTGCAGCTCTACAGGAGGAACAATAATATGTACCAACCAGTACCCCCAGAGCTTCCAGGGACTAAACCACCAACCAAAGAGTACACATGGAGGGACCTATGACTCCAGCTACATATGTAGCAGAAGATGACCATTTTAGAGAAGTCAATGAGAAGAGAAGCCGTTGGTCCTATGAAGGCTCAATTCCCCAGAATAGGGGAATGCAAGTCAGGAAATTGGGGGAGGGGAGAGAGCAGGGGGTGGGATAGGGGGTTTTCAGAGAGGTAACACGGAAAGGGGATACCATTTTAAATCTAAATAAAGAAAATACTTAATAATAATAATAAAAAAGAGAGATCCTACCTACAATTGAATCAATTAAATACTTACCCAAGCCAGAGTTCTCTGACCCAAAAATGTGGGATAGACTTCTTTTTTTTTCCTTTTTTTAATTCTATTTTATTATTATTTTTTTAATTTACATTCCAAATCATTTCCACTTTCCAGTTTCCTCCCTCCCCGAAAGTTCCATAAGCCCCCTTCCCTCCCTCTTTTCTCCATTCAACCCCCTCTCATTTCTCTGTCCTGGCATTCCCCTACATCCAGTCTTTCCAGGACCAGGGGTCTCTCCTTCCATCTTCTTAGAAATCTATTGATATGCGAATTGTGTCTAGGGTATTCAGAGATTCTGGGTTAATATCCCCTTATCAGTGACTGCATACCATGTGTGTTCTTTTGTGATTGGGTTACCCCACTAAGGATGATATTTTCAAGTTCTGACCATTTGCCTAGGAATTGCGTGAATTCATTGTTTTTAATTGCAGAGTAGTATTCCATTGTGTAGATATACCACATCTTCAGAATGAATTCCTCCGTTGAGGGACATCTGGGTTCTTTCCAGCTTCTGGCTATTATAAATAAGGCTGCTATGAACATAGTGGAGCATGTGTCCTTATTGCATGCAGGTAAAGCCTCTGGGTATATGCCCAGGAGTGGTATAGCTGGATCCTCCAGGAGTGTCATGCCCAGTTTTCGGAGGAACCGCCAGACTGCTTTCCAGAGTGATTGTACCAGCTTGCAATTCCACCAGCAGTGGAGGAGTGTTCCTCTTTCTCCACATCCTCGCCAACAACTGCTGTCTCCTGTGTTTTTGATCTTAGCCATCCTGACTGGTGTGAGATGGAATCTCAGGGTTGTTTTGATTTGCATTTCCCTAATGACTAAGGATGATGAACATCTCTTTAGGTGCTTCTCAGCCATTAGATATTCTGCAGGTGAGAACTCTTTGTTTAGCTCTGTACCCCATTTTTTAATAGGGTTATTTGTCTCTCTGGAGTTTAACTTCTTGAGTTCTTTGTATATATTGGATATTAGCCCTCTGTCGTATGTAAGGTTGGTAAAGATCATTTCCCAGTTAGTTGGTTGCTGCTTTGTCTTTTTGACAGTGTCTTTTGCCTTGCAAAAACTTTGTAATTTAATGAGGTCCCATTTGTCAATTCTTGATCTTAGAGCATAAGCTATTGGAGTTCTATTCATGAAATTCTCCCCTGCGCCCATATGTTCAAGGTTCTTCCCTAGTTTCCTTTCTATTAGTTTCAGTGTGTCTGGTTTTATGTGGAGGTCCTTGATCCACTTGGAATTGAGCTTAGTGCAAGGAGATAAGAATGGGTCAATTTGCATTCTTCTGCATGTTGACCTCCAGTTGAGCCAGCACCATTTGTTGAAAAGGGTATCTTTTTTCCACTGGATGGTTTTAGCTCCTTTGTCAAAGACCAAGTGACCATAGAAGTGTGGATCCATTTCTGGGTCTAAAACTCTGTTCCATTGATCTACATGCCTGTCACTGTACCAATACCATGCAGTTTTTAACACTATTGCTCTGTAGTACAGCTTGAGGTCCGGGATACTGATTCCCCCAGAGGTTCTTTTACTCTTGAGAATAGTTTTAGCTATTCTGGGTTTTCTGTTATTCCAGATGAATTTTTGAATTGCTCTTTCTAACTCTATGAAGAATAGAGTTGGGATTTTGATGGGGATTGCATTGAATCTGTATATTACTTTTGGTAAGATGCTCATTTTTACTATAATAATCCTGCCAATCCATGAGCATGGCAGTTTTTTCCATCTTCTGAGGTCTTCTTCAATTTCTTTCTTCAGAGACTTGAAGTTCTTGTCATACAGATCTTTCACTTGTTTGGTTAGAGTCATGCCAAGTTACTCTATATGGTTTGTGGCTATCGTGAAGGGTATCATTTCTCTTACTTCTTTCTCAGCCTGCTTATCCTTTGAGTATAGGAAGGCTACTGACTTGCTAGAGTTGATTTTATATCCGGCCACTTTGCTGAAGTCATTTATCAGCTGTAGGATACTATGTAGTATACTATCATATCGTCTGCAAATAGTGATAGTTTGACTTCTTCCTTTCCAATTGGTATCCCTTTGAGCTCTTTTTGTTGTCTAATTGCTCTAGCTAGAACTTCAAGTACTATATTGAAAAGATATGGAGAGAGAGGGCAGCCTTGTCTAGTCCCTGATTTTAGTGGGATTGCATCAAGTTTCTCTCCATTTAGATTGATGCTGGCTACCGGTTTGCTGTAAATTGCTTTTACTATGTTTAAATATGGGCCTTGAATTCCTGATCTTTCCAAGACCTTTAGCATGAAAGGATGCTGAATTTTGTCAAATGCTTTCTCAGCATCTAATGAGATGACCATGTGGTTTTTTACTTTGAGATTGTTTATGTAGTGGATTACATTGATGGATTTCCTTATATTGAACCATCCTTGCATCCCTGGGAAGAAGCTTACTTGATCGTAGTGAATGATCGTTTTGATGTGTTCTTGGATTCGGTTGGCAAGGATTTTATTGAGTATTTTTGCATCGATATTCATAAGAGAGATTGGCCTGAGATTCTCTTTCTTTGTCGGATCTTTGTGTGCTTTTGGTATTAGTGTAATTGTGGCTTCATAGAACGAGTTGGGTAGTGTTCCTTCTGTTTCTATTTTGTGGAACAGTTTGAAGAGTATTGGTGTTAGGTCTTCTTTGAAGGTCTGATAGAATTCTGCACTAAAACCATCTGGACCTGTGCTTTTTTTGGTTGGAAGACTTCCAATGACAGCTTCTATTTCTTCAGGGGTTATAGGACGGTTTAGATGGTCTATTTGATCCTGATTTAATTTTGGTATTTGGTATCTGTCAAGGAAATTGTCCATTTCCTCGAGATTTTCTAGTTGTGTTGAATACAGGTTTTTGTTGTAGGATCTGATGATTTTTTGAATTTCCTCAGTTTCTATTGTTATCTCTCCTTTTTGTTTCTGATTTTATTAATTTGGATACTATCTCTGTGCCCTCTGGTTAGTCTGGCTAAGGGCTTATCTATCTTGTTGATTTTCTCAAAGAACCAACTCCTCGTTTTGTTGATTCTTTGTATGGTTTTATTTGTTTCTACTTGATTGATTTCAGCCCTGAGTTTGATGATTTCCTGCCTTCTACTCCTCTTTGGTGTATTTGCTTCTTTATGTTCCAGGGCTTTCAGGTGTGCCATTAAGCTGTTAGTGTATGCTGTCTCCCATTTCTTTTTGGCGGCACTCAGGGCTATGAATTTTCCTCTTAGCACTGCTTTCATTGTGTCCCATAAATTAGGGTATGTTGTGCCTTCATTTTCATTAACTTTCAAAAAGTCTTTGATTTCTTTCTTTATTTCCACGTTGACCAAGTTATCATTGAGTAGAGCATTGTTCAGCCTCCATGTGTACATGGGTTTTCTTTTGTTTTTGTTGCCATTGAAGACCACCCTTATTCCATAGTGATCTGATAGGAGGCATGGGATTAGTTCTATCTTCTTATATCTGTTGAGGTCTGATTTGTGACCAATTATATGGCCGATTTTGGAGAAGGTACCATGAGGAGCTGAGAAGAAGGTGTATTCTTTAGCTCTAGGATGAAATGTTCTATATATATCTGTTAGTTCCATTTGGTCCAAGGCTTCAATTAGATTCACTGTGTCCCTGTTTAGTTTCTGCTTTCCTGAATGATCCATTTCAGAGAGCGGGGTGTTGAAGTCACCCACTATTATTGTGTGAGTTGCGATGTGTGCTTTGAGCTTTAGTAAAGTTTCTTTTACGAATGAGGGTGCCCTTGAATTTGGAGCATAGATATTCAGAATTGAGAGTTCTTGATGGTGGATTTTTCCCTTGATCAGTATGTAGTGTCCTTCTGTGTCTTTTTTGATGACTTTAGGTTGAAAATCAATTTTATCTGATATTAGGATGGCTACTCCACCTCGTTTCTTGGGGCCATTTGCTTGTAAAATTGTTTTCCAGCCTTTTACTCTGAGGTAGTGTTTGTCTTTGACACTCAGGTGCATTTTCTGAATGCAGCAAAATGCTCGGTCCTGTTTACGTATCCAGTCTGCTAGTGTATGTCTTTTAATTGGGGAATTGAGATCATTGATATTAAGAGAGATTAAGGCATAGTGATTATTGCCATCTGCCATTCTTGACACCATCTTTATGTTTGAGTGGTTATCTACTTTTGGGTTTGATTCAAGAAGGTTATTATCTCATTTTTTTCAGGGTGTTGTTTCTCTCCCTGTATTGGAGGTTTCCACCTATTATCCGTTGCAGGGCTGGATTTGTGGAAAGATATTGTGAAAATTTGGTTTTATCATGGAATATCTTGGTCTCTCCATCTATGGTGATTGAGAGTTTTGCTGGGTATAGTAGTCTAGGCTGGCATTTGTGCTCTCTTAGTGTCTGCATGAGATCTGCCCAGGATCTTCTGGCTTTCATAGTCTCTGGTGAGAAGTCTGATGTGATTTGGATAGGTCTTCATTTGTATGTTACTTGGCCCTTTTCTCTTACTGCTTTTAGTATTCTTTCTTTGTTTAGAACATTTGGTGTTTTGATTATTATGTGACGCGAGGTATTTCTGTTCTGGTCCAGTCTGTTTGGAGTTCTGTAGGCTTCTTGCATGTTCATCAGCATCTCTCTCTTTAGGTTAGTGAAGTGTTCCTACATAATTTTGTTGAAGATATTTACTGGCCCTTTAAGTTGCAAATCTTCACTCTCATCTATACCTATAATCCTTTGGTTTGGTCTTCTCATTGTGTCCTGGATTTCCTGGATGTTTTGGGTTACACGTTTTTTGCATTTTGCATTTTCTTTGACTGTTGAGTCGATGCTTTCTATGGAATCTTCAGCACCTGAGATTCTTTCTTCCATCTGTTGTATTCTATTGTTGATGTTTGCATCTATGACTCCTGATTTCTTTCCAAGGTTTTCTATCTCCAATGTTGTCTACCTTTGTGATTTCTTAGTTGTTTCTACTTCCTTTTTTAGTTCCTGGATGGATTTACTGAGATCCTTCACTTGTTTGTTTGTATTTTCCTGTATTTCTTTAAGGTATTTTTGCATTACCTCTTTCAGGATTTCTGCCTGTAGACCCACGTTCTCCTGCATTTCTCTGAGCGATTTTTGTGTTTCCTCCTCATGGGAATCCATCTGTTGATCCATCGTCTCCTGCATTTCTTTAAGCAGTTCTCGTGTTTCCTTTGTAAGGGCATCTAACCGTTGATTCATTTCTTTAAGCAGTTTTTGTGTTGCCTCCTTATGGGCTTCTGTCTGTTGACCCATATTCTTCTGCATTTCTTTATGCAATTTTTGTGATTCCTTTGTGAGTGCATCTACCCGTTGATTCATCTCGTTAAGCAATTTTTGTGTTGTCTCCTTGTGCGCCTCCATCTTTTGATCCATGTTCTCCTGCATTTCTCTAAGCAATTTTTGTGTTTTCTTTGTAAGGGCTTCTAACCGTTGATTCATGGTCTCCTGTAATTCTTTATTAGATTTATTTGTGTCCTTCTTGTGATCCTCTAATAGCATCATGAGAAGTGATTTTAAATCCAGATCTTGTCTTTCAGGTGTGGTGGGTTATCCAGGACTTGCTGCTGTTGGCGAGTTGTGTTCGGATGGTCCCATATTACTTTGATTTCTGTTAGCAACATTCCTACGTTTGCCATCTGGATACCTCTGATGTTAGTTGGTCCTGCTGTCACTGGCTGTTGGTTGGACCTTCTGTGAGCCTGCAAAGCTATTTCTGCCCCCCCCTGGTTTACCAGGATTCCCCTGGCACTGATTTCTGGGGCCTGCCCTGTTCCTGAGTGACTTTGGAGCCCTGATGTGCCTTGCCCCAAGTGATGTTATATTGGGGAGTCCTTGCACATCCAAAGGCTCAGCGTAGTGGATTCCTGGAGCAGAGGTCGCCAAAGGGAGGCTGGTAGGCTCCTGCCCTGTGCAGGGGTGTGTGATCTCTCCTAGAGTTGGGGCGGGAGGGGGCGTCCCTCTGCCAGGCAGAAGTCCCACAGCAGAGCTAGCATGCTGGTTACTGCAGATCTGCCCAGCTCTTGGGAGCCACGTACACACAATCCGCCCGAGACTCAAGCGATATTATGCCTGTCTGTCTCAGAGACTGGCAGTCCCAACTTCCTGGCCACTGGAGCAAAGATGGTGGAGTGCACTTTGCACTCTCTCCGTGGCGCTGCTCACCCTGTTGAGGTGATGGCCTGCAGATCTGGCACCCAGATGACCACAGCGCTGTCCCATTCATGGGCGCAGGCGGAAGCCCCAACAAGCCATGTCCCAAGTGATGTTATATTGGGGAAGAGCCTGGGTACCTGTCTCTTCAGTGCAGTCTACCCTGTGATAGACTTCTAATAGACTATCACTGCTTGAATTTTAGCCTGGGTACCAGAACAGTACATACTTCAATGTACTTATATCTTCACAAGTACATGAGTGCTGGCAAATCTGACTAGAAATCTGGTGGAGCAGTGCCCTGTCTTTGATCTCCCAGTCACATTCTAGCTGTACCCTTAGGAATAGAACATTTCATTTTCATACTGATTGTACCATGTAGAAGTATCATGCGGGGTTTGGTGGTATTGCTGTGATCACATCAGAGGTCCTGAGGGGGCACTTCGACAAGTGGAAGGCTGTCTTTCTTTTCATACACACTGCCTTGCAATCTGTAGGCAATTGAACCCCTAACTGTAGGTCAGTTGCCTAGACTTACTCTCCGGGGAAGGTTAGATCACCCAGGAGTCTCAACTACCTCCCCAGCAAGTCCCTACAGTGGTGGGACTTAAGCCTCTGTACATTACGGGACACCTCCAGTGTGAACCTTTTCTCCCTCACAGGAAGAAGCACAGGCCCACGCAAACGCTATCACATTATTTCTGTGTGAGAACAGAGCATACTGAGTCCCAGTCTCGAAGCACTTGATACATTTTCAACATTAGTGCCGGCTACTTCATTTGAAGGAGACATGTCCGCCTCTCGTTATAAGAGAAAAATTCAAACTGGATCTAATCGGCCTCCTCCGTATGCTCAGCATATTCAACAACTAAAACAGTCTTCACTGAGAGCAATCTGTAGTCTCCGAGGAGAACTTCATCCAACAATGAAGAGAAAGGGGAAGCAGAGTCTAGCAAAGGAAGGCTCTCATGTGAGAGCGCTCTGTGAAGTCACTCTAGTGAAAGCAAGAACCCCGAAGACTGTACAGACCACACCCCAGGATCGAATATGAGATTTGCTGGACATCTCAAACTATTTTCCAAGCGCTTGGGGTTTGGCACAGCCCCTGCTCACAATTGGCAAGTTATTCCTGTAAGTCTGTCTGGATACCCCCATCTCTCCTCCCTTTCCCTGTGGTGAATATCCAGGTAATTCATTTGCTTCACAGTCGTGATTTCATGCTCGGCATTTTCTCGCTGCTGTCTGCGTCCTTGCCCCTCGTGTGGTTCCCAGAAGCATCTGAACATTATGTTCACATGCAGTGTAGAGAGGTGTCCATCACTTCCTCTTTAGTGTCAGGAAGGCTGTGTCAGGATGTGAAGGCACTGTGCCATGTGGGGCACAGAAGAAGGACGAGGGCTGTGGTTGCCAGAGAGAAACAATGGTTACCTGAACTGTTTGTAAGGATGCTGAGGGGTTAAATCTGCCCTGTGCTGCTCCAGAGGGGTGGAACTAGGCCCAGGGGCACATGCAGGCTCAATTCAAGACAGGTTTTGTCTTCTCTGAGGAACCAGGTAAACAGCTAGCTGCCTGTCTTACACCAAGGTGATTTCTTCCTCTGTTATTTGCAAGGATGCATTTGGGAAACTGAAAAACTAATAAAATTGTTCTAGACTATAATAAATAAATGGAATCCAAGATTTTAAAGTGCCTTTCTGTAAATGTGGGGACTGTATACCAATGCTCAGGACACTGCTGGGTCCTAAGAAGTATTCCACGAGAGTGCGGCCACCATTCTCCACCAGACAGCCCCCAGCAGCTCTTTGCCAGCATTCCTCCGCGAGCCCCACGCCTGCCTTGCGTGCCTTGCGTGCCATGAGTGAGCGTGCGAGGGCGCGTCGGCAGGCGCCGCGTGGGGGGGCGGGCGGCGTGGAGGCGGAGCTGGCCATGGCCGAGGCGTCGCTGTAGTGAGGAGCTTCCAGAAGAGACCAGGAACACGGAGAATGGCTCAGCCCCCTCCACAGCCCCCGCCGACCAGAACCGGCAACCGTTTGAGAATGTGGACCAGCACCTGTTCACGCTGCCACAGTGATACAGCCAGTTTGCTTTTGGCATCTTTGACGATAGCTTTGAGATTCCCACGTTCCCTCCTGGCGCCCAGGCTGATGATGGCAGGGACCAGGAGAGCCCTCGGGAGAGAGAGCACCAGTCTCGACATCGGTACGGGGCCAGCAACCCCGGGCCTGCCTCACTGCCTGGCGGGCCACTGGCCAGCATGAAGGCGTCCCTACGCTGGAAGGGGGCGTCCTGCACTTGAACCCAATGGACTACGCCTGGGGTGCCAACGGCCTGGACGCCATCATCACACAGCTCCTCAACCAGTTTGAGAACCCCGGCCCCCCACCTGCAGACAAGGACAAGATTCAGGCTCTCCCCACGGTCCCGGTAGGAGACAACTTTGGTCCCGGTCACAGAGGAGCACGTGGGCTCGGGGCTGGAGTGCCCAGTGTGCAAGGAAGACTATGCAAAAAATATAGTAACGTTCCTACATTTGCCTTTTGCCATCTAGTTACCTCTGGTATTAGTTGGTCCTGCTGTCACTGGCTGTTGGTTGGACCTCCTGTGAGCCTGCAAAGCTATTTCTGACCCCTCCTCTGGATTACCGGGATTCCCCTGGCACCGATTTCTGGGGCCTGCCCTGCTCCTGAGTGACTTTGGAGCCCTGATGTGCCTTGCCGCAAGTGATGTTATATTGGGGAATCCCTGCACATCCAAAGGCTCAGCCTAGTGGATTCCCGGAGCAGAGGTTGCCAAAGGGAGGCTGGTAGGCTCTCACCTGTGCAGGGGTGTGTGATCTCTCCCAGAGGGGGAGGAGGGGGATCCCTCTGCAGGGCAGAAGTCCCACAGCAGAGCTGGCACATCAGTTACTGCAGACCTGCCCAGCTCTTGGGATCAGGGAGCACACAACCTGCCTGAGACCCAAGGGATATTATGCCTGACTGTCCCTGTGTCTGGAGGTCCCAATTGCCCTGATGCTGGAGCAAAGATGGCGGAGTGCACTCTGCACTCTCTCGGCGCAGATCACTCTGCAGGGGAGATGGCCCACAGCAAGGCTGGTGCCCAGAGGACCGCAGCGCTGTCCCACTCTTGGGTGCAGATGGAAGCCCAACAGATTGTGTCCCAAGCGATGTTATATTGGGGGGAAACTGGGTACCTGTCTCCTCAGTGCAGTCGATCCCGGAACAGAGGTTGCCAAAGGGAAGCTGGTAGGCTCCTGCCCTGTGCGGGGGGTGTGTGATTTCTCCCAGAGGGGGTGACCTTCTGCAAGGCAGAAGTCCCACAGCAGAGCTGGCTCGTCGGTTACTGTAGACCTGCCCAGCTCTTGGGAGCAGGGTACACACAAGGTGCCTGACACCCAAGCGATATTATGCCTGTCTGTCCCTGAGCCTGGAGGTCCCAACTGCCGCAAAAACAATTCTTAACACTAAAAGAACAGCTGGGGGGATCACTATCTCTGACCTCAAGCTTTAGTACAGAGCAATAGTGATAAAAACTGCATGGTACTGGTACAGAGACAGACACATTAGTCAATGGAATAAAATTGAAGACACAGAAATAAAACCACACACTTACAGACACATGATCTTTGACAAAGAAGCCAAAAATATACAATGGACAAAAGAATGTATCTTCAGTAAATGGTGTTGGACTAACTGGCTGTCTCTGTAGAAAAATGAAGAGTTCCATATTTGTCGCCTTGCAGAAAGCTCAAGTTCAAGTGGATCAAGAACCTCAACCTAAAACCAGATACACTAAATCTCAAGTTTTTGATCAAGCACATGTTGGCAAGGATATGGAGAAAGAAGAAAACTCCTCCATTGCTGGTGGGATTGCAAATCGGAACAATCACTCTGGAAATCAATCTTGAGTTTCCTCAGAAAATTGCAAGTAGGTCTATCTGAAGATCCAGCAATACAACTCTTGGGAATATGCCCAAATGATGCCCCACAATACCACAGGGGCACATATTCCACTATGTTCATAGTGGCCTTGTTTGTGATAATCAGAAGCTGGAAACAACCCAGATGTTCCACGCCAGAAGAATGGATATAGAAAATGTGGTTCATTTACACAATGGAATTCTACTCAGCCATTAAGAACAAGGGCATCCTCAGTTTTGCAGGCAAATGGATGGAACTAGAAAATATCATCCTAAGAGAGGTAACTCAGACCCAAAAGGACATGAATGGTATATACTCACTAATAATTGAATATTAGCAAAAAACAAACAAACAAAAAAAACACACCAGAATACCCAAGATAAAGTCCACAGAACCCAAAAAGGTCAATAAGCTGAAGGGCCCAAATGAGGACATCTCAGTCCCATTTGGGAGGGAGAAGAAAACAATCACAAGTGGGATGTAGGGAGGGAGCTAGGAGGAAAAGTGGACTGGGGGAGGGGAGTAGAGGGAGAGGGGAACCTGATCTGGTGTTGAGTAAGGAAAAAGACTGAAGCTCTGAGGGCTAGCAGAAAGAATGGAAACAGGCAACCTGGGGAGGTAGGAGGTTGGGAGGACCTTCGGGAATACACCAGAGACCTGGGAGGTGAGAGACTCACAGGACTCAAAGGGAATGACCTTAGATGAAATGCCTGACAGTAGGGAGAGGGAACTTATAGAGTCCACCTCCAGCAGGAAGACAGGGCATCAAGTGAGGGTGGAGGTTGCCATCCCACAGTCAAAACTCTGACCCATAATTGCTACTGTCTGAAAGAACTGCAGGAATGAAAATGGAGAGGATCCTGAGGTAAAGAAGGTCCAACAACAGGCCCAAAATGGGATCCAGCTCAAGGGGAGGTCCCAAGACCTGAGACTATTACTGAGGCTATGGAGCACTCACAAAAAGGAACATATGATGATTGCCCTTTGAAAGACCCAACAAGCAGATGAAAGGGTCAGATGCAGATATTTGCACACAACCAATGGTATATATATTATGTATATGTGTTGGGGGGTGGTGTCTCATATGAGCTGATGTATGTGGCCTAGTTGGCGGTCCAGTGTTTGAGCGATCTCAGGGGTCCAGGTTAGTTGAGTCTGCTAGTCCTCCTACAGGGTCACCCTCCTCCTCAGCTTCTTCCAGCTTTTTCCTAATTCAACCACAGGGGCCAGCAGCTTCTGTCTACTGATTGGGTGCAAATATTTGCATCTTCCTGTTTCTGCTACTGGCCTGAACCTCACTACATAGAAGGTTGGCCCATATCTCACACTTTACAGTTCTATCTTTGTGCCTATAATGGACACCTTCAGAGAGAAGAACTGGTAAATTTGTCTTCTTCTTCCTGCAACCTCCAAAAATTTCACAATGGTTTCCAATGCCTCTGAGACATCATTTCTGGCTTTCAATGCCTCTGAGACCTCATCTCTCCTCTTTGAGACCTTGCCTCTCCCCTCTTTATTTAGAAGCAAAGATTTCAAGCGAGTACTCCCCTACATGGTGATCTGATGGAATGCCAGGATTCTCTTGGCTCTATCTCTACAATTAGTCCCCAAATTTAAGTTTCATATGGGGAGAAAATGGTTTTCTAAGCCACCATGAGCCACATATGTCTTCTCCAAAGTACACAGGTCCGCTGGACATGACCCAATGTGACACATTCTAAATTTATTTTCTTAGATTAGGAACTTCATGCAGACTTAAGAACACTAGATGTGGAGATCATTTGAGCCTTGATTTGGACTTATTTAACTTGGCCATTCTGGGAGCCAAGTCTTTACTCAAGTGGCTACAGTTAAGATATCGAATCTTTGCAAAGCTGAGCTGAGCAGCCTTTGTTTGGTGCTTGGCATCTGGTACATGTCAAATGGCCCAGATCGGATATTTCCTTTCCTTCTGAGAACACATCTCTTAAGATGTGGTCCAGTCTTGCCAATGAAGGAAGCAAGAAACTCAAGCCAACCTGGAGTTTTGTAAGCTGTGGAAAACTGGCTAAATTCACCATGAAAATAAATTGGAATGATGAAGTGAGTGGTCTCTTCCTAGCCCAGTCTTTCATTCCAGTGTCAGAAGCAACACACTCATGTACAGTTGCTGAGATATGACAATAATATTTATTTAGATGTTATTAATGCCTCTGACCCTAGTCTAGAATTGTGATCATATAATAAAAACATCACCAAGTTTATTACTTACCTTTGATAAGTACTATTTGCTGTAGAATTAATAATACAAACAAATGGCAAATATTCAGCTTACCTAAGAGAAAAAAACTCTTCCGTGATTAACAGTTTAATTTGCATAGTATGAGCATGCATTTAAAATAATCCTATATTTCAAATGATCTAAACGGTGGAACATCAGATACAATAAAAACACTCTACTGTATGGAGTTTTATTACTCAAATACTTGTACCCCTTAGTCTTATTTAATGCACTTACCTGTGCATAAACTAAGGGAAAAAGTAATTCTCATTTTCCTAGACCAGTTTACTACAATACTTGCAGGCTTCTGAGGTTTCCAGATGTGTAAAAGTAATACTTCCTTGCCAAGCTTAGAGCTGTCAGTTTAGATTTAGCCTCAGCTGTGGCTCTGAGCTTCCTTCTGTCATGTTTACATTCTTCGATCTTTGTAAAGATTCTCTCATTTTTCTGATAGATCCCAAGTGGGTATTTTGCTGTTGTAGTTTGTTGCTTGGTTAACTACTTTTATAAAATGTACAGTGTTGGGAATTGAGCTACACCCCTAGCCTTGGTTACGCTCTTTTAAATGTAGAATTTTTGACAGACTCATAGATAGACACTAATAACTAAATAAAAAAATATTTGGTGATACACAAGCTGAAAGTGCTAGCTTATCTAAGCACACCTACTATGTGCTAATAAAGCTGTGTCCACTGTAGTGATGTTAAAGATCAGCAAGATGTGATCCCAGGCAGAAAGAGAGTTACAACATAGTAGTGAAGACTACAGTCAATCAGTATAATAATACTCAGAGATCGCAAAGATGATGATAACTCATTGCATCAGCTGTGATTCGCTGAAGGAAATAGCCTGTGTGGTGTGCCTTGTATAGAAGCTCAATGGAACATGGGGATCTTGATGTGTCAGAGGCTTATCAAAGCCTCTGGGGGATTAGATCAAAGTCTATCTGAAGAAATGGCAGAAACAAAGTTCCTCGGTAGATGGGGTTGTTCAGAGAAGGTTTTCTATGCACAATAAGGAACTGCTGTTTTAGTTAATGGTTTTCAGGGTTTAATTTTTTCTGATTCTCCTTTTTTCCATCAGAAATTAAATTATTAACCAATTAAAATTCAACAAGACCATATTCACCTAAGCTTCAAACTGTGGAGGAGGAGGGTGACTAGTAAAGAAATGGAATTTTGGAATTCCCTGATCTAACATAGGCCTCCTATAGGAGAGCCTATTTCAGAGCCACTTAAGGGCTGGATGGTGGAGGAGACTTTGTGAGCCCCGAAGTGACCCAGTGTTGAATGTCTCTGAAGGTCCATCTGTAGCACTGTGGTGTTGATAATGAGGGGAGAGAGGAGGCAGGGTCCTACTTACTTTTTGCTGTTGTGACAACCTACAAGTAGCCACCTAAAGGAGAAGCCTATTTTGGCTCATGATTTGAAGGGTTACAGTTATCGTGGCAGGGAAGGTGGGCAGCAGCTTCACAACATGGTGGTTGGCAGCTACAGGCAGCAGGGGCTTTCTGGCTGCCAAGTGCTCACATCTCTGTAAGTCAGGAAGTAAAAAGCAGACAGGAAGTTGAGGTTATAAATCTCAAAGCCCGCTTGTCATGCCAACCTTGTTCACCTCCTATAGGGTTCAAAGTCTCCTCCAATCAGAGACAATGTGGGACATTTCACATTCAAACTGTAGTACAGGGAGACCCACATGAAGCTTGTGTTGATGGGAATAATGTGACGGCCTGAGGAAAGTCTCTCACTGTGGTACTTACAAGGTCTAGTGATTGTATTTGGTGGGGAAGGGGCACTGAGGATGATCTATGCTAAAATTATTTTTCAAGAAGCACACAAAAACATAAATTACCATTCTTTTTAAAGAAATCTAAAATATTTCATAATTCAGTTCATGAATTTAAGTTCAAATTCAATGATGAAGACATGTTGGCAGTTTGAGCTTTGGAGCCTCCAAAATAGAGTTCTCTGATAGAAAACAAGTGCTAAGTTTTCACCAATGAGTCTAGGAACTCACATCCACCAGGAAGTGAGACCATGTTATTTCAAAAAAATAAAACTGTGACCGCAGTGTCCCCTGTTTCTCCTGAAGCATATTTCTCTTGAGTTGGATAAGAAAAACATGGAGCATGAAGCAGATTTTTGTGTTTTCCCTAGAAGAAGCAAAGTTGAGACTATCCAGAGAACATTCTGATACTGAAGAATTAACTACTTTCTGGGCTCCCTCTGCAAGCTGGAATGTCAGTGCTGGAGTATCAGAGTGCTGTTTGGTCTGTTATGAAGAGTGGCAGAGTGCAGATCTTAAACCATTTCATCACATTCACTAGGAGCACAAAACAAACCTTATTTCAGAAAGAGAAATGCTGATATGAAATACCAAAAATTAAATAAAGATTATATGAACTTCTTTAATGAATTTAATAAGTGCTCACTATCAAAAGCTCTCTCCCCCACCCTCCCTCCCATTTTTCCTCCCTCCCTCACCCTCTCCCACCCCAGTCCCCTCTCAATACAGCGTTGGGTGTTTTTAAAGTTTGATAGAGTCCAGGTGTAGAGAGACTGAAGAATTTCAGTGCTTCTCTCTTCAAACCCTGGTGGGAAGAGAACAGACTACTCCATTCTGGGTAATTCCAAACAACTTTTCTTAAAGCAAACTGAAAACTTTATTGACCCACAAGAAATCACCTGGAGACTTGCAAAATTTTGAGGTAATGAGATTACTTCACAAGGTTGAGTGAATGTTTGGTTTTCTCTAAAAAAATATAGCCATTGTTAAAAAAAATAAAAGACCAATTAGAATGCCTTTAATTGTGTCAGTAAGATCTGCAGAGAGGGAGAAGGAAGGCTTCACAACCAAAGGTCTCAGTCAGCTGATGTCGCACCTTTGACCTAGGACATCCTGAGTGTATATATACTTAATCTTTAATCTTTCTCTCAATTTGAAGTAATAACTTTTGGTTAAGAACTCTGGGGGTACTCCCTGTCCAGGAAATTAAGTGCTTGTAGAAGTCTATGACTTACTTGAAAGTTTACTTCAGTCTCACAGAACTGTTACCCCTAATGAGTTAACAGCTTTGCTACACATACATAAATAGAAATATTCTGGTGGCAAAGAGTGTTGGAGTGTATAAATTTCCCAAGTGCTGGGAATATCTACCATCTATTAACTTAAATTCCATAACTAGAGAATCATTTGTTAGGTTAAACATTGTTATTTCTTGTATACCTTCATATCAGTCTATAGAAAAAAGCATACAGAAAATTCTCATGGGAAATAGTTCAATTCTTGAAAGAAAAAACAAAAACAAAAACCAAATCTGAATACCCAAGAGTTGCTTAGGATATATATACTGTGGTTGAGAGTGTAGATTTATGCAATTGCTCTAGGAAACAGTTTGGGAGAGTTTACTTCTGGCAAAGATAGAGGAATAAACATGGCAATTATCGATCTGAAACAAGTGATTTAAAAACATGATAAATTGGGTAAAACACTATTTTTTCTGGATGTAAAATGTCAGATAATAGACAGTGAATCCTGAGAGATGAACCTTCAGTGTCCCAGAAAGATGGAGAGAGCTTCCAGGATGCATTCCTTGTGATGTGCTATGTTGTGGTACAGTTCTTGAAAGTCTCAGTAGACTGACATTATCATCATGATTAATGGGTCTATGTTTTGACAGCTCCAGTCTTACTCCAGGTCTTCTCTTCCTCTTATGTAACTGTACCAAGTGGCTGGATTGACAGTCACCTGTGTCACTGGCTAACTGGGAGTCCCATAGATAACAGTTTCCATATGCAAATGAAGTACTTTATTCCTCCACAGTTTTTCACCTGAAAGGTGAAGTATGGCTGTAGGGATTGCAACTACATGTCCCTTCAGGGCCCCACCTGTGACTCCACTCCCAGTGTGTTTGCTCTGAAAAGCTAACAGTTGCCCAAAGGCCCTGCCAAAGTGAGTATTATTTGATGGCAGTCTGTACCCGTTCAAGTGCCAAGGAAGGGACTGGTCCTCAGTCACTTGAGTGCTCTCTTCTATGGCTACATTTTTGGTTTGTTACCAGCACTCTGCTCTGGTAATTTTCTTTTACCTATTTTTGCCTACATCTCAATATTTCTTTTGCTTATCTCTATTTGTATTTTCTGGCGTGTTGCAATAAACTGCTTCTTTCTAAAATACTTTTGAGTTTCTTGTATTGTTGTATTTGTTAATTTTCCTCCTTGTTGTACCAAAATACCTAACAGGAAGGAGGAATGGTTATTTTGACTCACAGTTTTAGAGAGTACAGTCTACCAGGGTAGTAAGTACTTGGAGATCGGGTAGCTTTATCTACAGCAGTGGGAACCCAGGGGAAGGCTTCTTATATCCTGGCAACTCAGAAAACAGAATATACTGGAAGGTCCACTCTCAATGGCTTAAGTCAGCTAATTGGACCCCATGTCCCAAAGGTTCCACAGTCTTCCTGAACAGCCACCAGGTTGGGACCAACTGTGGAGGCAGATGGACCTGTGGGAGATATTTCACATTTAAACAGTCACATGTGTTATTTGATTCAAGGATGAAAGAGTCAAGCTCTCTTGGAGGCTAAATTGTTATATTGAAGAACAAGATCTCCTTGATGATCTAGGATGACATAAGGGAAACTTAGGAAAAGCCTGATGGGTCCCCAAAGCTAAGGAGACAGAATTGGGAGTCTGGGGGACACTCAAGTTTAAGTAGCAGAATATGGGAGAGACAAAAAAGAAGTGGAGAATTCATGTTTGCCTCTAAGAGCACTGGTCAATACTCACTTGAGAGGAGAGCATTCAGTGATAGGTGGAGAAGAGCCTTCTGAAATGACTACAAGCAGCAGGGCTCACACCATGTACGAGAGTACAGTTCACACTATGTACTCCAGGGCAGCTCACACCATGCACACTAGAGTAGTTCACACCATGCATACCAGGGAAGCTCACACCATGCACACTGGTGCTCACACCATGCACACTGGTGTTCACACCACGCACACCAATGCATCTACACCACAGTTACCAGTGCAGCACATTCTTAGTAGCCATGTGGAAAACTGTAATTGACTGGCATTCAGAAGATTAATTAGAACGGTTTTCCCTTCCTTCATAGGGCAGTAATTATCTCTAGACTACATATTGCTCTTATCCTGATAGCAAACCTTTAGAGAAAGACCTGTCTGAAAAGATAAAAAAATTACTTATCTTCATGTGTATGTGTCTGTAGGTGTGTATGATTGTTTGAATGTGAGTGCGTGTACATATGTGCATGGAAGCATGTGTGTGTACATGTGGAGGCCAAAGGTTGACATCAGATTTATGCCTTTATCATTCTCCACCTTTACATACTGAGTGCCTCTCTCTCTTGAACCCAGAGCTTGCTGTTTCACAGGGCAAGAGCTGTGGGAAGTGTCAAAATACAGCAGGACACACTTTAAAACTACCACAACTCCACCAAGGACATAGTTATAAAAGTTAGAACTTAATATTATTAGGTGACCTATCAGGTTGTATGACTAAATTACATGATTTCTTACAGATTCTGAACTTTGCTATTCTTTTTATGGAGGAGAAAAGATGATTTTTCATTCCTGAAAGTGGTTAAAAAATGCACTGGTTGTTTTTGTCAACTTGACACAAGCTAGGGTCATTTCGAAAGAGAGAACATTAGTTGAGAAGTTTCTACCACCTATTGACCTATGGGAAAATCTGTGGAGGCACTTTATTTATTTTTTTTTAAAGATTTATTTATTTTATTTATGAGTACACTGTAGCTGTCTTTAAACCCACCAGAAGAGTGCATCAGGTCCCATTACAGATGGTTGTGAGCCACCATGTGGTTGTTGGGATTTGAACTCAGGACTTCCGGAAGAGCAGTCAGTGCTCTTAACCACTGAGCCATCTCTCCAGCCCCCGTGGCACTTTATTGATTGATGTGAGAGGGACCAGCTCACTGTAGGGTCTGCTGCTGTTAGGCAGGTGGTCATGGGTGGTATGAGCAAGTCATGGGAAGGAAGCCAATATGCAGCATCCCTTCATGACTTCTACATTAGTTCCTGCCTCCAAGTTCCTGCTTTGAATGTCTGCCCTGACTTCCCTTCACCATATGCTGTAAAGTGAAATAAGCCTTTTCCTCCCTAAATTGCTCTTGGTCCTGGTGTTTATCACAGCAAAAGAAGAACAAATTAAGATAAAAAGACAGCTATTGATCTTGTAGTTTTGTTCATCTAAGTCAAAAAAGTAAGAATTGAGACATCATTTCCATATTAGGTTGAATATAAAGTCTTTAAAGCCTGGATTTGTTTTACTTAGCAGTTGCAAGGCCACAAAATGCATTCAGATCCCTTTATATTGACCTTGTACCAACATTGAAACTTACAGTGGTTTCCTCTATTCTCTCGGGCCTTGGAGATTTGATATGAATTAAAACTATAAAAGTAAGTCTCTTCCTAACTCAGGTTACTGTGGTGCAGAGAACCTTGGGGGAAGTCAATGTTAAATGTCTGATTGGGAGACAAGGACTAGGGGACAAGTAAGAAGGAGAATACACTCAGTCACTGGATAGGATAGCAAGGAGAGTAGCTTCAAAGTGAAACAGACAATGTGTCTCAAGAAACTCAAAGAATTCTACTATCAAAGAGGAGACTCCAATGGATTCCCTCAAGGTTTTGTAGCTAACCACATGAGAGAAAACAGGAAATGAAGGAAGACAATGTGATTGGAAATCATCAGCCATGAGAGGGGTAGATCGGTGGTTCAGAAACCTTTTAATTTTTCCTTTCTTTGATGTGTTTATTTTTTATTTTAATTTTAAGCATTTTATTTCATATTCATACATGCATATAATGTGACTGGATCAGACCCATCACCTATTCCCTTCCCTCCAACTCATCCCTCCATTATGTCAGGTTCTCTCTTTCTCTTTGAGACAAGGTCTCTATGTAGACCAAGCTACCCTTGAACTCATCGAGATTTGTCTGCCTCTGCCTCCTGAGTGCTGGGATTAAAGACATGTACTCCTATAGCTAGCTCTCTTTTTCTTAAAACACACTTGAAGCTACCTGTGTGTGCATGTGTGTGGGGACATCTACTGGGGCATAGGTAGTATATTAGAGCCCTTATCCCTGGAGGAAACTGACTGTCTCTTCCCCAGCAATTATCAAATGCCAAGAGTTCCTCAGATGGGGATGGATCCTTAGGATTCCTTTCCCTCTATTCTGGGATCTTGGCTGGCTTGCTCTTGTACAAGTCTTGTGCATACAGCCCCAGTGGCTGTGAATTTGTAAGTGCAATGTTCCCTCCCACCCTGTTTTGATGCCCAGAGGGTGCAGACTCAGGAGCCTGAAGCCCTGCTGCCCCCCCTGGTTCTCTACTTGTCTCATTGATGCTGCCTTGAGGCTCTCGGCACTGTTTTCAGAAATGTATTTGGGAAATTATCATTCTGATGATAATCTTTTAAAAATACCAACCTCATATTTAGTTATCTGGATGAGCCCATCGCAAGGAGTAGTGGCAACTAATTTCAGTGCCCCTATTTACTGGTCTACAATTTTATTTGCATCCATAGAGGATAAACAACAGGATAAAGTGTTTAACTGAAGAATCCCAGTGGATTATTTTGCAGTGAGTGAAAGGAAGTCAGAGGGAGAGTTCAGCAAGCTCGTGAAGATGCAGAGACCTGCTAAACCAGTGCTGACCTGGAGGATAGCAGCCACATTTACACACATAGGGGGCAGTTATACACATCCCAGACTGCTTCTCTGTTAGTACCAGCTTGCAGTAAGTGAGGAGGAAATGCACAATGGAAAATGTTCTGTTTCTGATTCACACCATCATGCGCTGTATTCCATTCTCATGGAATGCAGGTTTTGAAAATTCCACAAGTGTACCCTCATCTCGAGACTATAAAAGGTGGTTTTATGTGAATATCAAGCACATAGATCATCAAAATTGGTATTTGAGGTTTGCATACAGGAGAAAATTTTTTTTAAACTTGAAACCTGCTTCTTCTGAACTAGAAGGCAAAGCCTTGGGATTTTGTAGTTGTTTACATTGTATGTGTATGTACGTGCCACAGTTCCTTCAAGTGAAGATTATGAAATAGAATTAAATGTGGAACTGGCAGTGAATCTTTGTCTCTACTCCTACCCCTCATTTTGAACATCTAGTTTTATCAAGCTTTAGTAATATTAAGGTGCTATTGTTAAAGTGCCTTCATTATTTTATACTTATTGACTTGGAAATGGCCAGGAGTAGGTAGTATTGGTGTATGAGAACAAGGGTATTTATATTTATATTTTTATACTTTTTAGTGCTATTTTGTAAGAGAGAACACAGAAATCCATGAGAATTTTCTTTCTTCATAAAAAATGGCTTTTGTTTTGTTTTGTTTTTTATTTTTGACATGTTTCCATTAGAAAATATAGCATGGCAGCTTCTACTGTATAGAGATTTAGTTCTTTGAAATTAGTCATAATTTCATTTAAGATTTAGTGTAGATTTCTTTAATCTATGATTAACTTCTTTTTATATTTCAAGCTACCAAAGTCCCAGTCTCTCTCTCTCTCTCTCTCTCTGTCTCTGTCTCCCTACTTCCAGGATTTAGTGACATATCCATGTCATTGTCCCAGCCTTCATGCCATCCACATGGTTTTCCAGAGTCCTGGTGTCCATGTCTGGCTCCCAGTGTGAGCACTGGCTTGTTTTCCAAATGTCCAAATCACAGTTGGACAGGCCTAGAAGTTTAACTGAAGACACAGAGATCTGTGAAAATGAAGAAAGACATAGCTAATAGCACAAAGGTGGTACTGTGCGTCAAGGGCCAAGCCCTAACTTCTGAAATTTGTGCACCCACCATAGCTCCCTGCTCTATCATCTGACATACAGATCTTCCCCTCAAGGAACTCCAGTCATCCTCCTTCATAGAATTGGTCTCCTGTTCTCTTCCTAGAACAAAGTGTCTCACAGTATTGTCAATTTCCTACAAAGGAAATGCCTGCCATGAAACAGAGTGTGAGCTCAGACCTCCAAACACTGGTCTCAAATAACTGTCTGAACTAAGTGGCTCCTGTCTGTATTAAGGGATATATAGTTTTCTCTACTTCTATAAGAACATAGTCATTCTAAGCATACATTCCATTTATATTACAGAACAGAACTCAATAAGATGGACCGTGTCATCTACATCTGAGTTTATGACAGTCTGCCTTCTCTCCAAGTAAAATAAGAGCACGTGTTTTATATTTGAGAAATCAAAAGACCCTTTCCATTCTTCTCCCTCCAAATATAGAATCTGTTTCAAAAGAGGATAGAGAGCAGATTTAAGGTTTCAAAATAATGGGGGATAATATTGGGGGGAAAGTCCCAGTTCTATTGAGTGTTAAAGTAAATTAGGAAACTTTTCTTGAAGAAAGAAAATAAGGGCCAAATTTTCAAAATCTATTTGTATTTTAGTTTGTATGTATGTGTGCATGTGTGTGCATTCTTGCCTGTGGATGTCAGAGGCTGACTGTAGGCACAATCCTTTATTGCTCTACTCTTTATTTTTGAGACAGTGTCACTCACTGAATTGGAGGTCAGTTATTCAGCAAGCCTAGCTGGCCAGCTCTGTCAGGGAGGCATCTGTCTCTGCTTTCCTCTGGAATTAGAGTCATACACCATCATAATTTATATGTAAGTTCTGAACATCCCAATTCAGGTTTTCATGGCTGACTGAGCCATCTTTAGCAGTCCTCCCATTTGTGTCTTATGAGAAACAACATTTGGTAGTGTTGCCTCAGAGCACCAGAGTCAGAGTGGATTTGGAATCTTGGTTCTCCAATTTAGTAGCTTGGGCAAGTAACCTAAATTCACTCTCTCCATTATGCCCTCTGTAAAATGGGAATGGCATTTCCCTTATATGGTGGCTATTATGTGAATTTAAATGGAGAAGTGTAGGCAAATATTTTTCACAACCTGCTTTAATAAGGGTTCAACTTCCCCTCTAGCTCATGGTTCACCAGAGGCAGTGGAAAAGAAAGGTTATTAGGATATGGGGATCATGTACCTGTTTAGAAATAGTTCTTTCGGGGTGATTCCAATCTTCATTGTTGTTTGCAGTCCAGACCACTAGCAAACACCAAACATGAATCAACACCCACAGTCCTGTTCTCTCAGCAGATACCACACAAATCAGCTAGGGTAGCTCAATCCAGAAGAAATCATGAGGCTCGCCAACTGGCCTGAGTCAGTGGAATTGACAAGAAGCTGCAGGAAACCTCACGAGAAGTTCTTTGGCAAGTTTCTCTCTATGAAGTCGCCACAATCGAAGCTTAGCCATACGATGTAAGCCAAATCAATGCATGTGTGTCATCATGTGTCCACATAGCGAGGTGGAGCAAAGGGAGCTAATGCTTGAGCTCCCACTGTCTGTGGGGTCGTTTTTATATTCTTTGTAAGCATCATGCATTCTTTCTCGTGTTTGCTGTAGCAAAACATCCTTTTACCTGTGTCTACTTCAGCAAAACATTCTTTCACATGTCTGCTTTACCAAAACATTCTTTCACCTGTCTGCCCCAGCAAAACATCATTTTAAGCTGAGTCTCCAAAGAAACCACAAATTTCCACTTTGTAGAAGTACTTAAAATATTACCAAGTATATAAGTACTCAGTATATGAACTATGTTTGTGATGATGAACATGATGGTGATGATGGTAATGATGATGGTGATGATGATGAAGATTGGTGATGTGATGGTGATGATGTCACCCTTAAAAGCATCTTAAAGAGCCAGAAGATGCTGCTGAGGATTGCACTGAGTCTCCCTGACCCTTACTATCCTCTGCGGTCACTCTCATGGATAACCAGGAGCAGAACTTTGAGTGGTTTTTTTTTACTGGGCAAGATAAACAAACAGAGCTGAGTCCAACTTAAGTACAGAGTAAGAGTCTGGGGACCCAGAAGGCAGTGAGCTAAGGGGACTGTGCAGTGATGGTGGAGAGGGGAATGGTCTTTATGTCATAAGGTGTCTGTGTAAGAGCTGTCCATTCTGGGCCTTTAGAATCAAAGGCCTGCATATGGCTTTCCAAGCTGACTGGGTGAGCTGGCAGCCCAGACTCTGAGCTCTGGCTTGGGGCTACTGTCTTACATGGCTGTGAAACTCTTCATTCTCCTCACAGCCTCCCCCTTTACTTTCTTTTCTCTCTGTGTGTGAGTGTTCCTGTGTGCAGATGCATATGTGTGTGTAGGTTGGAGCACGACTTCAAGTACTGTTTGTCAGGCATTGTCCACCTTCTTAAAATCTAGGCAGGCTCTTTTAGTGGCTTGGGACACGACAAGTAGGCTAGGCTGGCCAGCAAGCTCCAGGCATCCTCCTGTCTCCACCTCCCTGATGGGATTGCAGTCACACACCACAAGCTCCAGTTTTGTTTTGTTATGGGTTCTTGGGATTGAACTTCTCTCTATGCTTGTCTTTCAGGCATTCTATCCACTGAACCAATTCCCCAGCATCCTCCCTCTCCATGTAACCCTCCCACAGTCCTCTCTGGAAACTCCTTTAGACAGTTGGCAATGAGATAGCACTTTAATCTCAGTCTTAACTTCTGGCCCTCATGTCTAGGGTTCTCCACTGTTTCAAGGTCTCAGAAACAGGAAGTGGGCTCCAAATAACATTTTCTCTGTCGACTTCTCTCATGTCACAGACCAGTGGGCAAAAATGATATCCAGGCTGGGCTGAGCACCACAGCTACTCATTCATTTGGTCAACATTTCCTTAAGGAAGTCAGGAGTCATGGGCATCTAATTGCTTCCCCCGACAGCAACGTTAAATAATCAAATAATCCCATGGTTTATAATTACATCAAACAAAATATTATGGCAAAGAACTCTTTGAAATTTTGAAATAAAAGATATTATCTGACCAGCTCTGAGTACGTGCCCAAGTACAATTTGTTGAAGAAGTATGAGTTGAAACTGAGGGAGAGCGTTGTAACAGCAGAGCAAATGGGCACATTTTGAGAATGAATTCATTATTATTAAAAATTTAGCATTTCCATATTGATTTACATATTTTAAACTGGTCAGATAAACATAGTAAGCCATTCATACTTTTATACCTATTTTTCACTGTGGGCATAAATTTTTCCAACCTACTTTAATCAGTGTTCAACTCTCCTCTAATCCACCACCCACCAGAGGTAGTAGACAAGAAAGGCTATTAGGGTGGGGGGAAGTGGACCTGATTAGCAATAGTTATTTGGCGGTGAGCTTGATCTTCTTTGTCAGTAGTTCAGTCCCGAAGCAAACACCAATGATGAATCAGCAACCTCAGTTCAATCCTCTCGGCAGGCAGACAACCATGCCTGAACCAGCAGCTATGGCTCAAGCCTGAGGAAACCTCAGGGCTAGCCTGTCTTCCTGCCTTCCCTCCTTCCTTCCTTCCTTCCTTCCTTCCCTCCTTCCTTCCTTCCTTCCTTCCTTCCTTCCTTCCCTCCCATACTTTATCACTTACTGTGGGGAGAGTGGATTTGATCTTCCCGTTAACTCTTTCTTTCCTCTCTTCTCCTTAACTTCTAGGTGGAGGCAGCTCCATTTGCACTTTGTGTGGACTTCTCTGGACTTCTTGTAAGGAAGAAACTGAGATCTGGTAGTTGATGCACCATAAAGAACTGGAAGCTTTAAGAGATATGCTTTCTTTCTTCAGTTTCTAAGAGTAGAGCTAATGTTTATTTTGAGATGCATAATGTAACTGTAGCGAATTGATAAAGGGGCCAGTTCTTCTTGTAGGATGTTGCCTTTGCACTGATTAGAAATCTTGAGATCCAGTTTGGAACTCTAATTTTCACATAACACAATGTACAATTTCTTGGTTTTTTTTTTTAAAAAAATGTATTTAAGGAACTACTACTTAAACCATTCTTTTTATGGGTTACTTTTTATTAAATTTCTTCTTTCGCTTCCACTTTAGGCTTCATTTCTTTTACATCCACCCCCTACTTTTTTTAGTTAGGTTGTATCTTTAAAAGGGAACCTTACTAGGCCTTAAACTTATAATCTTCCTGCCTCCACCTCATGAAGAACTAGGACTACAGATGTATGGCACCACGAGTGAGTGACTCTTTCTTTTTTTTTTTTAAATTTTATTTTCTAAGTTTTTTTTTATTTACATTCAAAATCATTTCCCCTTTCCTGTTTCCTCCCTCCCAGAAAGTCCCATAAGCCCCCTTCCCTCCCTCTTTTCCCCATTCAACCCCCTCTCGCGTCTCTGTCCTGGAATTCCCCTACATCCAGTCTTTCCAGGACCAGGGGTCTCTCCTTTCATTTTCTTAGAAATCTATTGATATGCGAATTGTGTAGCGGGTATTCCGAGATTCTGGGTTAATATCCCCTTATCAGTGACTGCTGTCCCATCATAGAATTCACTATGTAGACTACGCTGGCCTGGAACCTAAGAGATCTGCTGGTCTCTGCCTCCTAAGTACCGGGATTAAAGACGTGCACCATTAAAGATGGTGATCCCAGGCTGATGTGGGGCCTCTGAACACTGTGTGTTCAATGCCTGAGTTCCCTGGAGTCACTGGGAGGGACCAGCCTGATCCCACACAGATCACAGCCTGAGGAGGCCAGTGTCAGGTGCCATCAACAATAAACGTTTTGAGCCTTGGTGTGCATGGTTGGTCAGCAGCCGGACACTGCTAAGAGCTTTCAGAATGGATGCTCTGGTCCTCAGCAGGGTAGGCCAAGGCTATCTTTCCAGCATCTCCAGGGAAGGGCAGTCTGCGTGGCACCTGTGGGCAGCATCCTTTCTGCTACAGGCTTTCAGGGCGGGATGTGGCCGGCAACCTTTGTCATTTAAGCACCACAGACCTATAGAAGCCAAGACTTATGCCCCAGACTGACAGAGTAGAAAGCAACATCGGCTCCAGCACGGGGCTGAGGTCACATGATCCTCTAGGCTCTTCTGTCCTAAACTTGAGGATGGGATGGGCAGGTGGCAGCACTGCGGGGAGCAGTGACTACTTTGGGCCGGAGGGGTGTTCTGGTTCTTCCCGTGGGAGCTTGGGAGCAGGAGGGGCAGGGACTTGCTCGGCCACAGTAATTTTGGCGTGGCGTATGTAAGCGTGCTGTCATACATGTTGCAAGTCCATCACTCCAACCAAAGACAAGTGTGTGGTGTGAGACTACAGGCCCACTGCCTGGTCCCCCACCTGCAGGGCTTGCACCAGGCTGCTGCCCACCCAGCATCTCTGGGAGCAGTCTTCAGATCTTGCCTACCAACCAGTGCAGAGGGCTGGGTTCCATCAGGCCTTAGCCAGAGGCTGCAGCCACCCTGTGCATCGCCCCGCCGTGCAGTCATGGACACCCCAGCTGAAGGAAGACGCCAAGCCACGGGCTCTGCTTTTTTGAGTAGGTGTATTTTAAATAGCTTTCCAGATAACACACATTTCCCTTAAAAAAAAAATGTCTGCTGGAGCAGTTTGTTCCTGGGTCTGCTGGTCACCCTCGTGGTCCCGAGGCCAGTGCTGGCTGGGTGCTGGGCCCGGCCTCCCAGGGAGTGTGGCGGGCTGGGCCTGGTGAGCGTTCTGCTGACTCTCCACAGATCATGCATGGCCGCACGTGGCTCAAACGTCCATTTATTTCAAAGCAGTAATAATTTAAAATCATAAAAACCCTTCTGCCGTTGAACATTTGGAGGGTGAGGTTAAAGACGGACTGAAGGCTCCTGCTGGGGACATGGGACCCACGTGCGCACCTCCACACAGGAGCGGCCATGGCCAAGTCCGAGCCTGCCTGCAGCCTGGGGCCCGCCAGCTGCTGCCATCCGCCACGGGCAGCAGCTCTAGTCCACGGCCACGGCGGGCGGTGCTGGGGCACCTGGGGTGGGTAGGATGACCAAACCCCGGGGCCAGGTGGGACTCAGGAGTCGCTTGTGGAGTTCTCATTGCTGGGTGAGCTGGAGGAGGAGGAGGACGAGGATAAGGAGAACCCTCCGCTGGTCAGGCCCGGGGGTTGGTGGCTGTGTTCTGTCCCGTGAGGCTCTTGCGGCAGACCGGGCAGCTGTCCTGCTGCTCTAGCCAGGGCACGATGCAGCTGTCGTGGAACAGGTGGTTGCAGGGCGACTGCCGCACACTCTCACCCAGCGCGTAGTCTTCGTTGCACACTGGGCACTCCAGCCCCGAGCCCACGTGCTCCTCTGTGACCGGAACCGTGGGGAGAGCCTGAATCTTGTCCTTGTCTGCAGGTGGGGGGCCGGGGTTCTCAAACTGGCTGAGGAGCTGTGTGATGATGGCGTCCAGGCCTTTGGCACCCCAGGCGTAGTCCATTGGGTTCGAGTGCAGGACGCCCCCTTCCAGAGTAGGGACGCCTTCATGCAGGCCAGTGGCCCGCCAGTCAGTGAGGCGGGCCCGGGGTACCGATGTAGAGACTGGTGCTCTCTCTCCCGCCGGCTCTCCTGGTCCCTGCCATCATCGGCCTGGGCGCCAGGAGTGAACGTGGAAATCTCAAAACTATTGTCAAAGATGCCAAAAGCAAACTGGCTGTATCACTGTGGCAGCGTGAACAGGTGCTGGTCCACATTCTCAAACGGTTGCCGGTTCTGGTCGGCGGGGGCTGTGGAGGGGGCTGAGCCATTCTCCGTGTTCCTGGTCTCTTCTGGAATCTCCTCGCTGCAGTGACGCCTAGGCCATGGCCACCGCCGCCTCCGCGCCGCCCGCCCCCCACTCCCCCCCCCCCCCCCCGCGTGGCGCCTGCTGCTGGCCATTTGCTGCTCCCTCTCTGGCCTAAGCGCCCGCGCATGCTCATGCATGGCACACAAGGCACACACCGAAGGAGTGGGGCTCGCGGAGGAACTCAGGCAATATGCTGCTGGGGGCTGTCTCATGGAGAATGGTGGCGGCACTCTCATGGAATACTTCTTAGGACCCAGCAATGTCCTGAGCATTGGTATACAGTGCCTAACATTTACAGAAAGGCACTTCAAAATCTTGGATTCCAATTATTTATTATAGTCTAGAACAATTTTATTAGTTTTTCAGTTTCCCAAATGCATCCTTGCAAATAACAGAGGAAGAAATCACCTGGGTGTAAGACAGGCAGCTAGCTGTTTACCTGGTTCCTCAGAGAAGACAAAACCTGTCTTGAATTGAGCCTGCATGTGCCCCTGGGCCTAGTTCCACTCCTCTGGAGCAGCACAGGGCAGATTTAACCCCTCAGCATCCTCACAAACAGTTCAGATAACCATTGTTTCTCTCTGGCAACCACAGCCCTCGTCCTTCTTCTGTGCCCCACATGGCACAGTGCCTTCACATCCTGACACAGCCTTCCTGACACTAAAGAGGAAGTGATGGACACCTCTCTACACTGCGTGTGAACATAATGTTCAGATGCTTCTGGGAACCACACGAGGGGCAAGGACGCAGACAGCAGCGAGAAAATGCCGAGCATGAAATCACGACTGTGAAGCAAATGAATGACCTGGATATTCACCACAGGGAAAGGGAGGAGAGATGGGGGTATCCAGACAGACTTACAGGAAAAACTTCCCAATTGTGAGCAGGGGCTGTGCCAAACCCCAAGCGCTTGGAAAATAGTTTGAGATGTCCAGCAAATCTCATATTCGATCCTGGGTGTGTGGTCTGTACAGTCTTCGGGGTTCTTGCTTTCACTAGAGTGACTTCACAGAGCGCTCTCACATGAGAGCCTTCCTTTGCTAGACTCTGCTTCCCCTTTCTCTTCATTGTTGGATGAAGTTCTCCTCGGAGACTACAGATTGCTCTCAGTGAAGACTGTTTTAGTTGTTGAATATGCTGAGCATACGGAGGAGGCCGATTAGATCCAGTTTGAATTTTTCTCTTATAACGAGAGGCGGACATGTCCCCTTCAAATGAAGTAGTCGGCACTAATGTTGAAAATGTATCAAGTGCTTCAAGACTGGGACTCAGTATGCTCTGTTCTCACACAGAAATAATGTGATAGCATTTGTGTGGGCCTGTCCTTCTTCCTGTGAGGGAGAAAATGTTCACACTGGAGGAGTCCCTTAATGTACAGAGGCTTAAGTCCCATCACTGTAGGGACTTGCTGGGGAGGTAGTTGAGACTCCTGGGTGATCTAACCTTCCCCGGAGAGTAAGTCTAGGCAACTGACCTACAGTTAGGGGTTCAATTGCCTACAGATTGCAAGGCAGTGTGTACGAAAAGAAAGACAGCCTTCCACTTGTCGAAGTGCCCCCTCAGGACCTCTGATGTGATCACAGCAATACCACCAAACCCCGCATGATACTTCTACATGGTACAATCAGTATGAAAATGAAATGTTCTGTTCCTAAGGGTACAGCTAGAATGTGACTGGGAGATCAAAGACAGGGCACTGCTCCACCAGATTTCTAGTCAGATTTGCCAGCACTCATGTACTTGTGAAGATACAAGTACATTGAAGTATGTACTGTTCTGGTACCCAGGCTAAAATTCAAGCAGTGATAGTCTATTAGAAGTCTATCACAGGGTAGACTGCACTGAAGAGACAGGTACCCAGGCTCTCCCCAATATAATATCACTTGGGACACAGCTTGTTGGGGCTTCCGCCTGCGCCCAAGAACGGGACAGCGCTGTGGTCATCTGGGTGCCAGATCTGCAGGCCATAGCCTCTGCAAGGTGAGCAGCGCCACGGAGAGAGTGCAGAGTGCACTCCCCCATCTTTGCTCCAGTGGCCTGGAAGTTGGGACAACCAGGCTCTGAGACAGACAGGCATAATATGGATTGGGTCTAGGGCAGCTTGTGTGTACGCTGCTCCCAAGAGCTGGGCAGATCTGCAGTAACCATCTCACCAGCTCTGCTGTGGGACTTCTGCCTTGCAGAGGGACGCCCCCTCACCCCCACTCTGGGAGAGATCACACACCCCTGCACAAGGCAGGAGCCTACGAGCCTCCCTTTGGTGACCTCTGCTCCGGGAATCCACTATGCTGAGCCTTTGGATGTGCAAGGACTCCCCAGTATAACATCACTTGGGGCAAGGCACATCAGGGCTCCAAAGTCACTCAGAAGCAGGGCAGGCACCAGAAATCTGTGCCAGGGGAATCCTGGTAAACCAGGGGGGGCAGAAATAGCTTTGCAGGCTCACAGGAGGTCCAACCAACAACCAGTGACAGCAGGACCAACTAGCATCAGAGGTATTCAGATGGCAAAAAGCAAACATAGGAATGTTACTAACAGAAATCAAAGTAATATGGGACCATCCGAACCCAACTCTCCAACAGCAGCAAGTCTTGGATACCCCACCACACCGAAAGACAAGATCTGGATTTAAAATCACTTCTCATGATGCTATTAGAGGATCACAAGAAGGACACAAATAAATCTAATAAAGAATTACAGGAGACCATGAATCAACGGTTAGAAGCCCTTACAAAGAAAACACAAAAATTGCTTAGAGAAATGCAGGAGAACATGGATCAAAAGATGGAGGCGCACAAGGAGACAACACAAAAATTGCTTAACGAGATGAATCAACGGGTAGATGCACTCACAAAGGAATCACAAAAATTGCATAAAGAAATGCAGAAGAATATGGGTCAACAGACCGATGCCCATAAGGAGGCAACACAAAAATTGCTTAAAGAAATGAATCAACGGTTAGATACCCTTACAAAGGAAACACGAGAACTGCTTAAAGAAATGCAGGAGACGATGGATCAACAGAAGGATTCCCATGAGGAGGAAACACAAAAATCACTCAGAGAAATGCAGGAGAACGTGGGTCAACAGGCAGAAATCCTGAAAGAGGTAATGCAAAAATACCTTAAAGAAATACAGGAAAATACAAACAAACAAGTGAAGGATCTCAGCAAATCCATCCAGGAACTAAAAAAGGAAGTAGAAACAACTAAGAAATCCCAAAGGGAGACAACTTTGGAGATAGAAAACCTTGGGAAGAAATCAGGAGTCATAGATGCAAACATCAACAATAGAATACAAGAGATGGAAGAAAGAATCTCAGGTGCTGCTGATTCCATAGAAAGCATCAACTAAACATCCAAAGAAAATGCAAAATACAAAAAACATGGAACCCAAAACATCCAGGAAATCCAGGACACAATGAGAAGACCAAACCAAAGGATTATAGGTATAGATGAGAGTGAAGATTTGCAACTTAAAGGGCCAGTAAACATCTTCAACAAAATTATGGAGGAAAACTTCCCTAACCTAAAGAGAGAGATGCCGATGAACGTGCAAGAAGCCTACAGAACTCCAAACAGACTGGACCAGAACAGAAATACCTCCCGTCACATAATAATCAAAACACCAAATGTTCTAAACAAAGAAAGAATACTAAAAGCAGTAAGAGAAAAGGGCCAAGTAACATACAAAGGAAGACCTATCCGAATCACGTCAGACTTCTCACCAGAGACTATGAAAGCCAGAAGATCCTGGGCAGATCTCATGCAGACACTAAGAGAGCACAAATGCCAGCATAGACTACTATAACCAGCAAAACTCTCAATCACCATAGATAGAGAGACCAAGATATTCCATGATAAAACCAAATTTTCACAATATCTTTCCACAAATCCAGCCCTGCAACGGATAATAGGTGGAAACCTCCAATTCAGGGAGAGAAACAACATCCTGGAAAAAATGAGATAATAACCTTCTTGAATCAAACCCAAAAGTAGATAACCTCTCAAACATAAAGATAGCATCAAGAATGGCAGATGGCAATAATCACTATGCCTTAATCTCTCTTAATATCAATCGTCTCAATTCCCCAATTAAAAGACATAGACTAGCAGACTGGATACGTAAACAGGACCCAGCATTTTGCTGCATGCAGGAAACGCACCTGAGTGTCAAAGACAAACACTACCTCAGAGTAAAAGGCTGGAAAACAATTTTACAAGCAAATGGCCCCAAGAAACGAGGTGGAGTAGCCATCCTAATATCAGAAACAATTGATTTTCAACCTAAAGTCATCAAAAAAGACACAGAAGGACACTACAAACTGATCAAGGGAAAAATCCACCATCAAGAACTCTCAATTCTGAATATCTATGCTCCAAATGCAAGGGCACCCTCATTCGTAAAAGAAACTTTACTAAAGCTCAAAGCACACATCGCACCTCACACAATAATAGTGGGTGACTTCAACATCCCACTCTCTGAAATGGATCATTCAGGAAAGCAGAAACTAAACAGGGACACAGTGAATCTAATTGAAGCCTTGGACCAAATGGAACTAACAGATATATATAGAACATTTCATCCTAGAGCTAAAGAATACACCTTCTTCTCAGCACCTCATGGTACCTTCTCCAAAATCGACCATATAATTGGTCACAAATCAGACCTCAACAGATATAAGAAGATCGAACTAATCCCATGCCTCCTATCAGATCACTATGGATTAAGGGTGGTCTTCAATGGCAACAAAAACAAAAGAAAACCCATGTACACATGGAGGCTGAACAATGCTCTACTCAATGATAACTTGGTCAAGGTGGAAATAAAGAAAGAAATCAAAGACTTTTTGAAAGTTAATGAAAATGAAGGCACAACATACCCTAATTTATGGGACACAATGAAGGCAGTGCTAAGAGGAAAATTCATAGCCCTGAGTGCCACCAAAAAGAAACGGGAGACAGCATACACTTACAGCTTAATGGCACACCTGAAAGCCCTGGAACAAAAAGAAGCAAATACACCAAAGAGGAGTAGAAGGCAGGAAATCATCAAACTCAGGGCTGAAATCAATCAAGTAGAAACAAATAAAACCATACAAAGAATCAACTAAACAAGGAGTTGGTTCTTTGAGAAAATCAACAAGATAGATAAGGCCTTAGCCAGACTAACCGGAGGGCACAGAGATAGTATCCAAATTAATAAAATCAGAAACGAAAAGGGAGAGATAACAACAGAAACTGAGGAAATTCAAAAAATCATCAGATCCTACTTAAAAAACCTGTATTCAACACAACTAGAAAATCTCGAGGAAATGGACAATTTCCTTGACAGATACCAAATACCAAAATTAAATCAGGATCAAATAGACCATCTAAACCGTCCTATATCCCCTGAAGAAATAGAAATCGTCATTGGAATTCTTCCAACCAAAAAAAGCACAGGTCCAGATGGTTTTAGTGCACAATTCTATCAGACCTTCAAAGAAGACCTAACACCAATAGTCTTCAAACTGTTCCACAAAATAGAAACAGAAGCTGGGCGGTGGTGGCACACGCCTTTAATCCCAGCACTTGGGAGGCAGAGGCAGGAGGATTTCTGAGTTCGAGGCCAGTCTGGTCTACAAAGTGAGTTCCAGGACAGCCAGGGCTACACAGAGAAACCCTGTCTCGAAAAACAAAAACAAAAAAACAAAATAGAAACAGAAGGAACACTACCCAACTCGTTCTATGAAGCCACAATTATGCTAATACCAAAAGCACACAAAGATCCGACAAAGAAAGAGAATCTCAGGCCAAACTCTCTTATGAATATCGATGCAAAAATACTGAATAAAATTCTTGCCAACCAAATCCAAGAACACATCAAAACGATCATTCACCACGATCAAGTAGGCTTCATCCCAGGGGTGCAGGGATGCTTCAATATATGGAAATCCATCAATGTAGTCCACTGTATAAACAATCTCAAAGAAAAAAACAACATGGTTATCTCATTAGATGCTGACAAAGCATTTGACAAAATTCAGCATCCTTTCATGCTAAAGGTCTTGGAAAGATCAGGAATTCGAGGCCCATATCTAAACATAGTAAAAGCAGTTTACAGCAAACCAGTAGCCAACATCAATCTGAATGGAGAGAAACTTGAAGCAATCCCACTAAAATCAGGGACTAGACAAGGCTGCCCTCTCTCTCCATATCTTTTCAATATAGTACTTGAAGTTCTAGCTAGAGCAATTAGACAACAAAAAGACGTCAAAGGGATACAATTTGGAAAGGAAGAAATCAAACTATCACTATTTGCAGACGATATGATAGTATACTTAAGCGACCCAAAGAACTCCACCAGAGAACTCCTACAGCTGATAAACGACTTCAGCAAAGTGACCAGATATAAAATCAACTCAAGCAAGTCAGAAGCCTTCCTATACTCAAAGGATAAGCAGGCTGAGAAAGAAGTAAGAGAAATGATACCCTTCACGATAGCCACAAACCATATAAAGTATCTTGTTGTGACTCTAACCAAACAAGTGAAAGATCTGTATGACAAGAACTTCAAGTCTCTGAAGAAAGAAATTGAAGAAGACCTCAGAAGATGGAAAAATCTGCCATGTTCGTGGATTGGCAGGATTAATATAGTCAAAATGACCATCTTGCCAAAAGCAATATACAGATTCAATGCAATCCCCCATCAAAATCCCAACTCAATTCTTCATAGAGTTAGAAAGAGCAATTCAGAAATTCATCTGGAATAACAGAAACCCAGGATAGCTAAAACTATTCTCAAGAGTAAAAGAACCTCTGGGGGAATCAGTATCCCGGACCTCAAGCTGTACTACAGAGCAATAGTGTTAAAAACCGCATGGTATTGGTACAGTGACAGGCATGTAGATCAATGGAACAGAATTGAAGACCCAGAAATGAATCCACACTCCTATGGTCACTTGATCTCTGACAAAGGAGCTAAAACCATCCAGTGGAAAAAAGATAGCCTTTTCAACACATGGTGCTGGCTCAACTGGAGGTCAACATGCAGAAGAATGCAAATTGACCCATTCTTATCTCCTTGCACTAAGCTCAATTCCAAGTGGATCAAGGACCTCCACATAAAACCAGACACACTGAAACTAATAGAAAGGAAACTAGGGAAGAACCTTGAACATATGGGCACAGGGGAGAATTTCCTGAATAGAACTCCAATAGCTTATGCTCTAGGATCAAGAATTGACAAATGGGACCTCATTAAATTACAAAGTTTTTGCAAGGCAAAAGACGCTGTCAAAAAGACAAAGCGGCAACCAACTAACTGGGAAATGATCTTTACCAACCTTACATCCGACAGAGGGCTAATATCCAATATATACAAAGAACTCAAGAAGTTAAACTCCAGAGAGGCAAGTAACTCTATTAAAAAATGGGGTACAGAGCTAAACAAAGAGTTCTCACCTGAAGAATACCTAATGGCTGAGAAGCACCTAAAGAGATGTTCATCATCCTTAGTCATTAGCGAAATGCAAATCAAAACAACCCTGAGATTCCATCTCACACCAGTCAGAATGGCTAAGATCAAAAACACAGGAGACAGCAGTTGTTGGCGAGGATGTGGAGAAAGAGGAACACTCCTCCACTGCTGGTGGAATTGCAAGCTGGTACAACCACTCTGGAAAGCAGTCTGGCAGTTCCTCAGAAAACTGGGCATGACACTCCCGGAGGATCCGGCTATACCACTCCTGGGCATATACCCAGAGGCTTTACCTGCATGCAATAAGGACACATGCTCCACTATGTTCATAGCAGCCTTATTTATAATAGCCAGAAGCTGGAAAGAACCCAGATGTCCCTCAACGGAAGAATTCATTCAGAAGATGTGGTATATTTACACAATGGAATACTACTCTGCAATTAAAAAAAAAAAACAATGAATTCACGAAATTCCTAGGCAAATGGTCAGAACTTGAAAATATCATCCTTAGTGAGGTAACCCAATCACAAAAGATCACACATGGTATGCAGTCACTGATAAGGGGATATCAACCCAGAATCTCGGAATACCCTTGACACAATTCTCATATCAATAGATTTCCAAGAAGATGGAAGGAGAGACCCCTGGTCCTGGAAAGAATGGTTGTAGGGGAATGCCAGGACAGAGAAGCGAGAGGGGGTTGAATGGGGAAAAGAGGGAGGGAAGGGGGCTTATGAGACTTTCGGGGGGGAGGAAAAGGGAAAGGGGAAATGATTTTGAGTGTAAATTAAAAAAACTTAGAAAATAAAATAAAATTAAGAAAAAAAAAGACTGAGCTTCTACCAGAACAAGAGTGGGCCCATAAACATTCTGCAAACCACTTGAGATGCTAGTTGCCAGACCCCACCCCTGAGGACCTCTAAGCACCAGGTCCCACCCCCCCAACCCCCCATTCCCTGTCATAAGGGCGGACCCAGCCCCTCCAGATGCAGATCAAGTGTCACCCTTCAGAGCAAAAGGCCTGATCTCAAGTTCTGGGCTTGAAATCCCATCAATCCCCCCCCCCCGGAAAGCTCCAACCCAAGAAAACCCTATAGAAAAAAAAGGTAAAGTGTCCCCCCCAACCCCAGAGAGCAAATGCTTCTGAATTAACGGTGTCACCTTATGCCCCTTGTTGTGTATCAACTGCTCTGACCTTAAATTCTATCATTTTTAAAATAATAATAACTCTCCAGGGCCTCTTCCCTAGATGAGATTTCTATACATTTCTTATTTATCTTGCTGAATCTCTAAAGTAACTCATGGGTGGGAGCTATCTCCATCCCTGTTTATAGCTGGGAGAAACTAAGGCCTTGAGAGATTGGGAAGCTGCCTGAATGAAATCCAAGTTCTTGTTCACTTAACTCTATCAGTTCCCATCAGTCTTGCAGCATGACTTATGTCCCTAATACCTTACTGGGTGATGCTGAAGTAGCTGTACAAACATTTGGGGGAGGTTGAAGATATACATTTACCATCAGTATGAAGAAAAATTGTCCCCACTCTTGAAGACGACAAACCATGAAAGAATCCCCACTCAGATGACACAGATAAACATCTTCACTGACAAATACAGCAGAGGCAGCTGCGGAAGCTGTGAAGAGCGGGTGCTGCTGTCATAGAAGCCTTCCTGAAAGAGTTGTTTCACTCCAGCTCATCACAATATTGCTGACACAGAATATAAGAGCAGAGAGCCAAACTCTGGCTTCCAGGACCGCAACCCTGTCCAGGAGAACATGGGCAGGTGTCTAGACATGGACGCAGAAAATTCTGCTATGAGTAAGCGGGATGGGAAAATGCTCTTAATGGCATAGAAATGACTGTCTAAGAGGCAGGACCACCCATCTGTGAGTGCTATACACAAGTAGATCCCACACCATCCTCACAGATCTTATCTGATTTCTTTTCGCTTCCACAGTTCTCAGTGCCCAGGGGAGTGACCATGTACTCTCTCATCTTGGCACAGACTCTTGCTCAACGTGTGGGCCCTTTCCATGCACTTTTATGTCTCTGTTTATTTTGTGTGTTTCCTGAGTGGCCCATGCCTTTAAAGGAAATGCCCCAGCTTCAGCCTGTCATTATGGTTCCACACCAGTCCAGCTCCTGGGATGGGTGAGTCTGGGTTTTTAATTTACTGTGACAGGAGATAATTGTCACTTGAATTTCCACCCCTGAAAATAAAACCGGGTGGTACTTCCCGGCTGGGAATCCACAGAAGTGGGCTTGTGGCAGAGGAAGCTTTAGCCACTATCTGGAGCAGTTTGTCTCAATGTACCTTACCCTTTCTTTTTTGTGGACTCCAAAACATGCAATTACTGTTTTCTTCACAAGTCCAGGATGGCAGAGTTAAGAAAGTTCAAACAAATTTTTGGATAATGCATGCAATAACTCCTGGAGTGGGGGTCCATGAAATTAGACATGGGGGTACAAACCCTCCATTCTGGACTAATCCTGTTTTGCAGTTGCAATCAAGTTCAAGGGCGTCATGCCCTGCCCACCAAGGTTATCCTCTATTGTCTCTTTTTTCTTTTTTAAATGTGATATCCCCTGTAGAAATAATCTGGGCAAAGTCTCACCAATCAGAAAGCATTCCAGATGACAAATCAGAACATGGCTTCTTTTTAGACAATAGATAATACCCTTTCCATCATAAATCAAGGCAGCTAAAGATGAACTTCCATCTTCAATACAGGTGTCTTGAACACTATTCATAGACTTGTCTCGTCATAGCTGACATAAGTGGAAAGGATTGTGAAGCCAGATCTGGAGGTTTTACATTGTAACTGTGACTTAAAACAAAGAGGCAAAGAATCTCAGAGTGGTAAAGAGGAACAAATCCACAAAGATACTGGTTTTTTTTTAATGCTTCTGAGGCATCTGTACTTTAGATGATAATCTGGATTCAAATTTTAATATTCATAAGCTAGATATATTGTTTTCCTTATTCCCTGTCTATACAGTGAGAGGGATAACAACCCTGTCTCACTGAGCTGTTAGGAAGTTTAAAATAGACTGTGTCAGGGTATATTCTTCCCTTTGGTCACATGGCATAATTGCATTTTTTACCTAGCTTGTTTTCCTGTTGCTTCCTGACCAAAAACAACTTGGGAGGAAAGGTTATATTTGTTTTGCACTTGTAGGTCACAGATCATCATAGAAGGAAGTCGGGGCAGAAACTCGATTCAGGAAGCTAGAGGCAGAACCACGGAGGAGCACTGCTCTCTGACTTGCTCTCTGGCTTACTCGCAGACTCTTACTCAGCTCACTTTCTTGTACAGTCCAGTCCCATCTGCCTAGGGAACATGCTGCCAAAGTTGGGCGGGATCCTTCTATAGCAATTGTCAATCCAAACAGTATCTTAGACAAGGCCATTCTGGTATGGTCAGTCTCTCAATCGAGGCTCCCTCAGATGACTCTATACTGTGCTAAGTTGACAGTTGAGGCTGATAACTAGGACAATTATTATTGGTCTTGATGTTGGACTTAGCCTTGGAATATGCTTTAACAGCAGAAATAATTTATGTTGTTCTATCACAATAGTCAACTCTCAGCTTTACCGGATCTAGGATCGCCAAAGACACATATAAAGGGTTGGACATGTCTATAAAGGATTACCTAGATTAGGCTAATTGTGGTTTTAGTAGTTTATTAAAAATTATATTCTTCACATTTTCTTGATACCATTCCCTTATTTGATTGTCCCAACCCCTCCATGAGATTGATAATACTGGCTCATTCAGTTTAGGAGCAGAAGCAGTAAGTATCCCAAGACAGACAGCAAACTAGGTGAGTGATAGAGTCGGGTTTTCAACCTTAGATAGGGAAGTATCTGGTGGCTCTTGTAATGCAATTCCAAATCTTCACAACTCTCACTAAGGAGGTAGAGATTATTTGAACAGCCACAGCTCTGTCTGAAGCTGGATGGGTTTGAACTAGATATGGGTGCAAAAAGGTCTGTTGGCAAGGAACATGAGTCTTCTGAAGAGATATTCCATATGTGCTATGAACATGTAGTTGATAAACAGTGTGGCAGTAAACAGTGTGTCTACCTTGAAATCCTGCAGACCTTGTCAGGTAGCTACATACCAGAACCCCTCTCCTCTTTGGTCAAAGAAGTCTCCCAAAGGAGGCTTGGGTCTCCACACCAGTCAGTCAATACCAGACTAAAACTTTCTAACTATGTTGTTAGAACTTGCTCATATATTCATTGCATGATGAAGTGATTCTCTCTCAGAAAATGTCACAATTTAAAAGAGATTTGACACAAAGAACAAGATACACATACCACATTTTATAGCTATTCATCTATTGATAGATTCCAATTTTGGCTATTATAATAGTACTGAATAAACATTGGGCTGTAACATATCTCCTACATAGTAATTTTTTCCCCTGTTGGATACTTACTCTGTGATAGGATTGCTACATCACACAGTTGTTAGGTTTTGTAAAGTCTGCCTACAGGGCATTGTGTTAAATAAAACCTGCCAGGCATAGACAGACAAACACAGCATGTTCTCTGTCATTTATAGAAGCTGTTAAATGATTTCGTGAATGTAGAAAGAATCATTATTAGAGGCCAGGAGAGGGAAGGGAAGGTATGGTGGTGGTGGGGAGACTGGTACAAAACTACAGTTAGATGGGATAAATACATTCGAGTGTTCCATAGCACAGAGGAATTCGATAATAAGAATTCATGATGTCTTTCAAAATACATTTGGGTGTTTTTTATCAGAAGAAACTGATAAACATCTGAGATCAGAGCTGGTTAATTACCCTGATTTGATCATATTGTATGCATGTATCAAACCTCATTATATCTTATAAATACACACAATTATGTGTTGACTAAAAATACTTTTTAAAGGTATTACATTTTTAGAGTCTAGTCAGTAGGAGTGCAAACAAAGAGCTACTGAGAGTGCCAGTGATTTGAACTGGAGGGAGGCATGAAAGCCTGGAACATTTTATGAATTCACCCATTTCCTTGATAACTTTGGCTCTGAAGTTTGGCCAACTGCTACCAAGCTGGAGAATTAGGCATACAAAATCTCATTAGTTATCTGTCCATCATCCATCCATCCATCCATCCATCCATCATCCATCTATTCATCCATCCATTCTTCCATCTATATATCCACTGATACTGCTTGCTCTCGGTTATAATTTGAAAATGAAATGCCCTTCCTCAAGCTCATGGTTTTGAATTGTTAGCCTCAGTTGATGGTGGGTTGGCTGTAGAACCTTCAGGAAATGGGCCTAGCTAGAGGAAGGGGGGGTCACTGGAAGGAGTGGGTTTTAACAGTTATTAGCATTCCCACTTCCTGGCCTTAGCTTACTGCTTCTTGGTCTACTGAGATATGAGAATTCCAGCCTCCCTCTTTCCCCACCAATCCTTCCCTGCCATGATAAACTGAACTCTCTCAGATTGAACCCAAATTAATGCTCCCTTCTTTAAGTCTCTTCTGTTGAGTATTTGGTCACAGCAATGAGAAAAGGTAATATATACAAACGCCATGTATACAAAATGAGACTGTGCCCCATGAAGGAGGTACAGAGTTCCCTGTCCTAGGGATGCTTCAGTCTGTCTCAACTTTAAGGAGGTTACCCAGCAAATGCCTGTCACAAAACACTTGTGATCCAGAAGTGGGTGGACTGGACTGAAAGACGGCCACAGTCTTTAGTACAGGTCCTTTCAAAGTTCCTATTTTGCTACCGACTGTGGGTTTAGGTCATCACCCTGAGGGTGCTATGCAGGAGACACACTAACACAAACACTGTGTTTCTTTAGCTTTTAGCCTTTTCATACACAGCTTCAGGTACTTGAAACTGTGGTCAGAGACTTTCTTGCGTACCCTGAGGTTATTGTGAATAAAATTAGGAACACATAGGAATTAACTTCTTGCAGAACTGGGTGAAGGTGCTCTGATTCCCAGACATTGGGTTTCAGCACCTTTTTCCTCTGTTAAATGCTACTCTATGTGTGTTTATCACAGAAGCAGAAAGTGGCCTTATCCTTAGCATTCAGTAGGACTTCTGCAGTCTCTCTTTTACCCATTCCAGGGCTCAAGCTGTGGTACTAGAAGGGAGAAAAGACTGGAGCCCCTTCCCTTGGTGCTTTTCCACCCTCAACTCTATGTACACAGATTCTTTTCTACCCAAAGCAACGGTCCTGGGTGTATGCATTCCTGAAAATGCTTGCCGAGAGCTGGGATAATGCTGTCTTTTAAGTCATCATCTTCACCCAATGACTGCAGCTCATCATCCAGACTGGGGAACTTTAAAGAGTCTAGATGCAAACTCGATCAAGACTAAAGAACCACAGGCATATGCCAGGCCTGTCCCAGGCCACACCCCTGGGACTCATGATTACTTTCCTTCCTGATCAGAACCAGTCCCACTAACCCTACTATTCACTCTGGAGGCACACCACATTAATGCGGTGCCATATTTATATTCATTTGCCAAAGGTGTGTTGTGGGAAATAATAAAAAGAATGGCAAGTTCTCTGTGCCCCGGTGGGTTGACTGGCTACGCACTGGCAGCAGTGTCCAATCTGTTCTTATCTCATGGAGACTCTGACTCAGAGCTCCAAAATCTCTCCACCCAACTCACTAAATTCCCACTGGTGGGTTGCTCCTACGCCAGCCCCATGCTTCAAATCTCCCACAGCCTTTGTGGTCTACTTTTGGAGCCCTATGGTGCCACCACGTGAACTAAAACATCACACAAACGTAGTTCAGAAAGAATGGTAACTCAATCTCTGGGCACACACCTAGAATCCCAATCTTGTAAGCCTTATTAAATCCAAATACTCTGGTGGTGAATCCTGATGGATCCACCATAGAAACAGCTACATCTTGTCCTTATGCTATCCCTGTCCTAAAGAGCCCTCTCTCCCTCCTGCTTCCTCTCTTCCCCTCTCCAACCTGGAAGTTCTGTCTACTTGTCCAGTGATTGGATCCTTTATTCATTAGGGGATGGTTTACAAGAAGCCCCCTGAGTACATGACCCATTCATCATTTGAGGCCCTTTCCAGGAGACCAGAATCAGCATCAATATACACGCAACCCCAGGGCTATCCACAGAAAAGGTGTGCAAGAAAAGCTATTGCTACATTTCATTTGCCTATTTTAAATATGGAAAGAATGTATCTAGGGATAATGTTCTGTCTCAAAGGTGCTGGTTTAAGGACTTAAACTTTCACCAAATTATGGAACTATGGAAGCTAGAGGCCCCAGAGTAAGAGATATCTGTCAAGAACCTGGCTGACCTTATTTTGTGGTCAGAATAAGAAAATGCTTTCAGTTTAGAATGATTTGTTTTTATTTGCACTGATTTTTCTGCTGCCCAGCAAAGGAACTCTTTATTATTAAGGGTAAAAGAATTTGTTTCCCATGATGCTTTGAGTTCGATACCTCCCTAGACTTCAGAGGAGTATTTTCAGACATTTCACTTTGGGCTGGCATTGCAACTTTCCTTGGGCAACTGGATTTTCTCTGAAAAGCTGGTTCCCTAAGAACACGCAACACTTATTGGATTCACAGTGCTTCCCTCTTCCAGGAAGACATAGCCACAAGCGGAGTTGACTAATCAGGCCCTATGCATCAATGTCTGCACTGATAGTGGCTCCTTTTGCAGAGGTCAAAGCTGGGAGACTTTCAACTGCTTCTCTGGCATCCATTTTGATCAGAGAGATTTATCAGCCCAATGTCACAAGCAGGTCAAGGCTCTTTTACTTCCTCTATTGAATGCCAGACATGACTATTGGATGATTTAATGATTTGAATTTATGCTTCATCTGCTTTATAAAAACCCAGTTTCTCTGTGAGATTCTGTGTGATGGGAGGAAAGGGTGCTTAGATAAGCCAAATGTTTTATTAACCTGATTCTCTCTTAACCCCATGGGGCTGTGACCTAGAAGCTAAAATGCCATCGTGTTGGGACGAGGCTGTGTTACTTGTCACGAAGTGAAGGGTACCAGGTTGGCAGAGGAGGAGGGGCAGAAATGATTGCTCTTTCTGTTTGTGGACTTCACCCTAGAAGAAGGGAAAATCCTCAGGACAGGGTCCTAGTAGCAGCATGTGATCTTCCTGGTAGCAGCAAAGAACACATCAAACACTCTAAGAATTTGGACCTCCTTCTTCATTGCCCTTGTCAGAAAGAAATTGAGCCTGGTACCAGCCTTTGGTCATGGCTGTCAGGTAGAAGATGGCTCTTTACCATGATTCTGCAGATGATCCGTCATGGCTTTCAGGTGGAAGATGTCTCTTTACCATGATTCTGCAGGTGATCCTTTATGTCATCAAGGCCACAGGCCCCCAAGAGCTTGTGGTTAAGTTTTCCACACACCCCACTGCTGTCCTGTGAATTTGCTACATGGCAATAAGCTCAATGCTGACAACTTTGCCTGGGTACCTGATATCTCCAGGACCTGACCCAGCCTTCCTGGACTCACTTAGATGGTGGTTTGCAAAGTGAGCATTCATTACCTGGGTTGGCAAACCATGAGGTCTGCTCCAGGGGGATTGTCTAGTACCTACATGTTACTGGAGTCATTGGATCAAAGCATTGGCCCTTGCAGCCCTCATAAGCTATGCTTGGACACCAGTCCTGCTATGCTCCAACTAAAGAGACAAATTATAGTGAAAAGCAGGGAATGGAGATTTATTCAATATGGTCACATTAGGAAGAGGATCAAAGGAAGATGTCCAATGACCCCCAAAGTCCATTTTCAGGGTCCTGACATGAGGTTTGGTTTTAAGTAGAAGGAACCAGTGAACCTAACTCAGCAGTCCTGGTCAAGTATGCTTCTGAGCACGACCGAACGACCCATCGTCTGTGCTCCAGTCTTTCCTGCAAGGTGGTCTGGGGAGTGAAATCTCTTTCTTGAGGACAAGTTCTTCCTTTGACTGGCACCAGGCATTAGGGTTTTCCTCCTTCCAGCGTAACAAATGAGGAGAAATTCCAAATTCTGGGATGCCATTGCTTCGGAAGTCTGATAGCCAAAGAGACAAGTATTGCTGCTTTGTGCCCTGAACTGCCCAGCCATACTCGTCTTTAGGGATTGGTGATGAGGTAGCATGGAATCAACAGCTCAGACTCCAGGAACCTCAGCAAGCTTGTTTATTATTTCTTAGGGAACGCCCTTTATACTCTCCATCTGCGTCCCATTGGTCCCAAGCAAGCACGTCCTCCTCGTGCCAGTTCCTGATTGGCTGTTATCGTCTGTGTTGCCTGTCTCTAGGCTTTCAGGCAGGCTTCAGTTTGGCCCTCATGCAGAAGTTGCCTTCATCAGATGCTGTGCTTCCCACATCCCCCCCCACATTTATACAGAAGCGGCTACCACCTTATCAGTGAGGTCTGCTGCTCCTCCTACAAAGTGTCTCTTGAGAGCAGTGATTCTCAGCCTTCCTAATGCTGTAACCCTTTAATACAGTCCCTCATGTTGCAACAACCCCCAACCATAAAATTATTTTGATGCTACTTGATAACTGTAATTTTTCTACTGTTATGAACCATAATGTAGAAATCTGATACGCAGGATACACAACCCCCAAAGGGGTCATGACCCACAGGTTGAGAACCATTGCTTTTGAACATCCTCACTCCTGACAGGAACAGTTAGACTAACAGCAGCATAGCAGGCCTTTGTAGATGGATGAATGAAGAAAGGTATATGCAAATGTGACACCACACTCTTTTCTAGGCCAGGGTCTTCTGCCTGCCTCAGACTGTGAGGCGGTACTGGGGTGTCTGAGCTCCTTCTCAACCCCTCCAGTTCAAATCCCTGGGACAAGATAGCAGGAAGCAGAAGGCTAGGAGCGCCCTTGTTCAGGGTGTTTCTTAGGACTGCTGACTGATCCAGGAGGAGAGGCCTGGCCAAGGAAGAAACCTCAATCTTCCTCCTGTCTTCGCTCATCCCAGGACAGGCTGAGATTGTGAGCAGGCCTGCTGCTCTGACTCCCCGGGCTCCCAACATGGGACCAGTGATGGGATAACCCTGTTGACTCAAGGATCTCAATAGGTTCAGAAGAAAGGGTCTGTCTCAGAGCCAAGCCTCATCTGCTAGGTTGAACATGCGATCAGGCAAGCACACAACACTCAGGGATGAGGGTGGTGGTACGGCAGGCATCTAATAAGCCATCCTGGCCTGCCCTCCTGAAAGCAGAATTCACAGGAACTATGGGTGGAAGCTAGTTGTATCCAATCAGGCATCTCAAGAACTCCTCAGAAAATTCTATAACCAGACTCACTGTGCTGAGTCAAATAAACACCAAAGACAGAAAGGAGGCGGGGTTGGGGAAGTGTTACCAAAGTCAGTCATAGGGATACAGCTTGGTCTACATATCCTGGGTTTTCTTTGAAAGTTAACTTGCAAAACAAAAAGTCCAAGGGAATCCCTGATAAGGCAGGGGCTCAGAAAATAATTTTTGATAGGCTGATCTAACTTTGTCTCCAGCTGTCTGGATACCTGGCTACACTGAGCTATCTTTGAAGACAGGGTTTTACCCACTCAAATGGTGGGAACAACAGCCATCTTTCCATTTCACGCATTTATATCTGTGCAGGCTGAGAGAATAGCCTTGAAGAGCCAGTCACCAGCTCTTTTGCTGCAAAAAGTAGCAACCCTTGGGCACTAACTCAAATATTGTTTCTTTCCTTGTGGGCACATAGTTGCTGCACAAAAAAGGCGGGGTGGGGAGGTGTTGGGAGCAAACCTTTCTTCTTTCTAGAGCAGTATTTCTCAACCTGTGGGTTGTGACCCCTTTGGAAGTCGAATGACCTTTTCACAGGGTTTGGATATCAGATATCTTGCATATCAGGTATTTACATTATTATTAATAACTGTTGCAAATTACAGATATGAAGTTGCATGAAATGTAATTTTAGGGTTGGGAGTGACCACAACATGAGGAACTGTATTAAAGGGTCTCAGCATTAGGAAGGTTGAGAACCACTGTCTGGTACTTCTGTGGAACTCAGAAAATGATCTAAAAGTCCCCCATCCCTCTCAGAGAGAGGTTTGCTCTTGTCTGTGGGTTTACCACACCCATGCTTGTGTGGGCATAGGGTGACTCAATAAGCCTTTGCTGGCAGGTGCATGCACAGCTGATGGTAGGGGTGGGTGTGGCTTGCCTTCTCTGAAGATTATGGTGGGACAAATTTGATTCTGAGGATAATGGTGCTGACAAGTGATGGAGCCTATAAGAAATTGAGGAAGACTAATTTTACTGCAGGAATGAATCCCCACTATGGTGGGACTGGGTGGGATATTACCAGACTGTCTATAAAACATGTTCAGCTTCCTCGATTTTTTTTCTTTTACTTCCTCTAGTACATGCGTATGTCTATGGAGCTTGCGTGCATCTCTCCCGTGCTTGCCTGATCCTTATTCTTATGTCCTCTTTTACTGTGTGGCCTCCGTTCTATACGTGCTTAAGCGCCCTTATCATTTCCTCCAGGCATGGAACAGTAGATGGCTACACCAGAACTCAAATAGATGCTGGTAGCCTCCTTTTGGACCTCAAAAACCTTGAACTAAAATTTCTTTATAAATTACCCAGCCTGGAATAGTCTATTATAACAGTAGAAAGTAGACAAAGTAACCTGACAAGGATCTAAAGTTAGGTTAAAAGGCTTATTCAGCCTCAGGCTGAATTCAGAGATACCTGCTCCTTGTATATAACCATAGAGTCAGGTTGAGTCTTAGCGCTTCTCTGGAGAATTTACAAGTTCATCTTTAAGATGGCACTTCCCATACGCCTCCCTCTACTGACTGTATCACTAGGGGATGCTGTAGCTCCCTGACCTAGCTACTGAGGATGTGAGCCAACAAACAGGTGTGGTTAAGAAGCAGTTTTTGGCTCTGAATTGGGGGCTTCTGGCCTTCCTGCACACTGTCTAACCAAAGTACAAGATCACGTGTCTTAAGAAAGACAAGAGTTCCTTCAGAGTGTCTCAGGCTTAAGTCTTAAGACACCCTATCTCAGAGGTAGCCCCCGATGATGATCAGCATCAGTCTGTAGTGGCAGCGGAGTGGAGTGAGAATCATTAAGATCCTCTCTAGAGTGGAGGCTGGGGAGTAGGAAAGAGCTAACAGTAATGAAACACATTTACCAGGGATTTCTTAGACACTTCTAGAACTGGGGAACACTGTAGATTCAGGAGTGCACACAGTTCAAAGTGTATTATAAACCTTACCTTCTTTTGTTAAGAGCTTCAGAAGAATGCTCTTGACTCCCAGAGAGCACCTTTGCTTTCTATAGTCTTCCAAGAATCAGATCCCTTCCCTAAGCATAGCCATCCTCTGGCTTTTTTGTACATGATTGGAGAGAGTGAGAGAGAACCTAAATACAAAACGGGCTGCGAGTAGCTTTCCTGTGAATTCCAGACTCCCACAGGCCGCAGATGCAATTGACAGCATGTTCAGAACTGCTGGAGGTGGGTAAAACTGTCAGATTTCACCCAGATCTCAGGCTTCTAGGAGGGGATTTCCTGGACTCTGGTGCACTTACACCCAGGGGAAGAGAAAATGATGAACACTGAGGGTTAGTCCCTGGAAACTACTAATGTTCCCATACTATGTGAAAGGGGGAAAAAAAACCAAACCCAAAATGCAGACTAGAGGCCAGAATGGATGCTGCCAACAAGACTGAATTAGGTAATAGGGAAAGACTGTGTTTGGTGCCAGTGCTGAGGCAGGAAACCATTCATTCTCCTGTAACTAATCTCTTTGTTTACATTATTCTCTTCCCTCCTCAACATTGCTCCAAAGAAGGTCTGTTTGTTATGTTATGTTTTACATTCTGCTATATTTGTTTCGATCCTTGGCCAAGGTCCAGGAGTGGTGACACAGGCTTTTTAGTCTCAACAATGAGGAGACAGAGGCAGTCGGATCTCTGTGAGTTAGACCCCAGCCTAGTCTACATAGTGAGTTCTGGGATAGCCAGAGCTACATAGAAAGTGTCTGTCTCAACAAACAAACAAAAAATTCAGTCCTTGGCCAGCAGCATTAGGAACACTGAGGTTTAGCTCAAGAATCCCCATGCATGAAACCACTGCTCTGACTCACAGCAGATATGGAAAGAAGGGTAAAGGCAGCCACAGCCCCCAGCAGGGATGTACCTGCTCATCCCAAGGACGGGGCTGCCCTGTGAGCTGTGGTCAGTAGGGGAAGGATAGACTCTGGTTAATTTTCACCTTCTTAGGTTTATATCCCTAGCTCTTAGCACCATGTTTAATGAACATTCAATACAGAAATGATAGGATAAGTGATAAGTATGTGATTTGCAAGGTGAGAAAAGGAAGAGGAAGAGGAGAAACAGGAGGAGGAGAAGTGATACTATTATAGACTCCACAGGTCAGTCATAGATAGCTGGTTAAAGGTGAAGAAGGCCCTATATTCCTGTCACCATAGCAGAGAACTTTTAGACCTAGCAGGTGCCCATTTCCTAACATGCAGAATCAAATGGTACTTGTGGATCTAGAGGTCCTCTGCCTGGAGAACCAAGGATACCCATTCTGCTTCTTCCATCTGGCCTCTCAGCTCCTAGTTCCACAGAGAAAACATGTGATGTCTTGTTCTCTGTTCATTTTCTTCTCTCAGTCAAGGAAGTCACAGGTTCATTCTCTGGCTTCTATGCCTAGTGCCATTCCTGGGTGTGGTGAGTCCCCACCCACCTGGCATCATCTGTCAGATTATCATCAAGGAGACCAGGAAGGCTCCAGAGCTATTGTTTATGGGCCAACTAGTGGCCACCATATGTAACCTGCCTTCTTCTGCACAAGAACTATCTGGAGGATCTCAGAGTCTCACCCTCCTGAGCAGCCAGGGGTCTGCAGCATAGCACATGCCCTTGGGAAATGAAATGACCCATCTTGTGTGAAATATGGATGCCTCACTATACATTTTTCTGCCTTTAAATAACAGAAGCAAATGTCTGTTCCTTTGGCTTAAACAAAAATAAAATCAGAGACTTTTATTCTGCTTTGTTTTATTTTTCGAAGCCTTATTTCAAGGGCTCATTATCTCACAGGCTGCTAATTACATACTCCGTACCATGCTCACTAAAAGCTTCATATAACTGCCTTTGACATTGACACCCACCTCTTTTCAAGTTATTTGAGAAGTTGGCATGGTAGAAGGGCCATAAACTTTCTATAGTGGTGATTAGTCAACAGGACCACATCCCACCAAATCCCCCAGTGTTCCCAACAAAACGTTCCTTGTGACCCAAGTGGCAATTTTCCTTTCTTGACTGTTCCTTCTAAGCCCACTCAGTTGTTCCTGAGCAAGCTGTTTTATTCCTGTCAATTCATGTTATTTATTGGAGCCTGTCAAGGGGATACAAGTGGAGGTTGATCTTATGTACCAAGTTTTGAGACCCATTAAAACACTTTAAACAATCATCTATTGTGATAGCAGTTCCCACCCTATGTGTGGCCGTTTTCCCTGTGTTATTCAGAGTCTGGAATACTTTACTTACTTGCTATTTAAAAATTGAGGTGAGACTAGATTCTGTTACAGCAAAAGCTTTTGACCTGGGGAACCAGGGCTGAGTCAAAGTTCCAGGAGATTTCTAGGCAAGGATGTGAAAGTAAATGGATTAGGTGGTGTGGGGAGGAAAGGTGGAGGTCATGAGATGGTGTGTCCCAGTGAAGAGTCATTCCCAACCAGCTAAAGCGCTTTGTCACTAAAAGGGATAAAGAGAGGGTAAGAGCAGATGTCTGTGAGGATGGAGAAGTCCCACAGGGCTACTTTGGGCCTTTGATTATTTGTATGATGGGTGAATAATTCATATGAACCAGAACAAGGCCGGATGTCCTGAAGACATGATTGCATAGTTTCTGCAGCATTGGATGAAGAGCCCCTTTAATTGATCTCACACGCTGTCTGGGTCAAACGTGCCACGTGCCTCCAGAGGTCTGAGCTAGGGGAGGATTAGGGACCTGCGGCTTCATACTGTTCACTCTCTGTGCCAGTTTCCTCCTGTTCTCCACTTGCCTCTCCCTGCTCGGCTGAACATTTCCCCTCCAAGCATAAACTCCTAGTCGTTAACTTAGCTGGGCGAGATTGGGAGATTAGAGGCAGATTGCTAATTAGTGTCCGTCAGAATCCAAAAAGGAAGCTGTGTTCAAATTCACATGACAGGAAAGGATTCATGGCTTCCAGGTTCTAAGACCCAGAGAGAAGAAAAGGCTTTACTTCCACTGTTCTCAGATGCTCTCTGATCTCAGATCACCTGACCTACTGCTCACATTGTTTGGCACTTCCCGAATGTGTTTTTCCAGCAAGTATCTCATCTGCTATCACACTTCATCCTCATCAAATGATAGGAGGCTGAGGGACCATACGGAAGCAACACAGACAGAAAGAAGAGAGGCTACGAGGCCAGGGTCATGTGTTCTCAGGCGGGGTTGACCAGATGACCTAGGCCATGATTTCCTTAGATAGATTTAAATTGTGCCAAGCACCATGACTGTAGAAAGGAAAGAGTTTATTTCAGCTTACAGCTCTAAGGCATACTGCAAAGGCAGTCAGGGCAGAAACTCAAGACCAGAACCTGGAGTCAGGGACTGAAGCAGAAACCATGAAAGAACACTATGCTGATCCCAGTGTCTTGCTCAGTCTGTTTTTTCATACAACTCAAAACCACCCAACCAGGGTTGGCACCGCCCATTGGGCTGGGCCCTTTCACACCAATCATAATCAAGGAGACTTGTCTATAGGTCAGCACTATGAGGTCATTTTCTCAGGTGAAAGTCCCTTTTCCTAAATGACTCTAGCTTGTGTCAAGTTGACATAACTGGCACAAGTTCCTAATGAGCCTCAGGCAGAGATTCCAATTTAGACTTCAACAGCAGATGGTGCCCAGCCCTAATAGCTGGGGAATGTTGTCAGCTCCGACACTAAGACTTATGGCCTTTCTACCATTGTAAAAGTTATTAATTTTGTTCTCAACCAAGTTAATTGTTCCTAATGATACAAGATTCACAAACATAAAAAGTCCCTTCATAAAAATGAGTGTTATGTAATTACAAATGATCAATTCAATTAATGAAGTTATCTGTTCAAATGCTATAAAATGTGGGTCACATGTACCCTTACATTTTGCTCCTAATAGAATCTCCATTCCTCCCTGTCTTCTCAGTTTTCCTATAAAAGTTTGGAAAATGCTATTGATAATTCTCTAAGATCTCTTATAACTTGAAATTCAAAGCTGTAACATACATGCATACATACATACATACATGCATACATACATATATACATACACACATACAAACAAACATACACACATACACAAATAATAATAAGAATAAATTTCAAAAAGTCATAACCCTTAGTCCTATGTCCTGGGCCTTAGAATTATATTTGGCCCTTCGAAAGATGGGTCCTGGCCCTTGAGCTTTAAACAACCCTCCAGGAAGATTTTAAATGCAGCAAGTGTCCCAGCTGAGAAGTCCAGCTCAACTTTAGAATTAGACATTTTCTCAAGGCACTGAAATGAGGGAAGAGCCAAGCAGGCTCGTCACATGATCTCTTCTCCTTATGGAAATTGGCTTGTGGTGGTTGTGACCCAACATGTTTTGAGAACATGACTAGAAATCAACAGTTTAAGATGTAATGAAACAATTTGCCTTGTTGTGTTCTGTTTTGTTTTAAATCTCAGACTGACACATAAACCACATCCAAATGCAAACAGCTTGCAGCTTAATTGATAGGTCACCGCCAGCCTTAGCAATTCCCTGGAGCCAGATGGAAGGCAACTCTGCCTGCCACTTTCCTCTGGGGTCCCCAGCTTCCTCTGTGGCCTCTGCTGCAAGCAAAGCTGACACAGCTTCCATGCAGAGGGCCCGAGACTCAGAACAAATGGGGTAGACTGGAGCAGAGGACAGCAAAGGCGAGGGGTCAGAAAGGAGGTCAAACCAATAATGCAAGCCAAGAAGGAGTTCATTCTCCTAAGGCAGGCTGGATTTATGGAGAGCAAACCACTGGGCTCCCAGTGTCCTCTTCTTCTAGATGTAAACATAAGGCAGCATCTTATGACCCCAGGCAAGTGCTTCCTGCTGTCTGGGAAGACTGGTCATACTCAGGAGCACATGCCAAACATGATAAATCTTACCTATGACTAAAGTTTAAGATCAAGTGCAAGGCAAGGGATTAGGTCATGTCCCTGACACTCCCTCTCCCATAGTCTACAGCCTAAGCAAAGACATGACTCACTGCTATTTAGACAAACCAGCTTCTTCTCTTTTGAGCATTTTCTCCTGCTTTTCTCTCCCTGTGTCTGCTAGACTCTTACAAGTTCTGCAAAGCCTATGTCAAATACTACTACCTCCACAGACCTCCCTCTTACCACAATGACAGCATTCCCACTAGGAGCCATCAGAATACATTGCTTGAATCTATTATTTGGCGTTTTTCTTAAGAACCATTGTGGTTTTTTTTCCTATTCTATTGGAAGCACATGGAGCATAGAGATTGGGTCTTTTGTTCCTCAATAACCTGAGCATGTATCAGCATTCTGCACTGCTTGGAGGACATACCCAGGAAATGTTATAGAACAGAACATATTTGAGGCTGACAGTAATTATGAAACATTATGTCTCTCTATACCTGTCGGCTAGTCCTTGGCACCTCTTCATCTCTTCTGGCACTAAACATTGAGCAGATTTAGGGTCTTACCCAGAGGCTCTCAACATCTTTAAGTTATGGCTTCAATTATGGCTTACTTTAAGTTATGGGATTAAAAAAATACTTCAGTCTGTGTTGTGATTGAGAATCCCCTTCAGGATATAATGAACAGATATTGATTCTATTAGGAGAAAAATGTAAGGGTACATGTGACCCACATTTTATAGCATTTGAACAGATAACTTCATTAATTGAATTGATCATTTGTAATTACATAACACTCATTTTTATGAAGGGACTTTTTATGTTTGTGAATCTTGTATCATTAGGAACAATTAACTTGGTTGAGAACAAAATTAATAACTTTTACAATGGTAGAAAGGCCATAAGTCTTAGTGTCGGAAGGACTTTGTTTTGAAGCCTGGTTTCATCACTTCATGACCATACTATGTGATGGTTATTTATTTATGTATTAATTTATCTATCACTGGGCTAGGTCTCAGGGTGCCTGAGTACTTGGTCAAATGTTATCCTGAGTATTTCAGTAAGAATAATTTGGATGAGATATAACATTAAATGGATAGACCCCAGAAAGCAGATGCCCTCCCTGTGGTGACTGCTATTGATTGTCGACTTGAAAGGACCTAGAATCTCCTAGAAGATCCATCTTTGGTTGAACCATTAAGGAGGAGGAGTCCTAGTGGTGAGCAACTGAGGCAGCTGGCCACACTGAGTGTGTGGTTAGGAAGCAGCAAGAGGTGAATGCTGGATTGGCTTGGTTTCACCTTTTGTGTAGTCTAGAACCCCGGCTCACAGAATGGTTCACCTCACAGTAAGTGTGTGTCTTCCTATGCAATTAGCTCAACCTAAAATCTCCCCGATAAACTACTTCTCTCTAGAATACTACAGGTTGCTGAGCTCCTCTGAATTCCAGTTTCCTTTTTTATGTCATAAAACCAGGCTATAATGCCTGGGTTGTAACCACTAAAGACACTAACCATGCAAATTCTTGTCGTGTTTTTTGTCTCAAAGTAGGTACTCAATGTCAATCCCTCCCTTCCCTCCTACTCCTCTGTCCTTCCTGTAAAAATCACTCATCTGCTAAGAGTTATGCAGCCACATTCTCTGAACCCAGCATAGAAGGAACATGGCCCTGGCAGACTCATAGAAATCATCGATTTGATATTTGAAATTATGGCTATATCGGGAAATCCAAGGAGTCATCTGAACTGAACAAAAAAAAATTAAAACTACTTTATGATGCTGCTTACTAAATGTCACACTCCACATAAGGACCAAATCTCTACTGCAGTCTTGACCATAGAGAGAAAGATGACGGTGGGACATGAAGATAATTCTGTCATTGGGTTGGGCTATGTCCTCTCTTAATTTTCTCACCCCAAAATGTCCATGCACACAACTTAGAAGGAGGGATCTGTCTATCAGCTGAACCCTCTGTCACAGTGTCCTGTTCCCCATGAGTCCTTCCTAGCTCCTTCAGTGTTGCCTTGGGAGAGCTTGAGTGAATTAGCACCCAGTTCCAAGCAGTTTCTGTTCTTTGTCTGTAACCAGAGACTCATATTAAGAAAAACAAATGAGCTTAGACTGGCATTGGGTATTTCCAGTAGCTGGAAATCCCCATCACTGGAAACCCAGTGAAATAGTCTCAATATAGCATTTTATAGGTCTAACAGCAGAAGCTAAACTGGCCCCCAAAGACCAATGTAGAGCTGAAAGAGAGCTGTTGATGAGTGGCTGCTTTTGTCTTGGGGGGGGGTGTGGTGCTTTACGTTACTGATGATGAAGTGGGTTTTTTTAACTCTGGAGTCTCAGTAAAAATGAGAGACACATTGTCAAATCTCAAATCATTGCCCATGCAAGGAAGAGCAACCATGTTCCTTGTCCAAAATCCCCACCCATAAAGCTGACATCAGGCTTCTGAAGGAGACTGCCTGTGGGCACATGGAAAGAGGCAAACTTTGTTTTGACTGGAGCCTGGGGATTCGGACTTCTAAACACAGAGCTGCTCTCAATATGGCTTTGACCACTGTGAGCAAAAGCACATTTAACACGTAGTCACGAAAGTAGAAGCTGTGTGTTTGCTGCAGAGCTTGACCCTGTCCTGCCTGAGAGGCGGGCGTCCTGTGTAATTACCCTGAGCATTTAATGCCACACAGCAAAATAAACTTGGGGCCTTCCCACTGCAGCAGTTTATGTGTTTCGGTGGACTGGGTTAGGCCTGAGAAAGAATAGTTGTGGTGTACACACCATCCTAACAGCCTGTTCCCTCTCCTTGACCTATCCTTTGTGGGAAGCCAGGAATTCTAACTATTTCTTGTAGTTCTGCCCAGGCCTTTATTTACACCCTTCCCTCTCCCAGCCCCAGCCTGTCTCTTCCTATGACAGTCCAGGCTCTCTCTCCCGAGTTGTGGAGGCAGCGTATTTCTGTTTGAGATGATCTATCAAAGGCATTTCAAATAATGAAAGATGCTAGAACAAAATGAGCCCCGCTGGACGATTAGCCGTGTTTTGGCAAGGGTAATGTGCAGTTTCCATGTAACAAGAGGCTTTATATCCATGAACTATGAAAATTTCTATGCTGAAGAGAAAATAACATTTTTTTTCCTGAAAGGGAAACAGAAGAGCATCAGTCAAAAGCAGACAGAACTAATAAGAGGTAGAAGATTGAAAAAGACCTTTTTAAAGATTCCATCAGCCACTTTGAATGTTTGTTTCATAAAGGGCAAAATTAAACCCTTAGAGCAGGTCTTTCATATTTTTTTTTTGAGTTTCTTTTCTAATTCTAGAATCTTCTCTAACCACACTGGGAAGGCAAGTGGGAATGTGATCTCTTCCGTAACGATCACTAAACATTTATAAGGACATTTTCTTCAACAACTCTGTTTTGTCCCAAAATACACCCTTGAAACCATTTCCAGGCAGTGTAACCCTGGAGACAGAGCCTCCTGGACTTTAATGTCTCAAGTATGCAATTGATTGCAAACCTACTGCAGAGAAGATCCATCCCATGTAGGTCTCCTCTTGTAAGTTGGTTATGTGCCCTGATTTCTCTAGGAAATCTCCTGTATACCTGTCAACCTAGCACGATTTATAACAATGCACTCTTGGAAAAGATCTGTCTTGGATGATAAATCTCAGCACCAACGTCTTGTTTTATTTAAAAAAAAGAAAAAAGCCAGGGGTATGTTTGGTGGAGGCATGGTATGGTGTTGGGAAAGAGGGTGCCTCTGCTGAGGCATCCCTTCCTTCTGAGGTACCAGCCAAACAACGGTATAGTATAAAATAGAATTTATTTATGGCATGGGGAGGGGAGGGGAGGGAGTAGAGACAAAGAAAGGGAGAGAGAGAGAGAGAGAGAGAGAGAGAGAGAGAGAGAGAGAGAGGAAGAAGAAGAGGAGGAGGAGGAGGCTGGCCATGAGCATGTGGAGACAGGGGGGAGGGGAAAGGGTGAGAGGGGGAAGAGGGTAAAGGGCAAGAGCAAGAGAAGAGAAGAGAGCAAGAGAGTGAGGAAGTGGCAAACATCCCCTTTTATAGTGAGTTAGGCATACCTAGCTGTTGTCAGGTATCCATGGAACAGAGCCTAGACTAAACAATCCTATCTCTCACTAAATAGAAAATTTCTAATGCCCATTTCAAACACTGTGTAAAATTGGTTCTTGTCTAAGAGTGAACCTGACTCTTTTCAGGAGAATGAGTGGCATGTGAATGTGACTAGGTGGCACATCTGTCTTAGAGACGATGGTGCCCTTCACCCCTTGAAGCTTGGTACTCACTGCTGGATGCACACTGCTGATGAGGCCTGCTCTTAAACATTGGCCTTATCCACATACTTGGCATTAGTGCAGAGGGCAAAGCAGACTCTGTCTCAAGAACACAAACCCTCTTCTTCATGTCTATTTCAGGCAGGTGGTGACACTGTCCATTGAGACAGGACTACTTCAGCCCTAATTTTCTCCCTCACCCTGATGGGTGTAAAGTCCTCCTGCAAGAAGCAAAACAACACTGTCCAACTATAAGCAAAACATGGATCAGAGTTGACCTTGATCTTGCTACTTGCCTAATTCATACCCCACTTATAATGTTGTGTGAATGACTACACAGGTTATAATACACAGTGGTTATTGGGGAGAAAGAACAAAGAAGAGATTGTTTCACACCTATATCCTAGACTCTGAGCTCAGGCTTTCTATTAAAGATTTGCCTAATGAATACCTGGAGATTTTCATTGGTAATAAATATGTTTGTCAACTACCTACCTATCTATCTATCTATCTATCTATCTATCTATCTATCTATCTATCTATCTATCATCTATCTATTATTCATTTATCCATCCATCAGTCTGTCTACCCATATATCACTCTATTTGTCCATCCATCCATCCATCCTTCCATCCACCCACCCACCCATCGTCCGTCCGTCCGTCCGTCCGTCCATCCATCCATCCATCCATCCATCCATCCATCCATCCATCCATCCATCCATCCATCTATCTATCTATCTATCTATCTATCTATCTATCTATCTATCTATCTATCTATCTAATATTTTACCATGTAGCCCAGGCTATCCCTAACATCACAAAACTCCTTCTTGCTTTAGCCTTCTAAGTGATAGTGGTGTACTACCAAGATCCTTGTTCAATCTTAACAACTGATACTATATTGGAGAGTTTTGTTAGTCTTTAACAGAAATTCATAGTGGCATATACATTCATGTTCAGTAATTTTTCTTGAAAATCTAACATTTTGATGTATTTACTTTTACTCTTAGGGAAGTGGACCTATTGATTGATTTCTGTAATTTGAAACATTTAGCTGGTGATTATTTTAAATGGGTTGAACAGTGATCTGTGAAATTATAAAATGCCCCCTTAAACTTCTAAGACAATCATGGTATTGGTGGGCATAACAGACAGAGGGAGAGCCATTGTTTTGACTGCTAAGTCCTTTCTGTTGAATTTAGGGCAACATTGCTCAAAAGAAGAGATGGTTTTGGTGAAACTTAAAGGCTAAAAGAAGGACTAAAGGGCTATTAATTGCCAAACGTAACCTACTTTAAATTCCATGTGCTACAATCAATATGGTAAGCTAGGAGAGGATGAAGGGTTGAAGCTTGTTTGTTTGAACGTACGTTTTTTTCTCTGTTGTACACTTGCACTAATGGGATAGTAGCTTAACAGGAAAATATGTAGAGTTGGAAAACTTGTCCATGTACTTTAAAAATGAGCCTGTGTTTTGTAATCTTTGTTGCAGAAGCAATTTTAACAGAGATCTTGAACTAATTCAAAGAATGAACCAAGTAAGAAATACTGGAGTCTTGCTCAAATAGCAAAAACACAGTAAGCCAGATAATTGAAACCCACATTTTTTTTAGCAGTTTTAAAGAAGAATGTGTTTGTTGAGGAACAGCTTTTGCAAAACTCTGCCTATCTTCTTTGCAGCATGCCTCATGTTCTTTATCTCTCCTTTGCTCAAAGTACACCCCCATGTCGCTGCTGTGGAATGTGAGACCCAGGGCTGTTTACATAGGGGGCTGGCAGGGTTGGCCTGCCTCCTGGCTGCCTCTGTCCACTCTCCATCCTTTAGCTAATTAACATTCTTGACATTTGACTTGAAGGTAGTATTTCAGAAGGCTCAGATGCAACTTTTGTAAACAAACATAATATTCCTGGTGAGAATTACTGTTTGTTTGTTTGTTTGTTATAATAAGAAAGAAGTCAGTACTTGTTCTAAATGAGGAAAAGGAAATTTTATTTTGTTAGGCCCAAGGTTCTAAGGTTTATGTTGTCTGTCTTCTTTCTATTTGGGTCAGAATCCACCAGGGGATTTCCTTTATACTGAATCTGGAATGAAATGATCCTCTTTCTAAAAATAGCTCCTTTATGGAACATTTGGAATGTGTCAGAGCTGTTTGTTTATAGGTTTGCAGTGTGTTCTGGCATTAGTGTGGAGTATGGATATTACGGGTAACAGTATGGAAGTGGATGTAAAGGAAAACTGATGAGAACCAAAGTGTCACGTAGGAAACTGCCTTTCCAGCCTGGACCAGCATCTCCCTTCATGCTTCACAGACAGAAACTCCAGTCTATAGCTCTCAGTACTTCTTGTGTATTTGTACACTTTTGTTAATGTGGAGGGGCAATGTGTTTTATTGTTCAACTATTGCTCTGACCAAAGAGAATCTTAAATTTAAGCTGAAAGAATATAAAGCTAATATGGTCCTTGACAGATCAAATAGTAGCTAAACACAGAAGATGGGTGCTTGAAGAAATTTAACATTTATGTCAATAATCTTCCTGTTGATATTCTAAGTCCTAAAATGACATCATTATATAAAATATAAATTCTAAAGCCTATAAATAAAACAGGATCTGATAACATAGTTTAATATAGAGGATTTGCCCAAGAAATGTGAGGCCCTGGGTCTGGTCCTCACCACTCTCACAAAAAGCAAAAGCTAAAAAAAAATCCAGCATCTGCCTAATGACTTAATTTTTAATTATATACTTTAATTAGAGGTTATTTAAAACTGCCCCTTATTTCTTCCACAAAGAATAATAGGTTCTATTTCTCAAAGATAAGCACAATCAAAATTTAACTTACTGATTACACAAGTCAGTCCCATTCATTTTGTTTTCTGTTTTGAAATAATTTCAGATCTAAATGTAGAATAGTATAATAGGTTCCCTTTGACCTTCACTGCACTTCTTCAATTATTGGCATTTCCCATAAGCATGGCGCAGGGATCAGCTTCATTTGTGGACAGTGATTCAGTATTTCTTACTGAGCTAAAGACTCTAATTTCATCAGCTCTCCAGAAACAGTCACACTCTGACAGAAAGAGGAACCCAGGCCCTGTACTGACCTCTTATCCTGTCTGTCTGTCCATCCATCTGGTGCCTGCACATCTATCTATCTATCTATCTATCTATCTATCTATCTATCTATCTATCTATCTATCATCTATCTATCTATCTATCTATCTATCTATCTATCTATCTATCTATCTGATAACATCAACATATACCCCTTACACTAAATTTAAGCAATATAGAACACAACAAGGAATGATGCAAAAAGTATACAAAATTTTACCATTAGGAAAACAGCTGTTGATGTCTCTTCAGCTAGATGTATAGCTAAAATTCAGAGTGGTTAGAATTGCATGAAAATCTTTAAAATAAAAGTCTTAACAAACACGTTCAATGTTGTTTAAGCAAAAAGACTAAATGTAATTCTATTTTAATTTAGCAGAAGAAAAAGAAATTAAAATGTGCAGTTGGCCCTTCAGATCCTTTGTGGATCCAGCCATTCACAATTGAAAAGATCTAGAAACCACTATGTTTGGACAAACATGTACAGACTTCCCTCTTGTGCTTATTCCCTAAATAATACAACATAACTAATTTATAAGACAGCAGCTATTATAATCAATCTAAAGATTATCTAGAGTATTGGAGAGGATTGCTTAGGTTGTAAGTGGGTATTACATCACTTTTATAAGAGACTAGAACATCTTGGAATTTTATATCTATAGGTCCTGGAGCCAATGCTCTCCAGATACTAGGAAATTATGATAATATATACTGAAATTCAGGTAAACACTTCATTTTAAAAGACATAATTTTCTAAAAGTATCTTTTTAAATATATCAAATGGATTTTGAAAAAAAGACAATCCTCATTCAACGATTCGCTTCCTAAATATCATGGCTGAGCACAGATACCATTTGTCACTCTGCTTGGGTCTGTGTGGCTTGACTGATTCGGGTGATAGTGTGGAGCAGCTGGAGCCTGACTGGCCTACAGTCGCATCATGCACACATATGGCAGTGAGTTATGTCTCTATAGCAATGGGAGTGCCTAGGTCCTGTGCTCCCTGCTCCTGCAGGATACTCCATATTTGCTCAGAATAAGACCATGTACAAGAGGAAGAGAAAGATGCACAAGGCTCCTGCAGACTCAGTCTCAGAGCTGGCATATCATTTCCACTGGATGATGCAGCACAAGCCACAGATTGTCTGGCGGTCTGGTTACACAGGATATGCTTATGCATTAGTATTGATCATATGTCAGAGTTTCAATGAGCATCACTATTATATAAGCGATTATTTTGGAATAGATTTTCCTTATGTCTTCAATTAATATTCTGTCTACGTTTTTATTTGTGAGTCACAACTATATGTGTGTGTGTGTGTGTGTGTGTTTACCTGCCATTTTAGTCTTTTTAAATGATCTGTAGTAGTTACTATTATTATATAGATACTCCTTGACTTTATATAATGTTTTCATAATAGTTTGGAAATGGAGTTATATTTCATACTCTTAGCCCTCAAACATCAAAGCTTAGAAACATAGCACAGTAGAGTAGGGGTTATTCCCACTCCTGACCTTGTGTGTGTCTTAAAGTTGTATATAGTTTCACCACCATTGCTAACATGGAGGAGTGTCCGTGCAAAGGTCAAAGTTCAAATGATTTTTTTTTGCTGAATATGTATTACTTTTAAATCTTTATCAATCAATCAAAAGTCAAAGATTTCCCCAAAATAATTGTGAGCCTGAGTTACTCATGTAATAATATAGGCCATGTGGCCAAAGGGAATGTTCCTTTTTATCCAAAACCTTTTCACACTCTTGTACAGTCCTGTTTTATACTTTGCATTGGTTTATCAAACTTTAGTCTACAGTTTTTCACTGCATAGTTCTTCCTCCTTACCCTACCTATACAAAGGAATAGATGATGTCCAATTGGCACTTCCAATCATCAGAATCTAAGGGATGTTACTCAATGAATGAATGAATATTTTAAGTTAGGGGTTTTTAAGGTGTGTTTTGCTTTTTGTGCTGAAGATTGAACATGAGGCATCAGACACACCTGGTGAGGGCTCTACCACTGAAGTCCATGCTCATCCGAGTCAGCTTTATTTTGTTTTGGTTGCTAACAGTGTATGGATTTCTTCTGTGCAGTATTTTCCCTTTGCATTTATCTCTTGTGTGTAATTCCTCCAATGTTATAGAAAACCCTTCCTCTCCTTCCTTGGATAATTTCTCTTTATTTTTCTTTGTCTTGTATTTACTTTCTTTCTCATTTTAAAGCAAGCCTGTGAGTTTTTTCTTTCTGATTAATATATATTTGTCATATATATTTATTGTAAAGCTGTCTGTGGCTGGGTACTTGGGTCAAGTGAAGGCGGGTGGTTCACAAGTTCAAGGCTAACGTGGGTTGTGTAGCTCAGAGTGCATTGACCCTCCACAGCTTCTCACCAACTCCATTATTTTTCTTAATCAGGGACGATCAATGGCTCTCCATCTGTCAGCATTAAAGCGATCAGTAACTTTACATCTGAGGAGAAGGCTCAGAGGATAGCACACTTGCCACAAAACCATGAGGACCAGAGTTCAGATCCTGAGCACCCAGGTGTGTATGGTGGCCCCCTTGTAATCCCAGTCCTTAGAAGGCAGACAGAGAATTCCCAGGCAAGCTGGCAAGACTAGTTAAATTGGTGAGTTCCGGTTTTAAATGAGAGACTCTGCTTCAATATCTAAGGTACAGAATGATCAAGGAAGATCCAAGACCTCTGCCCTCCACATGAGCACACACACTCGCACACATAATGTGTGCCCCTCCCCCACATACTACACATGCAAAAAGAAAAGGTTGGTAATTTGGAAAGGGTTGATGATTTCCTTCTTGCTTTATCTTCCTTTACCTCTGACTGTCTCTATAGCTAGGTAAACCCTGGTTAAAATGCATGCCACCGGGTTCCTCTGATCTGCCTGGGTTTCTCTATGCTGAAGCTGGATTCCTATGGGGAGAGTCTCTTTCTGCTATGACCGCCTGTGTCCTGGACCGCCATAACTGTACCCATAGTTACCCCTGTTTATTTACATCACTTGTATATCGCTGGGCAGTCTAACCTGCTCTGGGGGAAGTGTCCAGCCTTCCCAAGATCTGAGAGTATGTTGATGGTTCTTCGTGGTCTTCCTCATTTTTTGTCCAATTTCACAACAGTTGGCAGGTTTGCAACATGGTCTGTGGCTGGAGTTTGTAGCCATGCCTTTATTTTACTGTCAACTAAAATGTTTTCCATTCTGGGTTCCTTTTGAGATTTTGTAGGGGGAGGACAGATTAATGTTTATAGAGTCTGATTTTTAACCAGAATCCACCACTCTCCTGTGACTCCCTGCAGTTTCATGCTATGTGGCATAAGGTCACCGGTTCCATTAATCACCAGGCTTAGAACTTAGACCGGAATTCTCTCTAGGTTACATTTGGTTGCATAGCTTAATATCCTTCACTCTGCTCTATTTCCGTTGCCCCACCCCAAGCACCTAGAGGCTTGTTTTTGTTTCACGTTGTTCACTAGTATAGCACTTTCCTCTCTTCAATTTCTCTAAATTAAGTCCCAAAGTTACCAGGCCTCAAACTGGAAAAAAGTGAGTTGACAGCACCATCACCAGCGCCGTAACTGTACCCATAGTTGCTCCTGTTTATTTAACATTTAATTTATGTCAGTAGAGTTTCTAAAGCGACCCGAGTACCCTCTCACGGAATTTTTCCAATAACTTAACAAAGGGGATGCAATTGCCTTCAGTTTAAACACTGGGAGATGAAAACCAAGTGTTTTCCTCAGACTGACTCCATAGCAGTGTTTAGAGATGCCGCTATGTTTTTTTTCAGAAATACTTTGAGAGATAGTCCTGGGATAGTTGTGCTTTTGTGATGTTGGAGGCCAGAAAGGCAGAAGAAAATGAAGAGAAAGTCGTTTTTTGCAACTGGAAGGGAAAGGGAGGGAGAAAAGGAGTCAGCATGCTGGAGGCTAGCCCAGGAAAAGAGCGATTAACCTCCCAGGCCTGTACATTTGGGGTGTTGGGCCTGTCACTGCTACACGGGCTGCTTGCCCTGCCTCTACTCTCTCTCCATGCCCAAAACTTCAATTCAGCTGCTTGCACAGGGTGTGGTGCCGCTTATGAAACAAAAGACCGGATTCCTTCATGCTGATTGAAGTTTCAGGAGACAGAGCTTGAGTGAGAGTGGGGACTTGGTCTGCAGGATAGTGAAGACAGAACCGCTGGAAAGTCCTTACGAGTGAGAGCTCTTATCTCCCTTATGGGAGAGAGTTCTTACTAATTGTAGGACTGTGGTAGGGCAGGGCCAGGGGCAGGGGCTGGGGCAGGACCAGGGGCAGGGGCTGGGGCAGGGGCTGGGGCAGGGGCAGGACTAGAGGGAGGCGTTCACCCTTTCATGTCTCAAGAGATAGATCACCGTTGACATCCAGAGTTTTATGTAGTTGTGGGGAGTGAGACACAGAAGATTCTCAAAGTCCTTTAGGATATTTGGCAGAGGAAATGATCTTTTACTATTTAGCAAATATGCACCTTTATGCTCAGGATATTCAGGACTGAAATCCGGAACATCCTTCCCTAATATGTGTGCATTACCAGCTCATTTCTATCTTAGAGAATTCTACTCAAATTCTCTTTTCCAGTGAGCTTTCTACCACTCCCTATTCAAAGCCAGCTGCTGTGACCCCTCTTCCCGTACTCAACCTCGACCCCTTCAGGATGCTGGATTTATCTGGAGAAATAATTTGATTACTTCTGAGTATATTTGCTGGAAGTTTCTAACCAGATGTAAATACAGGGACTTTTGTCTTTCCACTGTATATATAGTGCTGTTCATAGAGCTTAACATTTGAATGATGCCCACTACTTTATGTATATACTCGATAAATATTTATGATCAGATACGCTCTATAATATAGAACATGATCTTTTGGGTTTTGTAAGTTCCCCCTGACCAAGGGCAACCCAATCCACTGGCTTCTGAGCTCATCATGTAGACCAACCTCCTTCACAACTGAGTCAATTTTATGTCACACCCACTCTCACAAATATCTGCATCTACTTCTTGATTTACTTTGAAGGAAATTCAGGGAAATCTGACTGAGTGCTTGTACTTCAAGCAAACACTGGTTATCTCAGTGGCTCAGAGCCACTGCACTGGCCTTCTCGGAGCTGGCACTCAAGGCTGCTGCAGAAATGGCAGTTCTGAACAGAGTAATACAGGAAAGTGCTTGATAGCAGCTTTCTGTGTTCAGGTTGCACTGAGTCGTATCTATGCAAGCTTGGCAACCACAGCATCTTCCTCATAGGGCAAGTGTGAGGAAAACCATGTCAAGACCGTGAGAAGAATAGTTAAAGTCAGAGTCTATGTAGTCTTCCTGGTGAGAAGCCTCAGTCAGTTTCAATCAAGAAATAATCCCTAGGAGACAATCTCTAGGAAAAGGAGACTCCTCCACACTGTCTTAAAGGAAAATCAAAGTTTAAGCTCTAAGGGTGAAAGACATCTTTCTCTGTCCCCCATTCTTTGTTTCAAATGCTGAATAGTCCAGATGGCCAAGGAAAGACATTCAGATTAGAAACTGAAAGGCACAAAATCTTCACCTTCAGAAAAGAGCTGTTCCTCATTTGGAGTCAACTCTGTTCCTATAACAAAATGGCCAAGGTAATTAATTCAGAAAAAAGTTTTTTGTTATTGTTTGTTTGATTTTGTTGGTTTGTTTTTACTAGTAATTTAAAAATTCTAGTTCATGATCACTTGGTTCTATTACTTCAGGTCTGTGACACATCCATACATCACAGTGGCAATATATGGCAGATGAAAACTACTTACCTCATGTGCAGAACACAAATGTAACAAGGAAGAGACCGGAGTCTCAAGTGACTCATGTTAACTGTGAACTTGAGAAGATTTAGGGTCACTGAAAAGATAAACTTTTAGCTATGTTCATTAGATCATCTCCAAAGAGGTTTCACCCAGGTGGCAAGATCCACCCTGAGTATAAATGACACCACCTCATTGGTTGGGACAAAGCAAGCTAGCATGTACATTTTATCTCTCTCTGCTTCCTGACTGCAGAAGCAATTTTACCAGTCACCCAGTGTTCCTGCTGTTATGCCTTCCCCATCATGATGGACTGATGGAGTCAAAATCATCCCTTTCTTTTCTAAGTTGAGTTTGTTGGGTATTTTGTCATAGCAACAAGAATGGTAACTAATAGTACATTTCAAAATGCCCATTGGACAAGCCTCCAATGACCTAAAGACTTCCTATAGGCTCTACCTCCTTTCACCTACTCTCAAAAATGCTACCCTGGGGTTAAGCCTTTAACATACAGAGACACTCATCTACAACTCATCAGTCACTTTGTCCAAAGAGAAATGCTGTGTCAGAAGCTCTGGTTCCTATTCAAAACTGTATAAATTCATAATATCACCCTACCAGCAATCATTTCTCACAAGTCAATTACAATACTAATAAGCCACTTACAGAGTTGTGTGAAGGTTGAGCAATTAAAAGTAATATTTATGAAAATATTTATAAATTTTAAATAATACTCTTAATAAAAGTTGCTTGTGTCCATCTAGGAACAATAAAGAGAAAGAGTCCTAGAAATGGATTAGGAAGACCAGGGTCTAGGTCCATGCTCTGGTATGAAATTTGTTGCTTTGAGCTAATTATTCATTCTCTCTAAGTCTTCTTCTATCTCTTCTTTTAAAAAAACAATTGTATGTGTCCACTATGTATGTATGTGTGCATTCATATGGACGTCAGAGAACAACTCATGCATGCTCTTCACCTACCTTGTTTGAGACAGGGTGTTTTTGTTGTTTACTGCTCTGTATGTCAGGGCAGCTGGCCTTCAAGTGTCTGGGAATTTTCCTATCTGGGCTTCTCATCTCATCAAACAGCGCTGAAATTCCAAATACACACTGTACAGAGGTCACTACTGACTAATGTGCTACTGAAACTTACCATGGAGTTCCTTTGTGAACACAAGCATGTTAGAAGGATTCATGTTTGCTAAGGCATTTGATAACAAGGTAAAACAGTCCCTTAGCAAGATCTTAGATCCTGTACCATGTTGTTGTTGTGTTTTAAAAAATAACAAACTACAATTGATTTTGCTAAGAATATATAATTAATTCCACTTGCTATAGGAAATGAAATTGAGTTGACAATAGAAATGGAAGTACCTACTCTGACACCACACTTGCCTCCTTAGCTATAACATCTCCAAGGACAACCCTAATCAGTTTTAGGATTGTCCACAGAGGTGAAGGGATGTCTTTACATCCAGTGAGGGCTAGAACACAGACTGCAGTGGACATGCACAAGGAAGGAAACTGATAAGCCTGTGCTGACCGAGAAACTATAAGCCAGAACAGAGGCAGCCAGCTCACTCCATGGAGATCTGCTGTTTCATTTTCCTATCTACATGTGAGGCCGTAAACCCACGGGGGAGGACAATGTTTAGCCCTGTGTCTTAAACCTTATGCAACTTCCTCTGAAGAAATCACATACCTATTTTTAAATTCCTCTGGGTCACAGCTCAGAGTCAAATGATGGCTAGAAACTACCAGATAATCTTTGCAGAAACCCTTCTTTTCCCATCTTTTGGCAGAGGTCTGGGTCAGTTTTATGCCAACTTGACTCAAGCTGGTGTTTTCTGGGAAGATGAACCATCAGACTGCCTGTAGGTAAGTGTGTGGAGAATTGGTTTTCATTAGTGATTGATGTGGGAGGGCCCTGCTCACTGGATATGGTGACACCCTTGAGCAGGTGTTCCTGGTTTCTATATGAAAGCAGGCTGAGCAAGCCATGGGGAGCAAGCCACTAAGCAACATTCTTCCATGGTTTCTGCTTCAGTTCCTGCCTTCAGGTTCCTGCCTTGAATTCCTGCCCTGGCTTCCTTCAGCGATTGAATGTGACCTGAGAACTGTAAGGTGAAATAACCCCTTTCCTCCCCAAGTTGTTTTTTGTCATGTTTTCCACAGCAGTAGAAGCCCAACAAAGGCAAGTGAAATGTCTCCTAACAAGACATGGATGCTTCATTGCATGTCAGTTTTTCCCTTTTAAATACTTTTCATTTGTATGAAATACTGGCAGTGACGATAGATGCTCACATGAGAGAACTTTAAGGCCATCTTCAGTGCTCCATCCACACCACCTCTGGGGAGCTACAGTGACAGGGCTGAATTTCTAACTCCCAGTCACACTGCATGTCTTAAGCGTCCATTCATTGTCTTATCATGATCATCTATCTAGCTGTGGAAAAAGTCATTAAAAAAGTAACACGGTGGAATGTCACATGTCCTGAGGATTCCTAAGAAGAGTTAGTCACAAAAATAAATGTCCAAAAATAAAATCCAGAAAAAACAACAAAAACAAAAGCACAAATCAAAGTCAGAACACAAAGCTGTTTGGGAATAACTGGGATAAGACAAACGGCCCCTTCCTTCATGCCAGAATGAAATGTTCTACTAAGTTTTGAGCAACCACGTTTGCAGAGGTATAAATTAAGTTAAATGAGATCATAAAAGAGAAGGTGTTCCTCATCTCCATTGATGAGAGAACGAGAGAAAATGTGTGATCTGAGGTAATGAAGAACTTCTAGCAGTGAATCCTATACTCATGCTAAGAGGAAGGATGAAGACCATGGTAGTGCCCAAAAGTCACATTCTCTAATGGATGCTCAAAGTGCATAAACTCAGTGACTGCTATGTCTCTATGAAGTCTTGATACCTCAAGGATTTTATAATAGTCCCCCTCTTCTCTGTACACTCAGTAGCTATTCCACATTCAATGACTGGACTTCCTTACAAAAAAGCCTCCAGATCAAAAAATACACACTAGAAACAGTTATGAAAACTAATTAGCACTTGTCATTTCAAAGAGAAAATGAGCATCCATTCCTGTGGTGCTGAAGCTTGGGTAAGGGTAAGAGTTGAATGACTCAAGAGAGCTCTGAATACATAGGCTATAAGCCCATGGTTAAAAACAGAGTTAAGGATATAGGAAAGCGGCTCAGTGGTTAACAGTGTTTGCGGTGGACCCGAGTTCAGTTCCCAGATTATATTGTAAGGCTCCAGTTCCAAAGGCTCTGATACCTTCTTCTGTCCTCTGAGAGCAAACACATGCATCCACGCGCGCGCACACACACACACACACACACACAAAAATAAAATAAATATGCTTTAAAATATATGCAACTAGACACACATAATGCCTGTGTGTTCTTATCTTGACTGTTGGCTGTTGGGTATACCATGTGTGAGGGTAGTCTAGAGCATATTCCTTGGGTCATATAGCAATATTTTAGATGTTCGTTTATGTGTTCATCCATTCCCATCTCTTTAGCACATGCCTTGCCTACACATCTTGTGCCAACACTCACTGCCTTCAACCCTTAGGAATGTGGAAACAAAAGATGGGAGTAGAGATACTGAAGAGAAATAGGAGGTAGTATTTGAAATTATGACAGACATTCAAAGTCACTCTACAAGGCATTTTGAGTTACATGATCTAGAATAACTTTTATTTTCAACAAATAATACGGAGAAAAGTTGAGCTATTCATAGACAAAATATAAAATTACACATGTAACCTAATATTACACATGAAACTTGACTCAAAATGAAGCATATACCTAAATAAATGATCCCAAATGCTCACAGTTTTAGATGAAAATACGGGAGTACATTTTGGTCTTAGATAGAGGAATGGTTGGTTAGATAGATCACCAATTGCATAAGCAACAAAAGAAAGGCCCAAACTAGATTTCTTTCAAGGAAAAAAAGTCTTCAAATGAACATCAACAAGAAAATTAGATAACTCACACAGAGGAACAAAAAGCTTTAAAACCTCAACCTGACAAGAAATTTTGTATCTAGAATGTGGAAAACTCTCTTACAGCTTAATATCATCAAGACAAATAACCCACATGGAAAGTGTGCAAAGAATTTTCTGAAGAATATATACAAATGGTTCACAAACACATGAAAAGACACCCAACAGCACTACTCATCAAGGAAATGCAAAGGAAGGCCACTGAGAACCCAGCCAGGATGTCTACAATCAAAAGGACAGAAAACAACTAGTATTGGCAAGGTTGGAGAGGAACTGGAACCCTCTTACATTTCTGGAGAGCATGTAAAATGGTGTGTCTGCTTTGGAAAACATTTTGGCACTTCTTCACAATGTTAAACACAGAGTTATTATATGACCCAGCAATTCTGTTCCTAGGTATATGTATCCAAGAGAATTAAAAACATATGTCCACAGAAAGACTTGAACTCGAATGTTCCTGGTAGCTATGTTCATCGTAGCTATTATTCACAATTGCCAAAAAGTGGGAACAATTTAATATCCATCAACTGCAGAGATAAATAAAATGCTGTGTGTCTGTGTGCAAACACATTTTATTAGAAAAACAGTCTTTTATTTTGAAGATTAGAAGTTATACATATAGTCAGAGAGAATAAAACCCGTTTACAATTCTATGAACTAGGTAGCAATATTTTAGATGTTTGTTCATGTGTTCATCCATTCCCATCTCTTTAAATACTAGCAAAATTAGAACTGGCTGTCTGTAATAGCTTAATGCACACTAATTTTACAATAGAATATTGTGGATCCCTTTCCATGGCAATAAATATTATTTTACTTTAAAGTAGAAAAGTATTTCTTTGCGCCAATACCTGAAGCCAAGTATTTTAAATAGGAGTAACCTCTGCTTTCTTCTTTCCTTCATCCATTCTACTATATCTTTCCAAGAACACTATGTATGGCTTTCTTTCATTTTCCCTTCAACCAGTCAGATGACTTGAGTTTCTCAGATAGTTATTTTATTCGTTTAACTCTATAGGATTTCTTTGTATAATTATCTTCTAAAAACTTTCCTTAACATTTGTATTATTTCCTTTTCTACTCTTTTATTGTGACATAAGAAAATACAACATGATATTAGCCTCTGAACATATTTTTAAGCATGCGATATATGGTAACTGATTCTAAGTACAGTGTTGTAGAGCAGATATTCACAGCTTCATTATCTTCATTATTTGAAATGTATGTACTGTTCACCAGTGCCTCTCCATCTCTTTTCTTTCCAGTTCCAGGTAACCACCATTCCACTTACAGATTCTACTAATTTGACTACTTCAGATCCCAGCTATGGATGTGATCATGATGTCTTGTCTTCCTATGACTGGTTTGTTCTACCCAGCATGATGTCTTCAAAGTTCATTCATTTTGTTGCATATTTTAGCTTTTTTGTTTTTTAAGGTTGAGCAATACTCCACTAGGCAATGCACCCTCTTCTATCAATCCACATTTACAGTGTTTCCACATGGCTGTTGTGAGTAATGATCCAATCACAATGAGCTAGCAATATCTCTTTGATATCTTAATTTTGAGTGACCCACATGAACAGGTTGTAAATAAAGTGCAGAAGATGTAGAGGCCACAGTGGTTAGTATGCAGAAGAAGCTGAAACACAGTTCGCTATGATGAGGTTTCTCATAATGTGAGGTTCTTAAGGCCATGAGCTGGTCTTGGGGTGGGAGGAAGAGAGTTAGATGCAAATAATACAAGATAAAGAGGTCTAAACATGATAGTATCCAACAGGAAAGAAGGCTTTCTTTTAAACCTGAAAAAGAGTAAGAAGAGTTTCCCTGAAAGAGGGGAGAGAGAAAGAGAGAAAGAGAGAAAGAGAGAGAGAGAGAGAGAGAGAGAGAGAGAGAGAGAGAGAGAGAGAGAGAGAGAGAGAGAGAGAGAATGAGAGAGAGAGAGGGAGGGAGAGGGAGGAGGCCAGAGAACCCTCTCTAAAGTGCAGGGGTCAGAGTATCTCTCCCAGCAAATCCTACTGAGGAGTCTCAGGCCAATCCCAAGAACATAGGAAAAGAAAAATCTCACTTTCATAACTTTTAGAGGTGGTGGAGCATTTCATATCACATGAAATAAAGTTCAAACAAGCAAGGTTAAATACAAGGTTCTCTATTACAATAAAGATTTGTGAAACAAGATACATAGTGTGACTATGGGGTCTCAGCAAGGATCAGGAACTACACAGTGGTGCATTCCTCAAGGTTCTTTGGAGTAACACAACTTACAGAATGCATCTCTCTATTCATAGAAATGGAGATTTATTAGAATGACATAGTTCCAGCTAATCCAACAATGCTTGGCTATGAACAGAAAATCCAGTAGCTGTTCAGCACACTGGCTGGATGTCTTAGTTGGTTTTCAGTATAAATTGGAATCCCAAAGAAGTAGACTCTAATACCAGAGAAGAAATGGACTAGCTAGCAAGCCAAGGGCAAGCAGGCAAAGAGCCAAAGCTCCCTTCATCCCTGTCCTTACAAAGGCTTCTAGCAGAAGGTGTGGCCCAGACTGGAGGTAGATTTTTCCCAGCTCAAAATATCTGGATTACAGATGTGTCTTTCTACCTCAAAGATACAGATTAAAGTTGATCTTTCCACTTTAAGTTAAACAAAACTCTCACAAATGTGACCTCCAAGTAATTCCAGATATACTCAAAATGACAACCAAGAATAGCTATCACAGTGGATATTTGAAAGCAGTCCTTTTTAGTTTGTATGATTGTCTCTTTACTGAATAAAATTTTATTAAGACAGATGTATATTTGTTTATGTTTTGTCTATGTATTCTTTGTTTCAGGAAATTGGAACATCTGGTCATACACAGCCAACAAGGAGAGAGTGATGGATACTTATGCTCAGTCTACTTTCTCCTTTGTGTATAGTCTGGGATTCCAGCCTAGGAAATGATGCCTCCCACTTTTAGATGGGCCTTTCTAATCAGCTTACCCTATTACCTGATCTTTCATAGACATGTCCACAGATGAAATCATTTTTCAGAGATGTGGCTGGAGGCTTATTTCCCAGGTGATTCCACATTATTTCAACTTGGAAACAAACTCCAACCATACTTGCCTATTTTCACATCCTTTTTTTCTTTCTTTTTTAAAGGATACCTCATAGAGTTTAACTGGAGTTTAATTAGCTGATATATACAGAGGTAAGGGGCTATTTACTGTATCATGGTCAACTTAACGGTGGCTCCATCTCTGAAAGACAATGACTCTCCATTCCTCAGTAGCCATTAACTATCAGTAGTTCTCAACTAGAGTGGGTCCTCATGAGTGGGTCCAATTCATACAGGAATGTTGACAGGCTCCACATTGTCCAGGCCTTGGGCAGGTAAGCACAGTATTTTGAGTTCATGAGTGCAATGGCCATGTCATGTTCAGAAGAAAAGGTTTCATAGTGCTCTTCTCCATCTTCCATGTCTAATATTCTTTTTAACTCTTTTTGCTTCTCAAGAGTCAGACTCCCACAAGCAGTCTTCTGTTTCATAGTTGGATAGGAAGATACTGGTGCCCTGTATCCTCACAGCCCAGGGTCCATTGAAATGAGAAGCCTAAAAACTTGGGGTTCCTATTCCTCAATACACTATTTAGAATTGTCTGGGCTCCTCAGGGTAAATGATAGAGAACAAGGTTCTCACTGTATCTCCGTGATACCTACAAAATGAAACCTATAGTGTCAGAGTTCTAGGGTCAATGTTAACAGCTTAAGATTGAAAATAGAAGCCTAAAAACTTGGGGTTCCTATTCCTCAATACACTATTTAGAATTGTCTGGGCTCCTCAGGGTAAATCATAGAGAACAAGGTTCTCACTGTATCTCCATGATACCTACAAAATGAAACTTATAGTGTCAGAGTTCTAGGGTCAATGTTAACAGCTTAAGAAATAGGGCTGCTTGATTACTTGCCTCCTACACTCAAAGAGATACTTGAGAAGGAAGATGGAGGCTGGAGGAGCAGTGCATGGCTCTTTCTTTTGCAATGCAACATTGTCATTGTCTATCTCAGAAATACCTTCCTCCCCCAGTCAGGAAACCTTCAAGTCAGTCACATATCAACACATCCTACAGAAAAGGTAACTAGCTGGCCTATTTGTCTAGACCTAGTTGTTGCTTATTGTTACAACATGACCACTCAAATATCTCTTTGCATCCTTGGGACTGTTCCTGTGTAGATGAATTATCCAACCACTTGTCTCATAGGTATAGGGCACTAGTGTTCTTGAATTCCTGAGTCAAAACCCAACCCCTTTACCTCCTGATCTTGTGCCCTGACATGTGACCTATATTCTCTCTACTCCAGTCTACTCATCTATTACCTGAGGTGCTAATGACAATGTGAACCCTCTGGGATTGTTATGAGGGCTACATGTACCCATTCATATGCTTATTATGATACCAAAGTGGAGTAAAAGCCATTCCAGTTGAGATCAATTGAGGTCATTGAACTGATTTATTGGTTGCTTGAACTTTCATAAATGCTTCAGTTTTCCTTCCTCTACATAAGAGTTATGTGATGTGGGAGAGAAATGCCCATTGCCTTCTCTATTATACAGCATGGGAAACTGAGGTCAAGTGGAAGTTGAGGATGTTCAGATCATCAAATGCTTAACGCATAGTAGGGGTTCACCCAGAAGTCCCCTGGACACTGTGATCAACTTTCAAGTCTATATAATGAAGGAAATTTTGGTCTAGACCAGGATCCCTCAGTGTGGAACCTGAGACCCCTGCAGCCATGTTTCACTTGCTATTTACAGTAGATTGAGAGATGTCTTTCTACTTGCTTGTAAGAAGTTAAATAGAGTAACTTGCTTTAGTTAATGTTTTTACTTACATTCCAAATATTGATTCCTCCTTGTCCCCCTCCCAAAGTTCTTCACCCCATTCCCCCTTCCCTTTGCCTCTGAGAGGGTGCTTTCCCCACCCCCTTCCCTGGAGCACCAAATCTTTACAGGATTAGCCTATCCTTTCCCTCTGAGGCCAGACAAGGCAGTCCTCTGCTACATATGTGTCTGGGGACGGGGGGTGGGGGGGTGGGGGCGGCGGCACTCAGACCAGCCGGTGTATGCTCTTTGATTGGTGGCTTAGTCTCTGGGAGCTCCTAGGGGTCTGGATTAGTTGATGTTAACTTTTAAAGTTTTATATTTAAGTTTAAACTTTCACTGGATGAGTCAGAAAGTCTACACAGACCACAAGAAACCCAGATTGGAGACCAAGGCTTGGGAGATACCAAAGAAAGTGTTAGGGTTTAGTCTTCTGTGCATGCACAGCTCAGCACACCATGCACTCCAGGGCAGCTTGATCACCATGCACTTTACAGTTGTTTGTCCTTAGTCTTGCATTCTTTAAGTGCACTGTAACAAGTTACTTACTGAAACGTGATGCATAAAGAAAGCTCACGCTGAAACATGTTAACATGCATATAAGTGATGCTTGTCCTGCATACTGGCCTCCCAATGCTGCCTGCCAGAGTCTATTGTATTCATCTTTTCAGAGTCCCAAGTCTTAGTCTTTAGGAATATGACTGCATTTGAAAATGGGATCTTTGAAGTGGTCATTTTAAATGAGAACTGGGGAGATGGCTTTCATTTGGCAAACATTAATTCAAATCCCAAGAATCTGTCTGAAAGTTAAATAGAGTAGTGTGTGTCTATAATCCCACTACTTGTGTAGAGAGTTAGAGGTAGAGACGAGAGAATTCTGGAAGCTCAGGTACCAGCTAGTCTGGCATATATAGCAAGAACAACAAAAGAGAAACCTGGTCTCATGCAACCTGGAAAGTGAGAACCAACACCATGGGTTTTCCTTTGATTTCTGTAACAAGAATATCCCTATACTCACACACACAGAGAACTACACACATCATAGACACTAACACACCACACATGCACACACACAGGTGTGAATACACATTATACTCACACACACAGAAAACTACACACATCATAGACACTAAAACACCACACATGCACACACACAGGTGTGAATACACATTATACACACTCACACCACATACACACTCACAGATGTCCACACATCATTCAAATACATTGCAGACATACAAAATAAATTGCTTTTTTAAAAGTAAGTAATTAGGTAAATCTGAGGTCCTGGGAGTGGCCACTAATCCATCATGACAGGTGGCCTCATAGGAAAAAGAGGTTATGATACAGGCAGAGAAAGAAGCCCAAGGGAAGACAGCGAGAGAAGCTAAGTCTCTGGAGGCAAAGAGAACTGAGCATTCCTGCTGGCATCTTGACCTCAGCCTTGCTGCTTCCAGACTGTAAGACCGTAAAGCTCTGCTGTTTCGGGGACTTGGTCTGTGAACCTTCTTCGCTATCGCAGCCATGGGAAACTCATACTATATCTAAAATCAGGTGAAAACCACTATCGTCTAGGCATTTTGGCACAATTTTACAATATTGGTCATTAAAATTTAAGTCTATGATTTTTTTTCATTATCTTCTGATAACACAATTCAGAAAGTTTTGGAAAGCAAGGGACAGCTTGTCTGTGTCACACAGATATTGAAGACTGTCAAAGGCTGTGTTAAAATCCAGTATGTTCAATCCTACCCACCATATAGGCCAGGCAAACATCTAGCAACAATATCTATATGTCATTTGCAAACAAATGTTTACAAATTTCAGCCTTAAAATGTCTCTCCAATGTTTGCATTTAAAGAAGACTACAAAAATAATCTCTGGGAATTGGTTATTATAAATATAATATGAAAAAGTATTACAAACAGGCAAAGAGGGTATTGCGATGTCATAGAATAAAGTATCAATTTGCATCTTAATGTGCATACATGGCTCAAATCATCTTATATACATAAGCCTCAATTGAAAAAAATGGAAAGCAAAAAATAAATGATTAAAAATTATAGCATATACATATGATTATGAAGCATAGATTAAAATAAGTATTGAAGTAGAAAAAAATCATATTATAGAAACCAAACTTACACATTATGCCATAACGTATCCAAATGAAATTAATCCACCCATTCATTCATTTATCCCACAAATGTCTTCTGAGCTTTACTTACATTCCAAGCAACCAATTAAGCAAGACAGAGAGAGATTACAGAAGCTCTGTCTTTGCAGCGCTTACAGCCTCCAAACCAAACCCACCCGTCAGCAGAGCAGTTCAGTCCCTGTAAGTCATGAGAAGTGTCAGGGTGGGGATAAGCCAGGACACACGGTGGTAGACCCAGTGCTTCTGAGCCGCAGAAATGAGAGGGAAGAGCAGGGAGAAAAGAAACGAGTGGCGGGGACCGGACCTTGCAGGGCCTGGGCTCCCTGAAGGGCAGAGCCTTTGGGTGTTAAGGGAGGGAGTAGAGGGTGAGGCACCTGTGCTGAGAAAGCCTCTGAGGTGGTGTGTCACTGATGGCAGGAAGCAAAGCTCTTGTGTAACCCAGGAAAAGACTCTTGCCACTTCCCAAGTGTCGGCCAGTTTACCACAGGCATGGCAGCAGAGATAACAAGAAGATTGGTTTAAGATATCTTACTGAGAGAACTGACAGGACTGGATCATTAAACGCACAAGAGTGGAGAGGATCATAAAAGGGCAAGAGTCAGCCATGATCCCGAAAGCTCTAGGGAAGGGAGCTTCCTGAGATGAAGAAGTGCATGTGTGTGTGTGTGTGTGTGTGTGTGTGTGTGTGTGTTTGTGCACGCATGTATGTTTGTGTATGTGTGTGTATGCATGTGTGGATGGAGGTGTGTATATGTGTATATGTGTAAGAGCACATTTATTTGTGTGTATGTGTGTACATATGTATTTGCATGTATTTGTGTGTGCATGTGTGTAAGTACACATGTATGTGTGTATGTGTATGTGTGTATATATACATGTACATATGTGTATGTGTGTATATATGTGCATAAGTGTATGTGTGTATGTATATTTGTGTTTGCATATGTGTATGTATGTGTATGCATATTTGTATTTGTACGAGTATTTGTATATATATGTAAGTATATGGAGGTGTGTATGTGTGTCTTTGTGTATATGTGTTTTTGTGTGTATACCTGTGTGTGTGTCTATGCATGTGTATGTTTATGAATATGTGTTTGTATATGTGTGACTGTGTGTGTGTGTGTGTGTGTGTGTGTGTGTGTGTGTGTGTGTGTGTGTGTGTGGTTGGGTGGGTGGGTGGGTGATAGCTACACAAAGAAGTTTCTCTAGGAATGCTGCTGTACATGCTCTCTGTGAAGATATTTAGCATCAGGCTTTCCTTTCTTCTGCTCTGCTCCTTGGCACACTGATATCTTCCATACACAAAATGACTGCTGGGCTTGCAGGCACACCTGTGATTAACTCCAGAAGATTAAATGGAAACAAGATGATGAGAAGCTGACTCTCTGAAAGGAAACTTTTGCTCATATTTTCTTTTTTTTTTAATTATTTATTTTATTTTATTTTTTTTAATTTACATTCCAAATCATTTCCCCTTTCCCGTTTCCTCCCTCCGCCAAAGTCCCATAAGCCCCCTTCCCTCCCTCTTTTCTCCATTCAACCCCCTCTCGTTACTCTGTCCTGGCGTTCCCCTACATCCAGTCTTTCCAGGACCAGGGGTCTCTCCTTCCATCTTCTTAGAAATCTATTGATATGCGGATTGTGTCTAGGGTATTCCGAGATTCTGGGTCAATATCCCCTTATCAGTGACTGCATACATTGTGTGTTCTTTTGTGATTGGGTTACCTCACTAAGGATGATATTTTCAAGATCTGACCATTTGCCTAGGAATTTCGTGATTTCATTGTTTTTAATTGCAGAGTAGTATTCCATTTTGTAGATATACCACATCTTCTGAATCCATTCCTCCGTTGAGGGACATCTGGGTTCTTTCCAGCTTCTGGCTATTATAAATAAGGCTGCTATGAACATAGTGGAGCATGTGTCCTTATTGCATGCAGGTAAAGCCTCTGGGTATATGCCCAGGAGTGGTATAGCCAGATCCTCCGGGAGTGTCATGCCCAGTTTTCTGAGGAACCGCCAGACTGCTTTCCAGAGTGGTTGTACCAGCTTGCAATTCCACCAGCAGTGGAGGAGTGTTCCTCTTTCTCCACATCCTCGCCAACAACTGCTGTCTCCTGTGTTTTTGATCTTAGCCATTCTGACTGGTGTGAGATGGAAACTCAGGGTTGTTTTGATTTGCATTTCCCTAATGACTAAGGATGATGAACATCTCTTTAGGTGCTTCTCAGCCATTAGATATTCTTCAGGTGAGAACTCTTTGTTTAGCTCTGTACCCCATTTTTAATAGGGTTACTTGCCTCTCTGGAGTTTAACTTCTTGAGTTCTTTGTATATATTGGATATTAGCCCTCTGTCAGATGTAGGGTTGGTAAAGATCATTTCCCAGTTAGTTGGTTGCCGCTTTGTCTTTTTGACAGTGTCTTTTGCCTTGCAAAAACTTTGTAATTTAATGAGGTCCCATTTGTCTATTCTTGATCTTAGAGCATAAGCTATTGGAGTTCTGTTCAGGAAATTCTCCCCTGTGCCCATATGTTCAAGGTTCTTCCCTAGTTTCCCTTCTATTATTTTCAGTGTGTCTGGTTTTATGTGGAGATCTTTGATCCACTTAGAATTGAGCTTAGTGCAAGGAGATAAGAATGGGTCAATTTGCATTCTTCTGCATGTTGACCTCCAGCTGAGCCAGCACCAATTGTTGAAAAGGCTATCTTTTTTCCACTGGATGGTTTTAGCTCCTTTGTCAAAGATCAAGTGACCATAGGAGTGTGGATTCATTTCTGGGTCTTCAATTCTGTTCCATTGATCTACTTGTCTGTCACTGTACCAATACCATGCAGTTTTTAACACTATTGCTCTGTAGTACAGGTTGAAGTCCGGGATACTGATTCCCCCAGAGGTTCTTTTACTCTTGAGAATAGTTTTAGCTATTCTGGGTTTTCTGTTATTCCAGATGAATTTTTGAATTGCTCTTTCTAACTCTATGAAGAATTGAGTTGGGATTTTGATGGGGATTGCATTGAATCTGTGTATTACTTTTGGTAAGATGCTCATTTTTACAATATTAATCCTGCCAATCCATGAGCATGGCAGATTTTTCCATCTTCTGAGGTCTTCTTCAATTTCTCTCTTCAGAGACTTGAAGTTCTTGTCATACAGATCTTTCACTTGTTTGGTTAGAGTCACGCCAAGATACTTAATATGGTTTGTGGCTATTGTGAAGGGTATTATTTCTCTTACTTCTTTCTCAGCCTGCTTATCCTTTGAGTATAAGAAGGCTTCTGACTTGCTTGAGTTGATTTTATATCCGGCCACTTTGCTGAAGTCGTTTATCAGCTGTAGGAGTTCTCTGGTGGAGTTCTTTGGGTCGCTTAAGTATACTATCATATCGTCTGGAAATAGTGATAGTTTGACTTCTTCCTTTCCAATTTGTTATCCCTTTGACCTCTTTTTGTTGTCTACTTGCTCTAGCTAGAACTTCAAGTACTATATTGAAAAGATATGGAGAGCGAGGGCAGCCTTGTCTAGTCCCTGATTTTAGTGGGATTGCTTCAAGTTTCTCTCCATTTAAATTGATGCTGGCTACCGGTTTGCTGTAAATTGCTTATACTATGTTTAGAAATGGCCCTTGAATTCCTGATCTTTCCAAGACCTTTAGCATGAAAGGATGCTGAATTTTGTCAAATGCTTTCTCAGCATCTAATGAGGTGACCATGTGGTTTTTTTCTTTGAGATTGTTTATGTAGTGGATTACATTGATGGATTTCCTTATATTAAACCATCCCTGCATCCCTGGGATGAAGCCTACTTGATCGTAGTGAATGATCGTTTTGATGTGTTCTTGGATTCGGTTGGCAAGAATTTTATTGAGTATTTTTGCATTGATATTCATAAGAGAGATTGGCCTGAGATTCTCTTTCTTTGTCGGATCTTTGTGTGCTTTTGGTATTAGTGTAATTGTGGCTTCATAGAACGAGTTGGGTAGTGTTCCTTCTGTTTCTATTTTGTGGAACAGTTTGAAGAGTATTGGTGTTAGGTCTTCTTTGAAGGTCTGATAGAATTCTGCACTAAAACCATCTGGACCTGTGCTTTTTTTGGTTGGAAGACTTCCAATGACAACTTCTATTTCTTCAGGGCTTATAGGACGGTTTAGATGGTCTATTTGATCCTGATTTAATTTTGGTATTTGGTATCTGTCAAGGAAATTGTCCATTTCCTCAAGATTTTCTAGTTGTGTTGAATACAGGTTTTTGTAGTAGGATCTGATAATTTTTTGAATTTCCTCAGTTTCTGTTGTTATCTCTCCCTTTTCGTTTCTGATTTTATTAATTTGGATACTACCTCTGTGCCCTCTGGTTAGTCTGGCTAAGGGCTTATCTATCTTGTTGATTTTCTCAAAGAACCAACTCCTCGTTTTGTTGATTCTTTGTATGGTTTTATTTGTTTCTACTTGATTGATTTCAGCCCTGAGTTTGATGACTTCCTGCCTTCTACTCCTCTTTGGTGTATTTGCTTCTTTTTGTTCCAGGGCTTTAAGGTGTGCCATTAAGCTGTTAGTGTATGCTGTCTCCTGTTTCTTTTTGGCGGCACTCAGGGCTATGAATTTTCCTCTTAGCACTGCTTTCATTGTGTCCCATAAATTAGGGTATGTTGTGCCTTCATTTTCATTAAATTTCAAAAAGTCTTTGATTTCTTTCTTTATTTCCACCTTGACCAAGTTATCATTGAGTAGAGCATTGTTCAGCCTCCATGTGTACATGGGTTTTCTTTTGTTTTTGTTGCCATTGTAGACCACCCTTTATTCCATAGTGATCTGATAGGAGGCATGGGATTATTTCTATCTTCTTATATCTGTTGAGGTCTGATTTGTGACCAATTATATGGTCAGTTTTGGAGAAGGTACCATGAGGTGCTGAGAAGAAGGTGTATTCTTTAGCTCTAGGATGAAATGTTCTATATATATCTGTTAGTTCCATTTGGTCCAAGGCTTCAGTTAGATTCACTGTGTCCCTGTTTAGTTTCTGCTTTCCTGAATGATCCATTTCAGAGAGCGCGGTGTTGAAGTCACCCACTATTATTGTGTGCGGTGTGATGTGTGCTTTGAGTTGTAGTAAAGTTTCTTTTACGAATGAGGGTGCCCTTGCATTTCGAGCACAGATATTCAGAATTGAGAGTTCTTGATGGTGGATTTTTCCCTTGATCAGTATGTAGTGTCCTTCTGTGACTTTTTTGATGACTTTAGGTTGAAAATCAATTTTATCTGATATTACGATGGCTACTCCACCTCGTTTCTTGGGGCCATTTGCTTGTAAAATTGTTTTCCAGCCTTTTACTCTGAGGTAGTGTTTGTCTTTGACACTGAGGTGCGTTTCCTGCATGCAGCAAAATGCTGGGTCCTGTTTACGTATCCAGTCTGCTAGTCTATGTCTTTTAATTGGGGAATTGAGACCATTGATATTAAGAGAGATTAAGGCATAGTGATTATTGCCATCTGCCATTCTTGATGCTATCTTTATGTTTGAGTGGTTATCTACTTTTGGGTTTGATTCAAGAAGGTTATTATCTCATTTTTTCCTGGGTGTTGTTTCTCTCCCTGTATTGGAGGTTTCCACCTATTATCCATTGCAGGGCTGGATTTGTGGAAAGATATTGTGAAAATTTGGTTTTATCATGGAATATCTTGGTCTCTCCATCTATGGTGATTGAGAGTTTTGCTGGGTATAGTGGTCTAGGCTGGCATTTGTGCTGTCTTAGTGTCTGCATGAGATCTGCCCAGGATCTTCTGGCTTTCATAGTCTCTGGTGAGAAGTCTGATGTGATTCGGATAGGTCTTCTTTCTATGCTACTTGGCCCTTTTCTCTTACTGCTTTTAGTATTCTTTCTTTGTTTAGAACATTTGGTGTTTTGATTATTATGTGACGGGAGGTATTTCTGTTCTGGTCCAGTCTGTTTAGAGTTCTGTAGGCTTCTTGTACATTCATCGGCATCTCTCTCTTTAGGTTAGGGAAGTTTTCCTCCATAATTTTGTTGAAGATGTTTACTGGCCCTTTAAGTTGCAAATCTTCACTCTCATCTATACCTATAATCCTTAGGTTTGGTCTTCTCATTGTGTCCTGGATTTCCTGGATGTTTTGGGTTACACGTTTTTTGCATTTTGCATTTTCTTTGACTGTTGAGTCGATGCTTTCTATGGAATCTTTAGCACCTGAGATTCTTTCTTCCATCTCTTGTATTCTATTGTTGATGTTTGCATCTATGACTCCTGATTTCTTCCCAAGGTTTTCTATCTCCAAAGTTGTCTCCCTTTGTGATTTCTTAGTTGTTTCTACTTCCTTTTTTAGTTCCTGGATGGATTTGCTGAGATCCTTCACTTGTTTGTTTGTATTTTCCTGTATTTCTTTAAGGTATTTTTGCATTACCTCTTTCAGGTTTTCTGCCTGTTGACCCACGTTCTCCTGCATTTCTCTGAGCGATTTTTGTGTTTCCTCCTCATGGGATTCCATCTGTTGATCCATCGTCTCCTGCATTTCTTTAAGCAGTTCTCGGTTTTCCTTTGTAAGGGCATCTATCCGTTGATTCATTTCTTTAAGCAATTTTTGTGTTGCCTCCTTATGGGCATCCATCTGTTGACCCATATTCTTCTGCATTTCTTTATGCAAATTTTGTGATTCCTTTGTGAGTGCATCTACCCGTTGATTCATCTCATTAAGCGATTTTTGTGTTGTCTCCTTGTGCGCCTCCATCTTTTGATCCATGTTCTCCCGCATTTCTCTAAGCGATTTTTGTGTTTCCTTTGTAAGGGCTTCTAACCGTTGATTCATTGTCTCCTGTAACTCTTTATGAGATTTATTTGTGTCCTTCTTGTGATCCTCTAATAGGATCATGAGAAGTGATTTTAAATCCAGATCTTGTCTTTCGGGTGTGGTGGGGTATCCAGGACTTGCTGCTGTTGGAGAGTTGGGTTCGGATGGTCCCATATTACTTTGATTTCTGTTAGTAACATTCCTACGTTTGCCTTTTGCCATCTGGATACCTCTGATGTTAGTTGGTCCTGCTGCCACTGGCTGTTGGTTGGACCTCCTGTGAACCTGCAAAGCTATTTCTGCCCCCCTCCTGGATTACCAGGATTCCCCTGGCACTGATTTCTGGGGCCTGCCTGCTCCTGAGTGACTTTGGAGCCCTAATGTGCCTTGCCCCAAGTGATCTTATATTGGGGAGGCCTTGCACATCCAAAGGCTCAGCCTAGTGGATTCCTGGAGCAGAGGTCGCCAAAGGGAGTCTGGTAGGCTCCTGCCCTGTGCAGGGGTGTGTGATCTCTCCTGGGGAGCAGAGCTGGCGCGCTGGTTACTGCAGATCTGCCCAGCACTTGGGAGCCGCATACACACAAGCCGCCCGAGACCCAAGCGATATTATGCCTGTCTGTCTCAGAACCTGGCTGTCCCAACTTCCCAGTCACTGGAGCAAAGATGGCAGAGGGTACTGCTCATATTTTCTTAACAAAATTTCTGGCTCAAGAGATCCTGCCTATGAGCCATAGGTATTTTGATGCACTTTCCAAAAAGGATCAAAAAGTATCCACACTTTGGTCTTCCTTCCTCTTGAGCTTCATGTGGTCTGTGAGTTGTATCTTGGGTATTCCGAACTTTTGGGCTAATATCCACTTATCAGCGAGTGCATAACATGTGTGTTCTTTTGTGATTGGGCTACCTCACTCAGGATGATATTTTCTAGCTCCATCGATTTGCCTAAGAGACTGAACATAGGGTCCCCAATGGAGCAGCTAGAGAAATGACCCAAGGAACTGAAGAGGTTTGCAGCTCTACAGGAGGAACAATAATATGTACCAACCAGTACCCCCAGAGCTTCCAGGGACTAAACCACCAACCAAAGAGTATACATGGAGGGACCTATGACTCCAGCTACATATGTAGCAGAAGATGACCATTTTAGAGAAGTCAATGAGAAGAGAAACCATTGGTCCTATGAAGGCTCAATTCCCCAGAATAGGGGAATGCAAGTCAGGAAATTGGGGGAGGGGAGTGTGCAGGGGGTGGGATAGGGTGTTTTCAGAGAGGTAACACGGAAAGGGGATACCATTTTAAATCTAAATAAAGGAAATACTTAATAATAATAATAAAAAAGAGAGATCCTGCCTACAATTGAATCAATTAAATACTTATCCAAGCCAGAGTTCTCTGACCTAAAAATATGTGATAGACTTCTTTTTATTTTCTTTTTTCTTTTTTTAATTCTATTTTATTATTATTTTTTTAATTTACCTTCCAAATCATTTCCCCTTTCCCGTTTCCTCCCTCCCCAAAATTCCCATAAGCCCCCTTCCCTCCCTCTTTTCTCCATTCAACCCCCTCTCATTTCTCTGTCCTGGCATTCCCCTACATCCAGTCTTTGCAGGACCAGGGGTCTCTCCTTTCATCTTCTTAGAAATCTATTGATATGAGAATTGTGTCTAGGGTATTCCAAGATTCTGGGTAAATATCCCCTTATCAGCGACTGCATACCATGTGAGTTCTTTTGTGATTGGGTTACCTCACTAAGGATGATATTTTCAAGTTCTGACCATTTGCCTAGGAATTTCGTGAATTCATTGTTTTTAATTGCAGAGTAGTATTCCATTGTGTAGATATACCACATCTTCTGAATCCATTCCTCCATTGAGGGACATCCGGGTTCTTTCCAGCTTCTGGCTATTATAAATAAGGCTGCTATGAACGTAGTGGAGCATGTGTCCTTATTGCATGCAGGCAAAGCCTTTGGGTAGATGCCCAGGAGTGGTATAGCCAGATCCTCCGGGAGTGTCATGCCCAGTTTTCGGAGGAACCGCCAGATTGGTTTCCAGAGTGGTTGTACCAGCTTGCAATTCCACCAGCAGTGGAGGAGTGTTCCTCTTTCTCCACATCCTCGCCAACAACTGCTGTCTCCTGTGTTTTTGATCTTAACCATCCTGACTGGTGTGAGATGGAATCTCAGGGTCGTTTTGATTTGCATTTCCCTAATGACTAAGGATGATGAACATCTCTTTAGGTGCTTCTCAGCCATTAGATATTCTTCAGGTGAGAACTCTTTGTTTAGCTCTGTACCCCATTTTTTAATAGGGTTACTTGCCTCTCTGGAGTTTAACTTCTTGAGTTCTTTGTATATGTTGGATATTAGCCCTCTGTCGGATGTAGGGTTGGTAAAGATCATTTCCCAGTTAGTTGGTTGCCGCTTTGTCTTTTTGACAGTGTCTTTTGCCTTGCAAAAACTTTGTAATTTAATGAGGTCCCATTTGTCAATTCTTGATCTTAGAGCATAAGCTATTGGAGTTCTATTCAGGAAATTCTCCCCTGTGCCCATATGTTCAAGGTTCTTCCCTAGTTTCCCTTCTATTATTTTCAGTGTGTCTGGTTTTATGTGGAGATCTTTGATCCACTTGGAATTGAGCTTAGTGCAAGGAGATAAGAATGGGTCAATTTGCATTCTTCTGCATGTTGACCTCCAGTTGAGCCAGCACCATTTGTTTGTTGAAAAGGCTATCTTTTTTTCCACTGGATGGTTTTAACTCCTTTGTCAAAGATCAAGTGACCATAGGAGTGAGGACTCATTTCTGGTTCTTCAACTCTGTTCCATTGATCTACATGTCTGTCACTGTACCAATACCATGTGGTTTTTAACACTATTGCTCTGTAGTACAGCTTGAGGTCCGGGATACTGATTCCCCCAGAGGTTCTTTTACTCTTGAGAATAGTTTTAGCTATTCTGGGTTTTCTGTTATTCCAGATGAATTTTTGAATTGCTCTTTCTAACTCTATGAAGAATTGAGTTGGGATTTTGATGGGGATTGCATTGAATCTGTGTATTACTTTTGGTAAGATGCTCATTTTTACAATATTAATCCTGCCAATCCATGAGCATGGCAGATTTTTCCATCTTCTGAGGTCTTCTTCAATTTCTTTCTTCAGAGACTTGAAGTTCTTGTCATACAGATCTTTCACTTGTTTGGTTAGCGTCACGCCAAGATACTCTATATGGTTTGTGGCTATCGTGAAGGGTATCATTTCTCTTACTTCTTTCTCAGCCTGCTTATCCTTTGAGTATAGGAAGGCTACTGACTTGCTTGAGTTGATTTTATATCCGGCCACTTTGCTGAAGTCGTTTATCAGCTGTAGGACTTCTCTGGTGAAGTTCTTTGGGTTGCTTAAGTATACTATCATATTGTCTGCAAATAGTGATAGTTTGACTTCTTCCTTTCCAATTTGTATCCCTTTGACCTCTTTTTGTTGTCTACTTGCTCTAGCTAGAACTTCAAGTACTATATTGAAAAGATATGGAGAGCGAGGGCAGCCTTGTCTAGTCCCTGATTTTAGTGGGATTGCTTCAAGTTTCTCTCTATTTAGATTGATGCTGGCTACCGGTTTGCTGTAAATTGCTTTTACTATGTTTAGATATGGGCCTCGAATTCCTGATCTTTCCAAGACCTTTAGCATGAAAGGATGCTGAATTTTGTCAAATGTTTTCTCAGCATCTAATGAGATGACCATGTGGTTTTTTTCTTTGAGATTGTTTATGTAGTGGATTACATTGATGGATTTCCTTATATTGAACCATCCCTGCATCCCTGGGATGAAGCCTACTTGATCGTAGTGAATGATCGTTTTGATGTGTTCTTGGATTCGGTTGGCAAGAATTTTATTGAGTATTTTTGCATCGATATTCATAAGAGAGATTGGCCTGAGATTCTCTTTCTTTGTCGGATCTTTGTGTGCTTTTGGTATTAGTGTAATTGTGGCTTCATAGAACGAGTTGGGTATTGTTCCTTCTGTTTCTATTTTGTGGAACAGTTTGAAGAGTATTGGTGTTAGGTCTTCTTTGAAGGTCTGATAGAATTCTGCACTAAAACCATCTGGACCTGTGCTTTTTTTGGTTGGAAGACTTCCAATGACAACTTCTATTTCTTCAGGGCTTATAGGACGGTTTAGATGGTCTATTTGATCCTGATTTAATTTTGGTATTTGGTATCTGTCAAGGAAATTGTCCATTTCCTCAAGATTTTCTAGTTGTGTTGAATACAGGTTTTTGTAGTAGGATCTGATGATTTTTTGAATTTCCTCAGTTTCTGTTGTTATCTCTCCCTTTTCGTTTCTGATTTTATTAATTTGGATACTACCTCTGTGTCCTCTGGTTAGTCTGGCTAAGGGCTTATCTATCTTGTTGATTTTCTCAAAGAACCAACTCCTCATTTTGTTGATTCTTTGTATGGTTTTATTTGTTTCTACTTGATTGATTTCAGCCCTGAGTTTGATGATTTCCTGCCTTCTACTCATCTTTGGTGTATTTGCTTCTTTTTGTTCCAGGGCTTTCAGGTGTGCCATTAAGCTGTTAGTGTATGCTGTCTCCCGTTTCTTTTTGGCAGCACTCAGGGCTATGAATTTTCCTCTTAGCACTGCTTTCATTGTGTCCCATAAATTAGGGTATGTTGTGCCTTCATTTTCATTAACTTTCAAAAAGTCTTTGATTTCTTTCCAAGGCTTCAATTAGACCAAATGGATCTAACAGATATATATAGAACATTTCATCCTAGAGCTAAAGAATACACCTTCTTCTCAGCATCTCATGGTACCTTCTCCAAAATTGACCATATAATTGGTCACAAATCAGACCTCAACAGATATAAGAAGATCGAACTAATCCCATGCCTCCTATCAGATCACTATGGATTAAGGGTGGTCTTCAATGGCAACAAAAATAAAAGAAAACCCACATACACAAGGAGGCTGAACACTGCTCTCTACTCAATGATAACTTGGTCAAGGTGGAAATAAAGAAAGAAATCAAAGACTTTTTGAAATTTAATGAAAATGAAGGCACAACATACCCTAATTTATGGGAAACAATGAAAGCAGTGCTAAGAGGAAAATTCATAGCCCTGGGTGCCGCCAAAAAGAAACAGGAGACAGCATACACTAGCAGCTTAATGGCACGCCTGAAAGCCCTGGAACAAAAAGAAGCAAATACACCAAAGAGGAGTAGAAGGCAGGAAATTATCAAACTCAGGGCTGAAATCAATCAAGTAGAAACAAATAAAACCATACAAAGAATCAACTAAACAAGGAATTCGTTCTTTGAGAAAATCAACAAGATAGATAAGCCCTTAGCCAGACTAACCGGAGGGCATAGAGACAGTATCCAAATTAATAAAATCAGAAACGAAAAGGGAGAGATAACAACAGAAACTGAGGAAATTCAAAAAATCATCAGCTCCTACTACAAAAGGCTGCATTCAACCCATCTAGAAAATCTCGAGGAAATGGACAATTTCCTTGACAGATAACAAATACCAAAATTAATCAGGATCAAATAGACATCTAAACCATCCTATAAACCCTGAAGAAATAGAAATCGTCATTGGAAGTCTTCCAACCAAAAAAAGCACAGGTCCAGATGGTTTTAGTGCAGAATTCTATCAGACCTTCAAAGAAGACCTAACACCAATACTCTTCAAACTGTTCCACAAAATAGAAACAGAAGGAACAATACCCAACTCGTTCTATGAAGCCACAATTACACTAATACCAAAAGCACACAAAGATCCGACAAAGAAAGAGAATCTCAGGCCAATTTCTCTTATGAATATCGATGCAAAAATACTCAATAAAATTCTTGCCAACCGAATCCAAGAACACATCAAAACGATCATTCACCACGATCAAGTAGGCTTCATCCCAGGGATGCAGGGATGGTTCAATATAAGGAAATCCATCAATGTAATCCACTATATAAACAATCTCAAAGAAAAAAACCACATGGTCATCTCATTAGATGCTGAGAAAGCATTTGACAAAATTCAGCATCCTTTCATGCTAAAGGTCTTGGAAAGATCAGGAATTCGAGGCCCATATCTAAACATAGTAAAAGCAATTTACAGCAAACCGGTAGCCAGTATCAATTTAAATGGAGAGAAACTTGAAGCAATTCCACTGAAATCAGGGACTAGACAAGGCTGCCCTCTCTCCATATCTTTTCAATATAGTACTTGAAGTTCTAGCTAGAGCAATTAGACAACAAAAAGACGTCAAAGGGATACAAATTAGAAAGGAAGAAGTCAAACTATCACTATTTGCAGGCGATATGATAGTATCCTTAAGCGACCCAAAGAACTCCACCAGAGAACTCCTACAGCTGATAAACAACTTCAGCAAAGTGGCTGGATATAAAATCAACTCAAGCAAGTCAGTAACCTTCCTATACTCAAAGGATAAGCAGACTGAGAAAGAAGTAAGAGAAATGAAACCCTTCACGAAAGCCACAAACCATATAAAGTGTCTTGGCGTGACTCTAACCAAACAAGTGAAAGATCTGTATGACAAAAACTTCACGTCTCTGAAGAGAGAAATTGAAGAAGACCTCAGAAGATGGAAAAATCTGCCATGCTCATGGATTGGCAGGATTAATATAGTAAAAATGACCATCTTACCAAAAGCAATATACAGATTCAATGCAATCCCCATCAAAATCCCAACTCAATTCTTCATAGAGTTAGAAAGAGCAATTCAAAAATTCATCTGGAATAACAGAAAACCCAGGATAGCTAAAACTATTCTCAAGAGTAAAAGAGCCTCTGGGGGAATCAGTATCCCGGACCTCAAGCTGTACTACAGAGCAATAGTGTTAAAAACCGCATGGTATTGGTACAGTGACAGGCATGTAGATCAATGGAACAGAATTGAAGACCCAGAAATGAATCCACACTCCTATGGTCACTTGATCTTTGACAAAGGAGCTAAAACCATCCAGTGGAAAAAAGATAGCCTTTTCAACAAATGGTGCTGGCTCAACTGGAGGTCAACATGCAGAAGAATGCAAATTGACCCATTCTTATCTCCTTGCACTAAGCTCAATTCCACGTGGATCAAGGACCTCCACATAAAACCAGACACACTGAAACAAATAGAAAGGAAACTAGCGAAGAACCTTGAACATATGGGCACAGGGGAGAATTTCATGAATAGAACTCCAATAGTTTATGCTCTAAGATCAAGAATTGACAAATGGGACCTCATTAAATTACAAAGATTTTGCAAGGCAAAAGACACTGTCAAAAAGACAAAGCGGCAACCAACTAACTGGGAAATGATCTTTACCAACCCTACATCCTACAGAGGGCTAATATCCAATATATACAAAGAACTCAAGAAGTTAAACTCCAGAGAGGCAAGTAACTCTATTAAAAAATGGGTTACAGAGCTAAACAAAGAGTTCTCACCTGAAGAATATCTAATGGCTGAGAAGCACCTAAAGAGATATTCATCATCCTTATTCATTACAGAAATGCAAATCAAAACATCCCTGAGATTCCATCTCACACCCGTCAGAATGGCTAAGATCAAAAACACAAGAGACAGCAGTTGTTGGTGAGGAAGTGGAGAAAACGGAACACTCCCCCATTGCTGGTGGAATTGCAAGCTGGTACAACCACTCTGGAAAGCAGTCTGGCAGTTCCTCAGAAAACTGGGCATGACACTCCCAGAGGATCCGGCTATACCACTCCTGGGCATATTCCCAGAGTCTTTACCTGCATGCAATAAGGACTCATGCTCCACTATGTTCATAGCAGCCTTATTTATAATAGCCAGAAGCTGGAAAGAACCCAGATGTCCCTCAATGGAGGAATGGATTCAGAAGATGTGATATATTTACACAATGGAATACTACTCTGCAATTAAAAGCAATGAATTCACGAAATTCCTAGGCACATGGTCAGAACTTGAAAATATCATCCTTAGTGAGGTAACCCAATCACAAAAGAACACACATGGTATGCAGTCACTGATAAGGGGATATTAACCCAGAATCTCGGAATACCCTAGACACAATTCGCATATCAATAGATTTCTAAGAAGATGAAAAGAGAGACCCCTGGTCCTGGAAAGACTGGATGTAGGAGAATGCCAGGACAGAGACTCAAGAGGGGGTTGAATGGGGAAAATAGGTAGGGAAGGGGGCTTATGGGACTTTCGGGGAGGGAGGAAACAGGAAAGGGGAAATGATTTTTAATGTAAATAAAAAAAACCTTAGAAAATAAAATTAAAAAAAAAAAAGAAAGAGTCACTCACTCGTGGTGCCATACATCTGTAGTCCTAGTTCTTCATGAGGTGGAGGCAGAAAGATTATAAGTTTAAGGCCTAGTCAGGTTCCCTTTTAAAGATACAAACTAACTAAAAAAAGTAGGGCGTGGTTGTAAAAGAAATGAAGCCTGAAGTGGAAGCGAAAGAAGAAATCTAATAAAAAGGAACCCATAAAAAGAATGGTTTAAGTAGTAGTTCCTTAAATACATTTAAAAAAAAAACCAAGAAATTGTACATTGTGTTATGTGAAAATTAGAGTTCCAAACTGGATCTCAAGATTTCTAATCAGTGCAAAGGCAACATCCTACAAGAAGAACTGGTCCCTTTATCAGTTTGCTACAGTAACATTATGCATCTCAAAATAAACATTAGCTCTACTCTCAGAAACTGAAGAAAGAAAGCATATCTCTTAAAGCTTCCAGTTCTTTATGGTGCATCAACTACCAGATCTCAGTTTCTTCCTTACAAGAAGTCCAGAGAAGTCCACACAAAGTGCAAATGGAGCTGCCTCCACCTAGAAGTTAAGGAGAAGAGAGGAAAGAAAGAGTTAACGGGAAGATCAAATCCACTCTCCCCACAGTAAGAGATAAAGTATGGGAGGGAAGGAAGGAAGGAAGGAAGGAAGGAAGGGAGGGAGGGAGGGAGGAAGGAAGGAAGGAAGGAAGGAAGGAAGGAAGGAAGGGAGGAGGGAAGGCAGGAAGACAGGCTAGCCCTGAGGTTTCCTCAGGCTTGAGCCATAGCTGCTGGTTCATGCATGGTTGTCTGCCTGCCGAGAGGATTGAACTGAGGTTGCTGATTCATCAATGGTATTTGCTTCGGGACTGAACTACTGACAAAGAAGATCAAGCTCACCGCCAAATAACTATTGCTAATCAGGTCCACTTCCCCCACCCTAATAGCCTTTCTTGTCTACAACCTCTGGTGGGTGGTGGATTAGAGGAGAGTTGAACACTGATTAAAGTAGGTTGGAAAAAATTTATGCCCACAGTGAAAAATAGGTATAAAAATATGAATGGCTTACTATGTTTATCTGATCAGTTTAAAATATGTAAATCAATATGGAAATGTTAAATTTTTAATAATAATGAATTCATTCTCAAAATGTGCCCATTTGCTCTGCTGTTACAACGCTCTCCCTCAGTTTCAACTCATACTTCTTCAACAAATTGTACTTGGGCACGTACTCAGAGCTGGTCAGATAATATCTTTTATTTCAAAATTTCAAAGAGTTCTTTGCCATAATATTTTGTTTGATGTAATTATAAACCATGGGATTATTTGATTATTTAACGTTGCCGTCGGGGGAAGCAATTAGATGCCCATGACTCCTGACTTCCTTAAGGAAATGTTGACCAAATGAATGAGTAGCTGTGGTGCTCAGCCCAGCCTGGATATCATTTTTGCCCACTGGTCTGTGACATGAGAGAAGTCGACAGAGAAAATGTTATTTGGAGCCCACTTCCTGTTTCTGAGACCTTGAAACAGTGGAGAACCCTAGACATGAGGGCCAGAAGTTAAGACTGAGATTAAAGTGCTATCTCATTGCCAACTGTCTAAAGGAGTTTCCAGAGAGGACTGTGGGAGGGTTACATGGAGAGGGAGGATGCTGGGGAATTGGTTCAGTGAATAGAATGCCTGAAAGACAAGCATAGAGAGAAGTTCAATCCCAAGAACCCATAACAAAACAAAACTGGAGCTTGTGGTGTGTGACTGCAATCCCATCAGGGAGGTGGAGACAGGAGGATGCCTGGAGCTTGCTGGCCAGCCTAGCCTACTTGTCATTTCCCAAGCCACTAAAAGAGCCTGCCTAGATTTTAAGAAGGTGGACAATGCCTGACAAACAGTACTTGAAGTCGTGCTCCAACCTACACACACATATGCATCTGCACACAGGAACACTCACACACAGAGAGAAAAGAAAGTAAAGGGGGAGGCTGTGAGGACAATGAAGAGTTTCACAGCCATGTGAGACAGTAGCCCCAAGACAGAGCTCAGAGTCTGGGCTGCCAGCTCACCCAGTCAGCTTGGAAAGCCATATGCAGGTCTTTGATTCTAAAGGCCCAGAATGGACAGCTCTTACACAGACACCTTATGACATAAAGACCATTCCCCTCTCCACCATCACTGCACAGTCCCCTTTGCTCACTGCCTCCTGGGTCCCCAGACTCTTACTCTGTACTTAAGTTGGACTCAGCTCTGTTTGTTTATCTTGCCCAGTAAAAAAAAACCACTCAAAGTTCTGCTCCTGGTTATCCATGAGAGTGACCACAGAGGATAGTAAGGGTCAGGGAGACTCAGTGCAATCCTCAGCAGCCTCTTCTGGCTCTTTAAGATGCTTTTAAGGGTGACATCATCACCATCACATCACCAATCTTCATCATCATCACCATCATCATTACCATCATCACCATCATGGTCATCATCACAAACGTAGTTCATATACTGAGTACTTATATACTTGGTAATATTTTAAGTACATCTACAAAGTGGAAATTTGTGGTTTCTTTGGAGACTCAGCTTAAAATGATGTTTTGCTGGGGCAGACAGGTGAAAGAATGTTTTGGTAAAGCAGACATGTGAAAGAATGTTTTGCTGAAGTAGACACAGGTAAAAGGATGTTTTGCTACAGCAAACACGAGAAAGAATGCATGATGCTTACAAAGAATATAAAAACGACCCCACAGACAGTGGGAGCTCAAGCATTAGCTCCCTTTGCTCCACCTCGCTATGTGGACACATGATGACACACATGCATTGGTTTGGCTTCCATTGTATGGCTAAGCTTCGATTGTGGCGACTTCATAGAGAGAAACTTGCCAAAGAACTTCTCGTGAGGTTTCCTGCAGCTTCTTGTCAATTCCACTGACTCAGGCCAGTTGGCGAGCCTCATGGTTTCTTCTGGATTGAGCTACCCTAGCTGATTTGTGTGGTATCTGCTGAGAGAACAGGACTGTGGGTGTTGATTCATGTTTGGTGTTTGCTAGTGGTCTGGACTGCAAACAACAATGAAGATTGGAATCACCCCGAAAGAACTATTTCTAAACAGGTACATGATCCGCATATCCTAATAACCTTTCTTTTCCACTGCCTCTGGTGAACCATGAGCTAGAGGGGAAGTTGAACCCTTATTAAAGCAGGTTGTGAAAAATATTTGCCTACACTTCTCCATTTAAATTCACATAATAGCCACCATATAAGGGAAATGCCATTCCCATTTTACAGAGGGCATAATGGAGAGAGTGAATTTAGGTTACTTGCCCAAGCTACTAAATTGGAGAACCAAGATTCCAAATCCTCTCTGACTCTGGTGCTCTGAGGCAACACTACCAAATGTTGTTTCTCATAAGACACAAATGGGAGGACTGCTAAAGATGGCTCAGTCAGCCATGAAAACCTGAATTGGGATGTTCAGAACTTACATATAAATTATGATGGTGTATGACTCTAATTCCAGAGGAAAGCAGAGACAGAAGCCTCCCTGACAGTAGCTGGCCAGCTAGGCTTGCTGAATAACTGACCTCCAATTCAGTGAGTGACACTGTCTCAAAAATAAAGAGTAGAGCAATAAAGGATTGTGCCTACAGTCAGCCTCTGACATCCACAGGCAAGAATGCACACACATGCACACATACATACAAACTAAAATACAAATAGATTTTGAAAATTTGGCCCTTATTTTCTTCCTTCAAGAAAAGTTTCCTAATTTACTTTAACACTCAATAGAACTGGGACTTTCCCCCCAATATTATCCCCCATTATTTTGAAACCTTAAATCTGCTCTCTATCCTCTTTTGAAACAGATTCTATATTTGGAGGGAGAAGAATGGAAAGGGTCTTTTGTTTCCTCAAATATAAAACACGTGCTCTTATTTTACTTGGAGAGAAGGCAGACTGTCATAAACTCAGATGTAGATGACACGGTCCATCTTATTGAGTTCTGTTCTGTAATATAAATGGAATGTATGCTTAGAATGACTATGTTCTTATAGAAGTAGAGAAAACTATATATCCCTTAATACAGACAGGAGCCACTTAGTTCAGACAGTTATTTGAGACCAGTGTTTGGAGGTCTGAGCTCACACTCTGTTTCATGGCAGGCATTTCCTTTGTAGGAAATTGACAATACTGTGGGACACTTTGTTCTAGGAAGAGAACAGGAGACCAATTCTATGAAGGAGGATGACTGGAGTTCCTTGAGGGGAAGATCTGTATGTCAGATGATAGAGCAGGGAGCTATGGTGGGTGCACAAATTTCAGAAGTTAGGGCTTGGCCCTTGACGCACAGTACCACCTTTGTGCTATTAGCTATGTCTTTCTTCATTTTCACAGATCTCTGTGTCTTCAGTTAAACTTCTATTCCTGTCCAACTATGATTTGGACATTTGGAAAACAAGCCAGTGGTCACACTGGGAGTCAGACATGGACACAAGGACTCTTGAAAACCATGTGGATGGCATGAAGGCTGGGACAATGACATGGATATGTCACTAAATCCTGGAAGTAGGGAGACAGAGACACACACACACACAGAGACAGAGATAGACAGAGAAAGAGAGAGAGAGAGAGAGAGAGAGAGAGAGAGAGAGAGAGAGAGAGAGAGAGAGAGAGAGAGAGAGAGACTGGGACTTGGTAGCTTGAAATATAAAAAGAAGTTAATCATAGATTAAAGAAATCTACACTAAATCTTAAAAGAAATTATGACTAATTTCAAAGAACTAAATCTCTATACAGTAGAAGGTGCCATGCTATATTTTCTAATGGAAACATGTCAAAAATAAAAAACAAAACAAAACAAAAGCCATTTTTTATGAAGAAAGAAAATTCTCATGGATTTCTGTGTTCTCTCTTATAAAATAGCACTAAAAAGTATAAAAATATAAATATAAATATAAATACCCTTGTTCTCATACACTAATACTACCTACTCCTGGCCATTTCCAAGTCAATAAGTATAAAATAATGAAGGCACTTTAACAATAGCACCTTAATATTACTAAGGCTTGATAAAAGTAGATGTTCAAAATGAGGGGTAGGAGTAGAGACAAAGATTCACTGCCAGTTCCACATTTAATTCTATTTCATAATCTTCACTTGAAGGAACTGTGGCACGTACATACACGTACAATGTAAACAACTTCAAAATCCCAAGGCTTTGCCTTCTAGTTCAGAAGAAGCAGGTTTCAAGTTTAAAAAAAAAATTCCTCCTGTATGCAAACCTCAAATACCAATTTTGATGATCTATGTGCTTGATATTCACATAAAACCACCTTTTATAGTCTCGAGATGAGGGTACACTTGTGGAATTTTCAAAACCTGCATTCCATGAGAATGGAATACAGTGCATGATGGTGTGAATCAGAAACAGAACATTTTCCATTGTGCATTTCCTCCTCACTTACTGCAAGCTGGTACTAACAGAGAAGCAGTCTGGGATGTGGATAACTGCCCCCTATGTGTATAAATGTGGCTGCTATCCTCCAGGTCAGCGCTGGTTTAGCATGTCTCTGCATCTTCACGAGCTTGCTGAACTCTCCCTCTGCCTTCCTTTCACTCACTGCAAAATAATCCACTGGGATTCTTCAGTTAAACACTTTATCCTGTTGTTTATCCTCTATGGATGCAAATAAAATCGTAGACCAGTAAATAGGGGCACTGAAATTAGTTGCCACTACTCCTTGTGATGGGCTCATCCAGATAACTAAATACAAGGTTGGTATTTTTAAAAGATTATCATCAGAATGATAATTTCCCAAATACATTTCTGAACACAGTGCCGAGAGCCTCAAGGCAACATCAATGAGACAAGTAGAGAACCAGGGGGGGCAGCAGGGCTTCAGGCTCCTGAGTCTGCACCCTCTGGGCATCAAAACAGGGTGGGAGGGAACATTGCACTTACAAATTCACAGCCACTGGGGCTGTATGCACAAGACTTGTACAAGAGCAAGCCAGCCAAGATCCCAGAATAGAGGGAAAGGAATCCTAAGGATCCATCCCCATCTGAGGAACTCTTGGCATTTGATAATTGCTGGGGAAGAGACAGTCAGTTTCCTCCAGGGATAAGGGCTCTAATATACTACCTATGCCCCAGTAGATGTCCCCACACACATGAACACACAGGTAACTTCAAGTGTGTATTAAGAAAAAGAGAGCTAGCTATAGGAGTACATGTCTTTAATCCCAGCACTCAGGAGGCAGAGGCAGACAAATCTCGATGAGTTCAAGGGTAGCTTGGTCTACATAGAGACCTTGTCTAAAAGAGAAAGAGAGAACCTGACATAACGGAGGGATGAGTTGGAGGGAAGGGAATAAGCGATGGGTCTGATCCAGTCACATTATATGCATGTATGAATATGAAATAAAATGCTTAAAATTAAAATAAAAAATAAACACATCAAAGAAAGGAAAAATTAAAATTTTTCTGAACCACCGATCTACCCCTCTCATGGCTGATGATTTCCAATTACATTGTCTTCCTTCATTTCCTGTTTTCTCTCATGTGGTTAGCTACAAAAGCTTGAGGGAATCCATTGGAGTCTCCTCTTTGATAGTAGGATTCTTTGAGTTTCTTGAGACACATTGTCTGTTTCACTTTGAAGCTACTCTCCTTGCTATCCTATCCAGTGACTGAGTGTATTCTCCTTCTTACTTGTCCCCTAGTCCTTGCCTCCCAATCAGACATTTAACATTGACTTCCCCCAAGGTTCTCTGCACCACAGTAACCTGAGTTAGGAAGAGACTTACTTTTATAGTTTTAATTCATATCAAATCTCCAAGGCCCGAGAGAATAGAGGAAACCACTGTAAGTTTCAATGTTGGTACAAGGTCAATAAAAAGGGATCTGAATGCATCTGTGGCCTTGCAACTGCTAAGTAAAACAAATCCCGGCTTTAAAGACTTGATATTCAACCAAATATGGAAATGATGTCTCAATTCTTACTTTTTTGACTTAGATGAACAAAACTACAAGATCAATAGCTGTCTTTTTATCTTAATTTGTTCTTCTTTTGCTGTGATAAACACCAGGACCAAGAGCAATTTAGGGAGGAAAAGGCTTATTTCACTTTACAGCATATGGTGAAGGGAAGTCAGGGCAGACATTCAAAGCAGGAACTTGGAGGCAGGAACTAATGTAGAAGTCATGAAGGGATGCTGCATATTGGCTTCCTTCCCATGACTTGCTCATACCACCCATGACCACCTGCCTAACAGCAGCAGACCCTACAGTGAGCTGGTCCCTCTCACATCAATCAATAAAGTGCCACGGGGGCTGGAGAGATGGCTCAGTGGTTAAGAGCACAGACTGCTCTTCCGGAAGTCCTGAGTTCAAATCCCAACAACCACATGGTGGCTCACAACCATCTTTAATGGGACCTGATGCACTCTTCTAGTGGGTTTAAAGACAGCTACAGTGTACTCATAAATAAAATAAATAAATCTTTAAAAAAAATAAATAAATAAAGTGCCTCCACAGATTTTCCCATAGGTCAATAGGTGGTAGAAACTTCTCAACTAATGTTCTCTCTTTCGAAATGACCCTAGCTTGTGTCAAGTTGACAAAAACAACCAGTGCATTTTTCAACCACTTTGAGGAATGAAAAATCATCTTTTCCCCTCCATAAAAAGAATAGCAAAGTTCAGAATCTGTAAGAAATCATTTAATTTAGTCATACAACCTGATAGGTCACCTAATAATATTAAGTTCTAACTTTTATAACTATGTCCTTGGTGGAGTTGTGGTAGTTTTAAAGTGTGTCCTGCTGTATTTTGACACTTCCCACAGCTCTTGCCCTGTGAAACAGCAAGCTCTGGGTTCAAGAGAGAGAGAGGCACTCAGTATGTAAAGGTGGAGAATGATAAAGGCATAAATCTGATGTCAACCTTTGGCCTCCACATGTACACACACATGCTTCCATGCACATATGTACACCCACTCACATTCAAACAATCATACACACCTACAGACACATACACATGAAGATAAGTAATTTTTTTATCTTTTCAGACAGGTCTTTCTCTAAAGGTTTGTTATCAGGATAAGAGCAATATGTAGTCTAGAGATAATTACTGCCCTATGAAGGAAGGGAAAACCGTTCTAATTAATCTTCTGAATGCCAGTCAATTACAGTTTTCCACATGGCTACTAAGAATGTGCTGCACTGGTAACTGTGGTGTGAGATGCACTGGTGTGCGTGGTGTGAACACCAGTGTGCGTGGTGTGAACACCAGTGTGCGTGGTGTGAACACCAGTGTTCATGGTGTGAACTGCACTGGTGTGCATGGTGTGAGCACCAGTGTGCATGGTGTGAGCTTCCCTGGTATGCATGGTGTGAACTACTCTGGTGTGCATGGTGTGAGCTGCCCTGGTGTACATAGTGTGAACTGTACTCTCGTACATGGTGTGAGCCCTGCTGCTTGTAGTCATTTCAGAAGGCTCTTCTCTAGCTATCACTGAATGCTCTCCTCTCAAGTGAGTATTGACCAGTGCTCTTAGAGGCAAACATGAATTCTCCACTTCTTTTTTGTCTCTCCCATATTCTGCTACTTGAACTTGAGTGTCCCCCAGACTCCCAATTCTGTCTCCTTAGCTTTGGGGACCCATCAGGCTTTTCCTAAATTTCCCTTATGTCATCCTAGATCATCAAGGAGATCTTGTTCTTCAATATAACAATTTAGCCTCCAAGAGAGCTTGACTCTTTCATCCTTGAATCAAATAACACATGTGACTGTTTAAATGTGAAATATCTCCCACAGGTCCATCTGCCTCCACAGTTGGTCCCAACCTGGTGGCTGTTCAGGAAGACTGTGGAACCTTTGGGACATGGGGTCCAATTAGCTGACTTAAGCCATTGAGAGTGGACCTTCCAGTATATTCTATGTTTTCTGAGTTGCTGGGATATAAGAAGCCTTCCCCTGGGTTCCCACTGCTGTAGATAAAGCTACCCGATCTCCAAGTATTTACTACCCTGGTAGACTGTACTCTCTAAAACTGTGAGTCAAAATAACCATTCCTCCTTCCTGTTAGGTATTTTGGTACAACAAGGAGGAAAATTAACAAATACAACAATACAAGAAACTCAAAATTATTTTAGAAAGAAGCAGTTTATTGCAACACGCCAGAAAATACAAATAGAGATAAGCAAAAGAAATATTGAGATGTAGGCAAAAATAGGTAAAAGAAAATTACCAGAGCAGAGTGCTGGTAACAAACCAAAAATGTAGCCATAGAAGAGAGCACTCAAGTGACTGAGGACCAGTCCCTTCCTTGGCACTTGAATGGGTACAGACTGCCATCAAATAATACTCACTTTGGCAGGGCCTTTGGGCAACTGTTAGCTTTTCAGAGCAAACACACTGGGAATGGAGTCACAGGTGGGGCCCTGAAGGGACATGTAGTTGCAATCCCTACAGCCATACTTCACCTTTCAGGTGAAAAACTGTGGAGGAATAAAGTACTTCATTTGCATATGGAAACTGTTATCTATGGGACTCCCAGTTAGCCAGTGACACAGGTGACTGTCAATCCAGCCACTTGGTACAGTTACATAAGAGGAAGAGAAGACCTGGAGTAAGACTGGAGCTGTCAAAACATAGACCCATTAATCATGATAATAATGTCAGTCTACTGAGACTTTCAAGAACTGTACCACAACATAGCACATCACAAGGAATGCATCCTGGAAGCTCTCTCCATCTTTCTGGGACACTGAAGGTTCATCTCTCAGGATTCACTGTCTATTATCTGACATTTTACATCCAGAAAAAATAGTGTTTTACCCAATTTATCATGTTTTTAAATCACTTGTTTCAGATCGATAATTGCCATGTTTATTCCTCTATCTTTGCCAGAAGTAAACTCTCCCAAACTGTTTCCTAGAGCAATTGCATAAATCTACACTCTCAACCACAGTATATATATCCTAAGCAACTCTTGGGTATTCAGGTTTGGTTTTTGTTTTTGTTTTTTCTTTCAAGAATTGAACTATTTCCCATGGGAATTTTCTGTATGCTTTTTTCTATAGACTGATATGAAGGTATACAAGAAATAACAATGTTTAACCTAACAAATGATTCTCTAGTTATGGAATTTCAGTTAATAGATGGTAGATATTCCCAGCACTTGGGAAATTTGTACACTCCAACACTCTTTGCCACCAGAATATTTCTATTTATTTATGTGTAGCAAAGCTGTTAACTCATTAAGGGTAACAGTTCTGTGAGACCGAAGTAAACTTTCAAGTAAGTCATAGACTTTTACAAGCACTTAATTTCCTGGACAGGGAGTACCCCCAGAGTTCTTAACCAAAAGTTATTACTTCAAACTGAGAGAAAGATTAAAGATTAAGTATATATACACTCAGGATGTCCTAGGTCAAAGGTGCGACATCAGCTGACTGAGACCTTTGGTTGTGAAGCCTTCCTTCTCCCTCTCTGCAGACCTTACTGACACAGTTAAAGGCATTCTAATTGGTCTTTTATTTTTTTTAACAATGGCTATATATTTTTAGAGAAAACCAAACATTCACTCAACCTTGTGAAGTAATCTCATTACCTCAAAATTTTGCAAGTCTCCAGGTGATTTCTTGTGGGTCAATAAAGTTTTCAGTTTGCTTTAAGAAAAGTTGTTTGGAATTACCCAGAATGGAGTAGTCTGTTCTCTTCCCACCAGGGTTTGAAGAGAGAAGCACTAAAATTCTTCAGTCTCTCTACACCTGGACTCTATCAAACTTTAAAAACACCCAACGCTGTATTGAGAGGGGACTGGGGAGGGAGAGGGTGAGGGAGGGAGGAAAAAAGGAAGGGAGGGTGGGGGAGAGAGCTTTTGATAGTGAGCACTTATTAAATTCATTAAAGAAGTTCATATAATCTTTATTTAATTTTTTGATATTTCATATCAGCATTTCTCTTTCTGAAATAAGGTTTGTTTTGTGCTCCTAGTGAATGTGATGAAATGGTTTAAGATCTGCACTCTGCCACTCTTCATAACAGACCAAAGCAGCACTCTGATACTCCAGCACTGACATTCCAGCTTGCAGAGGGAGCCCAGAAAGTAGTTAATTCTTCAGTATCAGAATGTTCTCTGGATAGTCTCAACTTTGCTTCTTCTAGGGAAAACACAAAAATCTGCTTCATGCTCCATGTTTTTCTTATCCAACTCAAGAGAAATATGCTTCAGGAGAAACAGGGGACACTGCGGTCACAGTTTTATTTTTTTGAAATAACATGGTCTCACTTCCTGGTGGATGTGAGTTCCTAGACTCATTGGTGAAAACTTAGCACTTGTTTTCTATCAGAGAACTCTATTTTGGAGGCTCCAAAGCTCAAACTGCCAACATGTCTTCATCATTGAATTTGAACTTAAATTCATGAACTGAATTATGAAATATTTTAGATTTCTTTAAAAAGAATGGTAATTTATGTTTCTGTGTGCTTCTTGAAAAATAATTTTAGCATAGATCATCCTCAGTGCCCCTTCCCCACCAAATACAATCACTAGACCTTGTAAGTACCACAGTGAGAGACTTTCCTCAGGCCTTCACATTATTCCCATCAACACAAGCTTCATGTGGGTCTCCCTGTACTACAGTTTGAATGTGAAATGTCCCACATTGTCTCTGATTGGAGGAGACTTTGAACCCTATAGGAGGTGAACAAGGTTGGCATGACAAGCGGGCTTTGAGATTTATAACCTCAACTTCCTGTCTGCTTTTTACTTCCTGACTTACAGAGATGTGAGCACTTGGCAGCCAGAAAGCCCCTGCTGCCTGTAGCTGCCAACCACCATGTCGTGAAGCTGCCCACCTTCCCTGCCACGATAACTGTAACCCCTCAAATCATGAGCCAAAATAGGCTTCTCCTTTAGGTGGCTACTTGTAGGTTGTCACAACAGCAAAAAGTAAGTAGGACCCTGCCTCCTCTCTCCCCTCATTATCAACACCACAGTGCTACAGATGGACCTTCAGAGACATTCAACACTGGGTCACTTCGGGGCTCACAGAGTCTCCTCCACCATCCAGCCCTTAAGTGGCTCTGAAATAGGCTCTCCTATAGGAGGCCTATGTTAGATCAGGGAATTCCAAAATTCCATTTCTTTGCTAGTCACCCTCCTCCTCCACAGTTTGAAGCTTAGGTGAATATGGTCTTGTTGAATTTTAATCGGTTAATAATTTAATTTCTGATGGAAAAAAGGAGAATCAGAAAAAATTAAACCCTGAAAACCATTAACTACAACAGCAGTTCCTTATTGTGCATAGAAAACTTTCTCTGAACAACCCCATCTACCGAGGAACTTTGTTTCTGCCATTTCTTCAGATAGACTTTGATCTAATCCCCCAGAGGCTTTGATAAGCCTCTGACACATCAAGATCCCCATGTTCCATTGAGCTTATACAAGGCACACCACACAGGCTATTTCCTTCAGCGGATCACAGCTGATGCAATGAGTTATCATCATCTTTGCGATCTCTGAGTATTATTATACTGATTGACTGTAGTCTTCACTACTATGTTGTAACTCTCTTTCTGCCTGGGATCACATCTTGCAGATCTTTAACATCACTACAGTGGGCACAGCTTTATTAGCACATAGTAGGTGTGCTTAGATAAGCTAGCACTTTCAGCTTGTGTATCACCAAATATTTTTTTATTTAGTTATTAGTGTCTATCTATGAGTCTGTCAAAAATTCTACATTTAAAAGAGGGTAACCAAGGCTAGGGGTGTAGCTCAATTCCCAACACTGTACATTTTATAAAAGTAGTTAACCAAGCAACAAACTACAACAGCAAAATACCCACTTGGGATCTATCAGAAAAATGAGAGAATCTTTACAAAGATCGAAGAATGTAAACATGACAGAAGGAAGCTCAGAGCCACAGCTGAGGCTAAATCTAAACTGACAGCTCTAAGCTTGGCAAGGAAGTATTGCTTTTACACATCTGGAAACCTCAGAAGCCTGCAAGTATTGTAGTAAACTGGTCTAGGAAAATGAGAATTACTTTTTCCCTTAGTTTATGCACAGGTAAGTGCATTAAATAAGACTAATGGGTACAAGTATTTGAGTAATAAAACTCCATACAGTAGAGTGTTTTTATTGTATCTGATGTTCCACCGTTTAGATCATTTGAAATATAGGATTATTTTAAATGCATGCTCATACTGTGCAAATTAAACTGTTAATCACGGAAGAGTTTTTTTCTCTTAGGTAAGTTGAATATTTGCCATTTGTTTGTATTATTAATTCTATAGCAAATAGTACTTATCAAAGGTAAGTAATAAACTTGGTGATGTTTTTATCATATGATCACAATTCTAGAGTAGGGTCAGAGGCATTAATAACATCTAAATAAATATTATTGTCATATCTCAGCAACTGTACATGAGTGTGTTGCTTCTGACACTGGAATGAAGGACTGGGCTAGGAAGAGACCACTCACTTCATCATTCCAAATTATTTTCATGGTGAATTTAGCCAGTTTTCCACAGCTTACAAAACTCCAGGTTGGCTTGAGTTTCTTGCTTCCTTCATTGGCAAGACTGGACCAAATCTTCTTAAGAGATGTGTTCTCAGAAGGAAAGGAAATATCCGATCTGGGCCATTTGACATGTACCAGATGCCAAGCACCAAACAAAGGCTGCTCAGCTCAGCTTTGCAAAGATTCGATATCTTAACTGTAGCCACTTGAGTAAAGACTTGGCTCCCAGAATGGCCAAGTTAAATAAGTCCAAATCAAGGCTCAAATGATCTCCACATCTAGTGTTCTTAAGTCTGCATGAAGTTCCTAATCTAAGAAAATAAATTTAGAATGTGTCACATTGGGTCATGTCCAGTGGACCTGTGTACTTTGGAGAAGACATATGTGGCTCATGGTGGCTTAGAAAACCATTTTCTCCCCATATGGAACTTAAATTTGGGGACTAATTGTAGAGATAGAGCCAAGAGAATCCTGGCATTCCATCAGATCACCATGTCGGGGAGTACTTGCTTGAAATCTTTGCTTCTAAATAAAGAGGGGAGAGGCAAGGTCTCAAAGAGGAGAGATGAGGTCTCAGAGGCATTGAAAGCCAGAGATGAGGTCTCAGAGGCATTGGAAACCGTTGTGAAATTTTTGGAGGCTGCAGGAAGAAGAAGACAAATTTACCAGTTCTTCTCTCTGAAGGTGTCCATTATAGGCACAAAGATAGAACTGTAAAGTGTGAGATATGGGCCAACCTTCTATGTAGTGAGGTTCAGGCCAGTAGCAGAAACAGGAAGATGCAAATATTTGCACCCAATCAGTAGACAGAAGCTGCTGGCCCCTGTGGTTGAATTAGGAAAAAGCTGGAAGAAGCTGAGGAGGTGGGTGACCCTGTAGGAGGACTAGCAGACTCAACTAACCTGGACCCCTGAGATCGCTCAAACACTGGACCGCCAACTAGGCCACATACATCAGCTCATATGAGACACCACTCCCCAACACATATACATAATATATATACCATTGGTTGGGTGCAAATATCTGCATCTGACTCTTTCTTCTGTTTGTTGGGTCTTTCAAAGGGCAATCATCATATGTTCCTTTTTATGAGTGCTCCATAGCCTCAGTAATAGTGTCAGGTCTTGGGACCTTCCCTTGAGCTGGATCCCATTTTGGGCCTGTCGTTGGACCCTCTTTACCTCAGGATACTCTCCATTTTCATTCCTGCAGTTCTTTCAGACAGTATCAATTATGGGTCAGAGTTTTGACTGTGGGATGGCAACCTCCACCCTCACTTGATGCCCTGTCTTCCTGCTGGAGGTGGACTCTATAAGTTCCCTCTCCCTACTGTCAGGCATTTCATCTAAGGTCATTCCCTTTGAGTCCTGTGAGTCGCTCACCTCCCAGGTCTCTGGTGTAATCCCAAAGGTCCTCCCAACCTCCTACCTCCCCAGGTTGCCTGTTTCCATTCTTTCTGCTAGCCCTCAGAGCTTCAGTCTTTTTCCTTACTCAACACCAGATCAGGTTCCCCTGTTCCTCTACTCCCCTCCCCGAGTCCACTTTTCCTCCTAGCTCCCTCCCTACCTCCCACTTGTGATTGCTTTCTTCTCCCTCCCAAATGGGACTGAGATGTCCTCATTTGGGCCCTTCAACTTATTGACTTTTTTGGGTTCTGTGGACTTTTTCTTGGGTATTCTGGTGTGGTTTTTTTTGTTTGTTTGTTTTTTGCTAATATCCAATTATTAGTGAGTATATACCATTCATGTCCTTTTGGGTCTGAGTTACCTCTCTTAGGATGATATTTTCTAGTTCCATCCATTTGCCTGCAAAACTCAGGATGCCCTTGTTCTTAATGGCTGAGTAGAATTCCATTGTGTAAATGAACCACATTTTCTATATCCATTCTTCTGGTGTGGAACATCTGGGTTGTTTCCAGCTTCTGATTATCACAAACAAGGCCACTATGAACATAATGGAATATGTGCCCCTGTGGCATTGTGGGGCATCATTTGGGCATATTCCCAAGAGTTGTATTGCTGGATCTTCAGATAGACCTACTTGCAATTTTCTGAGGAAACTCAAGATTGATTTCCAGAGTGATTGTTCCGATTTGCAATCCCACCAGCAATGGAGGAGTTTTCTTCTTTCTCCATATCCTTGCCAACATGTGCTTGATCAAAAACTTGAGATTTAGTGTATCTGGTTTTAGGTTGAGGTTCTTGATCCACTTGAACTTGAGCTTTCTGCAAGGCGACAAATATGGAACTCTTCATTTTTCTACAGAGACAGCCAGTTAGTCCAACACCATTTACTGAAGATACATTCTTTTGTCCATTGTATATTTTTGGCTTCTTTGTCAAAGATCAAGTGTCTGTAAGTGTGTGGTTTTATTTCTGTGTCTTCAGTTTTATTCCATTGACTAATGTGTCTGTCTCTGTACCAGTACAATGCAGTTTTTATCACTATTGCTCTGTACTAAAGCTTGAGGTCAGAGATAGTGATCCCCCCAGCTGTTCTTTTAGTGTTAAGAATTGTTTTTGCGGCAGTTGGGACCTCCAGGCTCAGGGACAGACAGGCATAATATTGTTGGGTCTCAGGCACCTTGTGTGTACCCTGCTCCCAAGAGCTGGGCAGGTCTGCAGTAACCGACGAGCCAGCTCTGCTGTGGGACTTCTGCCTTGTAGAGGGTCACCACCTCTGGGAGAGACCACACACCCCCCGCACAGGGCAGGAGCCTACCAGCTTCCCTTTGGCAACCTCTGTTCCGGGATCGACTGCACTGAGGAGACAGATACCCAGTTTCCTCCCAATATAACATCGCTTGGGACACAATCTGTTGGGCTTCCATCTGCGCCCAAGAGTGGGACAGCGCTGCGGTCCTCTGGGCACCAGCCTTGCTGTGGGCCATCTCACCTGCAGAGTGTTCTGCGCCAAGAGAGTGCAGAGTACACTCCGCCATCTTTGCTCCAGCATCAGGACAATTGGGACCTCCAGACACAGGGACAGTCAGGCATAATATCCCTTGGGTCTCAGGCAGCTTGTGTGCAACCTCCTCCCAAGAGCTGGGAAGGTCTGCAGTAATCTATGCACCAGCTCTACTGTGGGACTTCTGCCCTGCAGAGGGATCCCCCTCCTCTCCCTCTGGTAGAGATCACACACCCCTGCACAGGTGAGAGCCTACCAGCCTCCCTTTGCCAACCTCTGCTCTGGGAATCCACTACGCTGAGCCTTTGGATGTGCAGGGATTCCCCAATATAACATCACTTGCGGCAAGGCACATCAGGGATCCAAAGTCACTCAGGAGCAGGGCAGACCCCAGAAATCGGTGCCAGGGGAATCCCGGTAATCAGCGGGGGGGGGGTCAGAAATACCTTTGCAGGCTCACAGGAGGTCCAACCAACAGCCAGTGACAGCAGGACCAACTAACACCAGAGGTAACCAGATGGCAAAAGGCAAACGTAGGAATGTTACTAACAGAAATCAAAGTAATATGGCACCATCCGAACCCAACTCTCCAACAGCAGCAAGTCCTGGATACCCCACCACACCTGAAAGACAAGATCTGGATTTAAAATCACTTCTCATGATGCTATTAGAGGATCACAAGAAGGACACAAATCTAATAAAGAATTACAGGAGACCATGAATCAAGGATTAGAAGCCCTTACAAAGGAAACACAAAAATCGCTTAGAGAAATGCAGGAGAACATTGATCAACAGATGGAGGCCCACAAGGAGACAACAAAAAATCACTTAAAGAAATCAATCAACGGTTAGATGCACTTTCAAAGGAATCACAAAAATCGCATAAAGAAAGGCAGAAGAATATGGATCAACAGACGGATGCCCATAGGGAGGCAACACAAAAAGTGCTTAAAGAAATGAATCAACGGATAGATGCCCGTACAAAGGAAACACGAGAACTGCTTAAAGAAATGCAGGAGGCGATGGATCAACAGATGGAAGCCCATGAGGAGGAAACACAAAAATCGCTTAAAGAAATACAGGAGAACTTGGGTCAACAAGCAGAATCCTGAAAAAGGAAATGCAAAAATACCATAAAGAAATACAGGAAAATACAAACAAACAAGTGAAGGATCTCAGCAAATCCATCCAGGATCTAAAAAAGGAAGTAGAAAAAACTAAAAAATCACAAAGGGAGACAACTTTGGACATAGAAAACCTTGGGAAGAAATAAGGAGTCATAGATGCAAACATCAACAATTGAATACAAGAGATGGAAGAAAGAATCTCAGGTGCTGAAGATACAATAGAAAGCATCGACTCAAAAATCAAAGAAAATGCAAAATGCAAAAAAAGTGTAACCCAAAACATCCAGGAAATCCAGGACACAATGAGAAGACCAAACCAAAGGATTAGAGGTATAGATGAGAGTGAAGATTTGTAACTTAAAGGGCCAGTAAACATCTTCAACAAAATTATGGAGGAAAACTTCCCTAACCTAAAGAGAGAGATGCCGATGAATGTACAAGAAGCCTACAGAACTCCAAACACACTGTACAAGAACAGAAATACCTCCCGTCACATAATAATCAAAACATCAAATGTATTAAACAAAGAAAGAATATTAAAAGCAGTAAGAGAAAAGGGCCAAGTAACATACAAAGGAAGACCTATCCGAATCACATCAGACTTCTCTCCAGAGACTATGAAAGCCAGAAGGTCCTGGGCAGATCTCATGCAGACACTAAGAGAGCACAAATGCCAGCCTAGACTACTCTACCCAGCAAAACTCTCAATCACCATAGATGGAGAGACCAAGATATTCCATGATAAAACCAAATTTTCACAATATCTTTCCACAAACCCAGCCCTGCAAAGGATAATAGGTGGAAACCGCCAATACAAGGAGAGAAACAACACCCTGGAAAAAATGAGATAGTAACCTTCTTGCATCAAACCCGAAAGTAGATAACCACTCAAACATAAAGATAGCGTCAAGAATGGCAGGTGGCAATAATCACTATTCCTTAATCTCTCTTAATATCAATGGTCTCTATTCCCCAATAAAAAGACATAGACTAACATACTGGATACGTAAACAGGACCCAGCATTTTGCTGCATGCAGGAAACGCACCTCAGTGTCAAAGACAAACACTACCTCAGAGTAAAAGGCTGGAAAACAATTTTACAAGCAAATGGTCCCAAGAAACGAGGCGGTGTAGCCATCCTAAAATCAGATAAAATTTACTTCCAACCTAAAGTCATCAAAAAAGACACAGAAGGACACTACATACTGATCAAGGGAAAAATCCACCAGCAAGAATTCTCAATTCTGAATATCTGGGCTCCAAATGCAAGGGCACCCTCATTCGTAAAAGAAACTTTACTAAAGCTCAAAGCACACATCGCACCTCACACAATAATAGTGGGTGACTTCAACACCGCGCTCTCTGAAATGGATCATTCAGGAAAGCAGAAACTAAACAGGGACACAGTGAATCTAATTGAAGCCTTGGACCAAATGGAACTAACAGATATATATAGAACATTTCATCCGAGAGCTAAAGAATACACCTTCTTCTCAGCACCTCATGGAACCTTCTCCAAAATCGACCACATAATTGGTCACAAATCAGACCTCAACAGATATAAGAAGATTGAACTAATCCCATGCCTCCTATCCGATCACTATGGAATAAGGGTGGTCTTCAATGGCAACAAAAATAAAAGAAAACCCACATACACAAGGAGGGTGAACACAGCTCTCTACTCAATGATAACTTGGTCAAGGTGGAAATAAAGAAAGAAATCAAAGACTTTTTGAAAGTTAATGAAAATGAAGGCACAACATACCCTAATTTATGGGACACAATGAAAGCAGTGCTAAGAGGAAAATTCATAGCCCTGAGTGCCGCCAAAAAGAAACGGGAGAGAGCATACACTAACAGCTTAATGGCACACCTGAAAGCCCTGGAACAAAAAGAAGCAAATACACCAAAGAGGAGTAGAAGGCAGGAAATCATCAAACTCAGGGCTGAAATCAATGAAGTAGAAACAAATAAAACCATACAAAGAATCAACAAAACAAGGAGTTCGTTCTTTGAGAAAATCAACAAGATAGATAAGCCCTTAGCCAGACTAACCGGAGGGCATAGAGGTAGTATCCAAATTAATAAAATCAGAAACGAAAAGGGAGAGATAACAACAGAAACCGAGGAAATTCAAAAAATCATCAGCTCCTACTACAAAAGGCTGTATTCAACCCATCTAGAAAATCTCGAGGAAATGGACAATTTCCTTGACAGATACCAAATACCAAAATTAAATCAGGATCAAATAGACCATCTAAACCGTCCTATAACCCCTCAAGAAATAGAAATCGTCATTGGAAGTCTTCCAACCAAAAAAAGCACAGGTCCAGATGGTTTTAGTGCAGAATTCTATCAGACCTTCAAAGAAGACCTAACACCAATACTCTTCAAACTATTCCACGAAATAGAAACAGAAGGAACACTACCCAACTCGTTCTATGAAGCCACAATTACGCTAATACCAAAAGCACACAAAGATCCGACAAAGAAAGAGAATCACAGGCCAATCTCTCTTATGAATATCGATGCAAAAATACTCAATAAAATTCTTGCCAACTGAATCCAAGAACACATCAAAACGATCATTCACCACGATCAAGTAGGCTTCATCCCAGGGATGCAGGGATGGTTCAATATATGGAAATCCATCAATGTAATCCACTATATAAACAATCTCAAAGAAAAAACCACATGGTCATCTCATTAGATGCTGAGAAAGCATTTGACAAAATTCAGCATCCTTTCATGCTAAAGGTCTTGGAAAGATCAGGAATTCGAGGCCCATATCTAAACATAGTAAAAGCAGTTTACAGCAAATCGGTAGCCAACATCAATCTGAATGGAGAGAAACTTGATGCAATCCCACTAAAATCAGAGACTAGACAAGGCTGCCCTCTCTCTCCATATCTTTTCAATATAGTACTTGAAGTTCTAGCTAGAGCAATTAGACAACAAAAAGAGGTCAAAGGGATACAATTTGGAAAGGAAGAAGTCAAACTATCACTATTTGCAGACGATATGATAGTATATGTAAGCGACCCAAAGAACTCCACCAGAGAACTCCTACAGCTGATAAACGACTTCAGCAAAGTGACCGGATATAAAATCAACTCAAGCAAGTCAGTAACCTTCCTATACTCAAAGGATAAGTAGGCTGAGAAAGAAGTAAGAGAAATGATACCCTTCACGATAGCCACAAACCATATAAAGTATCTTGGCGTGACTCTAACCAAACAAGTGAAAGATCTGTATGACAAGAACTTCAAGTCTCTGAAGAAAGAAATTGAAGAAGACCTCAGAAGATGGAAAAATCTGCCATGCTCATGGATTGGCAGGATTAATATAGTCAAAATGACCATCTTGCCAAAAGCAATATACAGATTCAATGCAATTTCCATCAAAATCCCAACTCAATTCTTCATAGAGTTAGAAAGAGCAATTCAAAAATTCATCTGGAATAACAGAAAACCCAGAATAGCTAAAACTATTCTCAAGAGTAAAAGAACCTCTGGGGGAATCAGTATCCCGGACCTCAAGCTGTACTACAGAGCAATAGTGTTAAAAACCACATGGTATTGGTACAGTAACAGACATGTAGATCAATGGAACAGAATTGAGGACCCAGAAATGAATCCACACTCCTATGGTCACTTGATGTTTGACAAAGTTGCTAAAACCATCCAGTGGAAAAAAGATAACCTTTTCAACATATGGTGCTGGCTCAACTGGAGGTCAACATGCAGAAGAATGCAAATTGACCCATTCTTATCTCCTTGCACTAAGCTCAATTCCAAGTGGATCAAGGACCTCCACATAAAACCAGACACACTGAAACTAATAGAAAGGAAACTAGGGAAGAACCTTGAACATATGGGCACAGGAGAGAATTTCCTGAATAGAATTCCAATAGTTTATGCTCTAAGATCAAGAATTGACAAATGGGACCTCATTAAATTACAAAATTTTTGCAAGGCAAAAGACATTGTCAAAAAGACAAAGCGGCAACCAACTAACTGGGAAATGATCTTTACCAACCCTACATCCAACAGAGGGCTAATATCCAAGATATACAAAGAACTCAAGAAGTTAAACTCCAGAGAGACAAGTAACCCTATTAAAAAATGGGGTACAGAGCTAAACAAAGAGTTCTCACCTGAAGAATACCTAATGGCTGAGAAGCACCTAAAGAGATGTTCATCATCCTTATTCATTAGTGAAATGCAAATCAAAACACCCCTGAGATTCCATCTCACACCAGTCAGAATGGCTAAGATCAAAAACACAGGAGACAGCAGTTGTTGGTGAGGATGTGGAGAAAGAGGAACACTCCTCCACTGCTGGTGGAGTTGCAAGCTGGTACAACCACTCTAGAAAGCAGTCTGGAGGTTCCTCAGAAATCTGGGCATGACACTCCTGGAGGATCCGGCTATACCACTCTTGGGCATATACCCAGAGGCTTTCCCTGCATGCAATAAGGACACATGCTCCACTATGTTCATAGCAGCCTTATTTATAATAGCCAGAAGCTGGAAAGAACCCAGATGTCCCTCAACGGAGGAATTCATTCAGAAGATGTGGTATATTTATACAATGGAATACTACTCTGCAATTAAAAACAATGAATTCACAAAATTCCTAGGCAAATGGTCAGAACTTGAAAATATCATCCTTAGTGAGGTAACCCAATCATAAAAGAACACACATGGTATGCAGTCACTGATAAGGGGATATTAACCCAGAATACCCTAGACATAATTCTCATAACAATAGATTTCTAAGAAGATGGAAGGAGAGACCCCTGGTCCTGGAAAGATTGGATATAGGGGAATGGCAGGACAGAGAAGCAAGAGGGGGTTGAATGGGGAAAAGAGGGAGGGAAGGGGGCTTATGGGACTTTTGGGGAGGGAGGAAACAGGAAAGGGGAAAGGATTTTGAATGTAAGTAAAAAAAACTTAGAAAATAAAATTAAAAAAAAAAAGACTAAGCGGAAACCAACTAACTGGAAAATGATCTTTACCAACTCTACATCTGACAGAGGGCTAATATCCAATATATACAAAGAAGTCAAGAAGTTAAACACTAGAGAGTCACGTAATCCTATTAAAAAATGGGGTACAGAACTAAACGAAGAGGTCTCACCTGAAGAATATCTAATGGCTGAGAAGCACCTAAAGATATGTTCATCATCCTTAGTCATTAGGGAAATGCAAATCAAAACAACCCTGAGATTCCATCTCACACCAGTCAGAATGGCTAAGATCAAAAACACAAGAGACAGCAGTTGTTGGCGAGGATGTGGAGAAAGAGGAACACTCCTCCACTGCTGATGGGATTGCAAGCTGGTACAACCACTCTGGAAAGCAGTCCGGCGGTTCCTCAGAAAACTGGGCATGACACTCCCGGAGGATCCGGCTATACCACTCCTAGGCATATACCCAGAGGCTTTCCCTGCATGCAAAAAGGTCACATGCTCCACTATGTTCATAGCAGCCTTATTTATAATAGCCAGAAGCTGGAAAGAACCCAGATGTCCCTCAGTGGAGCAATGGATTCAGAAGATGTGGTATATTTACACAATGGAATACTATTCTGCAATTAAAAACAATGAATTCATGAAATTCCTAGGCATATGGTCAGAACTGGAAAATATCATCCTTAGTGAGGTAACCCAATCACAAAAGAACACACATGGTATGCAGTCACTGATAAGGGGATATTAACCCAGAATCTCAGAATACCCTTGACACAATTCGCATATCAATAGATTTCCAAGAAGATGAATGGAGAGACCCCTGGTTCTGGAAAGGCTGGATGTAGGGGAATGCCAGGACAGATAAGCGAGAGGGGGTTGAATGGGGGAAAAGAGGGAGGGAAGGGGGCTTATGGGATTTTCGGGGAGGGAGGAAACGGGAAAGGGAAATGATTTTGAATGTAAATAAAAAAAACTTGGAAAATAAAATTAAAAAAAAAAGAATTTTTTTGCTCTTCTGGGTTTTTTACCTTTCCAGATGAATTTGAAAATTGTTCTTTCCATGTATTTGAAAAATTGTGTTGGTATTTTGATGGGAATTGAACTGAATCTGTAGATTGCCTTTGGTAAGATGATCATTTTTACTATAATTCTGCCAATCCATAAGCAAAGGAGATATCTCCATTTTCTGAGATCTTCTTCGATTTCTTTCTCGAGAGACTTGAAGTTATTGTCATACAGGTCTTTCACCTGTTTGGTAAGAGTTACCCTAAGATATTTTATATTATTTATGGCTATTGTGAAGGGAGTTGTTTCCCTAATTTCTTTCTTAGCTTGTTTGTCATTTGTATAAAGGAAGGCTACCAATTTATTTGAGTTAATTTTATATCTGGCCACTTTGCTGAAGTTATTAGTGAGAGAAGTTCTCTGGTGGAATTTTTGGGGTCACTTACGTATACTATCATATTATCTGCAAATAGTGATACCTTACTTTCTTCTTTGCCAGTATGTATCCCTTTGATCTCTTTGTGTGTCCTTATTGTTCTAGCTAGCAATTTAAGTACTATATTGAATAGGTATGGGGAGAGTGGGCATACCTGTCTTGTCCCCAATTTTAGTGGGATTGCTTCAAGTATGTCTCCATTTAATTTGATGTTGACTGTTGGTTTGTAGTAAATTGCTTTAATTATATTTAGGTATGGGTCTTGAATTCCTGATCTCTCCAATACTTTTAACATAAAGAGGTGTTGTATTTTGTCAAATGATTTTTCTGAATCTAAGAAGAACATATGATTTTTTTCTTTGAGTTTGTTTATATTATATAGTGGATTATGTTAATGGATTTTCATATATTGAACCAACCTTGCATCCCTGGGATGAAGCCTACTTGATCGTGATGAATGATGGTTTTGATGTGTTCTTGTATTCAGTTTGCAAAAATTTTAGTGCGTATTTTTGCATCGATATTCATGAGATGGGTCTGAAGTTCTCCTATTTTGTTTGGGTCCTTGTATGGTTTATATATCAGAGTAAATGAATTAGGTACTGTTCTTTCTGTTTCTATTTTATGGAATAGTTTGAGTAATATTGGTATCAGGTCTTCTTTAAAGGTCTGGTATAATTCTGCACTAAGTCCATGTGTCCCTGGGCTTTTTATTTATTTATTTATTTTGATTGGGAGGTTTTTGATGACTTCTATTTCCTCATGGGATATAGGCCTGTTTAAATAGTTTATCTCTGTCTAGAAAACCATCCATTTCATCTAGGTTTTCTAGTTTTGTTGAGTATAGGCTTTTGTAGTAGGATTTGATGTTTTTGTTGAATTTCCTCCATTTCTGTTGTTTTGTCTTCCTTTTCGTTTCTGATTTTATTAATTTGGATACTGCCTCTGAGCCCTTTAGTTAGTTTCGCTAGGGGTTTATCTTTCTTGTTGATTCCCTCAATGAAACAGCTTTTGATTTGGGTGGTTCTTTGTATTGTTCTCTTTGTTTCAATTTGGTTGATTTCAGCCCTGAGTTTGACTATTTCTTGCCTTCTACTCCTCTTGGGTGTTTGCTTCATTTTGTTCTAGATCTCTCAGGTGTGCTGTTAAGTTGCTAGTGTAAGATCTCTCCAGTTCCTTTACCAGGGCACTTAGGGTTATGAATTTTCCTCTTAGCACTGTTTTCATTGTGTCCCATAAGTTTGGGTGTGATGTGTCAACATTTTCATTCAATTACAGGAACTCCTTTATTTCTTTCTTTATTTCATCCCTGATGAAGATATCATTGAGTAGAGAGTTGTTCAGTTTCCACATGTATGTGGGTTTTCTGTTGTTTTGGCTGTTATTGAAGTCCAGCCTTAGGCCATGGTGATCTGATAGGATGCATGGGGTTATTTCAGTCTTCCTGTGTCAGTGGAGGGTCAATTTTAGAGAAGGTACCATGAGGTCGTGAGAAGAAGGTGTATTCTTTTGTTTTAGGTTGAAATGTTCTGTAGATATCTGTTAAATACATTTGGTTCATAACCTTTGTTAGTTTCACTATGTCTCTGTTTAGTTTCTGTTTTAATGACCTATCCATTGGTGAGAATGGGGTATTGAAGTCTCTATTATTGTGTGAGGTTCAATGTGTGTTTTGAGCTTTAGTAAAGTTTATTTTATGAATGTGGGTGCCATTGCATTTGGGGCATAGAAGTTCAGAATTTCGTCTTCATCTTTGTGAATATTTCCTTTGATGAATATGAAGTGTTCTTCCACATCTCATCTGATAACTTTTGATTAAAAGTTTATTTTATTGGATATTAGGATGCCAACTCCAGTTTGTTTTGTGGGACCATTTGCTTTGAAGACCTTTCTCCATCCTTTTACTCTGAGATAGTGTCTGTCTTTGTTATTAAAGTGTGTTCCTTGTATGCCACCAAATGCATATCCAGTCTGTTAGCTTGTCTTTTTATAGGTGATTTGAGTCCATTAATATTGAGAAATATTAAAGACAGATGACTGTTGGTTACTGATGCTTGTTTTTGTAGGTGGCTTTATGTGCTTGTGGTTCTCTCCTTTTGACTTCATTGTGAGATGCTTAATATCTTTTCTTTCCTTGTGATGGAGTTTTCCTACTAGGATCCTCTGTAGGGCTTTATTGGTAGATAGATATGGCTTGAATTTGGTTTTGTCATGGAATATTTTGTAATCTCCATCTATGTTGATTGAGAGTTTTGCTGAGCATAGTAGCCTGGGCTGGCATTTGTGTTCTCGTAGAGTCTGCATGACCTCTGACCAGGCTCTTCTGGCTTTAATAGTCTCTGTTGAGAAGTCTGGTGTAATTCTAGTAGCTCTACCTTTGTATGTTACTTGGCCTTTTTCCCTTGCAGCTTTTAATATTCTTTCTTTGTTCTGTGCATTTAGTGTTTTGATTATTATGTGACAAGAGGATTTTCTTTTCTGGTTCCATTTATTTGGTGTTCTATATGCATCTTGTGCCTTTACGGCCATCTCTTTCTTTCTTTAGGTTGGGGAAGTTTCCTTTCTATGATTTTGTTGAAGACATTTTCAGGTCCTTTGAGCTGGGGATTTTCGCTCTTCTCTTTTCCAATTATTCTTAGATTTGGTCTTTTCTTTGTGTCCTGAATTTCCTGGATGCATTGGGTTAAGAGTTTTTTATGTTTTGAATTTTCTTTGACAGTTGTGTCAAACTCTTCTACGGTATCTTCTACACCTGAGATTCTCTCTTCTATCTCTTGTATTCTGTTGGTAGTGCTTACATCCATAATTCCTGACATCTTTCCTGGATTTTCCATTTCTAGATTTCCTGCATTTGTATTTTCTTTATTGTTTCTACTTCCACTTTTAGGTCTTAGACCACTTTATTCAACTCCTTCATCTGTTTGATTGTGTTTTCCTATATTTCTTTAAGGGATTTGTTTCTTCTTTAAGGGCTTCTACCTGTTTACCTGTGTTTTCCTGTATTTTTTTCAGTGAGTTATTTATATCCTCCTTAAAGAACTCTATTATCTTCATTAGATAGGATTTTAAGTCAGTTCCCTGAATTTCAAGTGTGTTGGTGTATTTGGGGCTTGCTGTGGTTGGAGAACTGGATTCTGATGATGCCCACGTATATTGGCTTCTGTTGCTTATGGTCTTGTGCTTGCCTCTCACCATCTGGTTACCCCTGGTGTTTGCTGGTCTGGGTGGCTCTGTCTGGAGTTTGTCTCTTTTGTCCCTGGGTTGCTTCAGGTCTCCTGGTAGGCCTCTGGCCCTGGCTGTAGCAGACTGCCTGTGGGGCCTTCCAAATGGCACTCTTCAGAGGGCCAGAGAAGCTGCTGATCTGTTGCCTTGGCTGCAGTAGATCTCTTGGGAGGCCTTCAGACTGTTGGATCTTCAGAGGAGCGGTCAAGCTGTTGTCCTGTGTGAAGATGTTCTCCAGGGGGTCCTATAGACTGTGGTTTCTATTTCCGTGTGTGCAGCAGAATTCCAGGGAGGCTTTCAATTTGTTGGGTCAGTTGCTCTGTATGCCATAGAGTCCCCAGGAGGTTTTCAGAATGTGGTGTCTATTGCCCCCATTGCCCTGTGTACAAAGAAGCTCCTGGGATGCTTTCAAGCTGTGCTGTCTTCAGGGGAGCAGACAAGCTGGTGATCAGTTGCTCAGTTGTCCTGTGTGCAGCAGATCTCCTGGGATGCCTCAGGCTATGTTGTCAGTTGCCTGACTGCTCTAAGTACAGGGGATCTGGGATGACTCAGGATATGGTTTCTTCAAGGGAGCAGACAGGCTAGCAGTCTGCTGTGGTCACCCCTTTGGCAGATGGGGCTTTTGGGGGTGATGGGTCCCGAATCCACTGGGCTCTCAGTGGTAGCTCTGGGACTTTGGGAGAGGGGGCAGGGGTTCTTACAAACTGCTCTGAATACAACAGATTTTCTGGGATGGCTCAGGATATGGTGTCTTCGGGGGAGCAGACTGGCTACGAGTCTGCCCCACAGAAAGGCTCAGTTGTGTTTAAATAAAGGATCATCTACCTAAGGCTGCAGGGTCTACACAGGAGTAAAACATAAGCCATAGGCAGATGGAGGGGCCATGCCAAGGCTCCTGACAACCTTTCTCTTCCTAGAAGTAGGTATCACTGAGAGGCCAGCTTCGTATCTGTTCCATGAGGCACTTTCATCCTTAAGACAACAAAACTCACTTGAATTAATGAGTTTGCGACAACAACTCAGGAATTTAAGAATGATATTAAATAAAACAGGTTCCAATGGTAAAGTAGGACCTTATTTCTGAGTATTTTCTTCTTTTTTAAATCATTCAAGACCCAGATTGTCCTATCTTTAAACCCATCCAGACTGCATGGTATCAACTCATTTTTTAAAAAACTTTTTATTGAATTTTTGTGAATTTCATATCATGCACTCCAACCCCACTCATCTCCCCATTCCTTCATATCCAACCTTTGCTCTTGCAACCTTCTCCCCAAATAAAAAGCATACAAACAAACAATAACAAGAACACACACACACACACACACACACAAAACCATAGAAGACATTTCATGGTGGAAGCTGGTGTATGTCACAGGTGCCCCACAGTATGTCCTGCTGTCCACATCTTCACTTGCAAATGTTCATTGTGATGAGTCACTGGTCTAGTTCAATATCTCTGGCTTCTATGACACCATCAATATTGGATCCTCCTTGGGACTCTTCCCAGTTACCCTGTTGTTGCCCCGTGTCATGGAGATCCTGCAGCTTTGGAACAGCAGGCCCTTTCATGCTTCCCAACCATTCACAGGTGATGTAGATTTTGAGGTGGACCATCTCAGAGCCCTGGATCTGGGCCTGGGTAGTACCAGAGATTTTCAGCTTACCATCTCTTCTTTGTCCCCACCACAAGGCCCAGATCTCCAGCACGGCTCTGGCTAGACTACCCAATGTGGCCATAAGCAGGAAGCAGGGCCATCTCTCCTGCTCTCATGCCACGGGGCCTGCTCACCTGCATTGATACCTCCAAAGCCAGCTCCAGTGTTCTGCCCAGTCAAGGCAAGGGACCTATTCAAGTGCTGCCGCCTGTGAGAGGTTGGGCCTACTCTTCTACTCTCAGGCCTTCAGGGCTGGCTCACCCATACCTTTACCACCAGAGCCAGTTCCACTGTGTTTCCCAGTTGAGGTCCTGGGTCCACTCTCCTGAGTGCTACAGCCAATGAGAGGGCGTGGCTAGTTCTTCCACTCCCATGCCCTCCAGACTGACTCTCTGGACTGCTGCATGTAGCAAAAGGGGAAGGGGAGGAGAGGACAGCATCATCCCTACCCTCACAGCACCTCACTGCAGACAAGTGACTAGACCAGCTCTCCCTTGCTCTCATTTGGGTGGCTGACTCACCCAGACCCCGTCCACCAAGGCCAACTACTGTGCTGCCCAGGAGAGGGGCAGGGCCCACTCTCCTTAATGCTGGAGCTCTCAAGGGACAGAGACAGTATTCCTGACTACCCCAGGTGGTGTGGGGGTGTGTTGTGGTGGAGGGACAACTCAATTTTAAAAGCCTCTGAAAGCAGAAAGAGTGATATAAGCTATCTCATAGTTACTGTTCCTCTCTATGTATGGGAAAGCTCTTTAAATTCATCCTGTGTGCAGCCTGCTTTCCTTTCAGCCTTTCCTCATGTGAGTAGATTCAGGGTGTAAATGGCAACCAACAACACTCTGAATGCTAACTGTGAGGGCTGGGCTCTGAGAGAGGTAGGTATTTCAAGCTTACTTAGTGCAACCCTCTAATTTGACAAACGAGGAGCCCAAAGAAAACAGCGGCTCACATGATTTGCCCTCAGGGTCATGTGTCTTGTGGCAGAGTCAGAAATAGAACCCAGATAACAAACTGCCCAGAGGCCAGCTTTCATTCTGAAGAAGTGCTGGAGACAAAACTTGTCATTTCTCTGGATGTCACTTGGAACTTAGCAGTTCTATGGTCTAGGAAGTTCCCTATTCTGGGGCACTTTTATAGGTATGTTGTTGACAGATGATGAAGCAGTTATTGGTTAATCAGTGGGTTGAGAACATTCTGTAAAAATCTCTGGCTTTTTAGGGTTATTTTGACCATTTGTGCTTGTGAGGTGTAAAGGGGATCTTTGGAGCTTTGAGTTCACAAATTTCATTACAGTATGAAGTTAGGTGTTAGTCAAACTTCAGGGAAGTCTGCCCCACATGGTTAAAAGTGTTCTAAGCTGGAAAAGTTGGGGCAGAGAGAGAAGAGGCACATATACTTAAATATGTGTTAGCGTGTGCTTGTGAGTCATAGCCAGGGCAGTGTGGGGAATGACTTAAGGTGGAATCAGCATGGTTATTACGATTGAGTAAGATGTATGTTTCAGACACAGTGCAGTGATTTAATCCGGTTAAATCTATGGGATTTCTCTAGCATCACATTATTCAAAGAAGATGACAAAACCTGGACAGCTAATGTATCATTCCTCCTCTAAAGAAATAAACAGGACCGTTTAGGCCTCATTCAAACTCCTTTCCTTCCAAACCAATGTGCATTGTTGTATTTTAAGTATTTTTACTAAGAAAATAAAAGAAGCAAAAATCCTTAGTAATATTTAGGATAATAGTATCCTAACAGGAAACGAGCACAAGTTCAGCTACTGAGCAGCTTTTTGCATGAGAAAACTCTGAACTAAGTCTTCAGCAATGCCACACCAAGGACCAGTGTCCAGTGCGGACATCTTAGAATATATGGCTTTTCCCTCTCCTAAGGATGAAGGTCCCATGCACAATTGTTGGCTCTACCAATTGCTTCAGCCAAGTGTCTCTACTTGCATTTCAGAGAACAAGACATATATACTCTCACTGACTCCTATTCCTTTGGTTTGCCCATCCCTCCATCCATACCCCACAGCATCCCCATCAACACACACACACACACACACACACACACACACACACACAGAGAGAGAGAGAGAGAGAGAGAGAGAGAGAGAGAGAGAGAGAGAGAGAATGAGACCATTTATCATTTATCTTTCATGTCTCCACTCAGTTATTACTATGTCTTAAGGACTCCTGGGAATCTTTAAGCCTGTGTTTGGAACCCCTCTTTCATTTGCCAATAGTTAGCCCTACTGTATCAGACAGCTCATATAACACAGACATCCACAGACCCTCAGTAGACTGCACTGAGCATTTATTTCTCCTTCTTCCACCTACAGTGTGACTAAGACACACACATAGACAAAAAGACTAATCTGTCAGTCCATTTGAAGTCTCTGCTCGTATCTTATTGACCAAGGGAAGCCACATGGCCAGTTCCAGGACTAAAGATGGGGAAGTGTTCTCTGCCTGCTGGGAAGCTGGGATGGTTAATTTTGACTATCAATTTGATTAAATTGAGAAGCACCTGGGAGGTTAGTGTATTCACATCTCTGGGTATGTCTATACATATGTTTCCCAGAAGGATTAACTCATGGGTCTGGAGGAGATCCACCCTGGTATAGACACAACTATCACATGGACTGGGATCCTGAGTACTGGACAGTCTTATGTTAACTTGACACCTAAAATCATCTGAGAAGGAAAAAAATCTCAGTTAAGAAAATGTCTTTTTTTGAAGGGAAATGGAGGAGGAGTGGATCTAGGGGAGAGAGGAGGTATGGGGGAAGGGACTGTAGTCAAAATTTAATATATGAGAAAATAGTAAATAAAATTTAAAAAAGAAAGAAATGAAAAGGCAAAGGAAATAAAAGGAAAGAATAATGAAATAGGGAGAAAATATGGACAATTATGAACTGGTAATCGTTTTCAAGAAACAATGTTTAATAAAATATGCTTATAAAAAAGAAAAGAAAAGAAAATGCCTCCAGAAAACTGGGCTGAAGAGAAGCCTGTACGGCAGTTTCTTAATCGGTGATGGAGGGTAGAGGGCCCGGTACACCGTGGGTGATGTCATTCCTGGGCTGGTGGTCCTGGGTTCTTTAAGAAAGCAGGCTGAGGACATCAAGTGGAGCAAGTCAGTAAGCAGCACCCCTCCATGGCTTCTGTATCAGCTCCTGACTCTGGGTTCCTGCTCTGCTTGAGTTCCTGTCCGGTAGATGATGAGCTGTGATGTGGAAATATAAGCCAAATAAACTCTTCCCGCTCCAATTTGCTTTTCTCAAGGTGTTTCATCACAGCAATAGTAAACTTAAGACAGAAAGGATGAGAGATCCTTTAGTATGACCACTCTCCTTTGCTCAGCGTCAGGGCACCATGGTATGAGCTGCTCTTTGCCCCCATACCCTGTCTGCCACCATAGTCTGGTACCTCTGAAACAAGGAGACAAACCAATGTTTGCTGTCTTGTTTCTTTAGGTATTTGGTCAGACAATAAGGAAATCTGACTACTACAGAAGACCTGGAAAGAGTGTGTATATGATAGTACAAGTAAGCGAAAGGGGCTAAGGACGTCTGTTTGTTGAGTTCACTTACTGGCATTAATGGCACCCGTTACAGTGTGTGGTGATGTCTGCACAAATTCTCCTGCTACAATGTTTGCATGTTTTAATTTTTATTTTCGACTGATGCTCAACTGTCACATTCTAATACATAGGGATTATATTTGTATTGTATTTTTCAACCTGGTATATATAGTGTGCACTTGAAAACATTTAAATTGATAAGTGACTAATTTAAAGAATTGGAAGCAGGTGGTACTATATAATGCGCTCTCTCCAGCCCTTTATAATGTGTCTCTTATGGATATTATGCTACTAAATGCTCTCACTACTTTTCATATCAATATAATATATCAAGACCAGTATGGATAAGACCCGGATTCTCTTGGGCAGGGAGTAGGAAAGAGAGGACACGAATTGCAAGTCACTGACCTACTTTGGTAATGTCCTGATTGTCGGTGGCAGCCTCCTTTAGAAAAGCAATGTCTAATCCAGTTGGGTCATGAGACCCCACAATACCGTGGAGTACAGTGTGGCACTCTTAACACATTTTTGAAGAATATTTCAGAATCCTATCTTCTGCTCAGTAATTTGATTTACAGCAAACAGGAAATGGAACACATTTCTAAGCAAATACTTCTCTGATTACTTACACATGCAAATTCATGGACTAAGTTTAGATGTGTAATTAAGCATCAGGCTATTTTTGAGCCTATAATCGCAGGAGAAATCAGATGCCCAGAGGAGGCATGTGGCTGACTTATTTCTGTGTATCTGTTTGTACCTCCCACTCAAAACTCTCACCTAAAAAAAAATAATACATACACTAGCTTAGAAATCTATCTCAGTGACCCATTTGTAGGCCTAGAAAACAAAAGGGCTCAAGGACCTGCCAAGTTTATCATCATCATCATCATCATCATCATCATCATCATCATCATTTTAAGGATGGTATTAGTCAGAAACCTGCTTCTCTCAATGGAAAGATGTTGAGTGATGAGCCCTAGGTAAAGAGAGTAGCAAATAAGAGCAAGGTGGGCATAATCTAGGCAGCTGTCACCACTGCAATGAGGAATTAAGAGTCAGATGGCCCATGCCAACATTGGCTTCCTATGTTGCAATCTTGTTTTTATAGATTTTCATAATCCATATGAAATCGTCAGTGCTGTGCAACTTTCTGCCAAATGGCATGCCAAGATGTGCCAACTTTATACATGCAAAACAGGCAGTTTGGAAAGTTTGTGCTTATTGTTACTTTGTCAACGAAAGGCCTCAGCTCCTCACTTCCTGGTCGTAGTGACAACTGTTTAAAAAGAAGAAGAAAGGCTTTCTTTCCCCTTTAATTGAATTTATTTATTGGGGACAGGATAGACTCATGACCCAGCCCATATGTGGAGGTCAGAGGAAGACTTCCAAAAATTAAGTGTGTCCCTCTACCATGTGGATCCCATGATCAAACTAAGGTCATTAGACCTGGTAGCAAGCTCTCTGACCCACTGAGTCGTCTCATCACCTCATAATGGAGATTTGTGACAGAGCGTGTGAGTACTGTGGCAATGTATATGCCCTTTTGTGGGTACAAACGTTCATTTGGCCCAGGCTTACTACACTAAGGAACTCAGGGAAAGCTGTGTACATCCTGTTCTTTAACTCTCCTGCTTAGTTCCATCTCGGTTTCTCAGTGGAACATGTATTCAGAACCTGATACGTTAGAAAAGAGATTCTGTTTTGTTTGTATGTTATGTATATGAGTGTTTTACCTGTATAGATGTCTGCGTACCATGTGTATGCAGTGCCCCTGGGGAGGACAGAAAGGGCGACAGATCCCCTGGAGCTGCAGTTACAGAAGGTTGTGAACCATCAATATGAGCAACAGGAATCTAACCCAGGTCTTCTGGGAGAGCAGCCAGTGCTCCTAACCACTGAGCCACCTCTCCAGCCCCAGGAGATCATGTTTTTAGGGATGTGATAAGTTGTCTTTCTTTAATACTGTCCTACCTGCCAGGTGCTACGTTTACTTCAGGTTTGTATTTACACCCCAGGAAGAGTTGGACATTCTTAGCTTCCAGCTCACAGAAAGTGGAGCCACTGCCCTAAGCCTCACGTAAACAGGAGGGCTGGAATTCAAGTTCATACCGTTCCTACTACAAACCTCAGGATCTTAACTAGTTCATACAAGCCTCTTCTGTCTCCGTGGAAACCTGCAGAAGCTTTGCAAGGCTCCAGGCCAGGTCTGAGTCAACATGCTTATTAGTAATGCCTTCCTTATAATACACTTGATTTCTTCCTTGTAAAGTGCTACTGCAGCTGAAAACGCAATTAACTCGACTCAGCTGAATCTTCTGAATAGAAAGCTTCTTGTTCCATGCTGAAGTCTTCTTATACCCTCTTCCCCACTGCATTTTAACAGACAGAAGTGAGGAATATGAAAACCCAAGACTATAATCATCGTGTCTCAAAGAACATACAGCTCAGAAATATCCAGATGTGAGCTAAGCCTATAGTGAGATAATCCTAGTGACACAGCAAATAGAAGAACAACAACTGTGAGGTTTCAAAGCATGATCTTAGCTGGCCATGGCAGTGCACACTTGTAATCCCAGCACTTGGAAAACAGAGATGGTGGATCATCATAGGTTTGGGGCTGGTCTGGGCAACATACTGAGTTCCAGACTAGCTAGTGGTACATAGCAGATCCTGACTCAAAAAACAAAATAAAACAAACAAACAAACAAACAAACAGAACAGGAGCTAGGTAGGTAAGGATACTGGCACCAAGCCTGATAAATGGAGTTCAGAACCCAGCAAGAACAAAGAACCAACTCCAGCAAGCTGTCTTCTGACCTCTACGCATGGGTCTTTGTACAAATGTACACATATACATGTGCCTGCCCCCCAAACACATAATAAATGTAAAAAAATAAAAGTTAACAACAATCCCTTTAAAATGGAAAACATGGTCATCTTTCAGAGCATAAAGTTCTGTGCTCAGTTTGCAGCCTGGGGATCAAGTGTTCCATTAAGATTACTTTCATTTACTCTTTTCAATTTAATCATTACTCCATAACAAGGAACCACCACCAGTTCAGACAAGTTTCTGCCTTCCCTGCTTTGGAGACTTGTCCCGTTCTGAAGATTTTTGTTCTTAGTTTAAAGGCCATAATTTAAAGCAAGCTCTGCCTCCCCAGTTGTGACAGCTGATCTATCACCTCTGTAACTGGGTGTCTGGGTGCTATAAGCTACTCTTGGCTGGTAGAAGGCATTTTCCTCTCTGAGGGGTGACACCCACTATCGTACACACCTTTTCAGAGTACACTTCTGTGACAACCATGTTTCTGGAGTGTAGTATAGTCTTCTCTGTTTGAAGACTCTCTACTGCTGAAGCAGAAACTGCCATAGAGAAGGTGTTCCATACTCCACCTGGAGATGAAGGGACACATTGGCAGGAAGACTGGGGGAGGGGCATCAAGCACCAACAGGGGGACACAGTACAGTGATCTCTTATGAGCTCCCCATTGCTTTTGTTTTTTCCACCTCCAAACACTGTTGCCTTTAATACCCCAGCAAACCAAGTTCAAACACTGGTCCATGTCAATATCTGGGAAAATATGTAGACTGGAAACTGCTGAAAATACTATAAAAGAATCCAGCACTCTGTCAACTTCTGCTGTGGGAAAAAGAACATATATATCACACAGTTAAAGTTAAGCATGAGTTTTCTTAAAGCGAACTCAACCATCAGTTAGTTCCGCAGATAGATATATTTCCAACCCCCATCAAAAAGGCGCCAGTGTGTTACAGTACAATCCTCTGAAGTTTTTGTTTTGTTTTGGTTTAGGTTTTGTTGTGGTGGTGGGTTTGTTTGTTTGTTTGGTCTCTTCCTAGGACATTCAACTCCTAATATTCATCTTCAAACCCCCACAAATTTCTTTTCTAATACTAATGGTTTATTCTTGAATCATGGTGTTTAGTATTTTCAAACCACCACCCCATCTACTATTTTCTCATGTTCATCCTTTATTTAGACCAGAAGGCAATGCCACATTCTCAAATTATTAAATGAAGAAGTTTAGCAATTAAAGCACTGTCAGTAAACATGACTACTATTCTGACAGCACGTGCTTTCCAAATTCAGTGGGTAGGGAATAGGAAGATGCAAGATCAGCTTTAGTGGAGGACAGACAGACAGACAGACAGACAGACAGACAGACAGACAGACAGGCTGTATTACTCTGTGAGTCACTAGTGGTTTGATTTATTAAGAGCCAGGAGGAGTATGCTCCTGATCAACCATCCAAGATCTTCATCCCTGCCATTCAGAATCTCTAGTTGTTCAAAAATTTCCCCAAATACAAGTGAGAAAGCTACTCAGACTGATTCATGAATTATTATAGTCTCAGGGACTATAGACATGTCCCCTATTTATAACAAGGATAAATCTTCATAGTGATTGATGGAGCAAGGAAAGTCTCCACCTGTCACTTAATGCACAGAGACTGGCAAGTGACAGACATGCCAGACCAGCTCATGATACTCCAAGAAAAACACCCATACATTTCTACAACATACCTATAGTAGTTCGATTTGATACTACACTGAGGCCATCTTCTGTGCTTTTTCTCAGTGATAACATCAAATCTATGATATGGCAAAGACAGAGAACCTAGAACTTTATTCCCAAATATTATGGCCCAATCGCCATGCTCATAATTTATGCATTTTCTAGGTTGGGTCAGGTGATACTCTGGGTTTAAATCAATCCTAGCCCAAGACTTATTACCAACCTAAATGAGCCCTCACCCTCATTCAAAACCCTCCAATGGTAAAGAAGCTGTTTCAAGTCTCTCTTAAGTTTTTATTAACCACCAATAAAAGAAACTGTTCACTGTCCTTCATTAGATAGCATGAATTTGCATTTGAATATGGAGTAAGTGGCTTTATACAAACCTCTGCTTGCATCCAGCTTCAGTCCCTGGTCACGCGCTCAGCACTCAATCCATGGCCAGAGCAGATCCTCACTGTCATGGTCTCCTTTCTAGAAGAGGTTTGTGTTTTGCTCAAAGTTTATAGAGTATTGGCCAACTAATTACCTTGGTGAAGAAATTCACAGCTATCTCAAGAATCCTACTCCACCAGGTTTTCAGTGAGAAATTTGCAAGCTGGATCTAACCCTGACTTGGAATGCCAAAACAATCTTGAAAAAGAATCAAGTTTGAAAACTTATCATGCCTCATTCTAAAGCCGAGTATAACACTAGGCTAGCAAAAATATGTGTGCCTGATAAGAAACAGGTAGATAGAACAGAGCCCAGGCCTTGAATTTATAGAGTTTATTTATAGAGGTTTTTGACTTTTTTAAAGACCTTATTTAGTTAAGGCAGTTTTAGATTCATGTCAAAATTAGAACTGATTGATTTTTTTTAACTAAATATGACAAGATGAAGAAAGGCTTACTAACAAACAGCTGAAACAACTGGATAACCATATAAAACATAAAAAATATTTAAAAAATCCTGGCTCTTATCTTATCCATTACAATATGATTAGTTTGAGATGGATCATATAACAAAATATAAAGTAAAAAAGTTTTATTTTATAACAAGAACAAATTTATCGACTTTGCATTCTTAGGATAAGTACATATTTCTTAGAAGATAAGATGACTTGTATTAACTATGAAAAATGATACCTGGCTTCTATTAAAATAAAAAGTTTTTAATACAGTGGTTTACCATGGAGCTCCCATCTGAGCTCAAATTCATAATCCTCCTGCTTCAACCTCCTGGGTTTTTGGATTACAAGCATACATTAACTTAAAATTGTTGTATATAAAAAGTTATAATTAAGAAAATTAATAGAGCAGCCAGTACATAAATCTGATCATTCATTTGTATTGAAGATATTAAAAAAAGCCCTTTGAAATCAGTGATAAGACAGCTAACTTTTTGAAAGCTAAAATATATGAATTGTCATTTCTCTCTCACTAAAGTTGATAGTAGCACAAACCTATGGGTATAAGCATAAATATTTGGAAGGCAGTTTGACAGCATGGCCATTTAGCAAAATAGCAATAGTAGGTTCCCCACAATTCTTCTTAGGAGGCCTATGACCTTCTATTACCCAGCATGAAATCCCACCTGTGGAGCGGGCCTTATATCCAATCAGAAGGTGGTAGGTTACACCTATAACTGTCATACCACCATTGCATCCATGATCACATCCTTCTAATAGGTCAGTATTGCAGCAGGCAGGGTCCTGTGATGAATTAACCATTGATGCTTTTTCTATCCCAGCAGCCTGCACAGAACATTCTGGCACTATGTGAACTATCCTACAGTGAGGCCAAGGTTGTAGGGGGAGGTATTGATTCCCTAATTGGTTCTTGATTATGTCAATAAAGGAGACAGAAGCTAATAGCTAGGCAAAGGGGGAAAGGTGGGCTTCTGCGTCGCAGGAAGAAGAGACAGGGACTAGAGAAAAGAATTCAGAGCAGGCTTTGGAATGTGAGGACACAACCACCATGTTGATCTTGGAGCACCTATAGTTTGAAGCCTCAGCCAAGGGCAGAGGCCAAGAAGAATGGAAGGGGCTAGTTGATAAAGTTAGGACAGGAAATTATTTGCCCAGCCATTGAGTTATCTGGGTAGTTTTAAAATATTAAAACTGTCTAATGTTTTCCACCTGTGACGCTAAGGTGAGCAGGAGGAAAAGGGAGTGGCCAGGGCGGTTGTGGGCGTCTTGGTGGAGCTAGTCTCAAGAGGTTGAAGAAGTGATTGCAGTTCCAGTTTAGGGAACCAGCTGGTCATTGGCAGAGCTATGTCAGGAGTGAGACCAGTGGCATCGTGTTCTCCGAGCGGAGCTGAGAGCACAGCCCAGAAAGAACAAGCACGTTTTTTAAAATTACACTCTATCGCCGGGCGGTGGTGGCGCACGCCTTTAATCCCAGCACTTGGGAAGCAGAGGCAGGAGGATTTCTGAGTTCGAGGCCATCCTGGTCTACAAAGTGAGTTCCAGGACAGCCAGGGATACACAGAGAAACCCTGTCTCAAAAAACCAAAAAAAAAAATTACACTCTATAAAGGTCACTTCAAATTTGACTTCTCTGTGTTCTGCATCCTAAGTGGGAAGTACCTGCAGGGAAAGAGTCTTCCCAACCAGGACTGAGATTAATGGCAGTAGCCTGGGTTGTTTTGGATGATGTCTCTGGGGCATCACTGACTAATAACTTGTAAAGAGACATTCCACACCTGGCATGAGTGTTCTGTTCATTTTTGAACTTCAGTTTAGGTAGAACCATTTAATAACATGTCTTCTGGAAACAGCAGCACCCACACATCTCAAACTCCCTTTAATAAACTCTGTTCTGTACTATACCATCATGTGACTGGTCCCCGGGGATGGGAAGGGATGCCCCACTGAGGCACCCCCTTCCCCCATACCTGACTATACCTCCATAGAACATATCCCCCCTCTCTTTGTCTTTTTATAAACACATCATTAGTGCCAAGATTTGGATTTAGAAACTCTGCAGGTTTGCACCCCCCCCCCCCCCCGCTATCACATGGAGATCCAATGTTTACTAGCCCAAACTTTGGAGAACTGGTAAGCCCCCTTCCCCCTACTTGTCAGAGTAAATGTCCACGTGTTCCCAGGGGAGAGTTCTTGAGCTCGGATATATCCCTGTGCTGCCCTTGAGAATGGAGACATTCAATCTTTTTACTGACCCTTGTTTTAGGACTCTTACCCTTGGGTGAGATTTTCCTCTCTCCTTTGAGACAGTTTCATTCTCATTGCTGAGAAATCCTCTGACCAGGCAAACTGCTCTCTGTAGCTTAGGGGCACCAGCCCCAAGTGTAGCCCCATCCCATCATGTGATGACCTGTTGTTCTGCCCTGTGCTAGAATCTCTCTGATTATTGATGATGCCCTCAGGACGCTGGTAGGGGCAGTTCTTTCACCCATGGATTGGTCTTCGCCACCTTGTCCCTACTTACTGTAATGTCATGGTCTAATTCACAGTAAGCAGAAAGCAATAGCTCCATAAGGCCACTAAACTGGCACTTTCTTGCTTGTGATCCATAGCACAGGTTTCCCCCTCTTCCCTCCTTCATTTGCTCATCCCCTCAGTCACTGGTTTGCTGCTCGAAAAGCAGCTCTGGCCCCGCCCCCTGCCAGGAACTCCTATTTGCTGCCCTGCCCCCTGCATTTGCTTGTTAGCTCCGCTCCTGGTTTGCCCCGTGAAAAGTGGGTCTGGCCCCATCCTTTGAGTGCTGCCAGGGACTCTTTCTGTGAGACATGCTCGACCACCTGCTGCCCCGACACTTCCCCCACACCTCACCACACATCCATAGAACATATTCCTCCTCTCTTTATCTTTTTATAAACATATCAGCTATGAAGATAAATAATATCTTTATAGAGAGATTATATGCATATAGTTGTGTGCATTTACACTCATAGATACACAATCCTGCAAAATGATCCTATTTTACAAATAAAAAAAAAAGAAACATAATTTAAAATTAAAATACTCTTTGCAGCTGACAACTGAAGTAGGTTTGAATGACTCCAAACCTTATTGCTTCCCATTTCTGTCCCATATTTTGGCGAGCATCACAAACTGTGAGTTCTTACATGAAATTTCTTCTACTTTATGTTTTTCATCCCAAGTAGGCAGATGAGAGAAAAGCTTCATGAGCAGCTTGGAAAACTGAGGATTGGGTTATTTATTGGGACACACCCCTAGAAACACACAGATCACCTGTTCCCTTCACATAGAAACGTGTTCTCTGCTTTCCATAGCATCCTGTTTCCTTTCTTCTTACTTTCCTCTGTGATCTCACTTTTCTCTATTCTCCCATGACAATGGAGGATATATCTACATACAGAACCATTTCCACACTAAAATCTTCCCCTGGGTTTTGAAACTTTTCCTCCTTCTCTTCCCCGTCATGGGATTTTTCAAGAATCAGTCAGGAAGTCTGAAAATATTACAGTGAAATAAGCAGAATTGGGGGATGAAAACAATAAATACATCAAGCCAGGTTTAAGAACTAAAATAAAAACCAATATTCCATGAAACAAAAAATCAACAAAGATTTATTTTAACAATATTATCTGTTCAGTACTGCTCTCCATATCTTCAACAGGATTTATTTTTAAAATATTCCAATAAGTAGATTAAATCAGAATAATCAAATTTTGGGAAGACAGAATCCTTTTCTGAGAAACAGTCATTGCTGTGATCCTTGTTCATGAACGTTTGTGTCTTCCTGTGGTTAATATTGTCCTGCCAAGCCTTTGTGTCAAAGACAGAAATGAACTCTGTTCCTGATTTAATGTGCCTCTGAAACTGTCAGGCATGTTCTTTGGGAATTCTGTGTCATATTATATATATTTTCTTTATGACTACCTCCTCAATAAATGGCTCACAAATGTTAATAAAATCTGAATCATGAATAAATGAATGAAATTGAGAAGAACTATGATGGTAGGGTTAGAAAGGTAATGAATCAAGCTTGGTGCCTGTATCCTCTCAGCTATTGTAAGTTCACCAAAGTGAGGCCATCATAAAGACTCCAGTGGTTAACAAACAGACTCAGGTAACTCCCTGCCTGTGCACTCCACTCAGTGGAATCTTCCTCCCCTCCATCTTCCCCACATGATAATGGCATGACCTTTGTACCTACAATAGAAGTAAATGGTATTGCTTCAATATAGGTGATCATAAGTGAACTAGACATTCTTCACAGTTTTACCTCCAAACTGTTTGAGGTGCATTTCATTATCAGAGTATGAAATACTAAATGGACATTTTTAATATTTTTAAAGAGCTAATCCAATAGTTTTAAAAATACTGAGGGATTTATGCTCACAATTTACTTTCTATGATTACTTGAGTCTTTTAAAATTGGTCATCTTGTGTTCATTTCTCACTTTTATCCCCTTATTTCCTTTGTTCTGATTATAATATCCTTTGGGGATTCATAAAAGCCCTAGGTTTCTCCCTAGTACAGGGTCAGTGAGAATATCCTTTACTTATCTCAATACACACACACACACACACACACACACACACACACACACACACCACATACAGAAAGAGAGACAAACAGAGACATTTACCTAGTTCTCTCAGATCTCAGTTCAGATCCATTCTTGCATAGAGAATCCTCCCAACACCCCTTAAGTTGTGTCTAGTCTCCTGAGACAAGCCATTATAATCTACACATCTGTAGTACCTAGTACACAGTAGAAAACCTGGAAGCATGTATTCCATAAGAAAATTAAAAAAGAGATTATCTCACTGGTACAGTTTAAAGAAGAACACTAGTCGAACAAAAAGCCATGAGTTTTAGCCAGATAAGCAAATAGAGAAGAGGCGGAAGCCCCAGAGTTCACTGAGGAACCCACGCAGGAACCCACGCAGGATTGTAAGGGGAGGTCAAGGGAGTCTTGGTTTGGGGTATGAGAGACAAGTTATCTGAGGTAAAAGTCAGTGTATGAACATCAAATGACCTCACACACAGATCAAGGGAGAAGTAGCTAACTGCAATAAGTTCATTATGAATTTCAGGTCTTGTCTTGAAATGTTTCAAATAACTTTTACAACAATGCGTTTGACAGCATATGACACATTCACAACAAACAGAAGATGTAAGGGGTGACTGCAGAAGATCTGCAGTCCAGGTACAATGTCTTGACAGCTGTGGAAAATAAGACATTAACTTCTGAAGCAGATATCTATGGATATTATGGAAATCCATGCTAACCAATATTGTTTATTCAAAGGCTGATACATCAACCTGTGAGTAGATTTTTAAAGTTTTGAAGTGATCTGGAGAAACTACATAACTGCAACTCAGGTTACTTCTGGAGAGATGGGTGAAGAGAGGCGTAGACAAGGCCTAAAAGAGGGCATAAATAACGTCTTACATTTTTTTGGTTATATGTGCCTGAAGTTTTCATGGCTGGCTTGCATTCATGTATGATGATTGCAATTTAAAATAAATAAAACAAATAAAGCCTCTACAAGGAAATCCACCTATGCCCCTCAGAGACAGATGGTTTTTACGAGCATGCTTGTGTCCACAGAGATCAGAGCAATGTTCACAGCACTTCCAAACGTTCAGAATGTTTATTATCTTATAGCAGCTCCTCCAACAGGAGTAGGTGGAGCCAAGCAAAGGGATCCCACTTTATTATCCCTTCTTGAAACAGTAGACTGGCAGGGAGACAGGCCACAGCCAACACTGGAGCTAAAGGACAACACAGTATGCAGAGGAACTCAGACTTTCTATTCTTTTTTTTCCCCCTCTTATATGCTTCGTTTCTTCTGTTCTCCCTCACAGGACAGAAGTCTTAGCATTCAGAATCTGGAGTAAGGAAATATCTTTGGATTAATTCACATGATTGTTCATAAAATGTTTTACCATAAGTGTGCTATAACTTCTGAATTACACTACATAAATGGTGTGAGGGTTTCTTGTTATTGCAGAAAAGGAAAAATTTACTGCTTTCATTTAAACTAACACTTTCTGAAGAGAAATTATGGTAGCTAACTATGTTTATTATATTTGCCCTCAGAACTAACGCCTTAGGAAGCTCTGTTGGGTCACAAAATAAGAGTTCAGGGCAAAATATGTCTTGATTTAGAGACATGGAGAATAAAACACATTTGACTACATAGTCCTGAATAATTACATTTCTCTTAAATATAATACACTCTCCTAGATGTCTACAGCACACACATATTAATCAGAGAAGGCCCTATGTGCAGCATTTCTCCTCCCTCCCTGTAGTTTACCTATAAACACATCTGTCACATCACAGGCATGTCACTGATCCTGTCAAGTGCTCCCTGAGAACTGGTGTGGCTTTGTGATTTGTCTTGTTTAAGCAGAATGCGACATTAGTGATAGCCTCCTGGCCCCATGCCTTCACTTCAGAAAAGCTGAGAATAGGTGCCAATGACCACTTCATTCTTCAGACTGACACACTGAATAATGGGAGTCCATATCATAAAGGCATTGGGAAACTGAAGACCATCAAAGATAGAGCCCTCAACTGAATGTGACCATAAGAGTGACACCCAACAGTCATCTTACATGGCAAATAGAAAAAGAAGCCAAATGCCCACCTGAATCAAGTAAACCTACAGTGCATTAAACAGTAGTGATAGTAGTAGTAGTAGTAGTAGTAGTAGTAGAAGAAGTAGTAGTAGTAGAAGTAGTAGTAGTAGAAGTAATAATAATAATAATAGTAATAATAATAATAGACAATGTCTTTGTTCCGACTGTCTTTGGGATAGCCTGTTACACAGCAACAGTTAATTAACACACTATGCATCCCATCCTTCATGCTCCTGCCTCCCTCCCATCACTCCTAATGTCCTTGACCCCTCTGTACTCTACATGTCTCTCTCTGGTGTACTGGACGATGCTTCTTGCTAAATGGTTCATTTAACAGAGGAGTTGACAACAGTCTGAAGGGTTTGGGAGAGAAGAGAGTTACTATGTTACATTCAGGTCCCCGGTGTCCTCATAATATAGGACGTTTGACAACAGCAAATACTCCAAATACACACCATGGAAAATGGAAAAAATGTGCCAGAGCAAGAAAAGGCAAGAAAATGGGAAACGGTTCTGCGGAAGGCATGCTTAGCTTTCAGAGCTGTAGTAGGTAGGAAAAGCATTGCTTTTTGGTCTAAGATGGAAGACAGATTTGCAAGCAGCGGAGGTAGAAGTGGGAATCTAGGTGTTAGAGAAATCTGAGGTATCCAGGAAGAGAGGTTTTATGAACAGGAAGTTCCGGCACTAGAGAAGTGGTTAACAAGGTAAAAGCAGCCCTAAGAGCTTCCCTTTCAAATGTCTTTCACCCGCATTACTTCTTCTGTCTTACAGGATAAGTAGGGCAGCTGCTATGATTTCCTTTAATGGATGAAAATGAAACTTGATTATGGATGCTGTTCATTGCTTTTTGTGATGGTTTGTATATGCTTGTCCCAAGGAGTGGCACTATTAGAAGGTGTGGCCTTGTTGGAGGAAGTGTGTCACTGTAGGGTTGGGCTTAGAGATCTTCCTCTTAGATGCCTGAAGATGACCAGTCTGATCCTTGTTTCCTTTGGATAAAGGTGTAGAACCCTCAGCTCCTCCTGCACCATGCCTGCCTGGATGTTGCCATGCTTCTGCCTTGATGACAATGGACTAAACCTCTGAACCTGTGAGCCAACCCCAAGTAAATGTCTTTTATAAAACTTGCATTGGTCATTGGTGTCTGTTCACAGCAGTAAAACCCAAACTAATACACTTTTCTTACACAAAAATGCTAAAATGTTCACCTGGGAAGTCACTGTGACGGTTTGTGTGCTCAGTGGTTCTAATCTTCCCAGCATATGACGTCTGTGCCGAAAAGCTTCCTATTTCAGACCAGTTATTTGTGTTGAATCTCTTGATTAGTGGGGTGTCCAGCTGTAAGATTCCTACCAAGAGCACGTACAGGAAATATCAGAAGACTTCAGAAGGCATTAAAAGTTAAGTCAAATGTGTATCAAACGGTTAAAGAGTAACACAAAAATAGTCTTGAAACAATGAAAAAGCATTGGTTCAAATGAGAAAAACACCTCTTCTAAAAGTTCATTCCATTCTTATAAGTGACTTCAAAACTATTTCTGAGTAGCAAACTCCAGCTGCTGAATTTATATCTCCTAGCATTTGTTTTCTTTATTTCTCTATTTCTTCCACTTTGTCTCCATCATCAATGTAAAAGAGAATTTAAAATATTTTGACCAGTTAAATGTCTATCTTCGAAACATGTATCTTCTGGCTAACTGGGTAAATCATATAGACAAATATCTCATGGCTTTATCTTTATTTTGTTATGTTTATTTTGTTGTATTATTTTGGCCAGTCTGAGTTCTACTCAATATAGGGAAGCAGTGGGCTAGATGTCACCATCACAGACACTATTGTCACATGAAGCTAAAATCACTATCTATCTAACTATTCTTGACTATTAGCTTCACAAGACTAAACCCAGACCTTAAACTCCTACATTCCATGCTGGATACTCAAAGTTGATGATCCTTTGAAGCCTGAAAGCAATGCCCTCCTTGTTCAGCAGACGTGCTGCTGTTGCTTCCCTGACCCTCCCACACTCTTATCTCACTACCCTCCTGCCTCTGTCCAGCCATTCTTCCAGTTCTCCCCTCCTCTCCTCCTAATGATCTGGCACTTCATCTCCATAACTGCCTACCCATCCTACATCTCTGCTTTTTTCCAGACACTCCTTCTCACACCTAACTGAAACCTCCCTCTCTCCCTCAAGAGCATGGTTTTCCCAAATAACTTCTCCATTGGAAGGTGGGCCAATGTTTACTTGAGTGGCCCTATGAGCATCTGAATCTCAACAAGAATAAAGCTAAAATTGTCCTCTCTTTTCTATCCTTCAGTTTCTTCCTCTGTCACCATAACACGTAAAGTCACCCAGTCACTCAGACCAGAAGTCTGGGCCTCAACCTCACCTCTTTCTCCTTTCATTTCCATGTTCCACTATCTCCATGCCCTCCGTCTTTTTCTGCTCAGTTGCCTTCTAGTCCATTCTTTCTCCACGTTTCCGTCATTACAACCCAGATCCCATCATCTCCTACTGCTTTACCACACCTTTTCCCTTTTTTTAATTCACTCAGGAAATCTGCCTGTCACCTGGCTGCCACAGGGGCCACTCTAACACAAAGTTGACCCGGTTAATCTTCTGCCTGTTGTGATCCAGAGACTGTCTTCAACCTGGCTGAGCTTCCTGTCAGGAAAAACATACCCTCCATAGTCTATCTCCACCTACTTTTCCATTCTTAACCTTCCCCACACTGCTGCCTTTCACTTTAATAATACCAAATGACAGGCGGGCCCTTTATGATATTTCTTTTACTAAAATGCTTCTCCTGTGCTTTGACTCAGTCTCTCTTGCCCTTCCCCACACTGTCCATTCCTCCCCTGCTAGCCTCCTAAATGATATGTTTTTTGCTGGTATTACTCTACCCGGGATCATTTCCTCTACTATCACACCATGCTCAGCGTCCTTCCTTCCTTGCCATCCCAATGTTCTTTTTTTTTTCTTTTGTTTGTATTTTTTTTTTTTTTTTTTTTTTGCTTGCTTTGACTATGTGAGTACAGTATGTATTTTCCCCCATGTCTGTTTTCTCTGAGGTCATCAGCTGAATAATTTGCCTTTTCTTCCATAGATCTAGCACAGTAACGTGAGCATATTAGGTGCTTAATAAATATTTAATACACTGAAATAACTTGCCCTGGAAATGGATCAGGTGAGCTCTAGTGGTTGGCCTGTATACAGGCATTTGTTTGCTTTCACTTACCCAGCAGTAGAATATCTACTAAATATATCCTACTTATCTAGCACTCTCGACCTGCTCTGCTATTTAGATCTGCTTTAACTTCTTGAGAAGCCTTGATTTCATGTTCACTCAGAGCACCTGCTCAAATAAACTGTAGAATCCGGTCCATTAAAAATAACTGATACAGGCGATGTGAGAAAGAACCGACCCAGGTGGTACGAGAAGATGCACAACAGAGTGACCCAGGGCCCTAATGGAATTCACAAGCTGGTCACGATCTGAATTGACTAGACAAATACATCATGTACATATACAATCATATGCAGAGATTGGCAAAACATAGTTTTTCTTAAACCTTTCAGCAAATGTAAATTACTAAAACATGAAGTGAATTTGCAAGTGTCTGAAGAACTTGGAAAAATAAATGGCTAGAACTGGGTGAATTCAATCTGGACCAGTTGAAGAAGGTGAAAGTTAATATGACGACTCAGTAGTTGAAAAAGAAATAAAACAGAATTTAAGTTTTAAAATGTCACTGGGGGGGGTGCGGAGGGAAAGAAAATAAGAACTCTGCTGGGAAAATGGCAGACTGTTCGACTGGACTGTAGCATTTGGGCTAACAAAGATGTGGGTAGCCTGCACAGAACTTATCTACCAAATAGAACTTAGCCTTTAGGACCTAATGTGGCTGGAAATATCCAAAATCAAGTTATTTCCTCCCTCTTTTCATGGAGGAATATTTTTTGTTTGAATCCTCCTGAGACATAATCCTAGTTTGTTTTCTATTGCTGTAATAAAACATTCCGACCACAGACAATTGGAAAGGAAAGAGTTGTTTCTGTCTTACAGCTTATGGTCTACCACCGAGGGAAGCCAAGGTACCTGGAGGCAAAACTGGAGCAGAGGCCTTGGAGGAATGCTACTTATTGGCTTGCTCATCCTGTGTATACAACCCAGGATCACCCATCTAGGGTGGCGCTGCCCAGAGTGGGCTGAGCCCTAAAGTATTAGTCATTAATAAATAAAACTTAAAAAGACATAGGCTAATTTGATGGAGGAATTTTCTCCGTTGAGGTTTCTTCTTCCCAGAAAATTCCTAACTTGTGTTAAATTGAGAAAACCAAACCAAACCAAAGTAAAACAAACAAAACAACCCTAATCAGCACAACTGACCCCTTACCAACATGACACACAAACACATCACCATTAAACCATACCCTTCCATTATTTGTCCTTATTTATCCCCAAGTCTCATGTTAACATCGTAATATAGAACACAGACAAGCTTTTAAAGGTCTTCTAAATTTTCAACAAATTAAAATTCAGTGTCTCTTTAAAAAATCTAAAGTCTCTTAACTGTGAGCTATAACAAGACCCAAAATAATACTTTCTAATTCCAAGAGTGAAGAATCAGGGCACATTTAAAATCATAACAAAACCAAACTTAAGTGTAAAAAGACGTCTGATAATCAACTCATGATCTTCTGGGCTCTCCAAGGCTTGGGAGTCTTGCTCACCTCTCCTGTTCTGATGTTCACAGCACAAGTAGCTCAGCTCATGGGCTTTGATGCACTCCATACCTCCTAGCTAGGTCTCTGAGACTGAAGCTACATCTTCACTGATGCCCTTCTGGCTTCCCTGGTGGGACTCCACCTCAGCTTTATGGTTCTCTCCACGATACCTTTAATCCTGGGGGTTTTATGCCACCAAAACCAGTACTACATAGGAGACTCTTATACATTACCAAGTTCAGCTGCTAGTTTGAGATGTAGCCTTGGCTTCCTTTGTACCACAGCTTCTGAGAAGACTTCCTCTCACTGATGCTAATCTCTTATTAATCATGCATATGTTTTTGCTTTTGCTTTTCTTTTTAGCCCCAGCTAACCAGTTAGCATCAATGGTATCAAGTTAAAGTTTCACTCCAGTGGCACTGGTCTCTTGTAAATAACAGCTGATTCTTCAGCCACACTTCACTGATGCTAGGGAGTCAGAGACAGGGTCCCTGGGGCTTGCTGGCCATGCAGTCTAACCAATACAGCCACACCTGGGTTCTGTTAGAGACCTTGTCTCAAAATGTAAGGTATAATAATATAGTCAAGGGACAGCAAAATGGTTAGTCAGGTAAAGGCACTTGCTATGGTAGCCCAGAGACCTGAGTTTGATCCGCAGGATCCACATAAAGGTAGAACTCAAGACTCCACAAAGCTGTTCTCCGATATCCACATATATACTGTGATGATGATGATGATGATGATGATGATGATAATGATAATGATAAATTGCTAATTATTATTGCTAATATTATAATGTAAAAATGGAGCATAATTTTAAAAGATACTCAGTGTTGATCTCTGTCCTTCAAATGTGAAAATACACACACTTATTTATCACATGCATACCTATACATGCACACATGGATGTATTGATTGTATCAACACCAGAATTATTGGAAACTTTAATTTGTAAATATTTCTAAATGTGTTGGCATAAAGTAAGTGAATATTTAGTATGGTGTGGAGGAGGACTGAATCAGTGAACCAGAGCTGGGAGATGTAGATAAAACTTTAAATATGGAAAACCATATTTAAAGGCAGGATCAGCAACTTGGTGACAATAATGTTGGAC